>OY728120.1:2041668501-2042918501 GCA_963277665.1 Viscum album | reverse complement strand
TCCTTTCTCAAGGTCATCAACACAATCCTCAAATGATCTTCATGATCTTACTTACTCTTAGAATATATAACAATATATTCTATAAGGACTACCATAAACTGATCAAGGTAATCTATAAAGTCTAGATTCATTAGATCCATGAAGATAGTTGGGGTATTAGTAGGTCCGAATAAAATCAATATAAATTCCTAATGGCCATTCCTCATTTGTAAGGATATCTTGGATATGTACTCCTTTTTGAACCTCAACTAATGATATCTAGATCAAATTTCAATCTTTAAAAATTATTAATCTCCTCATTGTTGATAAACAAATCATCAATACAGGGTTGGGGATACTTGTTCTTGATAGTAATCTTGTTATTTTCTTGATAATCATTTAAAAAGACTCATTGACCGATATATATTCTTAACAAAAATAGAAGGTTTACCCCAAGGGGTAATACTTGGACAAATGAATCCCACATCAAGATTCTCTTAGAGTTACTTTTTTAATTATCGTAACTCAACCGGGACCATTCTATAAGGAATCTCTGAAATAGACAAAGCCTCGGGTATGAAATCTACTGAAAACTAAACATCACAATTCATGGGATGACTATATGAATCCTTAGGAAATATTTTGGAATATTTACATACAATAGAAATATATTTAATGTGGATTTTATCCCTAAAAATTTGAGACAGATTCCCCTTAGGGATAGGTAATAAGACTCAAAAAATTGAAGTAGTTTCCATCAGAAGTTCATATTCATCCTTACACTGATATACAATAATTGGTTCATTCAGAATATGAACTGTGAATTCACTTCCTCAAAAATTAACATGGGATTTATATAAGTAAATCTAATCCATGCCTAAAATCAAATTAAATTCAACCAAAGGGAGAATCAACAGATATACATGAATCATATTCCCAAAAATTTCTATCTTAAAGGAGGTATAGACTTGTGATTTGATCATCATACCATTATCAAATTTAACCTTTAATTAAGAATCTAAACATTGTGGTGGTGATGTGTTACCCTTATCCAATTCTTGAGATATAAAAGAGTGGGTAGAACCAGAATAAAATAATACATTTTCAGTTATAGAGTATATGATAAGTGTAACTTTCACAAATTTGTTCTTATGACCCTATTTAGTGGTTGTGATCACATGAGCTTTCCATTTTTCTCTCAACTTAAGTTGTTTTTGATGTTGATTTTCATAATTTATTATTATATTCATGCGCTTATTAGCATAATTATCATATTTATTATAGTTATAGCAATAGAGTGTGGGTGGTGCATTCAATTAATATATCTTCACATTTATTTCATTGACATGCCTATTTACATATCTTCTACATTCACCTTATTTGTGGCCTTATTTTACACATTTAAAAAATTTATAAATTCACTGATGATAATTTCCCCTTGCTTATTTCCAAACTTCTAGCATAGAAGAAGATTAATTTTCTTTCCTAGATGGGTATTATTATTAGAATTTCTCCGAAACTCCATCTTTATCTTATTATTAGAACCATGAAAATGATGGGGATACCCACTCTCCACTTCTACCCTGATAGGACATCAAATGATTTATTCATAGACACTAAAGTACTTTATGGATTATTCCTTTTAAAAACATGGTTTTAATCCATTAAATAATATTTTAATTTTTCTTTTAGGGTCAATGATAAAACTAAAAGTGAACCTCATAAATACTATAAATTTTACCCCATAGGTTCTAATAGATTCATCATCCATCAATATAAGATCAAATAATTCCCATTCTATTTTCATGTAAAGAGTTCAGGGAAATTACTTACTAAAAAAAACTCTTAAACTTATATTATTTCATGGAGTAAATTTATTAATCTTAACTCATATTATATATAAGATTCCACCACTGGTATGTTACAACTTCCAAATTATATACCACTAGGGAAATTTTTTCTCACTCCAAGCACTAGAGAACAGAAAATATCTTTTCAATGGTACTTATCCATTGCTCAAAAACTACCAGATTAGAGTAACAATTAAAAAAGGTGGATATTTCCTCATAAATAATCAATGGTGTGTTGGTTTCTCATTTTATAATTTTTAAGAATCATAAGATTCATTTATTGATAAAGTTTCATGAGCACAACAGTAATATTTTTTATTCTATCTCCCACATATATCAGTGGATTAAGAGGAAATTTATTTCATTATCTACCAAATTTATTATTAACATTATTTCTATTGTTTTCAACCATTGAAATAAAAAAATAAAATATAGTGTAAGCATAAAACTATAATTATTTGAGTGAGAAATCATAAAATCATGAAAATCATTTTTGAGATGTTCAAAATTATCACACCTTCTTATCAATCTATAACACTTTTATGTTAACCATATATCTCTTTCTATTCATTATAGGTCTTATTAATTTCTATACTAATATTTTTTATAACCCAATCTCCAAAAAATAACTAAAACCTACTTTCATACCAATTAATGCAACCTAATATTAGAGTACATGTATATTTCATCATTTTAGATGAAAAAAATAAAACATTACTCTACAATTAACACTCTAGAACCATAAATGTTTAGTGTAATTAGAGAATAGAAACATAATAAACTTATTTCGTGAATTATATTCAATATATAATATAAATTTATTTCTCTCATAGAACAATCCTTAGATATTTCTTACTTAATACCTTTAATCATAACCAAGGTAAAAAATGGAATCATATGAATGGGTGAACTTAGAATATTTGTAAGGGAAAAAATGGGAGATATCAATTGAAGCCCATATGAAATCATAATATAAGAATAAAGGTATGAGAGAATTATCATAACTTATGAAGTTCATACCCAATCAGTCATAGATCATAAATCACGTGTCATGGTGTAAATATTTAGTATTTAAAAAGAGATGTGTCATTAGAGTGAGGGATCATCATTAATCAATCATGACCCATGATTGAATTTATTGAGAATAAGAAAATGTCAGTAATTTTTTCATAATAGTACGACTAAAAAATCTTTTCATTATTCAAGGATCACTTCCAAGACTGCCATTACATACTCTATAAATTCCCATAATGGATCAGGTACAATCCACAAACCATTTTTATTCTTGGAATGGGTTTACTCCCATCCCCCTTTAATATTATCTCATTATATATCATTCATTACAGAATTTATTGGATGAATTTGATAGACCCACCTACCAAATAATGGAAACCATACATATGTGTTCTATACTTTTCTAAAAACATTAATCATTTCATTATAGAATAATTAACCCTTGTGATGGAAATGGGTTTCATGGAATCATCCTTAAAACATAATCATCATAACCCATCTAGAGACATAATTTGGATGGTATCATAAGAGAATATACCAAGGTAAGAATAAAAAAAATTAAATAATATTGGTATAGATAAAAAATACATTTAAAAAAGGATTTGAAACTTTCTTTGATAACATGAGAAAAATATTTTTTATTTAAATATAATTTTAAATAAAAATTCCCTAAATATTGAGAAAATTATTTTCTTTGAAAATAAACCTGAAAAATTGTAAAGTAACCTTTAAATAAAATAACAGTCATGATTTTAGGATAATATGATTCTATAGTAATTGTTAAATCAAATAGTCCTTTCACACTTTTTTGTAAAAATTCATATTTAATGAGTTTGGAAAACATTGTAAAAATTAGTTATTAATATATAGAAAATAATTTCAAATATAGTTTAAAATAACTTTAAAAAATAATTATATCCAAGAAAATAAAATTACTAAAAAAATTTAAGGAAGATGGACATGGAATAAAAAGTTCACTAATTAAATAGGAAATAATACTGTTTCTTCTTAAAAACATTTCTCCATAATTTGAAGTAAAAATGAGTGGAGATTGAAATGGAAACATGAAAGAACAAATAAATAACTAGATTAGAATAAAATATATTGGGTTTAAGATATATAGATTATATAATTAAAAAAATGAGATTCAACCATAAACAATCCCAATTAAGAATAATATTGCAATATAAACCCTTACCTAATGTCCCAAATATCTTTGTAAACACTATTAGGTTACAATATAATATATTTATATTTATTATGAATAAATAATAGGACCATACTTAATCTTGTCAGACAATATAACAAAACCTTATAATTTCCAATTTCTTATTTATTAACAATCTTCCTTAAAATCAACATTCACGTGTTAACTATTCTGTTTCCCCTGCTAGTTTTGGTTTGATAGTTCTAGTTGTTTCATAATATTCATGGTTTAATAATCTATAGAATCCTAATAATGTTATAAGAATAATATTTATTCATGATATAAAATTATAGAACAACTCATATAATGAAGTGATGAAAGACGAATTACATCACTTCATTGAGATAGTGGTTCATATTTATACATGAGTAATGTTTTAATTTTCCCATGAATGGAAAGATAAGTAAAAAATAATATGTCTACATAGAATCAGAATAATACCATAAATATCATATATATTAATTAAATCCATCGACAAGACTATCTATGTTTGGTAGACTGAAAAAAATGAATCACATTGATTTGTAGAGGTGGTAGTACACACATACGCACGAATAGAATTGTCATTCCTCATAGGATAGAAAAATGGTAGAAAATGGATATACAATTTACATAAAAATATTTATATATATTAAAGATAATGATGTAATAATTTTTAGTTAGTTATAGAATATCTTTTTGAGGTTAAGTATGTAAGAAACTCAAAATACATTGATAAAGACTATTACCTCTTCTTTAGGAATCCTCATTTTTCTTACACCTAAAACCTTTAAAGTTTGGTCTTTTTGGATGACCAAAATCTCTAAGACAAGGGTAGGGATGTTTAAAATATATTTTTTTGGGTATTGGACAAGATATATGGATAAAAAAGTGTGAATAAGTGAAGTGAGTAGGTTCCCTTTTATGAGTGAGGTGGGAGGAAAACTCATAAATACATAATATATTAAAAACTAATAAAGTCATATTTTAAGTTCAAGTGGAACCAAGGAAACCAAAATTCATAGATAAGATATGTTTGGATATAAATCCACTTAAAAAATCACATTTAGTCGAGTTTTAGAGATATTTTATTCCTTATCTCTTAGTTTGACCCCCATTAATATTTTTAACCCTTACCATGGTGGTAAACACTTACTAGGGTTACTATTCAGTAATTGAGGTGATCTGAGAAAATATAAACACATATTTCCTCATTTTAGATGAAAATATAATATATTACATGATAATTAATTCCCTATAAATTAATTTTTTTTTTGTGTTTGGAGACTAGATACATAATCAACTTATTTAATGAAATATCTTTATCATATCCCAAAAATTTATTTCTCTCATGGAACCCTTGTTACATATTTATTACTTAATACATTTCTTCATAACTTGGGGAAAAAGTGGAAATAAAAAAGTCAAAGATAATATACAAAGTTAGGGTAAATACGGGAGATATAAATCAATGATAATATATAAGAATAATATAAACATATGTGTGCGAGAGAATGATCATAACCTATGAAGTTCATACCCAATTAGTCATAGATCATAAATCACGAGTCATGTCCTAAAGCTTGATCATTTGATAAGGCATGAGTAATACGAGTGAGTGATAATAATTATTAAATCATTATCCAAGGGATAATATCATAAGAATCAGAACATTTCATTGGAATTGTGCCAAAATCATAAGCATAGAAAATCAATTCATTAGTCAAGTATCATTTCTAAAACCTACATCGCATGGTGGAAAATGTCCTATAATGGATTGGGTTTAATCTTCAAACTCCTTTAATTCTTATAATGGATTCACTATCTATACTCTTTTTAATTATCCAATGATATATCAATCATTTCCCAGTGCATTGGAGGTCTTTAACAATCCCACCCTCAAATATTAAAAACTATACATATATGTGCCAAAAGATCATAAAAACATTCATCAATTCATCATAGCATAATTAACCCAAGTGAAAGAAAGGAGTTTAATGGATTTATAATTAAAAAATCATCATCATTAGACATATATAGAAATAATGTTCATGGTATCATAAGATAATATATCCGGTGAATCATAAAAAACATCAAATTATGTTTTCATAGATAAATAATACCTTTAAAAGTGAATTTGAACCTTTCTTTTAAAAAATGATAAAATATTCTTTAATTATGATAAACATTTAAATGAAAATTCCCATAATATTTATAAAAATATTTTGTTTGAAATTAGCCAAGGAAAATTTTAAATTAAGCTTCAAACTAATAAAATATCATGAAAATAGGAGAAACTATTTGTGTAATAAATTTTTAAACAATGATTCATTTCACACTTTTTATAAAATGTCATAAATAAACTATTTAGAAAAAATTATAAAAATTAATTTTTAATCTTTTTAAAATAAATTATAGTATGGTTAATGAATATAAATAATCATTTTTGTTATAAAAAAAATAAAATTCTTGATTTTTTTAAGAACATGGACATGGAAGGAAAAGTTCACCAACTAATGAAGAAATACGGTAAATTTTTCTTAAAACAATTTCTTGACTATTTTAAGTAATAATGTGAGGATAATTAAATTAAAACACTAAAACCCAGAAATTTTGATATTATAATATAATATAAGGGTTTTAACAAATAAATAGAAACTAATTCCCCCTACGGATATTCATGTATAAAAAATTCGGATTTAACATGAAATTGAAACATAATCCCTTACATCAGGTCCCAAATTTATTCATACATGATCCTAAGTTACCATATAATATATTTATATTTATTATATATCTATTATAGGAGTATATTAAAACTTATATATCAATATAACATTACCTTATAACTTATAATTACCAATTTATTAACAATTCTTCATCAAAATCAACATTCCAGTGTTAACTGTTCTCCTTCCCATGAATCTTCTAGTTCGACGGTTTCAATCGTTGTAACTTGATAATTGTTTCATAACATACTTAATATTACTATTGTTATTATTATCATAATTATTCATGATATAAACTTTTATAACCATTCATATAAGGTGTTGATGAAAAATTAACGGTATCACTTTGTGGGGTCAATAGTCCGTACATATGCAATGGTAATGTTTTCATTTTCCAAAAAATGGAGAGGAAAAAAGGCAAATAATAATATATTTTTCCATAATCACTATAATATAATGAATTTTATGTATATTCATTAAATATATCCATATAAACATCCATGTATGGTAGATATAAAAAACAAATCACATTGTTTTGTGGAGGTGGTAGTCTACGCATACACACAAATGTTGTTATCATTTATCATTGGTTGGAAATGAGGTTGGAAATCATTGTAAAAATGATATAAAATATTTATGTATATTAATTATAATTATTTACTAATTTTTAGATGGTTATAGAATATTTGGAGGAGGTTGAGGAAGATTGAAACACGAAATGGATCAATAAAGACAATTACCTCTAATTTGGGATACCTCTTTTGGATTAGAGATTAAGCCTTAAAAGGTTGGTACTTTGGGAATAAATAAATATCTAGGAAATTTTTAGAGAATGTAGGAATATATTTTGGTAGTTATTGGCTGATATATATGGCTCAAAATGTAATACGCCAAGCTTCTACGATACTCTTCTCTTTGAATAATGCAATAGCGTGTGTTGTACGCAACATCGAGTTCTAACACACCACAACCAATCAAACTAGCCGTAATGAATAATAATACCCACTTTTTGAAATTTATAAATTTTATTTTTCAAAATGGACTTCATTTTTGGATTCGGAATATCGAAATTATCCTAGGGTGAATTTATGGTATTTTTCTGAAAAACTTCATTTTTTGATGAATAGTGAAACCACTAAGTGGTAGTTAAAAAACTGAATTTTTCATAAAACTTAATTTTACCGCTTCTGTGAGTGGAATTTTGAAAATCCGAGAGACACGGTTAATATCAAGGAGTAAAATGTGGTTCAATGAGATGAAAATAATTTTTGGTGAATAGTAACTTTTTACTTTTATTTACCACGGTTAAAAGTAAATAGGGTAATTAAGGGTAAAAATGATATTAATATTACCCAAACACATGTCCTAATTATATTTGAAAATTGTATCTTGACCAAAAACAACCTCAGGAATAAAATATTACCATTTAGGTTCACTTGGATTAGATTTGGACATTTATTATTATTTAATTCAAAGAAGAGTTAAAAGAGTTAAAATCAAAGATTATTTACTAAAACATTTTTAATATATGGTTATAAATAAGATAAATTCTAATGTAAATATTAATTAGAAATATAAAAATATTTCCTACATAATGGTATTTTATTTATAATTTTTAGAAATTAAATAATTTAATTTAGTTATGACAAAATGGTGATGTAGTAATTACCTAATTAATGAAATATTAAATTAATTGATATTATAAATATCAAAATAAATGTAATTTGATACTTTTTATGAATTAAAATAATTTTATAGTTTAATATGACATGTTAGGATTGATTTAATTAACATTTTTCGAAGTAATCATTCTGTTATGATTTTTACAAAAATCAATTTTCCAAATAGTCTCAAAATTGACATAAAAGAGTTTTTAAAACAAATATTATATTATTAATTGATATTCAATTCCAAAAAATCTAAGGTTTGGAAAAGATACTTATATCATGATATGTTTATTATTAATAGACCACTTGGGGTATCTTTTAGGTATATAGTAAGTTTATTAACTATATAATATAAAAATACAAAGTGACATGGTAAGTGTCAAACTAATTAACTAAGTGTTTAAACAAAAAGATAAGGTTAATATAATGACCCAAACCTGTCTAAATTCTATTGGTTGATTGGTTTTCGACCCATCCCCACCTTAAACTTTAAATAATCAACTTTTTACCCATTAGAAACCGAATATGAATTTATTATAAAATAATATTTCTAGCTTTTCTGAAGGTGCCCCTCACCCCTCTTATAAAAGGGAACTCCCCCTTCTCACTAATTCACACATTCAAAGACTTTTGGCTCGGCCAAAACCTACCAAAATACTCTCTCAACTTCCCTCACTTCAACCTAGAGGACTTAGTTTGATCAGAAAGCCAACCTAAGGTTCCCTGTTGATCAAATCAAAAGGAAGAACCTGAAGAAGAGGTAATGTTTTCACCACCCTCTTTCAAGTTCATTTCTTTTTCAACTTCTTATTTATTTGTTATTACCATTATAAAATAATAACTCCAGTATATTATATATACTGTGATGTTATTATAAATATGGTACAACCATATTCAGTATTCTATCCATCCATTGAATGACATGTCACCATACGTGCGTACGTACGACTTACCGTCTCTACGTCGTGGTGTAATTGTTATTCAATAAATTATTATTTGGATGGGTATAATAATGATATTTAATTCATTTAAATAATAAATATAACATGATAATTATTCTTTATATATGATATACCATCCAATTATATATTATTTTAATATCAAAAGAATGATATTGTCGCTCATGCGTACGTACGGACTACCGTCTCCACGAACGCGATGAGATTAATTCTCCATCGTATGCATCCAAGTATAATTCTCATTTGATGATTAAAAATAATGTTTAAGGACTTGATATAATTCTGGATATGAATAAGATACAACCTATCCATAACAAACACGCCTTATGTAACAAAACATATAAAAGAAAACGAGTAAGTTAACACCCGAAACGACGATAATTCTAAGATATTATTAACAAAGCAATGTTTAAAGATCATATATGATATCATATTAATGTATATTATTCTTTTATAATTTAATAACAATTATTTCACCATTATACAGGAGTTTAAACTACCCTCAACCAAGGAAAAGTACAAGTTAAGGGTTTATTTCACAATCTCTTCATTATCCGAGGTTGTTTATACGTAATTATCTACTAGGACCTCTTTATCATCCACATCCATGTTTCTTAAAAATTTCTTTCAAAAAATTCTTAATATTTTACAAAATATGGGTTAAAGTTATTTATTCCCTTTTTTTACTTTTTATAAGAGTTTTATAAAGGAATCTTTCCGTCGTTTTCCAAACAAGGTTATTTTTAACCTTTTCGACAGAATTAAGGTAAGAATGTTTTTTAACTTATACAGTGGGTGCGACTAATTTCCGCAGTTATAAAATCTTAGAAGCTTCCCTTACAAGCTTATAAGAATATTTTCAAAGTAAATGTTTTATTTTATAATTATATTACTTTTAAATGATTTCAAAAAAAGAGATATTTCTCTTAAACAGTTTTGATTTCATCTATGTCAACATCCTTTGATGGATTCTAAGCTTATTTGAAGTTGATTTATTATGATACAAAACTTTCATATTGTATTGAAGTTTTTGTGATATGTTTGAATGTGGATGTTTTGTTTTTATACCATTCATGGTTTATGGAGAATGTATTGACATTTCGTATGCTAGTTTTAATACGAATGTTTATGTTATGTTTAAACCTGTTCATATGAGGAATGCATTGGACTTAATAAGTGACGGGTGGAGCCCGCTATAGCTCCTCGATGCATCAATTGGTATCATGAGATAAACTAGTGTCTTGCCACAAGGCCTTGACAAAATCTTATTTTTAGTCTTGGCACGGGGCCTTGGCTATGTGGTTATGATAGTCTGGCATTATGCATTCCATCATTATAAAAGTGGTTATTGATATTGTATGTGATTATTTGATTAGTAAAATATCCATGTGAATAAGTAAATGGCATTATTTCTTCTTATTTCTGCCATATTATGTTGAAGTTCAAGTTTAAAAGGCTTTTGTTTTAATTATACATTGCCTTAAATGCTTATTCTTATTTATGAAAGTTTCCTCTATATTGTTATCCTTACTGGGCATTTGATCTCACCCCTTTCTATGTTTTATTTTTCCCAAGATGTGAATAAGTATTTTATAAATGACCTGTAGGGATAGAATGTGGGGGTAAGAGTGTGGACTATGGAGACTATATTTTTGTAGTTTTCATTTTATGATGTAATGTAAACTTTATGAATGTATCTAGTTATTCCAAGGATACTAAACCAATCGGTCTTTCGAGACTTGATCTTTCCTGTGATCATGCCAATTTTATGTAATAATGCACCGACTTTGGGTAATGGGGGTCGGGGCATTACACAAAAGGTACTAATAGGTGAACATATGATATTTTGTTTTATAAGTGAGGTTGGTGGAAAACTTGTAAATACTTAGAAAATTAAATTATAATAAATTCATATTCAAGTGAAATTTGGGCCAAGGAATAGAAAATTAAAATATAAAATAAGTGTGGGAGTAAATACACTTAAAAAATCACATTTAGTGGAGTTTTATGGGAATTTTATGCATTTTCTCTATGTTTAAACCATGTTAATATTTTAACCCTTACCATGGGGATAAACAATTACCATGATCACTATTTATTATGAAAAAAATGAAATTGACCACATTTAAAAATTGTAAACTCCTAGTTATAAACACGAATTCCATTTTAAAGTATTAAATTTCTATAATTAATAGAAATTAATTTTAAAATAAGTGTACAAAACACAACAAAAAACCACTTTTAGAAAAATCTATTTTAAGCTTAACAATGACTTTATTCTTATTATATACACTGTAAAAACCATTAAATGAATACTAATAAATTTTATTAAACATTTTATTGAAAAATTTCATTAAAATAACACATTAATAGTGATTAATTTAATTTATTAAAAAAACAATTTTCATGTATAGAATTTTATTTTTATACAAACATATATTTATACATTCATATGATTTTATTTTTAATTTATAAAAAATTGATTACCAATGAGTTAATATTATAAATGTGTAAATAATACATTTTCTATAAGTATTATACTATGAATTAATTTTTAAATAAAACATTCATGACCAAAAAATGATCATAAAAAATTCAAAATAGTTCTTTAGGGTCAATAGTATTTCCTAAGTGAATTAGAAATTATTTTCAACAAACATACCAAATAATGTGATTCATTTTATATCATTTAAAAATTATTCACATAAGTTTAGGGTTGAAATATTCCCATAATATCAGACATATTTATTTATTAAATATAAATATATTCTAAAATATCTAGGTGTTATAATAACACATGTTGTCTTGGTTGATTCCACATTTTATGTGATGGGTAATACATTAAAATCCAACCAATTAAGGGATATGTGTTGTGTACCCATATAGTGCACACCATGGACTTCTTTTGTCCTCAGTGGTTTTTCTATCTTCATTATCAATACTCTAATTGGGCATGCTATTTGTTAATCTTGAGTTTTTTACCAAGTGGAACATGACGATATGTTTCTCTATGGAATCAGTGGTGTGACACAAGGTGAAAAATGTAGTTTAGTATCCTTATCTCTATAGGGACATTGAAGGGGTTTGGGCGTGAAATTTAAAGCATTAATGGTGTTAGTACTCCCTTGAAAATGTTTTTGGGATTTACGAGGTTTGGTTGTGGAATTTTAAGCATTAATGGGGTTAGTAATCCCTTGAAAATGAGTTTGGGCTATGTTGGATTTTTGGTACTATGAGAATCCCTAGTTTCTTGTGAGAGATTCTCTTTGAGGATAAGAGTTATGATGAGTGATTAATATTTAAAAACTTGAGACTTCTGTTGGTTGAGTATGTCTAGATAATTTTCTTGTCTTCCTACTAGTTACTATCTTATATTGAGGTTTTTAAGTTGAGTTGTTTCTTATATGCCATTTGTGGTAATGGGACATCCTACTGAGTATGTTTTTACTCACTTCCACCTAGGTGTTGTTACAACAATGGTTGTGTATATATAATCGATGTAGAGTTTAGAGGTGGTCTTAGTGGATGTATAACCAATGTTTCATGTTCAGAGTTGACTCATGGTAATGAATGGTTATGAATGGTGGTTGGTGATGGTGGAGGTGGATGTTGCAGTTAAAGAATGATCTAGGAGTACACTTAGTGAGGAGGTTATTTCTAGAGTCTTATGTCTAGATTTGGAGGATTATAGGATGTATAGTTCATTACCATTTTCCCATGTAGGGACTTAATTTTATTTAATAGATTTTTCATGAGTTGTATATAACATATTTTTTTATATGTATATACTATTGGTTTTATGGTTATTTTATACTTTGTGCTAGTCACCTTCCCCCAACCAATTGGAGGCAGGCTTAGGTTGGAACTCTTGGCTTATTACTAACTTGAGAGGGGTCTCAGTGGGCTGGGTCATTAAATGGAATCTAAATTAGACAACCCTTATTTCCTAAAAATCTGTAAAATATATCCACAGTCAATTCTATAAAAACAAGAGCTCATGATATAATCAATTAAGTGAGATTATCATTCAATTGACCCTATTTCAATTTATTTTTATTTACTTAAATCACATTACAACTCTATTTGTATTTATAGTGTAGAGTTTTCTAATACACTTATAACACCAATGAGGATTAATAATATCCCAATATAAAATAAAAGGTGGTTCTTGACATTGAGACCCTAGGTTATGTGGTGAAGTCACTACTTTTAATGACCCACATTGTTATAGGTTGGAAATTACCTTAGAAATTTGAACTTTCCATCAAGTGTGAGGTCCATTTCTAGAATCGAGTATTGGGTGGGAAGACCGAAGATTTGAATGTTCTAACTCTTGTTTTTGAATGTATTTTGGATTCCAGGGAAGAATCAGTTGTTGAAGATAATTATAGATAATGGTTGGAGTATCATGGTAGATAAAATAAGCATCAAATAACCTGATAGTGGCCCAGGGGTACTGTTGGGCTTACCCGCTAGCTGGTGGGCCACCACCGACTAGCTAGTGTGACCCAATGACGAGCCGATGGGTTCAATATTGGATCATTTTAACTTGATATTTTTCACCTTTTTCCATGTTAGGGAT
This sequence comes from Viscum album, assembly GCA_963277665.1. Lineage (NCBI taxonomy): Eukaryota > Viridiplantae > Streptophyta > Magnoliopsida > Santalales > Viscaceae > Viscum > Viscum album. The sequence goes on along the minus strand of OY728120.1, from coordinate 2,042,904,535 downwards.
CTTAGGATTTAGTAAAATAGGGGTCTTAAGAAAGGCCATTAATTAGATGAATTTCCTCTGCAATTCCCCTCTTTAAATTACCTTTGATTTGGGGAGAATTGGGGTGTTTATTTCATCCATTTTATTCTTTTCAAGAACCTCCCTTCACTTTCTTATTTATTACCTCATTTTCATTTATGGATTTGGTGTCGGTTCCATCAAATCATGGTGGTATCGACCAAGGGTAATGGGGCTATCATGCAGTTTTCATAGAGGATGTTCCAAGAAACCTTGTATACACTGTTTAAATCCATTTTGATGGAGGTATTCCACTACCCTAATTTTATCTAAGTTTTATATTAGAATTAGATGAAATTAGTGGTTATTAAAATATTGAATGATAGGTATTTAATGAAGGTTAGTGACAAGGGAGTTCCACAGACCCTCCGGGTATGGTTAGTCAAGGTTCTGGTGCGGCGGATGTGCTTGGGGAGATTTCCAAAAATTATTCTACATTGGATTGAATTATATAATGAATCATAATTGATTAAAATTAATTATTTATGATGTAGGGTGTAAAAATGGAAATCAAATGGTGATATAGACTCATACAAGGCTTGGACGAGTGAGACATATTCTCAACAGAGCTTGGTGAGGTTGATAAATCCTTTTGAGATAGGTGAATCCTATCATAAAATTCCATATGTCTATTTATAAATGGGTATGTATGTGTGTGTTCATTCTGTATAGGATTTAGTGGAGAAACTAGGGATCTACATACCTTAAAAACAATAATGAGGGTATCATTGTGCCCCTAACCATGAAAAATTTATTAGAAGCACTTGGGACGTTCAGATTCATCCGACGACTATGTCACCTTGGGGAAATAGTGGTTGATGAGATAACGAGAGGCCTTGGGATGTATCAGGTTATGATATGAGTTTTAAGAATAACCTAGGTGTTTCCCTTAGTGATTTTCAAGTAGGTGTAAGAGGGATGTGTTTGAGTACTATGAGGTCTCCCTAGAGAGGCATGAGATGATACCTAGGCTTGGGTAGTGGATATTAGTTAAGGAATAATATTTTAAGGACTTGAAATTGGAAGAAAAAGGGATTTTGGGTAGGGCCTATACTCTTATAATTGGGATAGGGTTGAGGTAGTCCTTAAAAATGTGGTGTCACCATATGAAGTACTTACATTTTGGGGAATATGTTTGAGTTAGTGTTTATTTTTGTAGTTGAGTTTATGTTCATAGCCATGATGAACATTATGTAATATGGCATTCTTTTGTGTATGAGGGTGGTCCGTGAATTCTTTATTGATATGTTTTTTATATATTTTTGTGTGTGTATTGTGAGACCTATTATTTATGTGAAATATTCTAACTTCTATTCCATTCCCTATTATGTGTGAATTCATGGTTTCTATAGTTTTTTTGATCTGGAATCAAAGTGATAAATAGATCACCCTGGATTGGTTAACCCTATATGGAAACTGTATTCTAGTATGACATGAGAGAATGATGATGATGATACCTAGAGATAGGGTATGGGTATAGTGAAATTTTGTCTTTCCCTAAGATAGAGGATAGGTTTTGACAGCCTTATGGCCTGACAATGTTGTTCGAGGGGTGTAATGACCCTATGGATTGACTTGGGGATTGATTAGCCTCATGGCATAACCCAGTAGAACCATGGGTGTGATGTCCCTATCGAATGACCCATGTATTAATTGGAATTGTGGTATAACCCATTAGAAACTAGAATAGGATGACCATATGTCCTGACCTGAGACTTTGAAAGGGTATAATGACCTTGTGGATTAACCCAAGGCTTGATTGGTGACGAGCCTTAATCATGGACACATATTAGAAATGTAGCCTGATCAGATAGGAGATGATGTTGTCCTTTTTTCTTGATCTAATAGGTGATGATTTGTGTGACATCCCTTCATACATGGAGATGAAGCCGGTATTTCTAGTTTTTGGGGTGGCCTAGTTATCACATGATGATCTCATAGAAGCGTGTATCTCACTATGTGTCATGGTGGTCTGGTTAGAACAATATATCTCAATGAATATATTTATTTATGTATTTATTTTACTCATATATATAAATTCATATAAGTATGTATACTAGGGTTTCTTAGTGAGACTATATTTATTTTATACTCACACCATGCATGAGCATATTGATGCATGTGAATACCTTATGTTTGTTTTTATGTTAGAGCCTTAATGTGTAGTGGACCAAGCTTTTCAAGATCAATGCATATGTGGAGATTGGATTGAGTAAAGCTTTGGGTTTTAGGAGAGACTCTTTGTATTTTTATTTACTATTTATTTTTATGTTTGGTTAGCCTAATGGGAGATCGATTGTATATTTGTTAATTATATAACAATATCATTTAATATAACATTGTGTATAGTGTATTTTGTGTAATTTGATGCTTATTATAGGTTCCATTTATTTCATTGTTTACGTAGATATCTTATACTTTGATAGGAGTTCATGTCCACCACACTATAATTCTAGGACCTCATTTCTATTCGGTAACCAATGGTTTATGAGGAGGTGTAATTGAGCTCATGTGGCACACTATCAGGACTCTATGATTCAGTCGATGTGTCACACTACTTCCTCAACATTCATAAGAAGATCACATGAAGGTAATTTCAAAAATAATAAAAGGACCCATTTATAATATCCTAGTTTTTTGGAAAGAAAATTCTTTCCATAGTTTATATATTTGTAATTCAATTTTTTTCAATATGACCAAGGAATTTAAATAGATTAGGAAACAACTCATAAAAGAGAGGAATTAAACCAAAAACTTTTTTTTCATTCATAAAAAAAATTATAACAAAAATTGAATGAAACTAAGTTTCTCAAACATAGATTGTTAATCACTATGGACTAGTGAATCCATTAAAAATTCATAAATCAAAAGGGGGAAATAAATTAAAAAGAATCAAAGCTTCACCAATAGGTGACTTTTTGGATCATATGCACCATCCAGGATCATCAATTCCCAAAGAAAACCTATAATGAAGAAGAAATACATGAATAGAGAAAGTATATTTTCATATCTAAAATGAAAACTATGGGAATGAGAAGTGGGAATGAACATATAAGAATGAAATATGGCCATTAAAACATGATTGTTGAAAATATGGTTTTTTTAAATTTGGTTATTTAAAATATGGTTTTTTATATATGATCATTAAATATACATCAATTAGTTATACTAATGTCATGTGTTGTTCAAAAAATAAAAATGATAGTCAAATAAAAATATGATATGGAAATATTATATATATATATATATTTGGGTTAAATATATTTAATAATAATAATAATATTAAAATATGATATGTTGTATATATAAAATTTGAATAAATATTTTAATTTCAATTGAGTAGTAAAATTATATTTTAGAATATAAGTAACTAATTAATGGAATTTGTTAAAAGATATTTAGTTTAAAAGTAATATTTATTTTCAAATAATAGTTTTATTAAATATTATATGTTTTGTACAAATAAATTAAATTTACACTTTTAAAATATTATTATATATTAAATAATATGTTAACATCAATTAAATTTGAAACCTATGAAATAATATCAAGAAACCATAATGTTTAAAAATATTATTTTTTCAGAAAAAGTAGTTCCTTTTATAGAATAAATTTTTCATTTTAAATATAAATATATAAATTTAAGAAATTTAATTTTATAAAATAAAATTAATTTTTAATTTATCATATGAAAATTATCTTAGTATGTATTTTTGATATTTTTTCTGAAATAATGGATTTTAGGTGAATAGTAAAAAACTGATTTTGCTAAAAACTATTGCTTTTATAATACAATAAGGACTTAAATGTATAAGAAACCATTTTTATATAAAATAATATATTTAATAATTACTATAAACCACTTAAAAATATTATATTTAATTTATAAAAAACATGTTTATGATTTGGGAAACTCAAGTAATATTTCACCCAAAAAACTATTTTTACACAATTAAATGATTTTTTTGATTTTCCTCTTTTAGATAATAAAAATAATAAAACTTATTTTATATTTGAATTTAACATGTAAATATTTTTCAAGAATTTTAATTTAATTTTTATGTTGAAAGATAATATTAGTTTGATTAAGATTAATTACTATGATAATTGTCATGAACCAGCCTGAGAACCCTGCTGACCTGGTAACTGAACTGACACTGATATAGCCAGAAGTGTGTTCCCAATCCCCATGGGTTGAGATTAGAACTAGACATCATAAAAAATGTAATTGGGAATTATTTTTTCCACAAACCTTTATGAAGTAAATACAAACAAGTCAATATGCATATAAGAAAAAATCCACAGAGAGAAGTGTACCATAAGTCTAATAGGTTTAAAAACCCAAATTACTACAAAAAAGTACGTGCAAATAGGAAAGATACCCAATTACCAATGGATGAAACTCACCAATTCCACAAATAAATAGCTATAACCACATCCATGTGGTGCTTTAACCCTTTTAAAACCTTGAAAGAGATAATATAAAAACACTCAAACACACATGTAGGTTGTGAGCTAAAAGATAATAGGGTCTCACCAAGGATTATATAATTTATGCCAAAATTTAATTAACAAAATAAATCACTTTTAATTTTAAATAAGCAGGGTTGAAAATTCAAAATCATATTTAAACAAATAGTGCTTCACATTACAAATGATGAAAATAATTTAAGAAAATGGGTTAAATTATTGTTTTTATATAAAATAGTTTATATAAACTCATAATCCAAGTAAAATAGTTTTCAAACATTTGTATAAATTTATATCTCAAATATCAATAATTATGCAACCTGGTAATATGACAACTGGTATGATAGTTCCAGGTTATTGGATCCTCACACATTTGTATAACGATAAGGACAATGTGTACGCATGTCCCTTTGAACTAGTCAAAGAGGACTCATCAACATCCTACCGAGGAATAAAATGTTCAAAATAGTTTTTTAAGAGTTTTAAAGTATCAATCCAGTCCTGGGGAATTCCCTTACAAGAATATTTTTCCCTAATAACTCACTAAATACCTTGGCTCGCATGTTCTCTAGTACGCATCAATGATGATAACTTGATTTTAAGCAACATTAAAATAAAATTAAATCCCATTCAATCATTTTAAAAATCCAATTTTTTCATTTAAAAACCAAAATGGGTTTTTAATAAAAACATGCCTTTTTCCAAGATAAAACCCAAATGTTACTATCAAAACCATTTTAAACAATTTTTCCGAAATAAGATTTTGAAATCAATTAAAGATTCAATTTCATAATTCAATTCCCACTATTTAATTCAAAAATTTAATTGAAACAATTTCCTTCAATTTCAAAATTTAAATTCAATAATTTAAATCTCCACAAATTTTCATCAATTTCATAATAACACCCCAATTCAATGGAATTGGGGGTTTTCCCAATTCCATGTCAAAATTCAATTTCCAAAAACCCCAAGTTAATGGAATTGAGTTTTTCATTAATCAATTGAAGGGATTTTCATTTATAAGATTAATTGAATTTAAATCAACAATTGAATTTAAATAAATAAATTTTGGGTTAATAAAAATTGTGCATCATAACGGAACCGCCTATCATAGATTGCGAGATCATGAAACTCCAAACCCTACTTAGGATTTTTCACTATAGAATGAAGACAACAGAATCTAGGAATCAAACCTATATCCAAGATATGAAATAGATTGTATTAGATACTAAAATAAATAAGGAGATCTAATAAACCCTAGGGAGGAAAGAGGAGAGAGCGGGAGACAGAAAAAGAGAAGGAGAAACTTACTGGGAAAATATCAACCACCATTTTATTAACTTTGATCTACTGAAGGGAGGGTGTCAAGGGGCCAAAAAGTGATTTGGGGAGATCTCAAGAAATGAGAAAATGATTATGGTTCACATCTCTCTATTAGAGACCTAAAATTGGGGTTTTTGGATTTTAAATATTAAATTCATATTTAAAAATACCACATTCATGGTTACTTGGACTAGGCCGCATGGTTAGACCAAACCATGCACCCTATACATAACCCCATTTTCCAAGCTACACTATTTCTAATTGATGGTGCGCGGTTTTCCAAAACATGCACCAACTGTTCAAAACACCACTTCCTTATTTTTCATGGTATTCTCTAGAAAGGCGCATGGTTTGGGAAAACTATGCACCAACAAAGCACTAGCCTAGAAACTTACAAAATTTTCAAAATTTTTCCCAAAACAACCCCAAATGAAACCCAACCAAATCATGATTAAAATATGTGTTTAATAATACCTGAAATCCATAATAATTTGTTACAACTTCCCCAACATAGAAACTTTATATCCCCATAAATCTTTCTCAGAAGATTCAATGCCAAAATGATGAGGCCACTGCTCTCCCATCAGTTCCTCCATCTCCCATGTCTCATGATTATTAGAAGTGTGATTCCATAGCATGTGAACCAATGATATTACCACTAATGAAATACCTTGGTTTCAGAATCAACTATCCTAATTGGCCATTAAACCACAGATAAAAAATGTTTAACCACATGATCGCTCCATCTCATTACATGAATGGACCAGATAGATACTTTCTGAGCTAAGGTACATGGAATACATTATCTACCGACGTTAGTTGTTGTCAAAGTGCTAAATGTTATGAAAATTTTCCAACCTTCTTAAAAACATAAAAAGGTCCCAAAACCCGAGGATACATTTTACCTTGCCTCCTAAGTTATAGATGATACAAATGGGGTGAAAATTTCAAGAACTCCTAGTCTCCAAATTTGAATTTCAATGGTCTGTGATAACGATCAACATAAGACTTATATTGGCTCTATGCTGTCTACATTATATGAGGAATCAAATGAATCTTTCTAATTTACTCTTGAACCAAGATTGGTCCAATCAAGGAACTTTCCCCAATATCCAAACAACACAATGAATACATTTAAGGATATCCATACAAGGCCTCAAAAGGATCCATTTTGATCATGTACTGGTATCTATTTTCATAATAAAACAAAAACCAACACCAAGTGATAATCCCAAGCCCCACCAAATTCTAGAACACAAGTGCAGATCATATCCCCAAAAATATTTATAGCTATTTCTATCTAGCCACATGGCTATAGATGGTATGCCGTACTCAAATATACCTAATATCCTAGTGCCTCTTAAAGGCCTCTCTAAAAATGATAAGTGAACTGAGGATAATTATAAGAGACTATAGAAGATAGAACTCTATGAAAACAAGTGATCTATTTCACATAAAGACTTTCCAACCCCTCAACTTTGTTTGTATAATGAATGGTTATAAAGTGAGATGATTTAGTCAGCCAATCGATCACAACCATATCACATTATTCTTTCTCTAGGTATGTGGAAACAAAATCATGATGTCCATTGATATCTCATCACACATCCAAGTAGGCACTGGAAGTGGATGAAGTAAGCTCAAATGTTTTTTGTGCTCGGACTTGACCTATTGCTATGTATAACAAAGGGATACAAATTCAACAATACCCCATATCATACCTGGCCACTAGAATCTATGTCATATGTCATAGATCATCTTTGTGATTCCAAGGTACACAACCCACTAGGAATTAAGGAAACCCCCATCACATCTTTCCATAATGCTAATGGCATGACAAAGAGATTATGATAGAATAGAATTTACACTTTGGAAAATGACCACACAATAATGGTCTCCATACCAAAAATAGTGTCTCTAATTCCATGGAACAGATCATTAAGATACTGGTACTCAAGAATAATATCATGAAGATTGGATTTCAATTGAACATTGGATAAATCAGCCTCATTCCTTGATTTCTGAACACCAATATCAAAATATGAAAAGAGAGCCACTAAGTTCCACTCTTCTGAAGATTCTTTGACCACATGGGTTGGAAGTTTCCTACACAAAGAATCTATGAAGACATTTAATTTCCCTAGGTTATAGGTGATGTAAAAATTGAAAGTCTTCTGGTATTCCACCAAATACCTCTTGAGGAGATTCAAATATTTTTGAGAGAAGATATAACTCAAACTATTAGGTTATGAAAACATAGTAAAACATTATCCATAAAGGTAATGAAACCAAATCATAAGTGAATTCATCATAGTTGAAAGTTCAAGGTCATTGGTTGGGTAATTATTCTCATGTGTCCTAAGATGATGAAATCCATAAGCAACAACATGATCACCTTACATAAGAATTCATCCGAATCCTAAACCTGATGAATCATAAAAGACTATGTATCCCCACTTGACCTCCAAAAAAGTGAAAACCAGCACAATAGTAAAAATATGTTTCATCTCAACAAAATAATTCTTTCATTTTTTTATCCCAAACAAACTTCACTCCCTTATGAGTTATAGAATTCATCGAAGAATCCAACTTCTATAAGTCCTTAATAAACTGAAAATAATACCCAACTAAATCCACGAAGCTCCTAATCTCAAAAAAATTATTTATTTTTTCCAATGTCCTAACATCCTTCATATTTTTAGGATTAACTGAAATACCATGTTCTGACACCTTGTGTCCCAATAACATCACTTCTCAAATACAGAAATCACATTTCGATACCCTGGCATAAAGTTGATGATTTCTCAACAATTCTATTGGAGTCTGCATCCCACAGCGGACTTGAGGTCCGGTGTGGTTTTTAATATTCATTATAAATACACCCCAAGGGATCCTTTAGAGAACACCTTTGGGGGTTCGGGTCTCTAATTTTATCCTCCTACATGGTATCAGAGGTGGTTTGATTCCTCCCTCACATTTTTTTTCATTTAGGGTTCTATTTTTTTTTCTCGTGCGGGGGGCGGCAGCTCCCATCCAAATAGTCGGCCCCCCCCTCCGCTGCTCCTGCCAGTCATCCCTCCCGAGCGACAGCATCCCGATCCGGCTCTGTCCGGCGGCTTCCCCCTTGGTGCGCCTTCCCTTCCGGCGCCCGCTCCTCCTGTGGGCAGGCCCTCCCCGCCTCAGCTCCCGGAGGATCTTCCTCCCTGCGCGGTGGCCCTGCCTCCTGATGCGGCATCCTGACGCCGGCGCCCACCTTGTCCTCCTCCCGCCTGTGCGAGACGCTAACAGCGCTTCCGCCTCGCCTGCGCAGTCCTGACGCCGGCCCGCTCGTCGCCTCCAGATCCCGCAGCGCCTCCTCCCGTCTTCCCTCCCGACCCGGCGCATACCGTCGTGGCGCATCCCGTCGCACCACCCGTCGCGCATCCTGTCGCGACGCATCCCGAACCTTGCGCGACTCTCGGCAGATCTTCCCGGCAGCCTTCCTGTGTGCGCACCGCTACCCAGGCAGCCTTCCATCACAACGGCTCCAGCCATCCCTGCGGCTTTCCCCCTGCCGCGGCTCCAGTTCCCGGCGACTACGGCTCTTCCCGGTGGAGTCCAGATCCAGGCTGATCCTTCCAGATCTGGTCAGTTCTGGACTGTTCCGGCCCGTCGCTCCCTGGCGACTCCATTGCTGTGCGCCGGCCTCACCATCTCGTGCGACTCCCGGCCCACCTCCTCCTTGCGCGGCTCCCGGCGGATCGCTCCCTCCTCTGCCAGCCTCTCCCCCTACCGGCGCCTCAGACAGCCGGCCTCCATTCCTTCCGGCTTCTCCAGTAGCCGGCCTCAAGCCTCGCCGGCCCCTCTCTGCGCGACAGTCGGCCTCCATTCCTAGTCGGCTTCCAGCGCCGAATCCCGCTGTCCTGCTCCCTCACCGGCCTCCTCCTGCCGATTTCCCGGCGCTTCGATGACCGGAACCGCCATTGTGGATTTCTCGGCACTTTGACGACCGGCCCTCCCGAGCGGATTCCCCGGCGCTCAGACGACTGGCACCGATAGTGCGGATTTCCCAGCACTTTGCTGACCGGCCCTCCTGTGCGGATTTCTGGGTGCTTTGATGATCGTCCCGACTTTACGGTTTTTCACGGCGCTCTAACGACCGGACCGTAGTGCGGATTTTCCCGACGCTCTGACGACCGACCCGCCAGTGTGGATTTCCCGGCGCTCTGTTGTCCGGCCCCGCACTTTTTCGGCGATGACCCATCATTTTCAGCGTCATCACATTACCATCTTGAGGGGGAGAAACATCCACAATGATTTTATTATTTCAGTTTCTTCTGTTTTCTTCTTATTTTGTCTTCAAGCTGGGCATGTCCAGCTTGAGGAGGAGTGTTAGTCTATGTTTTGTTGCTTTATTTTCATTATGTGTCCAAGCTAGGTACACTTAGTTTGAGGGGGAGTGTTGGAGTCTTTATCCCACATCGGACTTGAGGTCCGGTGTGGTTTTTAATATTCATTATAAATACACCCCGAGGGCTCCTTTAGAGAACACCTTTGGGGGTTCAGGTCTCTCATTTTATCCTCCTACAAATTCCATAAGTTCTCTAAGATGAAAAATGTGATCCTACTTAAATATAGAGTAAATAAGGATTTCATTTACAAAGACAATAAATAAAGCATATAGATACTAATGGAAAATCCTGTTCATCAAATCCTTAAAGACCACAGGAGAATTTGTTAGACCAAAGGGCATGATAAGGTACTCATAATGGTAAAAAATTATCCAAAATGTTGTTTTCTGAATGTCATATTCTTTTATCCTCAAATGATTCTAGCCAGATCAATGATTAATCTTAGAGAACAACTTCACCCATTTTAACTGGATCAAACATATCATCAATCTATTTAAATGAATATTTTTTCTTTACCATAACTCGATTGAGTTTTCAGTAATCAAAATAAATCCACAGTGAACTATTAGCCTTATTAGAAAAGAAGACAAGGACCAACCATAGTGAAACACTTAGGAATATAAATCCTTTATCTAGAAGATCATCCAATTGAGTCTTAAGCCTTTTCATTTTATATGGTTTCATGTAGTAAGAGGGAATAAAAACTAGTTGAGTACCATGTAGTAAATCAATATAAATCTCCACCTCCTTTACAATAAATAAACCAAATAAGTCAGAAAGAACCACATCAAGAAACTCTATGATAACTGGAGGGATATCACCACTAAAAGATTCCCGTTCTAGATCAAAAGAAAACATATATACCACTTTTCCCAACTCTGGATAAGAAGGTTTGACTCTATTCAAACTTGGGTCCCATTCTCCTTGGAAGGCATGGATCACACCATCAGGTGTAGTAAAGAAGAAATGTTAAAGATAAAAATAAATCCATAATTTACTATAAATGAGTAAATCCATCCTCAAAATGATTATTATAGATTTCAGGTAGAGAAAAAGAAAACTCCAAGCAATATCTACATAAAAAAAGATAACACACAAGCAGGACTATGAAGACCTAGATCTCTCTTCATACCAAGGGGCGTAGTAATATACTTGACATAAGATAAATTCTCCATAAAAATATTTAGCATATTAACAATATGAGCTAAAACAAATGAATGAGATGACCCAATATCAAATAAATCATTCACTAATGATGAAGCTATAGTGATTTCACCTCCCATGGTTGTTGACCTGTATCCTCTTCCTCTAGAGACTCACACACTACATGAAGAATCTTTGTTCGATATGCCTGCAGTTGTAAGACCCTTTTCTTTGAAGATTCTAATTTCCTTTTAGTTTTATAATGAGTTGATGATCTCATGCCACTATGTGGAGTGGAATATATATGGAAGAAATTATGTAGGTGACACGAGCATTGCCGGAGCCACATATCTTAGGTGCCTCAGTGAAAATTCTCTTTGAATTTCATGTCTTTCCAAACTGGTAAGAAATAAAATGACCTCTTTCAGGAAATGCAAGAGTTTTAGAAAAACAATTCTATCGAGAATCACCATGAGAATCATCAAGATTCCACTTTCTTTTTAAGAAACATACACTTTCACTAGGAGAGAAAGAAACTATTGAAAACCCAAACTTTCCAGCCAGGTCCATTTTTACTATCATTGATCTATATATAACATCATCAAAAGAAGGAATATTTAATAATAAAACATGAAAATGAAATGTCCACTAAAGTCCCAACTTGAACCTTTAATCCTTCATCTACTCATTCAATGCTATCTTAGGTGTAAATTAAACAAGCTCCGTAAAATGGTTTGAATACTTTTCCACTTTATTTTCATCCCTCTCAAGTTCTAAAAACACTGAATCCTTGGCCAACAACATTGAATCGAGATTGAACTAGCCGATGAAAAGAAAATTGAAGTCCTTCCACTCTAATCCATTATGCTTATTTACTGTTACTATCACATCCCATTATCTCCTTCTCAGTCCTTCAAGCATGAAGGTGGTACACTTCACCTTGATTTCATTATGTGTCTCCAAGAATTAAAAAAATTATCAATCCTTCTGAACCATTCCTTATCATCTTGAGGATCATTAGGGCCTTTTAATAAAGGATTCTTTTGGAAAATGAAATCTTGAGAATGATTTTGGAAATCATCCCTTTGAGGTTCCACATATGGAGAATGATGGGAACTAGTGGTGGTTCCTACCCCAAATCTTAGATAGTACGCACAATCACATAAACCAAAATCAGGTCCACAAGAGGATTAGCTAGATGAGGTTCATCATTATGTTCTTCCTGGATCTCATTCACATGTATTCTCTGAGGAATGATGCCACACTAAATCAATATTCAACAAGGAATACATCATATGAACACTCAAATAGAGTAATGAGGGAAATTAATCCCAACAGATAGACAACAAAGATTTTTATTTCACATTATCCAAATCAAAAGTAGGGAAAACACAAGGACTAATCATCAAGATGACTTTACCTAACCACCCATAGTGTCTTAAAGTTCATTGTAGTGATAAATGTCCATGAACTCAGTCACAACTACCTCCAAATTCCCGACATGAATACACAATGCATGTTAAATTCAAGATAAGAAGCTTAATATGGAGATATGATAATAACTTTTCATGAACTATCCTGGGTACCCTGGTAACTCGATAACCGAGCTGGCACTGACATAGCCCAAATAGAATTCTCGACCCCCATGAGTTGGAGACCATTAATTGGCATCATATAAAATGAAAGTGTGAAAGATTTTTCCCCAAACATTGCGAAATTAAAGAAAAAAACACAGTATACATTTAATAAAAACTACACAAGGATAAGTGTAATAGAATTCAAACATGTTTAACAACCCAAAGTACTAAAACAATGTACCATAAAATAGGAAAAACTACACAAGTCCCAAAAAACGCAACTCACCAAGTCCATAGATCAATAGCTAAAACCACCTCTAAGTGGTGCTTTACCCCTACTCGAACCTATAAGAAGATAATATACAAACACCCGAAGGCATATGTAGGGTGTGATATAAAATTCTATTAGGGTATCACCAAGGATACCATAATAGGTACGAACATTTAATTAACCAAAAAAATAGCTTTCAATTTTAAATAAATAGGTTTGGAATTTCAAAATCATATTTATAAAAATTTTTATTCACATTTAAAATGATCAAAATTCTTTAAAAAAATTTCTTAAATAATCATTTTATATAAAATAGTTTATATATATTCATAATTCATGTAAAAATTTTACAAACATTATCATATATTTATATCTAAAATATAAATAATTGTTCAACATGATATTATTCCAAGAGGTATGATAGTTCTAGGTTATGGGATCCTAACACACTACTATAATGATAATGAAAATGTTTACACATATCCCCTGACACTGGCCTAAGAGGACTCATTAACGTCCTACTAAGGAATAAAATGTTATAAATAGTTTATGTTAGAGTTGCAAAGTTTCAATCCGGTTCTAAGAAATTCCCATCCTAGTATGTGCATCCCTAATAAATCACTAACTTCCAAGGATCACATGTGTTCTATTACAAATCAATGATGGTAAATTTATTTTAAGAAACCATAAAATTTAATTAAATCCCACTTTCCAATTTCAAAAATTCAAATTTTCCATTTAAAAATCATAAATGTGTTTTTAATTAAAACATGTATTTTTCCAATATAAAACCTAGTGGTTTCTATCAAAACAATTTTAGGCCATTTTCCAAAATAATAATTTGAAATCAATTCACAATGAAATTCATAAAATTAAATTCAAAAATTTAATTATAAAAATTTACATCAATTTCAATATTTAAATTCAACAATTTAAATCTCCATTATTTTCAATCAATTTAACAATCAAACCCCAATTCAATGGAATTGGTTGTTGTCCCAATTTCATGACAAAATTTAATTTCCAAAAACCACAATTCATTAGAGTTTGGTTTTTAGTCAATAAATTGTAGAAAATTTCATTTATGAAAACAACTTAATTTAAATCAATAATTGAATTTAAATCAAGAAATTTAGGGTTAATGAAAATTTGGCATCACAATGGAACTACATACCGTAGATCACTAGATCATGAACCTCAAAACACTAATCAAGATTTTCCAGTGGAGAACAATGAAAAATAAATCATTGAATCAAACCTATATCCAAGATCTGAAATTGGTGGTATTAGTTCCTCCCATCAATGAGGAGATCTAGGAAACCCTAGGGAGGAAATAGGAAAGAGCAGGAGATTGAAAACGTGAAGAGGAAACTAACATAGAGAAGATTGACCACTGTTTTCCTAGATTAGATCTGATTTCGGGAGGGTGCTGAGGGATCAAAAACTATTATTGGGAGCTCTCAAGGAAGTGTATAATGATTATAGGTCATACAAATCCTTCGGGGACCTAAAAGGGGGTTTTAGGTTTTTGAAAATTATTTTTAGTTTTAAAAAACCCCTTATGAAAGGTTAGTAGGGCTGGGCCATAAAATTAGAATAAACCATTCACCCTATCCATGAATCCCCATTTTACAAGGTTCATAGTTTTCCAAATAGTGTGCTAACTGTGAAAAACTACACTATCTCAGTTCACATAGTTTTCTCTTGTTGGGTGTGTGGTTTGGGTAGACCATGCGCTAACCGTGCACTATCCAAAAAACTACTAAAATTTTCAAAATTTCTCCCAAAACAACCACAAATGAAACCAACCAAAGAATTATTAAAATAGGGGTTTTGAAATACCGGAAAATAGTAACAGGAAGTTACAATAATGGCGAAACAATTTTTTTAAATACATTTTTTTATTAATATTATGTAATTTTTATCTAATAAATTAGATTTATATAATTTAAATTATGAATATAATATTATGTTTGAACTAATATTTAGTTATATCAGCACTCATTTAATTGGTAATCAATAATAAATAATATTAATAACACATAATGGTCAAAGTTATTTTTCTATTAAAACTGTTTTTTTATATTATATAATCTAATTTAAAAATTTATTTACACATAATTATAATTTTAATTAGAATAAACTCATATTAAATTAATTTTTAAATATAAAAATTTTCTAATAGTGTTTACCTTATATTTATTTAAATAAAATATAAATTACTTATCTAACAAATAGTTACTAAGGTAAAAATTAAAATGTTACAATTTAAAGACCAATGATAATAGAATTGAAACATTTTTAAAATATATGTGGAAACTCTTTTGTGTGGATTTATCTATATATTTCCACCCTATAATATATTATTATGAGATTTTGGTGTCATTGACCTAGGAATAGTGTAATTATATCATGAAAGTTTAATGAGTATTCCCAAAAGTACATTTTCTTAACTTTTTAAAGGGGTTCACTTACACCCCTTCATGGTCACACTTCACAATATATTTTCCCTTTAACTTATAAAAAATCTACCTATCCTAGAATTCATTTATTCATCAATAATCCCCTAGTCTATAGAAATTTACTTAAGGCCTTCTTTCTCAAGAAGATATTTAAGAGAAGATCAAGCCTATTATATATTATATAAATAAGAATATAATATAATAAGTATGATTAAGATACTTATATGTTATTATATTTATGGAATAACCATCACATATTCCTCTCTATCCACTAAGAAAAACAAAAGCGTTGTTAGTGCATTACGTGAGCTACCACATCCACAAAGTGATATATTTCATTTTTCAAACAACCTATCATGGTTGGTTTCAATGATTTTATTAATGAATAAATATGATATCTATAATAGAAATATTATTCTGAAATTTTAAATTATCATATACCTTAATTCCATCCCATTCTTCGATAAATTAAAATGTTCATAGTGCATTGTGCATACTCCCACATCAATGAAGCAACATTTTTAATTTTTCATCATTATTTTAATTCATTATACCAAAAACATAAAATATTATTCACTAAATTAAAAATATCTAAATAATATCATTATCCTTCTTTCTTAATGATATTATACAATTCCTTAACCATACTCACCAATAGAGATATATTGTGTTCATGTTTGGGTTGGAATAACCACCTACTTAAATAATTTTATAAAAATCTATCATGGGTAAATTTGGAAAAATAAATACTAATATTATTATATGTTAATTGTAAATTAATTATTATTTTTTAGTTCTGTAATTTTAATATTTTTTATTTAACATATTATTAAAATATCATCAATGATCACTAAAACTACTGAAATAAGCTGACACCGATTCATTTTTTATGCAAACATATGAAAAAATATAATAAATAAATATAATATTATAATAAATGGTCCAAATTAAATTAAATACAGAATAATAAGTTTTCTAATAAAGTATATAATAAATTTAATTTTATTATTCAATAATTGAGGTGAGTTCGTAGAATGAATCTAGAACAAGGTAAAGGATTCATCTCAAAATTTCCTTCTTTGAGACACTTTTTATATTATGCACCCAATTTCGTTTAAATGGTGTGTATAATACCAATTGAATAAATAATTTCATATATAGTATTTATTCATGGTATTTTAACTTTATATTTTTTCTCTATCACTTTTAAAAGTTTTTTATGATAATTTTTCTTAAGCCTTAAGGGTTTTAATCTCAATCAAACTTCATTGAGGAATACTTTGATATTGTGAACCATTAAAACTTTTTAAAGTGTATATACTCCCCCCTTGACTTATAATACCATAAATTATTGTTTTACTTGGAAAATTTACTTTTATTCGTGCTCTTATTTTTTGTGGGCAATAATTGACGTGTTACCTAAATTTAAGGGACTTTTATAAATCAATCTTCTTTCCTGGGTTATAATGTTTCTCCTAGAGTTTAATATTTCATTTAATTTCTTATAACCAATTAATATCATGAGAGAATCAATTTAGATTTAAATATTCCTTATTTACGAGCCTATTAGTTTTTGAAAATGTAACTATATTAAAAATATTCCCATCCTCATAAACGATGGTTTCCCATCCTTTCCCATAATTTCCCTTTCTTCCAATGTTCTACTTTTTAATTGGAAACATAATTATGGGTTATATCATGAGACATTCATAATTCCATTATTATCTTTTCAAATTAAAGTTTCATCATCCCTTTTACAAAGTGGGAATTCAAAAAAATTATTTGAAAATCGGTTTCCTTCCCTGAATATTTGTTTGATCTTCTGAACTATCCATGAATTAGTCATTCTATTTGTTTTTATCCATTTTACTCAATCTTATCAATAATTTGTTTTATATTTTTTATATATGTACCTTAAATATATACTTAGTTAATTAGCCATTTTATTTTTGTGTTTATATAATTTTTTATCTACCTTAAAAATTCCAAATTTAAAGTAAACCTGAATTAAGGGAACTATAACATTTCTTTTCCCCTGTCAAGAATCTCCCCCATAAATTCTTTTAAACCATGAATATATTCTAAAAAACATAATTATTTTATGAAAAAACCTATTTATTAAATTACTGTTTTAATAGAAAAAATTAATCTCTTTTTTTATCTAAAAATATCCTCTATTAATTTCATAAATCATCACCAATGTAGTTTATTTTTATTGTTTCTTCTCCAGATCATTATCTTGATCTTTCTAATTTGTAATTCTATTTTCAAGTTATATATATCAATTTTTAAATTATTAAATTCCAAAAAATTTAATTTCTCTTTTTTTGGGAATACTCATGACTATCCTTCAGTTATTACATGAATGAGAATTATGAAACCCACTTCCACATCATGGGTTCGATAATGCTTATTATTTATGTATGATTTCTTTTTATTATGTGGTATGAATTTTTATGATTTTCATTATGTGAGAGTTGGGACTATAATTATATTTCCCTCCAATGAAATATTTAAAGCTTTAGGCCTCATGATATGCTATGTAATGGATTAGGGAGTGAACCTAATCCACTATGGAACTTTTTCCACCTTATAAATATAGTATTTGGAGTGACCCTTGATTTATTCTTAGGTTTTCATTTATTGTTTTGTTTTTATATATTCAATTATTCCATGATAATATTATTTCATTTCCTTATTATATGTTTTTATCCTTATACTCACTATCTTTATGATATCATGTTATTCCTCATGACTATCATGTTATGATTTATTGCCATGTTTATTTCCTTACTGAACTTTATAGATCCCATTATTCCTTATGTATTTTCCCTAGGGTATCTTATATAGTTTTAGAAGATATATTGGAGTAAGGAGCACTATGTGTAGTTTTAAATAATGATTCTTTTTTTTATATTTAGGTTGATATATTTGTATGCTTAATTTTTCAAACACACTAGAACTCTATATCTTTCAATTTAGTTATTTGAAAATAATATGAAAAATTATACAATATTTAGGCTTGGGTCACTAAATATTTCTTTTTAGAGATTATGATGAGAGAAAATTAGCTTAATCACTTGGGTTAATTTCAATGGATAAGACAAATTATATGATAACATAATGAAATGTTGTAAAAGTTTTGTGTATGTGACTTTACTAGAAATTTCATCCCATTATAGATACTCTAAGGTGGATATGGATGTGGTGGAGATTCACTGGTTGCGCCCAAATTTACCCTACCGATAAAAGCGGTCGTTGAAGTACAAGTTGGGATCGAATCTACAGGGACTGAAGAAGAAACCTTAAGACACTATGATTAGATACAGGATTGGCTATGAAGTATCCAACTATGGTGTTGATTGATTTGAATAAATATTGATTTAATTTAAAGAATAAAACCAATAAAATTAATTGAATTAAAACAACTAATTAAGGCAAGTTTATTCTAGGTTGTCTCTTGGTCTTGATTGGATGTATTTGTTTTTCATTTTATTTTCTGTTCATCGGTTCAAGAGGTATCCATAAATGAAATAATTCCTCAATATCATTCTCCGATTTAATCCATACACAATTTGAAGGATAATCACCAATTCACTTAGATGATCAATTAAATGAGCACTCCAAGGAATTGGATTGTACTAGCACTCAAAATGTGTCATCGTTAAAGTAGGTGAAGACAAAGAAGAAGATAAATCAAAGAAAGGAACTCTTAAAATAAAGAACAAATTAAAGAATTTAAGAACATAAAATAACATTCAATATAGCCCATGAAACTCCCTAGGATAAACCAATAAAAGTTTATCCCTTCATTGATGCTATTCTATCAATGGAAGCAGGTAGTTGACTTAAAGAAGCGGGATTGAATAAGAAAAACATTAATCAAAATGAATATTCCACCCTTGTGTGATGAATTCACAAGTACGGGTGTGAATAAATTCAAACTTCTATTCAACGGTATCAACGTGTGAAGAAAAGGAAAATAAAAAGTTAAGAAGAATAAATTTTATTAAAATACTAAATGTGAATGAAAAACTTACATTAGAGAAATTGACGATGCTATTACAAAACGAAATCGGGAAATTACAATTGAAAGAAAAACTTGGATTCAAAGAAAAATGTTAGATGATAATTAACTTCACCACCATCTACTTATATAGTAATATTAGGATCCTTAGAGACACCCCACCACAATAAATTTCATCCCCATTAATTTAGAGAGTCAAATGGGGGGTTAGAAAATCAAGGGATTTTGACGTTTTGAATTTGACCCAGAAATTTCGTCCAGATTCGTCCACCATTTTGATGTGTGAATTTTGAATTTAATGAGGCCGAATCATCAATGGTCGTAGAAGAAAAATATCTTCTTCTATGTGTCCTATATCTGTTGAAAAACATTCATGAAATTTTGATCCACCATTTGGAAGTTATGATCGAAATGGTGGGATGACTTTATGTGCATTAATGTCGGGTCCACCATTTTAATCTCAACTTTAGATCCCTTTATCATCATAAAAAATTCATAATTAGCTCTGTCCATAGTTGAATAAAATTATCCTCATATTTTTATCTTTGTACTTTATAAATTTTAGCTTAATTGGGCTTGGTTTGCGGGCCCCACATTTTTTTGATGGGCCTTAGGCCCATTATGCTTCCTCCAACAAATTTATGAATTCGGGCGCAAAATTCTCCATTCTCCCTTAGGATTCATCCATAGGACCTAAAAGATAAAATGTTCCAAACAAAGTTATCAATCATATATAAAAATTTAAAATTCATAAAATGAATATAATGTTGTCCACAAACAAATGAATGATTGGGCCTAAATTTTCATTTTAAACATGAATTACATTTAAGATGAGAAATGAAGTTCTATTTATGTAATGCACTAAAAACAATGTTTATGGACTTTGGAACAATGAATATAAAGATATTAAAAATTAATATTATCCACTTTTAGTGACTAATCATACCCCCCAACTGGAGTTTTTCTAGTCCTGAGCAGAATAAATTACAAATATGAAATTCAAATCCCCTTTTCCAAAAACATTTTAATACACATTGCTCACCCAAATATCTCGTACCAAAAAAATTATGAAACCCATAAAAATCATTTAAAACAAGATAGGTCCATAAGAATATCCCAAGCCTAGGCTAATTCCTTTGTTCAAATTTATCGCCACATTTCATCCAATTCCAATTAAGCATGATAAAGTGTTGTGCATCCTAAAAGATATGGGGTCCATTTTATTGTTCAAGGGGAAAAAATGGAAGCGCTAGGTGGGAATCACATTAAATCTTAAGATGAGTATCCATTTTTTTTGATTTTTTTGATTTTTTTAAACCACAATAGATATGAAAAGACTAACTCTGGGCAAGACAACTATGGAGTCATGATCCCCAAGTGTCAAACGCCACACATATTGTCAATTCCATGCTCTACAATAGAGATATAAATCCAAACTCTGGGAAAGAAAACTATGGAATCATGATCCCCAAGTGCCAGACGCCACGCATTTGGACAAAACATTGCTCTATGTGGTCAATTTTTTTTTGTTTTTTTTGGATACTCAAATTAAACTAAAAGTGACCCAAGAACCCTATGCTATAATGAAAGGGACCCAAGAACTCAAATTTACACCCATAATCTAGTAGACGTGCATTGTGGAATTTTTATTAAGAGGAAGAAAATGTAAACTTTGAAAAATAACATAGGACAACTGCACTTTCCAAAAACTATGCTCATGAACATAAAATTGCATTAAAATCAGAATCAAGGAATAACAAATTATTTGATATCCAATTTTAGAGTTTGCAATGTGTGTTATCATGTTCAAGGTTAATGGAATTTTTCTTTTCATCCATGTTCTTATTCACAAAAAAAATCATTTTTTATTTCATCTCCCCCCAACATAGAATAACACTGTCCCCAGTGTTTAAAGAAAAGAAAAGTTAGAAGGGGTGTAGGGGAGTTGTTCAAAGAGGAAATTTAAAATTATAATCATGGAATGAAGTCACCTGGTGGTTGATGATGATAGCACATGCCACTGTCTCCCTTTAATCCTGGATTTGAGTCTCAGCAGCTTGGATGGTGGTGAATGTATTTTCCTTATGACTTACGACATGTGATTTTATTTTTTTAACCTATAAAAACATAAAAATAAACAAAAAAATAAACTGATGATACATTGTCTTCTTTTTAGATTCCTGGGTAAGGTATTACTCAGAGATCACGCCACGTGAGACGGATGAATATGGCTCTCCCCTTTCATACCTATCCTTACTCATAAAATAAGAATAGGTCAACAATCTATGGTAATTTATTCTATGAAAAAGAAAATGATTCAAAATTATTAGAAACATGAAAACCATGGTTTGACTCCCATGCAACGCTTTTTTTTAATGTCGTTAGCTCTACTTGAACCCCCCAACTTATCCAATTCCAACTTTCAAAATTTTAATTTACCCATCTTTCTCCACTTCAACAATATTGAGATTAATTATTTTTTTAGAATTTGTTTCATGTGAAATCCTTTGTTCTACAATGAGTGGGAAAATACATGTAATATCAGAAATGGTGGATTCAATTTCTTTTTTAGTCTTTTCAAAGACATTAAGAATCATTTCCTCTTTATTTTTTTCAAGATAAGAAATTGTGAAAATTGGAAGTTTTTGGCTATCCCCAATGATTGGAAACATAAGGGTGGATGGAAAGTCCTTTTGTTCAAGTTTAGGTAGGCTAACACTTTTAGACATAGGTTGAGACTTTGAATCAAACTCAATTTCATTTTCAAAATTGCTCAACATAATTGATTCCTTTTGAATAGAAGATTCAACCACAAAATTGGAAAGTTCAATTTTAGGAATGGGTATGGACTCAATGATTGTGATTTATCTCAATGGTTCAATGGTTGGTGTTTTTTAAAATTCATCAATGGAGTTATACTTAGGAGACTCAATCCATGATGACAAATTCTCCTCTTTTGAATCCAAAAAGTCAATTTCCTCCTGATTTAAAGACTCTTCAAAAACTCCTCGATCCTCTCAAACTATCCCAAATCATAAGGTTGGTTATTCAATAAAGGCATGAGGGGTTTTTGTGTTACAAGATTATTCTATCAATATTTAGGAAGGGATGGTTTGAGTGGGAATGGGGTACACACAAGTTTTAATTCTTTGTAGTTCTAGTCTAAAACTTTATACCTCTGAATCCATTTTTTCCATTTGTTCACACAATTTTTGAAGAATTGCTTCAGGATTAGGATTGATAGATATTTGGACGTCATGGACTTCCTCATTATTCATCTTTTCAATCATTCTTGATAGGTATGGAAATTTATCTTTTAAACATTCATCATCACAAAGATCTTTCATGTTATCGGGTGTGGGGTAACCATTCAAGTGTTGATAAAAGTAATTTTCTATGTGAGGGGATTCCCATTGTTGATTTTCTATTTGATTCCAGCCCGAGTTTATGAAAGGAAATTGTTGATGATACTCCATTGGAGTTGAATGAAATTTGGATTTGGATTTTTTTGGACACACAAAAACAGAAAGGGGAAAAGAAAAGACAAATATAGGTGAGAAAAGATAAATTAGGTGAGAATAGAAGGTGGGTGTCTAAGAAAACTTACTTCGATCCCCGGAAACAGTGCCAAAATTTGGTTTTTCCCAAATTTACCCTACCAGTAAAAGCGGTCGTTGAAGTACAAGTAGGGATCAAATCCACAGGGACCAAAGAAGAAACCTTGAGACACTAAGATTAGATACGGGATTGGCTATAAAGTAGCCAACTATGGTGTTGACTGATTTGAAGAAACATTGATTTAATTTAAAAACAAAACCAATAAAATTAATTGAATTAAAACAACTAATTAAGGAGAGTTTGTCCTAGGTTGTCTCTTGGGCTTGATTGGATGTATTTGTTTTTCATTTGATTTTCTGTTCATCGGTTCAAGAGGTATCCATTAAATGAAATAATTCCTCAATATCATTATCTGATTTAATCCATACACAATTTCAAGGATAATCACCAATTCACCTATATGATCAATTAAATGAGCACTCTAAGGAATTGGATCGTACTAGCACTCAAAATGTGTCATCGTTAAAGTCGGTGAAGACAAAGAAGAAAATAAATCAAAGAAAGGAACTCTTAAAATAAAGAACAAATTAAAGAATTTAAGAACATAAAATAACATCAAATCTAGCCCATGCAACTCCCTAGGATCAAACCATAAAAGTTTATCCCTTCATTGATGCTATTCTATCAATGGAATCAGGTAGTTGACTTAAAGAAGCGAGATTGAAGAAGAAAAACATTAATCAAAATGAACACTCCACCGTTGTGTGATGAATTCACAAGTGCGGGTTTGAATAAATTCAAACTTCGATTAAACGGTATCAACATGTGAAGAAAAGGAAAATAAAAAGTTAAGAATAATAAATTTTATTAAAATACAAAACGTGAATGAAAAATGTACATTATAGAAATTGGTGATGCTATTACAAAACGAAAGCGGGAAATTACAATTGAAAGAAAAACATAGATTCAAATAAAAATGTTAGATGCTAATTCCCTTCACCACCATCTCCTTATATAGGAATATTATGAGACTTAGAGACACCCCACCACAATAAATTTCATCCCCATTAATTTAGAGTGTCAAATGGAGGGTGAGAAAATCAAGGGATTTTGACGTTTTGAAGTTGACCCGGAAATTTCATCCATATTCGTCCACCATTTTGACGTGTGAATTTTGAATTTAATAAGGCCGAATAATCAGCCGTCGTAGAAGAAAAATATCTTCATCAATGTGTCCTCTATCATCTGTAAAAATTTCAGAAACTTTGGATCAGACATTTGGAAGTTATGATCTAAATGGTGGGACGACTTTATGTGAATTAATGTTGGGTCCACCATTTTAATCTCAACTTCAGATCCATTTATCATCATAAAAACTTCAGAATTAGCTCCAACCACATTTGAATAAAATTATCCTCATATTTTTATCTTTCTACTGTATAAATTTTAGCTTCATTGGGCTTGGTTTGTGGGTCGCACATTTTTTTGATGGGCCTTAGGTCCATTATGCTTCCTCCATCAAATTTCTGCATTCGGGCGCAAAATTCTCCATCTTCACTTGGGATTCATCCATAGGACCTAAAAGATAAAATTGTCCAAGCATAGTTATAAATCATATCTCAAAATTTCAAATTCATAAAATGAATATAATGTTGTACACAAACAAATGAATGATTGAGCCCAAATTTTCATTTTAAACATGAGTTGCATTTAAGATGAGAAATGAAGTTCTATTTATGTAATGCACTAAAAACAATGTTTATGGACTTTGGAACAATGAATATAAAGATATTAACAATTAATATTATCCACTTTCAATGACTAATCATTCACCTTAGGGAAATCACTCCAAATGGGTTTGTTGAGCCTTTACTTGACCATCACTCAGATACAAAATGTGTGGGCCTAAGACTGCACACTCGAATAGACACTCCTACGTAATATGCTTTGGTTGATCATATGATCTTTAAAAAACACTATCAAGTATTGGGTTTTTAGTTACTTTGATGGAATATTTTGGGAAGTATAAGATAAACCAACTTAATGTTATATATTTTAAACTAAGATTGATATAGGTTGAACTTAAGGAATTTTGAGATAACAGTACTGTAATACTAGGTTTATCCAGCTCTGGGGTTTTAACAACGTTTTCTAAAAGCACTGTTAAAAACCCCTTTCTCAGCACGAAAAAAGCATTGTTAAAGGGGGCCATTTATTAGTGCTATTAAAAAAATACTGATAAAATGGGCATTTATAAGTGTTTATAAAAAAGAGATCATAAAAAGGTGGGCTTTATCAGTGATTTTTTTAGAAGCACTGATAAAGAACCTCCCTTTATTAGCATTTTTTACTAGCACTAATAATGGGAATATTTCAGGAAAAATTATATTTCATTAACAGACAGTCATAGCATAAGTTATCGCCGTTTAGATGCCTTTTTGGACTTTTTTAGCCTTAATAGAGGCGATTGAGGGTTCCTATGGGTCATCGTGGCCTAGAGATCAATGTAATATTTGATTTGATATGTGGTAGAGGCAAACTAGACACCCAATTTATAACTTATGGCCGTTTTAATGGTCATCCAATGCAAAAAACCCATAAACCCCTAAAAACCCAAATAACCCTAAAAAGATCATAAATTTTGATCCGGGAGTATGTTTTAGCCCCATAACAAGTAAAATAGAAGATTATTAAATGAGATAAGACCATATGAGATTTAAATAATTTTATAATCAAAGGAATAAAATATATTATAATTTCAAAAAATTCAAAAATTGAACTTGAACGTCAAAGAGCCATATTTTTGGATCTGAGTGTCTTTTTGGGATATAACACATAAAAATATAATTAAATATATATATATTAATATATAGATAAATCATAAAATGTAAACGAAAATGGTATAGTGGAGTGGAAAAGGCAATGGTTTATAAACTGGATGTCGCAGGTTCAAAACTCACTAAAGGCAGGGGCACTCGGTGGGGGTGGGATTATCTAAAGAGCAGATAAAGGGGTGGGGAAAGTGCAGATAAAAGGAGAGGTCATGCTGATAATGGTGGGGGTGGGGGGGGGGGGGTGGGGTGAAAAACAATTATACTCTTTATCCTCAGGGCCTTTTGCATCAATTTGTTAGCTTGATTAATGGTGGATTTTAACTGTACTAAAAAAAAACTAATAAAGGGGGCCTTTATTAGTGCTTTCTTTGACCACTGTTAAATCTAACCCTTTAGCACTGCTTATATTACCAGAACTTCTATAGCACTGATAAATCCCATTTTACTAGCGCTGTTATAGGCCTGCTTTGTTGTAGTGTAACATGATGATGTAAAGGGGTAAAAGTTTTAAGGTCGAGTCCCTATCAAGTTATTTATTATTATAATCCTCCTATAATATTAAATGTTCGTCACTCATTTTAACTCTTTTGGTTTTAGTGATGGTTGAAACTTGAAGGAATTGTGTTAAACCTGGGTGTGAGTGGTAATGCGATGATTACATCAATGATCAATATATTAGAATAAAATATAGACTATTAAATATGGTGATTAATGAAAAAAAACTATTTCCAAATATGATAGATAATGTAACCATATTTGGAATCTTGTGTACACCAAAGTAGAGAAGGATGTAGTCTCATGAAAGTTCAGATGAAGAATATGATTCAGGAAAGAAGTATAAATTTTCTTCATGTAAAAATTGTGGAAAAAATCACCAAGGAAATAGCCTCAAGGGTACCCAAATATGATTTACCTATGTAAGTGGGGGTTATCAAGAATTAAACCATTGTTGGAAAATTGAGATTTTGGTTAGCATGATGGGAGTGGAAAATATGAATCCAAATGCACCACTTATGTTCTAATGCTTTAGGCGTGAAAAATTGGGAATTATCTGAGTCAATTACCTATGTAGGGGTTATATTTTTTGGTCTAAATTAGATATATTACAACCCCAATATTCTTTTTGATTTATATTCTTTAACTATAGTACAAATTCAAATTGATAAGAAAATAGACCATGATATCTGTGGATACTTTTCTTGGGTATTAGTTTAAGTTTATTTGAGATCAATTCTAATTAGGATTGTGGTTCTGTCCATAAAGAATGATGACTTGAGAAATCATGTTGTTTATGAGAATCTCTCTTCATTTTTTCTTTTCTTGAAAGGTAATTGGATATAGAGGGAGTTCATGTAGGAAATCCTTAACCTTCCCAACCTATCTTAATAGTAGTCATTATGCCTCTATGTGTAAGAAAATATTTTCTATTCAGAACAAATATGTTGATGGTGATTCTGAGAATTTTCTCAATAAGAATGTATTTAATACCTCTTCTAGTGATAAAAATGAGAAGCAATATGAGAAGAATCATATTTTTATTGATGATTCTTGGGATTATGTTTTTTTTCACTTGTATGTATTGTCTAGTTTTGCAAATATTCTGAATAGGTGGATATCCTCTTTAGGTAAGAGGCCAGATGAGGCTGAGTTTTCATAGGCTAATAAACCTCAGAACTATGAAGTTTATTTTTAGGATGTTTTTTTAAATAACTAATAATCTGGATTCTTCATATCATATATCTATGCGTGGGTAGTCTAATTTTCACTCCCATAAGTGGAATATTAATTATTTACTAGTTCAATTGTTGGTTGAGGGTACGTCTCTAGATATTAGTACATTTACTGGTGAAACTTGTCTTCATTAAGGGTTTGGGTTAGTGGAAGCTAGGGAGGCTTTCTTACCACTTGTTTAGCCTTCTCATAGCCAAAGTGAGGGTAATAAAAAGAGATATCCAAGGTAGGAAGAGTTTTCTAACACTAATACCATTCGATTTGATTTCAATTCTGTATAGGAGTATCAAAAAATATATTTCCGATAAGAAATCAAGGAGGTTTATAGTTTAATAGGAATAACAAGAAAATGGGTAGATATTGACCTGGATAAGTATGATAAGAATTAAGGGAGAAATTTTCCTTACAAAGACAAAGTGATCCAAGAGAGAAAGACAAATGACAAAGGTATATCTAGTACTCATGGGAAGAAGAGTTTTCCTAGAAGGGACTACTCTAATAATAAGACAATAATGAGCACTAGGAACACTCCTTTTATAATAAAAATTGTGGATACCTCCAACTTGTTCATTACATTGAGTGATTACTCTGACTGGTATGATTATGATGATTATTTTCTTGTTTATCATGAATTCTAGATATTGATTTCATGAAAATGTATTGTTAATTTTTAATTTTTGGTTGAGGGAAGAAATGTGGTGTCTAACCCCTCAATAATTTTTCTCATTGTTTCCATTTTTTTATTTTAATAAAAGATTATCTAACCCTAGACCGTTTCCACAAATGGTATTTGTTAAAGCATATTTAGTATAAAATTAATATTTATTTTTAAAGAAATGTTTTACTATCTATTATATATTTTTTTCCAAAAAAATTTAATTTTCAATTTTAAAATATTACTATATATGTACTAATTAATTAACACTACTAAAAATATAAATCAATATGAAATAATATAAAGAACATACAATGTTTAAAAACACTATTTTCAATAAAAATAGTTTTATCTGTAGTTTATATTTTTCATTTAATAGAGAAATATATAAATTTTATAATTTTAATTTCATTAAAAATACTTCATTTTTTAATTAATTATATTAAAACAATTTTTTTATAAATTTTTTAATATTTTTTTGAAAAAATTGATTTTTAAGTGAATAATAAAAATAAAAATTTCACAAAAAACTATCAATTTTATATTACAAGAATGAATTAAAAATTTTGGAAATACTTTTGACATTATATATATATATATATATTTAATAATTAATATAAAGTATTTAAATTACTATTTTCAATTTATTAAACGTATTTTTGTCATTTCTGAAACTCAAGTAATATTTCACACTAAAAACTGTTTTTAAACACTTATATGAAAATTAGAATTTATCACTTTTAGAAATTAAATATAAAAAATATATTTACTATTTGATTTAAACACGTCAAAATTGGTTAACAATTTCAATTTAATTTTTAGTAATAAATATAATATTTGTACGATTTTGGTTAATTACCCCGATAATATTTAATTTTTTTAATGAATTTTTTTATTAATAATATGAAATTTTTATCTAATAAATTAAATTTATCTAATTTATATGATGAATATAATTTTATTTTTAAACCTATATATAATTACATTTTCACTCATTCAATTTGTAAAAAATACTAAATAGGATTAAGAAAATATAATGGTTAAGAGTCATTTTTCTACAAAAAATATTTTTATATATTATATATTTTAATTTAAAAGTTTATTTTATCATATTAAGAAAATAAATTATCATAAATTGAGATTAAATTTTGGTTCAAAAAATTAATTTTTTTTATAGAGTTAATGTTATACTTTTCTATCTAAAATATAAATTACGTACTTAGAAACTAGTTACCAATGTAAAAATAAAAATATTAAAATGTAAAAACCTTTGGTAAAAGACTCCAAATATGTTTAAAACATGCATGGAAAGTCTTGGTTGATAATTTCTCGACCCACTTCCACCCAAAACTCCATCATTATTAAATTTTGGAGTCATTGACCATGGAATAGTGTAATGATACCATGGAAGGTTAAAGGGTATTCCAAAAGTTTATTTTTCTTCACTTATAAAAGAGTATCACTCATAAACCTCCATCGTTACACTTTAAACTATAATTTTTCGAAAAAAAAAACTATAATTAATTTATTCACACATAATCCTATATTATCTAGAATTATATTTAGGAATTTTTTCAAAGAAGATCTCTAAAAGAAGATC
Organism: Viscum album; assembly: GCA_963277665.1. Classification (NCBI taxonomy): domain Eukaryota; kingdom Viridiplantae; phylum Streptophyta; class Magnoliopsida; order Santalales; family Viscaceae; genus Viscum; species Viscum album. The sequence continues at coordinate 2,042,874,436 of OY728120.1, read as the reverse complement.
AAGTTTCCAACATAAGTATTGGATTCATCGTAACTCTTTCTCCTTAATCTTCCTATAAAAAATATATTATATCTATAAGAATACAAGTACATCAATATTATAAATATAATTATATGTTATTATATTAATGAAATAACTATATAATATTTATCTTAATCATCTAAGACAAACAAAATCATTATAAGTGCGTTGCGCTGACTACTACCTCCACCAAACAACATATTATGATTTTCATACCTCCTCTAATGATTTGTTTTAATAATGGTATTGGTGAATAAATATTATATCTAGAATATAAATATAATTATGAAATTTAAAATCTGTATATATGTTAATTACCTCACATTATTCGAGAAATTAAAATGTTAATTGTGCGTTGTGCAGACTGTCGTCTGCATAAAGTAGCATTTTTTGTTTTTCAACATTATTTTTCATTCATTATCCAAATGAATTAAAATATTATTAAAAAAATTAAAAAAATTAAAAAAACTAAATAATATCATTATCCTTATTTTATAATGATATTATAAAATTCCTTAACCATACTTACCTTTCGAGATATAGAATGTTCATGTTTGGGTTGGTTTAACCACCTACTAGAATAATGATATAAAACACCATGATAGATGAAAATGAGAAATTAAATACTAATTTTATGAGAAGTTAATAAGAATTTAATTAATTTTTTTGGTTCTGGAATGGTTATATTATATAATTAATTTACTATTAAAATATCATCTTTGATCGCTAAAAATACAAAATTAGGACGACATCGAATCATTTTTTTCGCAAACATAAGGAAAAAAGATATAATAAATAAATATAATATAATAATAAATAATCTATATTAAATTAAATATATAATAATAAGGTTTCTTATAAGTTATATAATAAAATTAGTTTGATTATTCAGTAATTTAGGCACGTGCACATCAGGAATCTGAAACAAGAACAAAATTTCTTTCTTTAAGAAACATTTTATTTTATACAACTAATTTATTTTAAATGGTGTGTATAAATCCAATTGGATATATAATATCATGTAATATCACTATTAATTTAATCTGAACTTCAAATTCAATATCTATCTCTTTCAAAGATTTTTTATTAGAACATTTCCAAATTCGTAGGGGTTTCATTCTCAATCACGCTTCATTGAGGATTGCTTTGATATTATACACCAATATTTATTTTTAGGGTGTAACTAATACCCCCTAAAATTACAATATCATAAATTATAATTAAACAAGTAATATTCACTTCAATTTATTTTATTCTTTGTTATGGGGTATGATTGATGTCTTCCCTAAAATATAAGGACCTTTTTTAACTCAATATTCCTTATTGAGTTATAATGCTTATCTGTGAGTTTCATCATTCATTTCATATGGTATAAACTATTTCTATCTTGGGAGAATCAATTATTATTTAAATATTACTTACTTATGATTTCTATTCCTTCCTGAAAATGTAGTTATGATAAGAATAATTCTCATCCTCTTAAACGATAGTTTCCCCTCCTTGCCCATAATTTCCCTTCTTGCTGACATTCTCCTTTTTTTATTCAAAACTAATTATGGGTTATATCATGTGAACTTTATGATTATATAATTTAATTTTCAAAATTAAGTTTCATCCTAAGTTTTATAATTTGGTATTTCAATAAATTTACTTTAAAATGGGTTTCCACTAATGATCATTTATTGGATCTTCAGAACCACCCTCAGATTACACATTCCATTTATTTTTCTCCTTTTTATGAACTTTTCATTTCATGATTTTTTTTATATATATACATTATGTATACCTAGTTAAATATCATTTTCATTACTTTTATTATATATATTTTTTATTTATGTTCAAAATTCTGACTTTAATGTAATCCCAATTTAAGGGAACTTGCCTATTTCTTGTCTGATGTTAGGAATCAACTTTATAAAATTATTTTTATCCTTGAATAGATTCTAAAAACTATAATTATTTTCTATATAACCATCCAAATTATACTTTTTATGGAGAATAATAATCTCTTTCCTTAAAAATATCCTTTACTTATTTCCTAATGCCTCACCCAATTAGTTTTTATTCTTTATTTCGTAGATCCTTACCATGAATTTTCTAGAATTTTATTTTATTTTCATGAACTACATTCCTTTTTGAATTATAAAATTCTAGAAAAATTTAATTCCACTTTATTTTTGGAATAATTATAATTTAGACTTCTATTAGGCCCCAAATAATAATTACGAAACCCACCTACTTATCATGGGTTTGATTATTATTATTATTTATGTATGGTTTCTTTTAATATTTTGGAATGAATATTTAGGATTTTAATTACATGATGATTTGGACTATAAATATATATCCTTTAAATTAATTTGGTAATAATTTATATCTCATGATATTATTTGTAATGGATTAGGGAGTAAACCTTATTCACCATGGGACATTATCTACTTTATGATTATTGTCTTGGGAGTGACCCTTGAATTATTTACATGATTTCTTATCTTACATTATTTCAAAATATTCCCTAATTATATGATCTTATTATTTCATTTATTTATGAAATTTTCCATTCTTATTATCATTATATTAATGATATCATGCTATGCCTCTTGACACTCATGTTATGCTTTATTTCCATGTTTAGTCCATTACTGAGATTTTTAGCTCACCCTTTTTCTTATGTGTTTCCCCTAGGGGATCCTATACACTTTTAGAAGGTCTATGGTATTTTGGATAACTATATGGATTTTGGAATATTTATTTTATTTTTATATTTAAGATGATGTATTTGTAGGTCTAATCTTCCAAATACATTATAATTATAGATTCTTGGTTTGTATTTTTTTTGGAAAAGTATATATTATTTTCTGAAATAAAGTTTGTATAAGGATTGAGTTTATATAGCATTATTATAATTCCCCCCTCATACTTTTTAATTATCTTATATTTTTTTGGATGAGTTCTTTTTATATATTCTTTTGGTTCTCTAAGATTTATAAAATTTATAGACAATAGTAAAAACAAAATGTGGTTGTTCATATCATTTAAACCCTAAAAAAATTCTTATTCATGGTGATAGATTAGTATTTCCAAGATTTAGGTTGTGTAACATAATTTATTCTTGGTAAGAAACCCCATATTTACTTTATGTATATTTTTACTTTATTTTTCTTCAATTAAAATTCTTATATGTTTTTAAAATTAGGCATTTTGGGATCATTAGAGGGTGATGAATTCAATCCTAAAATAAATTTTGTTATATAATTTCACCCTAAAATTTATTTTCTACCTTTTCATATAATTTTCTATATATTAATGTATAAAACAATTAAGATTTACATGGGTTAAAATTTAATAATAAAATGATGGGGGATAGAAAAACCTTATTTTTTGGAATTTTGAAGCTTTTTGATGTATTTTTCTTTATTATCATTTAATTTAGTTTTTTAAAAACATTAAACTTAAATTCATATAAAAATCCATTTTAATAAGTAAGTTCATGTTGATATTAAAAGTTTTAAATGCTTGATTATATTCTTTAGATTTATTGGTTTTTATTTTCAATCATTTATGTTATTCTTGACTAGATATTGAAATTGAGACCCATGAGTAAATAACCAATTTAGTTTTACTATCCATAGAGGTTTCTACACATAATTTAAAAAATTATTTTCTGGTTGTGTCTGATATTTTGAGAAAAACTTTATATTTGTGTATAAACATAAACTTGTATATATTTTATTTAAATTGTTTTATGAATTCATGTAATATTTTAGAAAATTATTGAGTCAATTATTATCAAGCCCTCAATTTACCTTTAGACCCATGTTTACTTAAACCCTTATTATTCCCTTAAAATACCATAGGTGGAATATTAGATTTAAGACATATTAAAAGTTAATTATCATTTACCTACCCCTAACTCTATATATTTTACTTCACTATTTTAAGTTTTCATATTAAAGAATGGATTTTAATGTATATAATTTGAATTCATTACATGTATGGGTGAATGTTTGAGTATTATTACCAGTTTTGTTGATATTTTTAAAAAGAAAGTAAAATGGGAATGAGTGATTTATTAATTAGATTAATTTTTCATCCCATTATCATTGAAACAAATTAATATAAAATAATTATATAAAAAAAATAAAAAAATATACACATGGAAAAAATAAAAATGAAAAATATATAATGGGTATTGAATTATTAATTATTATTATTTATATGAATCATTACCCAAAGAAAATAGAAAATGGATTTTGGCGATATAAATTTGTAAAGGAAATTGAGTGTGGTATATTTCATTGATTTTTTATAATTCACTATGCATTATATTTCATGAGTTTGAAATTGTAATTTTTAGATTTTTTTAATTATTATCCACCACCCCTAAGACACCAAAACCTCCTAGAAAAATCCTCATGATTGATTTTGTTTTTTACTATTTAATTTTTTGGATATTAAGATTTTTTTAAGATTATGGTGAAACATGAATCTTCAAAATTTGACAATAAGTCCATATATATATATATATTATATTAATTTAGGATTGAAATTAATTTCATGGGGGGTAGGATAAAACATGGGTTTCAAATGGACATAAAATTTTATTTTCACATTGATGATATTAATAATAATAATTTGAAATAAATTCAAATAAGATGCATGATAAGTCATTTATTGAAAGAAAATTAGAAAAATAATCTGCATTCTATTTTGGTTATTAATTAGTACTAGAATATATATTTTTTCATGAAGTGTAAATATCTTAGTTCAAGATTGTTATAAGATATAAATTTTTATATATTTTTATCCATATTTCAATTTATAAAATCTGCATAATTAAATTATTTTATGGACATCTATGTCATTTTTCTATTATGGGTTAATAAAATTCATTAAATGATTTAAGGATTAGTAATATATATTTTTATATATTTATTGATAATGAAGTCATTTTGAAAGATCAAAATATAGATTTGGGGTGTTTTGGTTTATTTTTTTTCAGAATTAACTGAAATAGAATAATGTTATCCCATATTTCATGGACAATATATTTTTGAATTCAGTACTAGTGATTGAGGCATGGACAACAAAAACATGGATATCACTATTTGTGATGAACATGATCTACATGCTTGAATTAATGTGATTATTAATGATATGAATATATTAATAATTTCAATAGATAAACACTAAGGTGGATTACCGTTTATACCTATGATTTACTACAACTAATTATAATGGAATCCATCACTAGATATGATTTTAGTCATTAAATTTGATTGAGGGAATATCATTGGGTGTATAAAGCACACTTTTTTTTGAAGAAAATTAATTTTTCACCCCTATGGTATCAAAACCCATGATATGGATGAATCTACACTTGATACATTCTAATTAACAACAGAATCCACTATTTCTACTTCTAACTTTCTAATAAAACATCTTGAGACTCAAACACAACTTATGAATAATTTATATCACTATATTAGTTATAATATTGGACGTAATAACCCTATATAATTGTTCAATACCAATAAAACCATGAAATATTGAGTCCTAATAAAAACCATTAAACTCTAATTGTGGATCAAGTCTACTATAGGGGAACCAACAATCACCCTAGATATCATAATGGGCACAGATCACTTTGTGAGCTAATATAGAATCCATGAAGAAATAATCAGATCATAAATCCCATTAATTTATCTTTTTTCCTACTAGAATTTGAAAATTGTTGAATGATGTTCCATGCAGACACTATTGAAGGAAATATGAGGAAAACGTATCATGGAATGATCTGAAGTGTAATACGGAACACACTTTTAGAGAAGGGAGAAAGATTGAGAGGTTGACCATGGTTATCAACAAGAATATACCATTCCACATTAAATCAATTGGGATAAAGTAATATATTTTCAAACTCTATTGACCAATACCTATAAAAGTTATTGTAATCCTTCATTTTTAGGGTTCCCATATAATAAGATGTATCATAGGTTTATTTTGAATTCCCATTGTTTTGTTTTAATGTAAAAAATATTTCATCCCTATTTTATTTGTGTTTATCCCAACATTCCTTTTATAATCCCATGTTTATAGTTAAAAAATCTTAGGGTTGATCCCTAATAGAGGTAATATGTTGTTCTTGATTTTTCATTTTTCATTTCTTATAAGTTTTGGTTCTACATAGGACTAGATATTGATAGTGATATGGGTTTTTAGGTGTTTTTACACATACTTTTATCATTCTAAATCTCATTTACCATTTTATTAAACTTATTCTCACCCCCTTCTCTTCACTCACACTTCATATGATGATGTTTAGTTTGTTAAAGTATGAAGGATATATGGTGGAGCAAGGATTGGTGTGATGTGATGTTCATGACCATAGCATGTCCATTCTAATATACCATAAAGGATATGGGTCTTGGTTTTCTTTGGAGTTCAATAAGATGAATTGAGGTTTATAGTCTAAATATTGGGTTGTTAATCATGATTATTATTTATTGGGTTATTAAATAAAAAAAATAAAGTTAATATGTGAATAATTAAGGAGACCATATTACTCTATAAAGGATTTAAACCTTCCACACTAAAATTTGTTATCATTTTTTTATTTTTTATTAAAATTTCCCTTACTACTTTAAATGATTCAAAATTCTTTAAAATCATAAAAATAATAATAAATGGAAAATAAATATAAAGGAAAATTATCTATTCTAATCACATGGAGGGGACACATGGTCCCACCAATTGGATTCACCTTTTTTATTAAAATATAATTTTATAAGCCATGTGAAAAGGCCTTTATACAATATAGAAACATTTTTAGTTACTCTTCATTTTTAATTGTCTTTACATTACATTTGTAATTACCTTTGTCTTCATTATTTGTTTTTATTTTATATTGTCTTCTTCATTTTTTTCTTTCATCTAGGGTATGTATAACTAGTGACTTATTTTTATATAATTGACCACAATATCCATGCATAATTAAATAATATTGATGAAATTACTATCAAAATAAAAAACTTAGTAATGACCTAAAAATATGATACCGATCACTTTTTCTTCCAATACGTGACTGCTAATGAAATATTTTAATGGTGGTTGAGGTGTACCACAATGTATGGGTGGATGGTTAATACTATAATAATGAACCAAATAAAAATCAACTTCTCCTATCCCCATATCATAAAAATTACAATTATTAACACAACATGGAGTTCATTTTTGGTAAATAAAATTAAAACTATAAGATGATCAAAGAAATAAAGGAATAAATAGCATTGATGAATGAAACCCTTTAAGAAACCTGGATAAAACTTCACAATAAAAATAAGTAAAAGAAGAGAAAGAGATGTCTATATTACTTTAAAAAAATATTTTAAAAAGTTAATATCCCTATTAGACAACATTAAATCCCTTAAATTTTCAAAATCCTTCTAGAGGTTCTTCAAGAAGAGAAAGGGTTCCTGATGAAACTACTAAATAGAGTTGATCATTACTTTAAATCCATTTCATTAGCACCATATTTAATTGAGTCAAATTCTCACCCCTTTTTCTTTTATAATGATGAAATTATTGAGACAATTAAATAAATAAATAATTATAAGGATAAAAAAATACCCCTCTATAGAAGAGAATATGATTCTCAACATTAAGACTTCAAGCCCTATGCTGAAGCCATCACTTCCTTAACATTCATCAGAACATCACAAGGAGGGTGATACAATAACCAATAGAAATTTAATTTTCTCATTATTATCACACCCTTAAATTTATAATTTCTTAAATTTTTTGTGGGATGGGTTTTTTTTAAATTATTTTTTGGTTCTCTAACACTGATGTATACTTATGGCCCCTATAAAAAATAACATGTGGTGGTTACTGCCACAAAAATCCCACCAACATTTTGATCAGGGTGGAAATACTGGAACTTACAAGGAATAAAATATATCAATTTATAACTTCAAAGGAGAAAACCCTAGGTAAAATATATTTGCATTTTTTAGTGTTCTTTTAATAAACTATTCACATATTTTGGGAGTGTATGAGGAGGGTTAATTCAACTGTGAAATAAATCATGTAATATATTTTCTTCTCATTTTTGATTTTTTTATTTTCCATATCCTTTTTTATATTCATGTATAAAATAATTAATATTTAAATTAGATAAAATGTAACAATTAAGTATGGTGGGAGAAAGAAAATTTCATTTTTAGAAATTCTAAAAAATTCAATACAATTTTATCTATTTTATTTTCTTATTATTTTTTGGGGTTTTTTTTGGAAAAATACTACTTAAATATATATTTGAACTCATTTTTGATTTATAAGGCCATTTGAGTGTAGGAATTTATCATTTTTATATATATCATATTAAATAATCATTGAAATGTTTTGTTGTTCACTTGTTTTGATTTTCAACCAATTGCATTATTTTTTTAGATATTGAAACTCCAACCACTGGGTGTTTAACCCAAATTATTTTCTCTATCTTAAGAGGTTTTTATACCTATTATGAAATTTTATTTTCTAATACCATTAATGTTTCTGAGAGAAACATTGGATTTGTGTGTAAACTATAAATTATATCAATTATTTTTAAAATATTTTAGGCTTCTTGAAAAGTTTTCAAAATTATTGAAGATTGTTTTTTCTACCACTTGTTTTACCCTAAGATTTACATTATTATATTCTCTTGTTAATTCCATATAAAAAAATGAATGGAATGTTATGTTCAAACCCCATTATAAGATGATTTTCCCTTACCTATAATTAACTATGAATATTTATCATGATTTTTTCAAGTTTTAGTATGGTTGAAATTCCTTTCATATATATATTTGGGACATATTACATGTTTAGGTGAATGTGATGGAGATTTTATCAGGTTTTGGTAACTTAGAGTTGAAATAAATATTATCATGATTTATTTATTCACTCTATTCAGTTTTAATCACTTTCTCCATGAATAAAAAAGAATATGAAAAAATTATATAAAAAATGAGAAAATGTATATATATATATAAATGAAAATTATATTTTGAAAATGTGGTAATTAACTATTCATTGGTAACATTTGTATGCATAAATGACCAAATAAAAAAGAAAATATATTTTGGTGGGATACACTTGTAATGAAAATCGAGAGAGGTATATTTGATTATATTTTCATTGAATTTATCATGAATTATATTTTTTGAGTCAAAAAATATTATTTAATGTTTTTTAAATATTTATCAACTATCCCTAGTCCACTCAAAAAAATTTATAATAACTCACAATTGATTTATTTTTTTCATTTTTTCATTTTATAGATGTTAATAATTTCTACGTGATTATGGTGAAATATTCATCTTCCATGTTTGAGAATAAATCCACATATATTATTCTATTTAGTGAAGGGGACATGATTTTCATCCAAATTAGGTTATTAAATGGGTTTTTAATTGATATAAAAATTTACATTAATGTGTATAAGAAAAATCATAATAATTGGAAATAAATTCATATAAGGAAATAATAAAATATTTTTTTTGAAATTGGAAAAATATTTATAATTTTATTTCGGTTGTTATTTTGGGATATGAGATATATTTTTTCATAGAATGTAAAAAGTAAAGTGTGTAGGACTAATAAGATACATATTATTTTATGTTTTTATCCAAATTTAAATGAATAAAATCTTATAAATTTAATTATTTTATGGGTATAAATTATATTTTATGACTTAGGGAGAATAATGGGAATTAAATTATTCATGGAATAATATCAAATATTAAATAGATTTACTCCTCTTGAATTCATAAATAACTAATCAAACATTTTTTTGAAGTGTTTTTATTCACTTTACATCATGAGTAAATATAATGGCATAAGACTATCCCATATGTAGAAGTGTATAATTATTTTGAATTCACTACCTTTGACTGAGGTGTAGCTAATTAAAACATATATATCACTCTTTATGAGGTACTTGGACTATATTCATGTATGTTTTTAATTATAAGAGTAACTACTATATTACCTGGTTTACTGGTGTAAAGCATAAGTAGATCACCATATTGCCTTTAATTTCCAACCACCACTTATTGTGGAGGATATCACAAGATATGATTTTAGTGACCAAATAATATTGAAAGGATGTTGTGGGGTGTTTAAGAAAATTATCTTTTTGGTAAAATAAATACTACACTCTGAAAATTTTCACCCCACGATATGGTTGATTAACCACCTATGACATTATAAATAGTAATAGAAAACCCATGTCACTTCTTATCATTTCCTAATACCACCACCTATAACCCAACCACTACTTATGACTCATCAACATCAATTCTTATAGTTTGAACATTGGAATTGATAATTATTAGCTTAAATATATCATTATTTTTGGTTATATTTTCATGTTTATTTAGTTTTATTTTATGTTAAAATCAGTATCTATACAGTTGTTTATAATTTTTTATTATTTTTAGGAATAATAATTGAATATTGACCATTCATGGTATGAAATTAATTCATTTAAGAAATATTTTGAAAAATAATAAATTCTCTAAAGTATATTTATAACAATTAATGTATAGAATCTGGATGTGTATGATTAATTTAAGAAATTAAAATGAAATGTATGGAAACATTGAACAATGCATATAGGGATAAAAAAAGTATGCTTTCAGATATGTATGTGTTAAGTATTATGACAACACTGTTATGAAAAGATTGCTTGTGTAAGATCTTAAGAGTGTGTGAATGTAGATATTTTCTAGTATCTCATCTCAATATAGCGAATTATTCTCAATGTTACATTAAAATGTTTTCTCAAAAGAGAAATAAATATCATATTTTGTGTGTGTTAACTTAATAGAACTACAAATTAATTAAATTATTCATGGATTCAATATTATAATAGTTAAATATTCTTATTCCTGATTCCTTAAAATTTCATATAACCATTATAGGATCCATCATACTCAATGTCAGGGGAAATATTTCTTAATATAGTATCCACAATCCAATTCTAGATGATTAAAAACCTAGAATTGTGAAACTTTGTGTATTTATTAGTAATTCCAATTCTATTTTCCCATGTAATTCGAAAACTTGTGTGAACTAACTAGTGATATCAAATCAATAATTGGGATACACAAATTAAGGAATCCATATAGTGGACACTATTTGTATCAATATCCCAAAAAAGAACCATAATTATAGTATATGAGAATCATCTTCATGGGGTATGAATATAACAACCTAGTGTCACTTTGGTGTATTATTTTTTTAATGTTTAATTTATTCGAACTTGTGATATCTATTTAGGAATTTTTAAATTTTTTAACTTTTTGTCCAAGTTACTTGATATAGTATGATTATCACATAATTAGTAGTAACTGTGTGGCATTATCATATATAGTAGATCCATTTTCAAAGATTGGAACATGGTTAGAACAAATATTGGAGAAATAATGGATATAAAATCTTATATGGTGTGAAATTCTATCTAGTAGATAGTGAATGGTTAGCGCACAAGTTGGTAAATTGAGTGGTCTAACCATTAATGAGTTCTTAATGGGTTCTTATATCCTTCTCATGTTTTTAATGGTTTGATAAACCCTTCACCTTACCATGTTTCTATCATCTAATTTTATTTTCATGGATTTCTAAAAATATCACTCTTTTTATTTAACCCTCATTTTGAGTCTTCTATCCTCATACTTGCTCTTCCCAGATGAAGAGATCCCTATGAACCTTTCCTTCTTGCACCATAATTGATTTTAGGTACTTTTTCCTTAGATTACATATTGTTTCTGGGGTAAATATTTCATTTCTTATTCCTTCCTTCACTATCTTCCTTTCTCTCAAATTTTATTTTTCTTTCTCAAGCCCCAGTGCCCATGTTGGTTGAACCACTTATTTATGGATTATCTAATCTTGATATTTTTGGTGCATATAGATGGTGAAGCTCCCTTCAAGACCTAATATAGCGTTTTTCATCAAATATGAATTATTTTCATTCCATTAAGTTATATATTTTTTATAAAATCTATTTATTTTTAAATTCATGAGATTCCTGTGTTTTCTAAATCATTTTTGTTATTTAAAATTTACTATATGTGATAGTATCTACCAATTTTGGGATGTTATTAAATGTTTTAATTTCTATCCACGTTTTCATAAAGGTATTTTACTAGCTTTCTTTACCCCTTTATATCTAAAAATTATTTTCATGAACACACAATGTTGGTTTAAATGTATTAAATGGGTTAGATTTATTTAAAAAGTAAATTTGTGATTTACATTTAATTTATTTATAAATTATTTTATAAGAGACACCTCAAGGGTATAATGAATGATAAATGGTGTATGAGAATTTTTGGTATGGTTTCTGTTGTTATTAACCTTATTTGGGTTACTTGAATATGTTTTTTTAATATAAATATTTTGAATTGTATTTATGTCATTTGGTATATGATTTAATGATGTATGTTACAATAAAATGTATATGCATATATATATATATATATAAACAAGATGATTCAATTTTTTTGTTTCCCTTTGGTATATTAATCCCTATAATAAATACTTGATTATAAAAATTCTTTTCAAATGGGAATTTGAAATATTTAAATGTTTTATTGTGATTAATTGCCAATTTAGAACGTTTTATAAAATATTTTCAAGATATAAGACACACTCTTTGTTTAGGCCCCAATTTATACTATTTTATAAGAAATTTTTAGTATGATGTGTTGAAATAGAGTTTAATTTAGGATTGTGTGAATAGAAAGGAGATTCTTATTAAATAGAAGTTCGTAGGTGAGATAGAATATTAATATCATGATAATTGATGGGTTCTATTTTATTGACATGTGATTGATGTTATGATAAAATGTTCTCACACCTCCATTGGATAGTTTCATGGGAACTTTAGATATTTATGGGCATGTCATGAGATTTTTAGTATTCTATTAATGATAAGACTCTGACCAGTATCCCATGAGAAATATGTGACTCTATCAAAAGAAGTTCCTTCATGAAGAGGCTAGGTTAGAATAAGTTAGAAGGGTTATTTTTAATAACTTCATCAATAAGCACAAAGATGGTTCTACTTGAGTATTTCTAGGATCATATAACTATACCATAAGGTGTTTAATATGATGTGTATGATTTTAATTATGTTTCATTATTATTAATTCTTGATTACAATAATTATTTATTTATTACTAATGTTGTTTTAGTTTACCATAGTTTTTTTATTTATTATATCGAGTTTTTTGTTTGAATATTTTTTCGTTTATCAATTATATTTTTTCATTATTAAAAGTAATTCATTATGTTACTTAAATATCTTGATGGTATTGTTTAAATTTTTTCTTATTTACCTTAGTTTAATATTTTTATTTTTATTTGGTGTTCCTTTGTTTTCCATTGTTTAGTATTATACTCATCTCATTTTTAATGGGTTTTCATTTAAAATAAATATCAATGTATTTTTAAATAAAGTTAACATTTAATTTGTTCCCATAAAATATGGGTGTATCTTTTCTAATGTTTTTAAAGAGACTATTTCATAAAAATGTCACTCTTTTTAATGGTTATGTTAAAAGAAGAACCATTTCCTTAAAAACTGGGTTAGGATTTGTTATTATTTTTAAGTATGCACCATCACATGATAAAATATATTTTTATATTAATTTTAAACATGAATTCATGAACTATCATATTAATGTATTTTCATATACACTTTGCTGAAATCCAATTGGACTTGTGTAGCACACACCCTACATACACACCTCATTGTGTATGTAGTTCTTATATCTTCATACTAGTATATAAGTTAGGTTCTCATTTTTTTACACACCATTATAACTACTACTAGATTTCATTGAGATATAATGGTTACCTTTATTCCTAAGGTGATGATTGCAGGGATGATCGAGTTTTATAGTTTATCCTGCATGGTTGATCTACTAGTATCTTTGAACCGTCCTTTTTATTTTTGGTTACCTTTTTTCTATTACTCATTATATATATCTTATAATGTTATGTTTATATACAAGTAATAATTTTTGGTTGGATATTTCTTATTTTTTTTGACATTTTTATTCTAAACAGTTTATTTTATCAGGCATGGAATTATAAAATCTGGACATACCATTTCAGATTCTAATAAAGGCCTGATGCTTGGTTATTGTTGTTTTGAGGGAACAATTATTTACCCTTGGTTGTGACTGGTTCCTGGGAACTTATCAATAGATTGGGGGATTAGGAACTCCCTTTAGGTTTTATAAAATGATAACCCTGGTTACAAGATAAGTTTATTTTTTTGGTTCGTGAGAAAATGGTATCAATGATTTCTTATTATTTGATGGAAGTGGTCCTATTGAGATTGGGTCATGGAAAATCGAGAAGTAAGTCATGATCTAGAATTATATAACCACATTTCATAATTAAACATAATTTTACATGGTTATTCTAGATGTAAGTCTTGAATTTGAGTTTTTATTTTCATTTTTTTTATTTTTAGGCCTAAATTAATGATATTTACATTGCAGTTATATAGTCTGTTTTTGAGTTATTAATGATATGGGGTGTAAATAGAAGGAGAAATAGGGTCACAAGGTTGGTTAATGGTCTCTAAAACCATGAAAATAGTTTGGGATTCCTTATAGTGACTATGAAATAGTTTTAAGATGATCTTATCTACCATTCATCCAACCTGTACATAATCAAAAATCACTATATATTTTTTATCTCAAATAATTTTATTTCTAAATTATATCTAATTTATTTATTATTAATTATTTAAGTGCTAATGTTAATTTTTATAATTAATTGATACCATTTTAAAAGAAAATTACAATTGAGATATTGTGTTATGAGACCTGGTTTCATTTTATAAAGCTCAAGTTTGTGTTAAAATGGTAATTTCATAAAACCTTTTCTTAAAATAAAATGATTTCTATAAAAGTATTTAAATATTGTAATTTCTATGTTTTTCTAAAATTCACATGATGTACTTTATTTTAAACATGTATTAATTTGAAATAAAATTGTCTTTTAAATTTCAGATTAATTTTTATGAAAAGAAGTATTCAGTTTTAAAGGCGATGTTAGTGGGTTTTAATTTTATCAAGAATTTGAGATAAAACAGATTTTGGTTATTAATAAAATTATGAGGTTAACTTTCTTAGATTTAAATGAATTTAAAATAATTTTATAAAGTTTATGGTGTAAAAATAGTATGTTTACTTTATTTAATAAATTTTTACGGTTTTAGTAAATTATCTTTAACGATTTGATCCATGAATCATGATTCGATTCTTGAAATGTGTTTAAACTAGGTTTTTTATTTTGTGGTATTTAGATTTCCCCCCCAAAGATGAATCAATTAATTATGGGAATTCCATCTTAGGAAGTGTCCCCAATGTTAGTATTTCCTTCAACCTAGATTCAATATCTCTGTCTGTTAACCCTTACCTATATATGAATAGAGTGGTGGAGTCAAGTTTCTCTTCATAAATGGATCATATAAATTATTTATTGAATAAAAACCCACCTATATTTCATAGTTATCATGTTTCTTTCATGTAAATAATGTGGATAAAGAAGGTTTATGAAATATTTTATTCTTGTGGAATTTTGGAATCCTTGAAAGTGAAAGCTCTTATAAACATGTTTCAAGGACCTAGTAAAGAATAGTGGTAAAATATTATTCCCATGCTGATGTTAGATAACATTCCCTTGGAATTATTCTTGGAAAAATTCATCTTTGGGAATTATCATAAATTTTTTAAAGTGGATAAATTTATAGAGTTCAACAATCTCAATTAAAGTAATAAAATATTATAGGATCATGCAAACCATTTCTGATAGTTGGTATTATTTATTCTTGATTTAGTTCATGATTATCTATGAAAATCACAATTTTTGTAGATGAGACTCTGTTCAGAGGTGTGATGGTCCAAATTAACCGAATTAAAATAAGTGATCAATAGATGTATATCTATTGATTCCACCGTAGAAGGGAAACCTATAATGATTGGTTCCCCTATTCCATCTAGAGTAATCAAGTTTACTTTTTCTTGTGAAATTAAGAAGGTAGATAGAACTGAGTTAAGTAACTTGGGTAGTGTAAATTAGATACATCCATCTCATATCAATTCTCCTAAAAGGAAGAAATATCTATTATGATTCTTGGGTGGTAGGCTTACTCATTCTATTCCCTACTTCTATAGAGATCTAAAGACTACTCATCGATGTCATCATCTTGGCCATCTCCATAAATTATGAGAATTTAATTATTGGTTAAAGAAGAATAAATTAATATCTTATTATAAATCTAATTAGTATTCCATATCTAGTTAAATTTATCATAACTTTCTATGTAAACTAAAAATGATTATTGAATTATTTTATTTTATTTTAGTACTTCTCCAATATTCTTTCATACGGAGGCTCCTCATTTATTATTCAAATATTCTTTCACTATAATGTGTAGTGTTAGTAAGAATTGTTATCCTCTATGTGGTATCCCATATTGGTAGTAACAAGTTTATTTTCCTCCGTATTATGAGGGAAATGTTTTTACGACAGGTAGTCCCATAATGTTTCTATGTCTATTTTATAAGAAAAAACATGCATATTCTAGAGAACCCAAGGTAAGTGGAGTGATATTTTATTCAACCTTAGTGGTAGTGCTAACCTTAATAACCCTAAAGAAAAAAAATATAAAATCAGGTTTTTATAATAATTTGATAAGTGTTTTGGGTTGGTCTATTTCCTCCAAGTGAAATAATCCCTTTAGGTTTCTGGTATTCTTAATCATGAACTTTGTTAAGAATAATTTTTACCTACAATAATTTTTAGTGATATTAAAGTTTGGTGAAGTTTCATATCATGTGGTATTTTCTTTCATTGTACATGTATGATTTTACCTTATGTTGCGTCCAATTGTAGGATGATCTAGTTATAACTTCTTTTCTCTTATTTTAAATTCATCAATGAATTGTTGTTGAACAAAATGGAATGGTGGAGAGAATTTTCACACTCCGATAACACTATATTGTATTATATTATATTATTTTTATTTTATTATAATTAATGAATTCCATGTTTCAATTTTTATTATGTTTTTATAATTTTAATGGTTTTCAAATTATGGTTACATAATTAGTAGTATATGTAAAGGATTTTCCAATGCATGGGAACCCCTTATATTGTGTAGTGTATGGTTAGGGGAAACCATGTAGACTTAATATGAAATAGGGTGAAATTACAATCAGTATATAGAACATGGTTTTGTAAACCATTTAGTTTAACAATTCTATATTTCCTAGGGAGTTCCAGTTTCTTCATCATGATCAACACATGGTTTCGTAAATCTTGAATCCTAATGGCATGGCTTACCCAGAATTTTATTTTTGTAGTCTTCAAAAAATAACCATTTAAATTTTAACATCCTTTAGGGATTTATATTCTCATACCCACACATACTAGATAAAGGGAGCTCCAAATTCCTTTTATTTTCCCAACACTATCTATTTTGGGTTTATTCTCCTTGGTATTTTTATAGTTTCTTAACGTAAATATTTTATTTCTTATTCCCCCTTCTCTATCTTAATTCTCTTATAGTTTTCCCCATTTATAAATCCCTAAAATCCATGATAAAAAAATATATTATCTAGGGCTTTTTATGTTGATATTTTTGATTTCTAGGGAAGTTTAAGATCCACTCTTGACCCAATCTAGTGTTTTTCATCGAAGAGAGATTTTTTTCACTCCCATGTGGTATATATTTTTGTTTAAATCCATTTATTTGGAAATTCATGTGGTTATTGAGTTTTATAAATCTATTTTATTATTAAAACATATCTATATGTGATTATATTTTCAAATTTATATATGTTCTTCAATGTTTTAATGTCTTTTCCTATTATGTTAAATGGAATTTACAGGGGATCCTATCCCTTTTACATATGCAACCTTTTATCATGTATAAAAAGCAATTTTTTAGATGTATTAATGGGGTTTTATAATATATTTCACTATTAAATTGGTGTTTTACTTTGATATGTCTTCCAAATTATCTTCTTATGTATTAAAGGAATGTCTTATGGTTAAAGTGATTGTTTGGTTGGATTTTCATTATTGTTAGCTTTATTTCTGTTATTTAATAATTTCATATTCTACAAATATATTGACTTATATTTATATTGTTTGGAATTTTACTTGGTATTTTTACTATTATATATACATACACACATATATATAAACATATTTATTAAATGTTTGAGTTTCTCTTTTGGTAAATGAGTTTTCAAGTCAATGCTTGATTTCAAAAATGATTTCAAAATGGGAATTTTTAATCTTAAAATGTAATTCTAATATCAAAGGCCTATTTGTAACATTTTATAAAAGTATTTAAATCTAAAATACATGTCCTTAGTTTATCACCTTATGCGTTGTTATTTATATAAAATTGTGAGTATTATGTGTAGAATTTCAATATCATTGAGGTTTGTATAAAAGTGGATGCTTATTAAAGTGGTGTTTGGAGGTGAGTTGGGAGATTGATATTATGATAATTATTTAGTGCAATTTTATTGACGTGGGATTTTCATTATGATAAAAATTTACCTTACATCTAATGGAATGTTTTATTGAAACTCTAATGTAGGATGTGAACGTTTCTAAAGGAACTACCACCAAAATAAGCTTGTTTAGAGTAATTGAGAATAGTTATTTATCAAGAAATTCATCTATACACCTATATATGGTTCCCAAAAAGTACATATAAGGTCATGTCACTAGATCCTTATTTGTTTCCTATGATGTGTATACGTTGAATTAATTTTACTTATTGTTGAGGCTTAATTACATTTATGGTTTTTACTAATATTGTTATATTATTTTCTCATGATTTTTTACTTTATTATATTATGTTTGTTTTTAGTTTGATTACTCAAGTTATTTTTTCATTATCATATGGAATTCATTTTGTAACTTTAATATCTTAAGGGTATTATTTTAATTAGACACTTTTATTTTTAGTTTAAGACTTTGGTTTTTATTTTGTGTTCCTTTTCATTATGTGGTTTATTTTTATCATCTTCTTATTTTTAAATGGGATTTTATTTAAAAGAAAGATCATGGTATTTGGATAGAAATTTAACATTTTCTTTGTTTTCATAAAAATTTGGTGCACATTTTATAACATTTTGAAAGGATATATTTCATAAAAATGGTACTTTTTTTTAATCGTGACAATAAAATATATACCATTTTTATATAAAAAATAGTACATGACTTTTATTAGTTTTCATCATACACCCTTTAATGATAAATGAAAATTTATATCTATAATTAAAACTAGTATTCCTAAAATTTCATATTAATATATTTTCGTAGACTCTTTTGTGAAATATTACTGGAAACATTTAGCTCACACCCAATAGACAAACCACAATTTTTTTGAAGTTATTATGTATCTATGATGGTATTCAAATTATTTTCAAAATTCTATTAACACACCACTATACCATTTTGTATATGTATTTGAGGTATGGTTGTGACCTTGGGTCACCTAATGATGATTTTAGGATAGCTCAAGTTTTGTAGTTCAACCTGGGTGGTTGATGTATAGTTCACTTATTCCCATCCATTTATTTTTTGTTCTATTTATATTGTTACTAATCATTTATATCTTATTATGTTAAGTTTTTATTCTAGATTGGATTTTCTATTAGAAATTCCTTGTTTAGTTTCCCACTTTGATTCCAAACTTTTTATTTCATAATGCATGGAAGTTTTAGTTATGGACTCACCAAGATAGATTCTCGATAAGGGTCCGCTACTTGGTTATTAATATTTTGAGGTTGAAACTTTTCCCACTTGTTTATTCCAGATGCAAAAGTTCTTGTATCCAGCTATGGGAGATCAAGAATTCCCATTGGTCCTTTTGATAGGTTTGTCTAGGTGACCTGATAGGTTGACCTATATTGATTTGTGATAGTGAACATCACCCAAAATTGTTTTCATGGGAATCATTAACACAACACAAAATATTAAATTATTTATGCATACGCAATATATAGATAATCCTTAGACAATAGAGGATATAATTTTCTATATTAGAAATACTTCTTTTTGATCTTTCCAGTTTCCAGAATGATTTATATGGATTTCAAACAATGAAATAACATATCCAAATGAATTGAAATTCCTATTATGGAATGAATAAAGGGTGAAAAAGAAATTGGAGCTAGTGGTAAGAAATATATAGAATATGAAGAGATTGTGGGGACCATGAGAGTCTCCATACAATCCTATATAACTGAATCATTGTTGTATTAACTAGATGAATGGATGGATACCGATTCCTAGGAAATATATGATTCATATATGGGAAATATTAGTGGAGATCGATAGGGTTTATGCTATTTTATTCCATATTAAATGATCCTAACATATATTTACAATATATAGTGCTCATAACTTTGATGAGAACTCTATTGAAGTTCAAAAACAGATAAGAATAAATTTATAATGTTCTTGGAAACAAAGGGGATTTCAAAAATTAATAGGGGGATAATAATTAGATGGGGGTCAGTAATTAAGGATCATTAGAGATAATCCTCTTTTTTACTTAGTTTAATTATTATTTTTTGTTTTATCAAAAACTTGAGAGGATATTAACATAGAGTGGATTAGGTGGTTTTTATTTGTTTGTTACTATAA
This sequence comes from Viscum album, assembly GCA_963277665.1. NCBI lineage: Eukaryota > Viridiplantae > Streptophyta > Magnoliopsida > Santalales > Viscaceae > Viscum > Viscum album. The sequence continues at coordinate 2,042,853,670 of OY728120.1, read as the reverse complement.
AAGATTTAATGAATTTAGGTAGTGTGTATTTGTTTGTAATAATAGACTTGGTAATGAAACTCCATTAATATAGCTAGTATAAGAAATATTATGTGGAACTTTGGTTTACTTAAGGATCAAGAGGATAACAAGATCATAAATTAAGGATAAAGTAATCATGATAGCATAGTGCCAATAAATTTGAATATAAATAGTATAAATTAAGAAAACTAATTACAATCGACACTTTGTCTCCTCAATATTAAACTAAAACATTTTACATTACCCATATGACTATATTGATTATTTTTTATATTTTAATTCATAGTTACTTAGTTGAAAAACACCTGAAAACTAGTTTTTCTTGTGTTTTAGCTCCTGGTCCACACAAAACATTATTTTTATTCTGTTCTTATAAGAAAAATAATCATGATCCATGCACCCAGGATATACCTAAGGAAATGATGCAGGGAACACCTAGTTAATGTGATACAACATGTTCACCTGTAAGAGGTTATGTAGTCACCTCAAAAAAACTAGGTCCGGGTAGTTTGGTGCTTTTGTTTGGGAAAATGATATTAATTTACAATTTATCCTACATCAAAAATAAAAAATATTAAAAATAGTGCATTACAATCCATATAGAAATTTTAGATATTTTATAATTTTATAATTTTTTATTATAAAATAATATCTTATACATGCACATGATCTGTAGGTTTATGTGAAAAATTATGTTATTTAGTTCTTAACACTTACCATTGATACCAGAGATAAAGGGATATTTTTAAAAAATTGAGGTAAAAAGACATACACTATAAAGGTCATAATATATCTAGTATTTCTCAAGGAAGAGAAGAACCAAATTTTTTTGATCCCATTATAAAAAATTATCAAGGTTCACTTATGCTGAGGGTGTTATAATTTATTAGGGTATTTGGAAATCCATCATGTGTCAGATTTACTATAAATTCAAGAAATTATGATTTTAATTAGTATTATTTAGGGTACTTACCTACAATAAATATATTTACATTGAAATATTCCTTGGACTTCATTAATAACTTTTTTTTCACTATCTAATATATTCAACTCAATGGATTATCAAATGATTAGATGAGATTAAGATGAAAAATATACTATACAAAGGCACACACAAAGAACTGACAACTATAATAGGAAGGGAACTATTTAAAAATGTGGGAAGAAATATAAAATACCTTTAACATATGATTCTACCCAATGTAGATAATGGTTGTTTTGAGAACTAGAATATCCATATTTATATATAAGATCAAGATTTATTGAGGAACCACCTGTAGGATCTATAATAGATCATTGAGAAAGATGATAAATCAATGATCAATACAACTTTTAAATCTATTTTTAAAATCCTTCATTTATTGCTTGATTATAGTGATATATGCTATCTTCACACCCAATGGTACACCAACAAAAGGGAAGATAAATTTTTTTAAAGGATCACCTTCCAATATTATAATTGTATTCCTTTGTGTGACCTGAATTCCTGTAAGATGTAACAACCCACTAGAATCATTATATTAGTAAAAAGAACATAGTATAACCTAGAAACATTTTTTTTATGTTTCCAGAATATGCTTCAATGCATCCCTTACATTAGTGTATCAAAACCTTGAATGAGTTCTTCAAGATATATACATAGAAGAAAAAAATTCTTATTCTAATCTTTATTTTGGGAACTTCATGAACAACTCACCTAGTTGGTTTATTCAACATTTTTATATTTAAAACCTTTCTTATTTTTTGGTGAATATTAATTCACAAAAAATAGTGTGATTAATATTCCAAAAAATCTCATTATCTCTTTATCTTCCACCTATAACAAAAATTTATAAATATTCAAATCTCAATTATCCCGAAGGCTCATATCTCTATATCTAAAATAACCACTACTCTTTTTCTTGTAATCGAATACATTCCTACATTTAGTAGCACATATATTTATCCTTTTATACCTATCATTATATCCAATATATCTACTTTATATTAAATCATTTTTCCATGTCAGAATATTTTCACGATGGATCCCATGATGTGGAGCTTACCATTCTATACCATGTACCTCCTTGTGTCAAGAACATCTACAAATTATCACTAAAAAAGAACCATGATGTGGTCCATATCATCATTTCTCACTATTGGTATTCAAGTATAAAATTTCCACCACTACAACATGGGGTTAATAATATCCCTACTTTTTATGGATTGGAACACATCGGAGAAAATCACATAAAATGCACATCCCCAAGGCATGCTGAGAACATTCTTTTCATTTCAGTATCTCTAGGTCAAAACTGTGTTGTGTTGTAGACCTCATCAAATAGAATCCTTAGTGATTTTTAATTCTATATAGTTCATCAAACCCATACTATTTTAGTTCCCAAATTTTAATTTGAATATGCACAACTTCAAGTCAATGCTAAAAAATAAAGAAATAATAATTTTATATGACTTGGGAAGTCATATGAAAAATGTGAAATTTTATGGTTTTTCATGAAGTCGTATGATCCATCACATAAAGTAATAAAAAATGTGACAATTAATTAGAAATTATTAGATCCATACAAAATCCTGAATAGTTTTTTTTTCAAATTTCAAATTTGAGTGTAACAACCAGAGATTTTGGATCCTTTAAAATACATACTATGTTCTATAACAAGCGGCACACGCTACACCCAACATAAAAAACCATAACATCTAAAGAAAATAATATCAATGAAGTTATAATAAACAGAATTATGGTAAACCATTAATATTTATTTCCTTTAGAAGGTAAAAAATTAATAGAGTTAATATTGAAATGGTTATTTTCAATAAAATTCATTTTATTTATATTATATAATTTCCTCTAAAAAATATATTGAAATTTTTTTAGAATTTAAATTTTATAAATTAAAATTCATTTTTTAATTCCTCACACCAATATAGCGCATTAATAATTTTTGATATTTTTATAAAGTAATGGATTTTTAGGTGAATTGTGAAAATAATGATTTTATTAATGTCATCAAAATTATTAATTTTTTTATTATATTAATAAATTTAATGGTTTTGAAAATTGATCATATAAAATTATATATGATAAATAATGATATTTCTTATTAAAATACTAAGTTAAATTTATAAACCAATTCTTAACATTTTGAAAGTTTATTGAGTGATTTATTTAAAACTATTTTATAACTATCTTATTTAATTAATTATGTAATGGAATAAACCTCTTCGGTCCATTATTTTCTATAAACATGGTGTTTGAGGAGAGAAGCCACCTACCTTGAAGGTTTTTCCGAAAACCGACAACGGACAAAGAACACTATAACAACATAGCTGAAACTCCCCCAAAACGACCTTCGATATCTTCTCCATTCATCAAAGAACCCAAATATTATCATATTTTGAATTCCCCAACATAGATATTCCCATAATAGGCATATATTTGAAATAGAAAGAGGATATGAGAAGTAGATGTAACAAATGAGACAACAACGGTGAAGAACGTCACTTACCATAGGAATCAGGCTTGAAAATGACAAGGTTGGGCTCTAGATCGAATAAAAAATGATTGGGAGAGGTTATCCTATCGCAAATGGAGAGGAATGTATAGTTACTGGTGAATAGGATACAAAATGATGGAGATATCTCAAAATGAATTGAGATACTGTTTTTAAGTATCTATCATTGACTCTGCGCATGATATGACTGCACGGTTAGAAAAACCACACACTAACTGTGAGTTAGCTATTGATTTAAGGAAATCCATATATGGTATCCTCACATGGTCTCCCTAAACTTGATAAAACCTTTGCAAACCTACTTCCTGAAAACTAAAACTGCATACAGATTCTCCTAGGATATCTACATGGTTTAGACAAACCATGTGCAACCTGTTCACATATACTTTATCCCCAAAAGCATATTCAGAGTTCACAAAACCCTCCCATAATTCACCCTTACACTTTATTGCCCTGAAAAAAACAAGTAAGGGTTATATAACAGAAATAGAGGGTACTATATTCTCCCCACCATTGATCTTTCCATCCTTAGAAAGTATAAAACCCTCACCTCCCTAAAAGAGTTTTGGAAATTTCTCTTTTGTTTCCTTCTCGCATTCCCAAGTCTATCTCTGAATCTGACCATGCAAAAGACCAATGGGTTTTCTTTGTAATGAATTTTCTTTCCTATCCACAATATGCACCGAGATATGTAGCAATGAAGCATCTATCTCTAGGTTAACATGATCCCATATGATCACATGATCAGGATCAGGATGATACTTCTTCAACAGAGATATATGGAACACATTATACACCACATCGAACTTTGGTGGAAATGATAACCAATATTCCACCTCTATAAACCATTTTAATATCTCTAAAGGGCCAATGTATTTAGGATATAACTTTCCTTGTGTTCGCACCGTGATTTACTGTTTTATTTTCACCTTTACACCACTATGTTAAACTAGTTTTGTGTTGAAAATTATAAAAATAATAAAAAATTTCACTTGATGTTTGGTTCCATTATTTTGTTTTTATCACTGTTAAAAAGGTAAATGTTACTTGTTTTGATAATTTAATTGAAGGTGGAGTTGATTTGGGGGACCCATGATGATGTTCTTGAAAGATGCAACAAATTGCTTAGAATCCGTGCACACCACTGGACTCATCCACACACTGCTATTGAACTGTGAATCCAAATGGGCTGAAATATATCTTGATTGTAAAAAATTTATTGTGCTACATTTAATATGAATTAACCCAGGACACATTCGTCCATATAGTGGTCCAACCAACCTGATTTTTCCAACATAACGAATCTGCATGAAGTCAAAAGTGGTGTGTTGTGATCTGTCCATATCTTTGGATCTAGTTTTCCAAATGGTGCCAAACTTTCTACGGAGACATAGAAGAGGTTGGGAAAATTTTTTATTGTTTTATACAAAGAAATATTCTACTGTATAGTGGTCTAAAACCATGTTCCAATTTTTTTTAAACAATATGTCTTCCCAAAAAAGCCTTCCACTTCGACTATAAAATGGATTCTTGGGCACCTCATTTGTAAGTTCTTCTAGGAGGAATGGATATGTTATTTTAGAGACACAAAGGATTACTCTCATAATCAAATTAGTTCTTTAGGATCCTATCCTCATAGGGGTATCAAGGATGAAGCCTAAGTTCCACCCGAGCTTCCACCTCCCCCCGATGTCAAGCTACGTGGTGGATGATCATTTCAAGGGATCTACACACACTTTAGAGGGAGTTCTCACACTAGTTATTCTACCAGTTTTTTATAATTTTTGATTCAAATATTTCACTTATTTATTATCTTGACATGCTTCTCCCCTTAATGCATTTATTTTTATATAATTGAGTGAAACACTTTATATTTTAACACCAATTGGGTTGACATTTCAAGTGGGAATATTGGGTTGTCCTGATTGGACAACAAAAGAATCCTTTATCTCTCACACATATATGTGATTTAAGTATGATTTTTATCCCTTATTCTATAATTGATAACCAAACCTTGACAAAATGATCGTTGTGTCAATGGTTGGTTGTTTGTGCATTGTTTTAAGGGGTAAGAGGGTTGTTAAGATCTTGACAACCTTCAACCAAAGAATTAAACAAAACCAAGTGAAATTTTTAGAACAATGAACTATCCTAGATGTGTAGTGTAATTTAAATGATCTCCTTCTCTCATAATTCATAAATCAACACCTTTATCTATCAACTATTAATCTCTTTAAATCATGTTATTTTCTTAAAATCGCTTTCAAAATCACCCCCTTTAAGTACTTTTAATTAAAAATGCATACTCTAAACCTATAAACGCTCCTTGAGATATGACTTAGGGTATTACGTATAATTCAAATAAACCTAAAAATGATAATCAATTTGATGTGTCATGACAACTCGGTCAAATTTTGGAGCTGTTTCTGGGGAGCGTTTTGGTTTTAGTGCGTGTTTTTATAATATTTTTGTAAATTTTGTGACTATTTATTTGTTTTATCTTATACCTTTACCTATATTTTTGTATTCTGATTTATTTATTTTATAGGTTTTGTGTAAGACACATTCAAATCATGGAGAATTACCCCCTTTTGAACCTGAACCAGATAGGATCTCACATCTCTGACACCGAGACACACAAGTGAACCCTTCTAATGAGGACACACAAAACATCGACGCCCTTCTTGATCCTTCCTCTTCTTCTTCTGGAACCGATATAAAAACTAAAATAAACTTGCGTAATATGGATGAAAAAAACTGATCATTAAAAGAACTAAACTCACCTGATGTTGATATCTAGCCCACCTATATTCAAATGCAAGCCGATGCACCCAATTTTGAACTGAAATCCAATTTAATACATTTATTACCAAGATTTCATGGACTCATGGGACAAGAACCACATAAGCACTTAAAAGAATTTCATACTGTGTGTTCTACTTTAAAACTTTCTAATGATGATGAAGAACAATGAAAGCTTAGCGAATTCCCATTTTCATTAGATGACACTGAAAAAGGTTGGTTTTGTTATGTTAATTCACCAATTAGAGTTTGGCCGGACATTAAATGACTTTTTCCTAAAAAATATTTCCTATCCTCTCGAACCGCAACTATAAGGAAAAAATATATGGTATAAGGAAATAACAAGGAAAAAAATTAACTGAATATTGGGAATTCTTTAGAAGGTTATTTTCAAGTTTCCCACACCACCAAATAAGTGATCAACTTTTAATTCAATATTTTTATAAAGGTATATTTTTATTGATAGAAATATGATTCATGCTACTGTAGGTGGTGTGATAGTTTATAAGACCCCAATTTCTACAAGAACACTAATTGAAAACATAGCTTAAAACACTCAACAATTCATTTCATGGTCCAATATACCCATTCAAGGTGTCCATGAGATGAAAAGTTCTGAATTCGAGAAGATGGTGGAAACTAATTTTGAAGAGGTAAGTACCCTTCTTCGAGAAATTTCTCTTTACAAAGGAAAATCCCAATCTCCTCCTCCCATCCATTGTGGTATATATTATTCTAACACCCACTACTCTGACCAATGCCCCCAATTGATAGAAAATTCTGAGAGTTTGAGGAAATATTTCTAGGATATCCCTATAACCAAACCTTTAGGAAGGAACCTCACTATCCTTCCAACCCTGGGTGGAAAGAAAACCAAGCCTATAAGAAAGGTGGTATTTAAACCAACCTCAACAACAATGGAACCAGCGAGGGCATAGTAGTCATGCACCACCACCCAGAAATCCTTAACCACAACAAAGGCCTTTACAATAACCCCCTCCAAAAGTCGAGCCTATATATGAAGAAATGACGAAACAATTTGCTTCCAACATTCTTCAATTCCAAAAAACCACCCTAGAAACCATACAAGATATAAAAACCCAATTAGGCCAAATAGCTATCTTTGTGCGGGAAATCCAAAGTCCAGGGTTGTGTAAACTACCTTTTCAGCCAGTAGTTATCCCTAGGGATAAGGGAAATGTTAGTTCCATCACACTTTGGAGTGGAACTCAACTTAAAAGCCAAATTAACCTACCATTAGAGTCATCCCTTCCCAAGGAAACCACCCTCCCAACTACTAGAAATGCTACAAATGCGGTAGAACCATGTACTGAGAGAATCCCTTCCAAAGAAAAGTGTGTTTCTATGGATGATTCACCTAGACCAACCATACCTCTTGAATTTCATCAAAGGGACACCCAACCAAGAAAACAAAAAGAAACAGAACTTGATACAGAAATATTGGAGATTTTCAAAAAAGGGAAGGTTAACATCCCCTTGATTGATGTAGTGAATAAAATTACAAGATACACCATGTTTCTGAAGGAGATGTGTACACACCGAAGGTGAATTTGTATATATGAAATTGTGATCTTGGGGAGGAACCTATCTATATTAATAGAGCCATCACTTCACACCAAGATCAAAGATACTCAGACATTCTCGATTCCATAAAACATAGGGGAGTATTCATTTTCCAATGATATGATTGATTTAGGTGCTTCTATAAATGTGATGCCTCACTCCATTTAATCTTCATTATATTTCAGGGAACTAAATACCACTGGAATTGTTGTTAAACTGTCCAACTAGAGTACCGTACACCCCCTAGTGTGTAGGAGTATGTTTTTGTGAGGGTGAAAAATTTAAATTTTCCTGCTGATTTTTATGTGCTTAAAATGGAAGATGATAGGATGAATCGACATGCCCCAATTATATTGGGGAGACCCTTCTTGAAAACTTCCAAAACCATAATTAATATCCATAATGGTACATTATCTATGGAATTTGGTGGTGACATAGTCCATTTCAACATTCTTGATTCCATGAAGCACCCCTCATAAGAACATTCCTATCTCTGTGTAAATTCAACTGATGTACTTCCTTCCTCTGAAAACACTTATTTTCATTCCCCTGATCCCCTTTCTATGTTTTCATCCTTGATTAAATTTCTTGGTAATGAATCATGCATTGAGTGTTGTATTGGTCTAGAAATGTGTAATGATTGTTTATTTATCGATAATTTCTTGAACACAGAGGATCCAATGACCATCGATGATACTGCTAAGCTTGTAAGAGATCATTTCTTAACTGAGGATGATACCATTGAGAAGTTAGATGATATTAGTGACCTATCACTTTCAAATACCCCCTCATCAATCCAAAATTATTTGGAACTAAAATAACTGCCTCAAGATTAAAAATATTAATATCTTGAGAATAGAAACAAGCTTCCTATTATCATTGCTAGTTCACTCCATCCAGATCATGAATTTCCCCTGATTGAACTTTTTAGGGAGTATAAACATGATTTGGGATGGACAATTGCAGAGATTACTAGTATTATCCCATCAATTTTTACACATCATATTTTGTAAAATGATGATGCTAAACCAGTGAGACAGGCACAACATCGACTGAACCCGAAACTCTTAGATGTAGTTAAAAAGTAAGTAACAAAATTATTGATTTCTGGTATCATTTACCCCATCTCGGACAACCAATGGGCCAGTCCTATTCTATTAGTTTCTAAAAAAATAAGTCTTACTATAATTAAAAATGAAAATAATGAATTGGTTCCAACTCGGGTGCAGAATAGTTGGTGTGTCTGTATAGACTATCACCGACTATAAAACAAACTAGGAAGGACCATTTCCCATTACCGTTCATTGACCAAATGCTTGAGATACTAGCAGGGAAGTCCCATTTCTATTTTCTTGATGGGTATTCTGGATATTTTCAAATCCATATTGCCCCTGAGGATCAGGAAAAGAAAAACTTCACTTGCCCCTTTGGCACATTTTCATATAGAAGGATGCCATTTGGTCTGTGCAATACTTCGGGTACTATCTAGAAATTCATGGTTAGTATATTTTCAGATTACCTGGAGAATTTTATGGAAGTATTCATGGATGATTTCACTCTTTATGGCTCCTCTTTTGATGAATGTTTGAGTAGTCTTGGTTTAGTCTTATGTCATTGTATTGAAAATTATCTTGTATTGAATTATGAGAAATTCCATTTCATGGTGTGACTAGGTATAGTTTTGGGACATGTCATTTCTGGGTATGTCGTCCAAATAGATAAATCAAAAGTGGATGTAATTTATTATTTACAATTCCCCAAAAATGTTCAGGATGTGTGGTCTTTCCCAAGTCATGCTGGATTTTACTATCTTTTTATTCATGACTTTAATAAAATTGTACCCCCTCTCCCAATTTCTCTAAAAAGAAAATATTTTTTTTATAATGAATGTGAGGAAGATTTTAATAAGTTAAAATGGAGTCTCACTTCACTCCCAGTAATCCAACCACCTCGGTGGGATTTATCAATTGAGGTCATGGGTGAAACCTCTAACTATGAAGTTGGGGTAGTCTTATCACAAAGGGTTGATCAAGATCCACATTTCATTTCCTATGCCTTATGTACACTGGACCCTGCCCAAGAAAACTACAACAAAACTAAAAAAATTTCTTTCCATTGTGTTTTCCGTGGATAAATTCTGGTTGTATCTTTTAGGGTCCAAAGTCATTATGTTCTCAGACCATGTAGCCCTCCAGTATCTCCTTAAGAAACATGAATCCAAACCACATCACTTTCTCTAGATTATCCTCCTTTAGGAATTAAATTGAGAAACTAGAGATAAAAAAGAGTAGAGAATGTGGTGGATCACCTGATCTGGAGGATTCACCCATCCTTGGACATTGAATCATCCCCTTGTATTCCCATAAATGGGATGTTTCAGGATGGGCAGTTGTACAGAGTGAAAGTTTCTATTCCTTGGTATGCCGAAATTGTAAATAATTTGGTAGCATCTTGCATTCCTACCGATTTCAACAAAAACTAGGCCAACTATCTAAAACATGAGTCTCGTTGGTACATTTGGGATGAAGCCTACCTTTAGAACACCTGTAGTGATCAAGTCTGCAGGTTTTGTGTTCCCGATAGCGAGTTTCAGTCCATCCTTAGGTTTTTCTGCACTCTTACTTGTGGGATCCACTTTGGTCCCCAACGGACTGTTCACAAGGTCCTAGATTCTGGTCTCTTTTGGCCCACATTGTTTTGGTATACCCATGAATTCTTTAAATCTTTTCCTCGCTATCAAAGAATGGGGAATGTCTCTAAAAGAAATGAGATTCCACAACAACCCTTGTTCTTTAATGAAATTTTCAATATTTGGGGCATTTAATAAATGGGATTATTCCCCTATTCATTTGGGAACATGTACAATCTTTTGGAAGTGGATTATGTTTCAAAATGGGTAGATTCAAGAGCTACAAGGTCTGATGATTCTATGGTAGTTGTGCAATTTTTGAGAACCTAAATTTTATATAGGTTTGGCATACCTAGGTTCATCATTAGTGACCATAGTTCTCATTTCTGCAACCGAACAATACAATCTCTTTTGCATAGGTATGGGGTCAGGAATAGAGTGTCTACTTCATATCACCCAAAGACCAATGGTCAAGCTGAGGTGTTAAATAGGGAGGTGAAATAGATTCTTTAAAAAATAGTTTAACCTAACAGAAAATATTGGGGTCTTTGACTCGATGATTCCTTATGGGATTATCGTAATACTTTCAAAACAACCTTTGGCTTATCACCATATCGGCTAGTGTTTGGAAAGAGTTGTCACCTAACTATTGAGATTGAGCACTGAGCCTACTAGGTCATCAAAAAATGAAATTCTAATCTTTATAGTGCAAGTTCTGAAATTAAGTTTCAAATTCATGAGACGGAGGAAATGAGAAGAGATGCATATGAGAACTCTAGGATTTATAAGGGGAGAACCAAGGCTTCCCATGAACTTATCATCCTTCATCATTAGTTCCACATTGGGAAGACGGTCCTCATCTACAATTCAATGTTGACGTTGCATCCAGGTAAGCTTTATTCCTGCTAGTTTGGACCATACACAATTACTAATGTCTCTCCATTTGGTGTTTTCCAGGTTCAAAATGATGAAACCAAGAAAACCTTCACTGTCTATGGGAAGTGGCCGAATCACCCCCCTGAATCCATTCCGGAGTCCCCGATGGAGGAACTCCATGTTCAAGAAGAAATATATGAATAAAACTCACCATGTTTTATCCTTCCTTCCCACATTCTCTTTTATTTTAGTGGGGAAACTACACACTTTAGGTGTGGGGGGATGGGTATATTCCTGAGTTAGTTTGGATTTTTCATCTTCTTTAATATTTTTCTCTTTTTAGCTTACTAAATTGTATTGATACTTTCCCCCCATTCCCTCTCACTCACCTTTGTGCTGGAATATTACTTTTTTTTCCCCACTTTATCATGGAAAATGATGCCTCTTTAATTATGGAAGTTATTAAAAATTAATGTGGAATTTCCATATTTCATGTTGTTTTAACATTAAAAAAATGAAGAAATTTTCATTTAATCAATAATTCAACACTTTATTATGAACTTATTTTGAAATTTAGTTCTTTGTCGATGATGTTAATGGTTGTATAATTTTGAAACCTTTGAGAAGAATGGAACCCTTTTTGTGAATAGTTTAAGGGAAAATTGTTTCACTTAATCTTTCCACACATTTTTGCACCCAACCATGATGTGTGAAAATTTCTTACTTAATTGAAGGTAAATATAAGTTATGTTGATTTTTCTCAACTTTCCAAAATAATTTTTCCATACGTTCATTCCCTATCTGATCTATTTCATTACTGCACCAGATTGACCTTTGCGTGTGTACCAGTTATCCGATTGTTGTACACCCTCATAAAAAAAGGGTTGTATATTGGGTAGGTCAAAAACCACCCTTCCTATAACTTTGATCTTGTTATAACTATTAAAATTAGTGTCATTAGGAGATAAAACATGGGTTGAGAGAAGAGTGTGAGATTTTTTCAAAGTGAAACTTTTGAAAAAAATAATAAATGAGGATAGTGATGAAATGTGTAACATATGGGGATATCAAGTTTGAGAGCTTATGGTTTGACTTTAGGGAATGATTAATTGAGTGTGTCTTAGAATTTTATTGCAAAGGATATAGGGCATGTTCCGTGGAAAGGATCATATAAGTAGACAATTTTTAAAATAACTTATATTCCCTCGATAGATACTGGAATGAATAGAATGAAATGGTTGTCACACACACACATGGAGAATTAGGGAAATAGGTATCTTTTGAACTATTTTCTAAAAAATTTATCGTTCAACTCCTTTAATATCATGCTGATACAATTTTTGAGACATCTTTTTGTTTGACCACTGAGAATAACTCCTTGGTGTGATTTTTTCTTTGATCACATTTCTATCAGGAATTAAATTTTCATTGAATGTTAAATATTTATTAAGTTTGAAATATCTACATGTATAATTTTTGGAAATATGACTTTTCCCAATAGTGAAAATGTTTAGGTGTGGGGTTTTGATCGCACCGCGATTCACTGTTTCATTTTCAACATTACACAACATTATTAAAATAGTTTTGTATTGAAAATTATAAAAATAATAACAAATTGCAATTAATTTTTTATTCTATTATTTTGTGTTTATCCCTGTTAAAAAATGAAAGGTTAATTTTTTTGATTATTTCATTGAATGTGGAGGTGATTTGGAGGGCCCACGATGACATCCGAGAAAAATAGGCCAAACTGCGTAGAATCCATGCACACCAGTGGGCTCAGCTGCACATCGATACAGAACCGTGCATCCAAATGGGCTTATATTTGGTGGGTTTTCCAAAATTCATTGGGATACATTTCATCTGAAGTAACCCAAGACTCATTCTACAATCTGGCGGTCCAACCGACCTGATCTGTCCAACACACCGAATTTGCACACAATCAAAAGTGGTGTGCTGTGATCTGCCCATATCTATGGCTCTAGTTGTAAACATGGTGCCAAAATTTCGATGTAGATAGTGAAGTAGTGGGAAAAAGTGTTTTTAGTTTTTTCCAAAGCACTATTCGACTGTCTAGTTTTCTAAAACCATGGTCCATGTGGTTTTACACAATCTGTGTGTTAAAAACCACCTACCACTTTGCCTATAAAATGTAAGCTTGGGCCCCTCATTTGAAAGTTCGGCTAGGAGGAAAATCTCTGATATTTTGGAGATCCAAAGTAGTCCTCTCATCATCTAAGATGTTCTTGAGGCCCCTATCTTCCTAGGAGGATAAAGGTTGAAGGTGAAGTTCCCCCCAAGCTCCCTCCTCTGCCCGATGTCGAGCTAAACGGTGGACGATCATTTCGAGGGAGCTACACATAGTTGGGAGGGTGTTCCGACACTAGTTATAATACTATTTTTTTATAATTTTTGTTTTAATTATTTAAATTATTTATTATCTTGACATTATATTCCCTTGAATGCATTTCTTTTGATATAATTAAGTGACATGATTTTTATTTTAACACTGATTGGGTTGAAATTTCAAGTGGGGATCTTTTGTTGTTTCTATTGGACAACACAAGCATCTTTTCTCTCTCACACATATATGAGATTTAAGTATGATTTGGTATCCCTTGTTCTATAATTTATAACCAAACCCTGAAAACATGATCATTTTGTCAAGGGTTGCTTCTTTTTGCATCATTTTAATTGATAAGAGGGTAGTCAAGATCTTGACAACCATCAACCAAAGAATTAAACAAAACCATGTGAAATTCTCAGAACAATGAACTATAAAAGAAGTGTAGTTAACTTGAAATGATCTCATTCTCTCATAATTCATATATAAATACCTTTATCTATCAACTATCAAGCAATTTAAATCATGTTATTTTCTTAAAATCATTTTTAAAATCACCCCCTTTTTAGTACTTTTTAATTAATATGCATACTCTAAACCTATAAACACTCCTTGAGATAAAACCTAGGGTTTTCCCTATACTTCAAATTGATATTAAAATCATAATCAATTTGATGTGTCACAACAATGTGTTCACCTTTCATCCCGAAATTATGATGTACAAGTCTTGGAGAGATCCTCATGAACACATGATCACTCACCATGAACGACAACGGTCTTCGTCAATGATCTGCACTATATTTATGATGACTCGAAGACATATACATCCTATTTTTGATCAACTGAGTCTTCTCCATCATTTCTTGGACAATATTAGGCCCAACTAGTGAAGTCTTCCTTGTTTCCACCCAACACATTGGAGAACGACAAGGACATACATATAATGATTCAAATAGAACTTTATGTATTGAGGCCAGATAGATATTATAATAAGAGAACTCCACTAAGTGTATTGCTCTTACCATGATCCAAAAAAATCGATTATAGAGGCTCACAAAATATCTTCCAATGTCTGTATTGTCCTTTCAGATTTCTCATCTATCTAAGGATGATACGCCATACTCGTAGTCAACTGAGTGTCAATGGTTACTATAAGGATTTCCAGATATGAGACATAAACCTCATATCTCTGTCTGACACGATCAAAAATGGTATTCCATATATCTTTACCACTTATCAGATATAGGTTTTGGACAGATCCCTCACTGTATGATTTTCAAAAATGGGAATGAAATGAGCCGACTTCCTAAGATCATACACTATCAACGTTATGAAATCGGGTTTCTGAATCATTCTTGGGAGGCCTGTAACAAAATCCATCACTATCTGCCCCCATTTCCAAACTGGGATAGGTAAATACTGCAACATACCCACTGGTCATTGATGTTCTACCTTAACTTTCATACAAGTTAAGAACTTTGAAACAGACTCAGCCACTTCCCTTTTCATGCTGCTCCACCAAAATTGTGCCTTCAATGCCTTATAATTATTTTGTTTTCCTAGATGTACATTCCATATTGAATGGTGGTAAGCATGAAGAAGTTGTTGTTGACAAGACATAAGTACAACCATCCAGTCTTTGAATCAGAAAAACAATCTCCCATCAAGTTTCCATCCCTCAATGGTCTCCCCACCAATGAGTTTTGAACTCATAACTAGGAATTCTACATCACATGTTTTTGCCTCTTTAACCATCTTTACCAAATCGGGAACCACTAAAACTAAAAATAAAATTGCCACATCACCTCATTCTTCACATTCCACATGTATGTCGGCTAGGACAGACATCAAATACCATTTATCTGATGATTATTTTTATAACTGAGCATATAACTTTCAGCGCAAAGCGTCTACCATTGAATTCCCTTTTCTCTATGTATACATCAAGTCAAAGTCAAACATATGGAGATACAATATCCATATCATTTACCTCAGATTTAAATCTCACTATGAGAAAATGAGTTTCAATATTTTATGATACATAAAGAGAGTGAATTTCTCACCAATGAAATATTGAGGCCAGGTATTCAAGGTAGGGACGACTGCAACTAGCTCCAAATCACGTGTTGGGTAATTATTCTCATGCACTCTCAACTGCCTTGAACCATAAGCCACAACATGATCTCCTTTCATAAGAACACAACCTAACACTGATCTAGAAGTATCATAGTACACCACATATCACCGTCCTGATTCTGGAAAAATCAAGATAGGTTCCAAAGTAAGACAAACTTTAACCTCATAGAAAGTATTATGACATTCCCTAATCCATTGGAATCATGTGTTTTTATTTTTTTAGAGATATCATTAATGAAGATATTCATGAGTAGTCACACATAAAGCATCGGTAGTGGCCAGCTAGACCAATATAAATTTGTATCTCAAAGACGTTCTTCGGTGGTTTCTAGGAGATACCAACTTATATCTTTTTAGTATCTACTAAAACACCCTTTTAAGAAATTACATGGCCAATAAAGCATATCTCCTATATCCTAAAATCACACTTTTAAAATTTTGAATACAAATAGTGGTCTCTAAAGATTCCCAACACCATATTCAGGTGTTGATCATGCTCTTCCCTTGTCATTAAATACACCATTATGTCATCGACAAACACCACAACAAAATAATCCAGATATCTATAAAATATCTGATTCATCAATTCCATAAATACCACTGGTGCATTATTAAGACCAAAACGCATGAATATATATTCATATTGGCATATCTTCTTTTGAAAACTTTCTTTGGAATATGATCCTTCTGAACATGAAATTGAGGATATCCTGATTGCAAGACAATTTTAGAGAACCAATGAGCTCCCATCAATTGATCAAATATGTCATCAATGTATGGTAGTGGATATCTGTTCTTTATCATAACATGGTTAAGATTATGATAATTAACACACAATATTATAGTTTCATATTCTTTCTTCATGAAAAAAATCGGTGCTGCCCATAGAGACGTATATGGCCGAATGAAACCTTTGATTTACAGTTCCTCTAACTACACTTTCAATTCCTGTAATTCTATTAGTTCCATTCTATAATATGGAAGGGAAATAGGACTGGTCCCTAGAATGCGATCAATTGTAAACTCCACTTACCTTAGAGGTGGTAACCTTGATATGTTCTTGGGAAATACATCTAGAAATTGACCCACAAATTCTTGAAAACTATCTTCCCTGATCTCTTCCATTGATGTCAATGTTAGTGCTTCAAAGTGATAATATATCGTTCGCACCGTTGGTGCAAACAAGCCCATTTAACCTTTCTTCACAACTGTCTCTCCTCAAAAGATATTGTCGATGCCATCCTTAGTCCTGAAACTAACTATCATCCTATAACAGTCGATGTGAGCCTTGAACATTGTTAACCAATCCATACCCATGATTAAATCATTGATACCAATCTACAACACTGATAAGTCCCATTTCAGCCCAGCACCATCAATAGTTATAGAAAACGATCTACACACGAAGGCTTGACATTCTCTTTCACCGAGAGGAGTTCGTAGTTTTATCAGGGAAGGAATCATCTCTGATTTTAAGCATATCAAGTCAATAACATGTAAAGAAATGAAGGAATGAGATGAATCAGTATAGAGAAACATGTGCATAAGGGTAGAATTAAAAAGAATCATACCAGTCAATATAAATAGTACAACATAATCATCTACAATCATCTTCTCTGCTCCATATAGTTTATTCATTGCTTCACTCTACTCCTTGTTTCCTTCCAAAGATTTCCACTTTTGAGGAGTCATGGTATTCTGAGAATCACCATGACTAGATTTTCTATGCTGAAGAGACTAATTTTGTTGGCCTCGTGCTATCCAAGAATATGATGCTTACGACACCTGATAGTACTATCATACACTATACCTCATAGAACTCTGACAAAAGTGATTAAGGTGTCCCATATTGTTGAAATTATGGTATTCTCTTGGTGGTACTGCACAATCTATCTTGATGTGACTCAGTGAACCAAAATAAAAATATCAAATCTTTCTATTGGGTCTTAGAGGAAGGTTAATTGCTCCCATGGTTCGATTACAATGTGTTCCACCTCCTTAAGAACTGGTGTCCCACTTCCTCTTCATTGTAGTGATAGAGTTCCTAGATCCTCTAGTGATGATGACCGTACTTCCTCCACTTGGATTTCTAGTAGTGACTGATTTCGTAAACAAAGTATCTGATTGCTGTTCCAACTCCATAGTTTGAAAAGACTCAATGACGATTAGACAAACTATTGGTTCACATATGGATTAGGTTCAACCAAATTCTCACTGGCCTCTTCTGAGTAGTTTCTATGACACCTACTGGGTTCCATTTTCTAAACCAACAACAAACTCTATAAGTATCACTACCTAGAAACTAATGGCTTATGATTTTAAATTCTATCACATCAACTATCACAACATTTTTTTCCAAAAACAACCTTTTCTACATTAAACCATTTTTGAAATATCTCATTTTTACTTTTTTAAAGTCAAACCATTTTCAAAATAAACCAACCGTGCCCTTTTAAAAATCATTCATTTGAAAAAAAATTCTATTTTTTTAAATAATTTACAAGTTTTCACACAATCATAAATCATTACTCAAAATGAAATATGAAATTTTAATGGGTATTAATTCCTCTAAAATGCATGAAATTCTTTTCTCATTGGCTAAAAATATGAAAATACGATTTTGGTATCCTATAAGTGTCTCCAAAATATTTATGTACAGATTCCCCTACTAACTTGAAGTTCAGCATAAATGGGTTAGCTACATCCTTTTATGCTACTTATTTCAAGTTCTGAAAATCCTACTTCTTTATAAGATCAAAACCCAAGGAATTGTAAAGGATGAATCCACTCTAAGACCAAAGAACTGAAAAATACTTGTTAGTCAAGGAACAAACAAAATGATACCATTTTTAATGACCCACTTATTCCTGTTGGCTTGAGAATAAAACGAATCATTACATGGACTTAACCGAAATCACTAAGATTCCAAAATCTGGAAATAAATTCTGAAGGGTTATAAATACAAGTGAGGGATGATTTACCCTTTAAGAAATAAACCAGTAAACCAAAAAACCATAACCAAAATATTCACTAAATGATTCATGAACGAAAGAAAGACAACACAACTACTTTATTCATATAAAATCCACTCCAAATTATGAAAAAGAGGATGAAAAAAAAGTATCAAAGTAAATAGTGGATAAACAACTAAATACTCTCAAAATACCACAACACTCCGTGATCCAAATTCTCCAAGCTCCACAAACAATGAACAACCCAATTATCATGAGGTGGTGTAAAAAACATGTAATACATTACCTTTTCCCATGTCCTAAAAGATATCATATTCAAAAGAACCAAAGATCCAAAGTTTGTGTGAGTATAAATTTTTTTAGGTTTTCCCCAATTAATTCTATACTCACACCACTAGGATAGAAGAGTTAGCAACAATTATATAAAATAGTTTATGTAAAACTATTTCTCAAAATAGTTTATAACTCAATATAAACAAGTTTCAAAAACCATTTATAACCTAAAGCATACAAGAGACATTGAAACCAATTTTTCAACAAGTTATTTTTCCAAAAAAATATCTAATCAAATATTTAAAATCCTTTCTCAATATTCCTTTGGCATACCCAATCCATTCTACATATCCACAACCAACCATGCATGCTATGAGATGATAGTTCCATACTCATGAGTGGTTACTCAATGATATACTATGTTGTCACAAGGTAATTATATCCCACGTTCCATTTGACCTTTGTAACTAATAAAAAGGTTATATTTCAACCAAACCAAATAAATGCAACATGAACACACCCACCAAGTATGCTCAAGGATCATTCAAAAAAAACCTTTTCAATAAAAACTCCTTTTTATTGAATGTTTTTCATCAAAACCATTTCATTGAAAATTATTTTCAATAAAACACAATTTTTATTAAAAAACCATCTTCCATGAAAATATTAAGAAATTATAGCAAATACACAATTGAAAATTTCCATTTTAAATTCAATAAACTAAATCCTTTTGCACAACAATTCGTCAAGACCACAAAATTTCACCAAAAGCATAAATCATCACTAAAGAAAAATTATTCTATTCATTTCAGAGTCAATTTCATTCAAATAAACCAATTTTAAACTAATACAATCAATTTTATCAAGAGGATTTGAGAGAGAATCCCCCTACCTTGAAGGTTTTGGAGAAAACCGAAAACGGATGAAGAACGCTTTAGCAACCAAGTTGAAACACCCCAAAAACAACCTTAGATCCCTTCTAATACCATAAATGAACTGAAATATCATCATATTTGGAATCCCCCAACATATATATACACATATAGGTTTAGATATAAAAAATAAAGAGCATAGGAGAAGTAGATCTAAGTAGATCCAAGAAACGAGACAAAAATGGTGAAGAACGCCACTTGCCTTGGGAATCATGCTTGAAAACACAAAGGGATGGCTCCAGATTGACTCCAAAAAAATTGGGAGGGGTTATCGTACCTTAAATGGAGAGTAATATACAATTAGGGGTGCATGGGAGAAAAAATGAGGGAGATATCTCAAAAATGAGTGAGATCTTATTTTTAAGGATCAAACATTGATTCTGCACATGGTTAGACCGCACGATTAGACATATTATGTGATAACCGTGCATTAGATACTAATTTAAGAAAATCTCTACATGAGAAACTCATAAGTTCTCCATAACCATGCTCAAAATGTTCCAAATCTACTATCTTGAAAGTGCAACTGCACATGGTTTCTCCTAGTATTTCTGCTTGTTTTAGACAAACCGAGTACAGCTTGTGCACATCTACTTTTTCCCTAAAAACATATTTATAGTTCACCCTACTCTCCAATAATTCACCCTTAATATTTATAAAAATTAGAAGCATCAATTAAGTGTTACATACGAGATATTGTAGGTACTTCAATTTTTACCATAGTGTGGTTATGAGAAATATTATATTCTTTACTTTTGTGTTTCTATATGATAATCCACCCTGTTGGTTAGGGAAATTGACACCCCAGTGATTCCGAGCCCTAGGGGGTGTTTTACAAAACATATTAGTGATATTATGGATGGATGAATACCCCCTTTGTCCCCATTCTCTTCTCTTGGTAGTTACTTGTGCTGGTATGCACACTGGATAGTTTTCCTCCTATATGTGTGTAGAAGGTTGTAATGAGTTGTGGTTATTTCACACACATATATTCTGGATATAGTGTCCTATGTGATACTATAAGAATATTGTTTATAGGATTTGATGGCTTGAGGATCCTTACCTGGTGTTTGGCCAGTAGTGGCTTTAGATATAATACCTGATGTATAATACATGCTATGTGAGAACAGGTGGATCCCAGAAACTACCTGGTTACATTTGGTTGTGTGGTTGTGGTGGTGAGTTACACTAGGTTCATGTTATGGTGATTTTCCCGAGAATCTACATGCAATAATTTTTATAGAGATAAGCTCAGGACGTGCGACATTGGGGAAAGGTGACAAACTAGTGGGGAAGTGGTTGCGAGGTACCCTTGACATTATTTATTATATTATATACTCATATATGCGATACTTGGTGAGAGTATCCATGGTGAGGATGGGAATATAGTATATCTGTTTATGTGATGAGTTCATTTCACTTGTTTTTCACTATGCTTTAGCATGCTTTCTTTTCTTTTTCACAAGAGGCTTTGGGGAGGATCCAATTCAGTATATTTTTATACTCACCCTACACTATATAAACTGTTTTTCGTGTCACTTGTATTATTTTGGATATTAGGCTGGTTACTAATATCATGGTGGGTTTTCCGGAGATTTTTGGGCTTTGTGTTCACTATTGTTTTACTTTCTCTCGGTACATTCAGTTTTCCCTTTTGGTTGTAGCATATTTTCATGACATTATATATATGTACCTGTGATTTATTTTATATTTTAGTCTGAGGAAGAGTTGGTTGGTGTCTGTCTTATTTCTATCTTTCGCCTGTATTCTCTTAGAGGGCAATGCCTCCCACCTGTGTTTTTTACTATAACCTCAGTGTTAGTTGCTAACCCGAGGCCCACTTGAGGTGGGACTCTGGTGTCATTATCTCTCTTCTCCCATTTCTAGTCTAGGAGGGGTACACTTTGTGGAGAGGGGGTCATGAAATGTCACACCCGTCGTTTCTGATTTGTTTTTTTAATTAGTTTTTTGAGAATTGGGTAGTTCAGGTCGAGGCCCGACATAAAATTTCTAAGTTCTTATTTAAAAACGTGTGTTTTGACCTTGACTGCATCCTGTGTGCCGTGGTTGAAGTCGTGCGGCCTCGTTTGCATCGTCGCGCGACCCCGCCTGGTCCCTGCATGCCTTGCCGATGTTCAATTAACAAAATAAGATGATTTAAGAATGGTTTTGATAATAATAATATTATTAATGTCACTTGAAATTATTATTATTATTATTATTATTATTATTATTATTATTATTATTATGACTGCTTCAGGTTTAGCGTCACCGGACGCACGAGCAGGGAACGGTTCTAAGACCGCGCGGTCCGCCCGACTTTCAAAATGAGTTAAAAACAAAACTGGATAAAGAAATAATAATAAATAATGAGATTTAAACAAAATGGAAATAAAAAGTTTAATAAACTTTAATAATTTGTTTTAATGATAATAATAAAAATATTGTTTGATATTAATAAATGTTATGGTTAAGATTATGTGATGCTATTACAATTTTTATTATTATTATTTCACTTATTTCATTTATTTATTTTAGTACTTTTTATTTTATCTCTTCATTTTATCTTTTCCTTATTTTTTTCTCCCTTCTTTTCTCTCCCTCACTTCCTCACCCCCTCAGTTGTCCCACGCGGCTCACCCCCTCCCCTCTAACCCTAGCCATCACGCTCCCTCCCCTCCACTCCCGTCGCCCTCGTCCTTCTCCCGGCCTGCTCACCCCGCCGCCGGCTCCCCATCCCGCCACACCCCACCCATTCCCCCCTTGTTGTCTGCTTGAGCAGTGCCCCCCCTTATTTCCCTGGCCTCTTGCTGCGATGGCCAGCATCCACTCTCCCCCTGGAACCCTTGGCGCCGACCTATCTGTCGCACCGTCACTCCCTTGGAAACGCCCCCGCCGCTCTGCTGGACTTCCCCTCTCCCTCATCCGCCGACCCCCTTGCTTGGTTTGGCGAACCCCAGCACCCCCTCAACTGGTCCGACGAACCCCAACTGCTGCCACCCCCTTACTTGGTCCGGAGAATCCCAGCACCACCTCCCACTTCTGGCACTGCAACCCGCCGCCCCTTCCGGTTTCTCCTCCGGGAAAGCCTCGGCCGACCCTCCCTCTCTTTCCTCCCAGCGTGGCTCTATTCAGGAGCAGAAACCTGGAGCACCTCCCCTGCTGGCCGCAGCTTGGCTCAGTGCCCCCCTCTTGATAAGTTCTTCTTCATATTATTCGAGTTTTTTTGTGGGTATGAGTTCTATTTTGGGGTTTTAACTTAATGTTTTTGGGTGAAAATTCATGTGGTTGAGTTTGCGCTAGGTTCCTTGCTGTGCAGACGATGCATGATTGAGGTTTCGCGCTATAATTTGAAGATTTCAAATCAATTTTCTAGTTCGCCGCCGAGGTAGGTGGTTCCATGTCTAATTATTATTTGATGAATCATCTTTCAAGATTAATTTGTTTAGCATGATGTTTAATTAATTCGGGTAATGTGAAGTTGTTTTTCCTTTTGTTTTAATGTATGAATTGCATTAAAATTGTTTAGTAAATTGTTTATCTTGTGTGTGTGTTTCTGCTGAGAACCTTGTTGGTGATTTTTTTAACTTGTCACGTTAGATTATTAATTTTTTTACAAGAGGTGCGAGCTATATTTTTGACATGGTGTCGGGTGCGTTGGGTCATAAAAGAATTTTTTGTTTGAGTTTAGTGGGTAATTCCAAGTGATTATTTTAAATTGTTTTATAAGCTTCTACTTTTGACTTGTTAAATTATGTGGTGTTTTACGGCTCTCATTTTACAAATTGTAAAATGTTTAATTAAAAGGATTTTGTGGTAAAAATCATGTTTTGATAATATTATGATGTGTGTTTGGTTATGAAAGAGGTTTGGATTGTTTTTGTGTGCAAATTCATGTTCTGCTCTTGAAAATCTATCTATTAAAATCTTAAGTGTTTTAGAAAATACTTATTAAGGATGGAAAATTGTTTTAGTTTGTTTTGTAAGAAATACAGATTGAGTTTTGAAACTTTTTAGTGTGCATCTTATTTCTAAATGGTGTTTATGTGTTTAATTGGTCGGTCATTTAATGATAAGAGTCTTCTTCTTAATTTTGCGGATAATTTAACTAAGTATGTAGGCTATACAGATTGAGTTTTGAAAACAATTGTGGTGTGCGTATGGTTTTAAAAGAGGGGTTGAGTGTGTAATTTTGATTTTACATGCGTAAATACCTTGTTTGGATTTTATGCATTAGTGTGACATGTGACATTAACTTTGAATTACTTGAGCACAAACGGGAAGCCTGGGTACTAGGTGGGCGGACTAGACTAGCGTGCTAGTGATACGGGAGTGGCCTCAGCCCAGTTTCACCTAGCGGGATTGATGCTTACAACACTAACTAAACACTGGATGATGACTGGAGGCCACTATGGTAGGAGGTGTTTCCCTACCAGTGGCTCGTGCACGGGAATGTATGATATGGTTCACCGAGACGTGAGGTTCTAGGGTCCCACTTCTCGCTGGTATCTTTAGGGTCTCTCCAATGTATTATGCTCTTATTTTTCTTTCTGCTCACCGTCAGTACACGTTGTGACATTGGGGTTACTAAGAAAAGTTTGTGTGCATGTGTACATGTGTGCGTACGTCTGGGTGTGTGTGTGTGTGTGTGTGAGCGGGTGTTTAAGTTAATTAAAGTTGTTTTCCTTTTAGAGAAGTTTACCCTTAAGACCATTTTCATTAAAATTCTTTAAACGCTTATTTATTTTTATTCTGTTAAATTGAAAATGTATTTGTCTTTTAATAATTATGCATGGAACCTTTTCTCGGTGGCACCATACTGGGATTTTATCTCACACCCTACATACACCCTTGGGTGTATGTAGATTCTGTTTCTTCTTCTTTCTAGGTTGTGACTTCGTGCTCAGTGATGGTGGTTCAGGTTGTAGTTGTTCTTTTCATGAAGAGTGGTGTTGATGCGACCTCTCATTCATCGGGAGGTTTGAGTAAGAGTCTTAGTTTCCATTGTTGTCTTTTATTTTTAGTTATTGGTTCGAGTTCTATACTTTAAAACTATTTATAATTTAAAGGCGTGTTTGGTTGCCTTTTTCCAATTTCAGTTTATTTATCTTGTTATTTGTTTTTCTGTCTTTTATTTTTATGGGTAAATCGTTCCCAAAAAAAAATTCTAAGTTGATACCCGGGCACTTGAGCCAGCCTGTGGGGATTGGAAACGCCCTTCGGGCCATGTCACGGAATGGGTCAAGCGCCGGGTCGGATAGCGACCCAGCCTGGTTCGTGAAAAAATGGTATCAGAGGGAAAGGTTTTCTCTCTTGGGTCGCGTTCTTTTGAGATAGAGTCAGTGTAGACCAATGTTAAGGGTGTCAGAACTCAACATTTTGATTACGAGCAAGGTGCCTGGCCAGCACACCTCGTGGGGGGAATCGAGTTACCATCATAAGTTGAGGTTTGTCTGAGTCTTTAGTTCTTGCGGTTAATCTTGTCTTGGGGAAATGAAAAGGGAGTAGGTTCAGTGGTCTTAGTGAGCTCGCATGGTCTGGAAAGCCATATGGAGATGGGGACACTGTCCTAAAATACCCTTCGTGGCAGTGGCGTGATTGGCGTATGACCACCAACCATATGTTCCAGTCACCCGCTGACACTAGTTTTCTCTTGCGTCGTTTCTCATCTCCTTGTTTTGGATTCGTGGAAATTTGGTTTTTAAGTAAAAATGTTTTGGTCTTGGAAAATTCTTTCAAATGAATCACTTTAAAAAGGAAATGGCGTGTGAGGTTTTAAAAGTGTGGGTTGGATGTTTTGGTTTTTAAAAATGGAAAGGTCTAGTTTTGATCCTTGGTGTTCTCATGGGCAACCACATGCATGAGTGTATATGGAAAGATAAAGGGTTAATGGCACGAGAAGATGATTGCTTGGATGGATATGATGTGGGTGCCGGTGCGGCATGATAACATGCATGTGCAAGGCCCATGGGACACCATTGGTGTTTGTGCAACCCACTGGCTTTGCTTATTTTCAAAATGTTTTGTTAAAGGGAAATTTGGAGTTTTTAAATAACTGGAGATTGTGTGGCGCGTACTTGTATTTTTGAAAGGTTGGATGTGAGGTGTTTTGAGCCGAGGATCCCTTCTAGCTGGTTTGTTTCCTGAGTTTGAATTCTTATTTTTAAGTTGGTATGCAAGCGTGTAGCTAGTTATTTCTTTTGAAAAGTACATTGGGGAGCCCTTTCAGTGTTTTCCCCTGAACATTTGGTATTTTCTTGTGGTATGTCTTGACCGTTGGACCAGTTTGGTTGGGTCCATGGTTTTCTTTATTGGCTAGTGTATGCCCCCCCATAAAGCGTTGACATGTGATTGAAGTGTGGCCACAGGAAATTCTCCATTGGTCATCCCTCCAGTTGAATAGAGGAATCTCTTCTTGGTTTCTAGAATTGAACCCACCTATAATTTTTACATCTAAGCGGATCCTCTCACAGCGGGATGGCAGATTCGAGGGGAGTTGAAGGGAGTTTCAGTCTCTTTGAGTTGTCTGAGTCATCGGGTATGAAGTTTCACATCGTTGCATTTAAAGGTTCCCCTTTGAAATGGTGAAAGGAATTTCAGCAGGGAAGGGTGAAAGAAGTTCAGAGTTATTAGTGTTGACCAGTGTCTTGAAGGGATTTTTAGTACTTTCATCGGCTGCAAGGGTCATGTTTGGTGATGCCTTGTAGTGTGAGTTCTCTTTGATAGTCAAGGGTGAAGTTTGAACTCTTCAATTTTAATGTTCTGTTTAGAAATGGTGGAGGAGATTCAAGTGGGGAGAGGTGGAAGCAACTTAGAATGGTCGGTGCGGGCCACTATTCTAAATGACCTTTGGTCCTTTTTTGGTTTCATTTAAGAAAGGGTCTATGTTAGGCCACTAGTATGGCAGACCCAGTCACATGGTGATGCTACGGTCAACTGCAGGAATCACATGTTGTTTAAGACTCAGTTTGAAGTCCCTCTCTGTATAATGTTCCTCTCAACAACAATGATCATGTTCAGGTGACGATTTGTGGTGTCGTGTTCTCATCCAGTGTGACAAAGGGTGATGCGCATGCACCATTTCAGCTCTTGTGTTGGTGAATGTTCAGTGTATGATCAATTGGATGCCGTAATGTGTTGTGGTTGCTGGTGTTTCCTCGGTTGTAGTGTGGTTGCATGTGACACCAAAAGGAGAAGCTCCATTCGGGAGTCTTCAATTCCTGACTGCGAGGCAGGAGATGCTTCAAACATTAGGGCTCCAGCCATAGGCCTCAGAGTGAAGCTGGCGCATGGTCAGGAACCCTGGGATTGCATGAAACCCCAACTTCATTTATGTCATTGGTGTTAAAAGTAGAGTAAGTTTAAATTGTTTCTATGGTTGTTCCAATCCGTATTAGTCGTCTGGTTGCAAAAGGTTTTCGCGACCATGTGGAGGCGTGTTCGTCTCGTTTCCTTAAAGTCTTCGGGGTTGCATCCCATTGGATGCAATCTCTTTAGTGGTCCTTATGGGAGTTTGTTGAGTAAATCTGTCTCAAATCTGAATAATGCTCATCCAGGAATGTGGAAATGCTGGTTTGTATTGGGTCATGATTTTGACGCCCCGATAGTCGGGCCCCTCCCTCCCCGCCCCTTGTGGTGGGGTGTTTGGTCACCATCGAGAATTTTTCAAAGTTATGTATCCTCTGTTCATTCTAATGGAGGCGAGACCCACGATGGGTCTCGCGCAAAGGTCTCTGGAATAAATCGGTGTTGGCATTTCCTTAATGGTGGGGAGTCTGCCCCTACCTCCCCATGTTATTTTTCTAGTCCCGTCTTGGGTGTTGATAGGTTCTTAATGGTGGGGAGACCCACATTGGGTCTCGCATGAATGTCTCTAGAATAAATCGGTGTTGGACTTTTCTTTGATGGTGGGGAGTCCGCTCGAACTTCCCCATGTCGGTTTTCCAGTCTCGTCTCGAGCGTCAGTGAGTTCCTAATGGTGGGGAGCCCCTTAGGCCTTCCCATGTTGATCTATTGATTCGGTTTTTTAAATATGGATTGGTGATAAGTGATAAGAGTGTTTGTTGGACATGGTTTGACATTTTTTGTTCATTCTATCCAAATGTTGTGGTTTTCGTTTAATAGTGATTGAGATGTCTCGGCTTGTGAAGTTGGTTTCTGTTGGTTCAAGAATTTGTTTTCTAAAACAATCAATTGGAGGCGTTCTAGATCTTCGGGGTGGGTGACACATATCAGAAAGTCATTTTATGGGTTTATTGATGTTGTCTTTGAGGCACTTTCTCTAAGCACGATGCTTTTTATTCTTTTCACTTGTTGATTGTGGGGTATCAGTTTCTTCTTTGGGGTTTAGTCTTGGTTGTGGATTTCCGGGGACGTAAAGCTTTATGGTAGGGAGAATTGTTACAACCGTCGTTTATGATTTATTTATTTAATTAATTTTATGGGAATCAAGTAGTTTGGGTTGAGGCCCGACATAAAATTTCTAAGTTCTTATTTGAAAATGTGTGTTTTGACCCTGACTGCATCCTGCACCCCGAGGTCGAAGCCGTACAGCCTTGCTTGCATCATCGCGCGACCTCGCCTGGTCACTGCATGCCTTGCCGATGTTTAATTAACGAAATAAGATGACTTAAGAATGGTTTTGATAATAATAATATTGTTAATGTCACTTGAAAATATTATTATTATTATTATTATTATTATTATTATTATTATTATTATTATTATGACTGCTTTAGGTTTAGCGTCGCCGGACGCACGGGCAGGGCACGGTTCTGAGACCGCGCGGTCCGCTTGACTTTCAAAATGATTTAAAAACATAACCAGATAATGAAATAATAATGAATAATGAGATTTAAATAAAATGGAAATAAAAAGTTTAACAAACTTTAATAATTTTTTTTAATGATAATAATAAAAATATTCTTTGAG
The DNA here is from genome assembly GCA_963277665.1 of Viscum album. NCBI lineage: Eukaryota > Viridiplantae > Streptophyta > Magnoliopsida > Santalales > Viscaceae > Viscum > Viscum album. The sequence goes on along the minus strand of OY728120.1, from coordinate 2,042,824,658 downwards.
ATTAATAAATGTTTTGGTTAAGATTATGTGATTCTATTACAATTATTATTATTATTATTTCACTTATTTCATTTATTTATTTTAGTACTTTTTTTATCTCTTCATTTGATCTTTTCCTTATTTTTTTCTCCCTTCTTTTCTCTCCCTCACTTCCTCTCCCCCCCGGTTGTCCCGCGCGGCTCACCCCATCCCCTCTAACCCTAGCTGTCACGCTCCCTCCCCTCCACTCCCGTCACCCTCCTCCTTATCCCGGCCTGCTCGCCCCGCCGCCGGCTCCCCGTCGCGCCGCACCCCACCCATTCCCCCCTTGCTGTCTGCTCAAGCAGCTCCCCCCTTATTTCCTTGGACTCTTGCTGCGACGACCAGCACCCACTCTCCCCTGGAACCCTTGGAGCCGACCTATCTGTCGCGCCGTCACTCCCCTGGAAACGCCCCCGCCACTCCGCTGGACTTCCCCTCTCCCTCAGCCGCCGTCCCCCTTACTTGGTCTGGCGAACCCCAGCACCCCCTCACCTGGTCCGACGAACCCCAACCGCCGCCACCCCCTTGCTTGGTCCGGCGAACCCCAGAACCGCCTCCCTCTTCCAGCGCTACGACCCGCCACACCTTCCAGTTTCTCCTCCGGAAAACCCTCAAACGACCCTCCCTCTCTTTCCTCCTAGCGTGGCTCTATTCCGGAGCAGCAACTCGGTGCGCCTCCCCTGCTGGCCGTGGCTTGGCTCAGTGCCCCCCTATTGATAAGTGCTTCTTCATCTTCTTTGAGTTTTTTTTGGGGGCACGAGTTTTGTTTTGGTGTTTTAATTTAAAGTTTTAGGTGAAAATTCATGTGGTTGAGTTTGCGCTAGGTTCCTTGCGGTGCAGCCGACGCGTGATTGAGGTTTCGTGCTAGAATTTGAAGATTTCAAATCAATTTTCAGGGTTCGCTGTCGAGGTAGGTGGTTCCGCATCCGATTGTTATTTGATGAATTAGCTTGAAAGATTATTTTTTTTAGCATGCTGTTTAATTAATTCAGGTAATGAAAAGTTGTTTTTCCTTTCATTTTAAAGTATGAATTGCATTAAAATTGTTTAGTTAATTGTTTATCTTGTGTGTGTGTTTCTGTTGAGAACCTTGTTGGTGATTTTTTTTTAACTTGTCCTGTTAGATTATTAATTTTTTTTACAAGAGGTGCGAGCTATATTTTTGACATGGTGTCGGGCACATTGGGTCGTAAAAGAAGTTTTTTTTGAGTTTAGTGGGTAATTCCAAGTGATTATTTTAAATTGTTTTATAAGCTTCTACTTTTGACTTGTTAAATTGTGTGGTGCTTTACTGCTATCATTTTACAAATTGTAAAATGATTAATTAAATGAATTTTGTGGTGAAAATCATGTTTTGATAAGATTATGCAGTGTGTTTGGTTATGAAAGTGGTTTGGCTTGTTTTTGTGTGCAAATTCATGTTATGCTCTTCAAAATTTGTCTATTAAAATATTAAGTGTTTTAGTAAAAAGTTATTAAGGATAGAAAATTGTTTTAGTTTGTTTTGTAAGAAATGAAGATTGAGTTTTGAAACTTTTTAGTGTGCGTGTTATTTATAAATGGTGTTTATGTGTGTAATTGGTCGGTCGTTTAATGATAAGCGTCTTCTTCTTAATTGTGCGGATGATTTGACTGAGTATGTAGCCTATGCATATTGAGGTTTGAAGACAGTTTTGGTGTGCGTATGGTTTTAAAAGAGGGGTTGAGTGTGTAATTGTGTTTTTTCATGCGTAAATACCATGTTTGGATTTTATGAATTAGTGTGACATGTGACATGAACTTTTAATTACTTGAGCACAAATGGGAAGCCTGGGTACTAGGTGGGAGGACTAAACTAGCCTGCTAGTGATACAGGAGTGGCCTCGGCCCAGTTTCACCTAGCGGGATTGACTCTTACAACACTAACTAAAAACTGGATGATGAATGGAGACCACTATGGTAGGAGGTGTTTCCCTACCAGTGGCTCGTACACGGGAATGTATGATATGGTTCACCGAGATGTGAGGTTCTAGGGTCCCACTTCTCGCTGGTATCTTTAGGGTCTCTCCCATGTATTTTCCTCTTCTTTTGCTTTCTACTCATCGTTGGTACACAGTGTGACGTTAGGGTTACTAAGAAAAGTGTGTGTGCGTGTGTACATGTGTGCGTGTGCCTAGGTGTGTGTTTGTGTGTGCATGTGTGTGGGTGTGTAATTTAATTTAAGTTATTTTCTTTTTAGATAAGTTTCCCCTTAAAACCGTTTTCATTAAAATTATTTAAGCGCTTATTTATTTTCATTCTCTTAAATTGAAAATGTATTTGTATTTTAATAATTATGCATGGAACCTTTTATCGGTGGCACCCTACTGGGATTTTAGCTCACACCCTACATACACCCTTGGGTGTATGTAGATTCTGTTTCTTCTGCTTTCCAGGTTGTGACTTCGTGCTTTGTGATGGTGGTTCGGTTTGCAGTTGGTCTTTTCACGCAGAGTGGTGTTGATGCGACCTCTCTTTCTTCAGGAGGTTTGAGTAAAAGTATTAGTTTCCGATGTCGTCTTTTATTTCTAGTTATTGGTTCGAGTTGTAGACTTTAAACCTATTTATAGTTTAAAGGTGTGTTTGGTTGCCTTTTCCTAATTTCAGTTTATTTATCTTATTTGTTGTTTTTCTGTCTTTTATTTTTACGGGTAAATCATTCCCAAAAAAAAAATTCTAAGTTGATACCTGGGCACTTGTGCCAGCCTGTGGGGATCGGGAACGCCCTTCGGGCCATGTCACGGACCGGGTCGGGCACCGGGTTGGATGGCGACCCGGCCTGGTTCGTGACATGAAAATTATAACATTATGAAATGAGGTTTTTGATTTCATTTATTGTTAAAAATATTATATTTAGATAATAATTATTTTTAAACTAATTTTAGTTAATGGAATTTATAATTTTATCCTAATTATTAATCTTTTTTCTTAAAAATAAACTTTTTCAAAAAATGGGTTTTTGCATGTGATATGCACTAATGTTAAGATTAATTTCCCTAGAAAGAAAATTTTAATTTGATAAAGTGATTCTTATATTTTAGTTAATAATTTTCATACTTTTTAATATGAATAATTGTTTTTGTAAAAATGCTAGATTATTAGGATTAATTCTAATAACCAAAATAATTGCGAAATAGTTATTTTAGGATTATAATTTTATTAATATAAAGTATTATATATTGAATAAATTAAAAATAAATAAAATAAATAATTAATATAATATTATTTATAAACCAAAAATTAAATATATTAACAAACATTTATTTGGTAATCAATACTAAATAATATTAACAATCCATATTGCTAAAAATTTCATTTTTCTACTAAAATAATTTGTCTACACATTATATATTTTAATTTAAATGTTAATTTTATAATATTTAGGAATTGAATTAGATTAAATATATTTTAAATTTATTTCCATAAAAACCAAAATTTTTTATATGGGTTTTTATAAGTTTAATTAAATATAATATCACATACTTAAAAAACAAGTTACTTAGTATAAAAGTAAAAAAGAAAATTTAATCACATGATTGTAAAACCCCTATAAAATGTTGAAATCATGTGTGTAAACACATGTTTGTGTATTTATAGACCCATATAAACCCTAAAATCTATAATTTCTAAACTTGAGATCCATTGACTATATAATAGTTTAATGGAATTAATGAAAAAATGAGTGTTCCCAAAAGTACCCCTTTTCTCCCGTTATAAAAGGATACCAATAACACCATTCAAATATAAACTTATAATTAAAATAAATCCCTAAAAATATTCCCTTTTACTATATATATAACCACATCCAATGAACATAAGTCCCTGTTCAATCATATTTACCTAATCTCATCAATTTCAATTGAAATTCTAAGGGAAAATTTATTAGTACCCAACCATAAAACTTTACTTAATCTTGAGTTAAGTCAAAAATTGATATTGAGAATATTTTTAGGATTATAGTTTTAGATAATTAGGCCATAAATATTACATTACATCTCAAATATTACAAAGTAGACACTTATAGATGGTATCCATTTTTTTTATAAAATAAAAACTCTTGAAAAAAGAGTCATGTATAGTTCCATGTTTCATACAACATGAATTTTAGGTGATCCCATCCTTAACCTTATTCATCATTAACTCCTATGGATTCTTTTTTCCAAAAACTTGGGATGATCATAAAAAGATCAGTAAGGATTATAAAATAAAGAAGGAAAACATTATCCCATCAATAAATACAAAAAAAATGAAACCATACTTTTAAATCATAACATACATTATGGAATCATAAGATTTATGAATAACACACAGAAATCATAAATCAAAAAGTTATCTTGTGGCATTCATAACATGCTAACATTGTAGCGTTCACAGTTACATAGAGAGTTACACTTGGAAAACCTATCACAGTATATTACCTAAATCTATTATGAGAAACATTAACATTTACCTCTATCACATTACCCAATGAATTGGAGAGCTATCTAGGGCTCACCTGCCCAAGTTTTATCACGGAACTACCCGTATATGTAAACAATTCCCAAGAACCATAACACATTTATAACACATAAAACAAACATAAATAAAAGATGACATTTCCACATTTCAATAAAAATATATAATTTTAAGATATTGAAATAATCAATGACTTCTCAAAACCATTTTCAATACCAAAATACTTAAAAAGGGTATATGGTATTTATTTTCATTTGAAAAAACACTTCAGCTTGTTAAGGAATCCAAAGATCAAATAATACTCGCGGCATAAGAAAGGTCATTGTCACTGTGTACATTAAAAAAACATTCCTTTTTTTCATTTAGTAAAACTATTTTTAGAAAAAAGATTCCCATTTAATGAAATGAAAAGTCAAAGGGGTTTATACACCATATAAAAGAAAGTCGTGTATAAAACAAAATATGCCTCAATGAAAGGCGATTGAGATGAAGTCCCTTACCCTGTGTTCGACTTGACCCACTCAATATTTAATCTATTGAATAATAAACTAAAGTTAATTTATACTTTCTTAATAAACTTGTTCAAGTTTATTATTCCTTTTATACCACTTATTACCATGTTATAAACATTATTTAATCATTGAAGTTAATAATGGTTATTTTGTCGATATTTGGTACTTGAGTAAAAAATTAACTTCTTATAATTACAAGTTGTTAATGTGGTCAAAAATACAATATATATAGATTGATATTCACGATTTAGATATCATATATATCATATATATCTAGTATATATGTATATGTATTTATAATAGTACATAACCTTTTGAGGTAAGAAATGAAATTCACCGTTCATGGAGATGGTAAGCCGTACGTACGCATGAACACTACTTTCATTTCTATTTCATATTTATTGGAATGAAAACATAACGATACATCAGTATATTATAATTCTATTATAATATCATATATAATTTCATTAATTCCTTCATTTATGTGTTCCACGTATGGCATGAATGAGTCATATCACTTTGAGGGGGTGGTAGTCCGTACTTCCTCAAATGAAATTATCATATTTATCCATTATGGAAACCATAAAGGTATGATATAAATGAAAAATACATAGGTATAGAGACAATATAAATATAATATATATCCCATGTAAGTACAGTTCTATCTTAATGCCTACTATAAGAGGTGATAGGATAAGATTGATCCATCATCGTTTTGTGAGCCAATAGTTCACCGTCTACAGAAACAATATGTTCTTTACCCATTAGACGGAGGTGTGTGTAAGTGTAGTTTGAATAATTTTCATTTAAAAAACCTATTATATTTATTATACTGGTGTTGTTATAAAATAAAGGAATAATAAGAGTTTATGGAGTTGGATAAGTAAAATAAAAGAAAAGAACTTAAGAGAAGACGTCAATTTTAATAGGGTAACTCCCTTTGGTTTGAACCAAAAGGATTTATTGAACTACCTTCTGCCTAAGGTAAGGTTTATAGGTAGAATAGAGGGCTCTTTAGAGCTTATTTTGGGAGAAGTTGGATGAGTCAAAGGGCTTGAGAGTTTTGAGTTATGGATTAGAGGTGAGGGATTTTTATAAGGGGGAGGAGGGGCTCTTTAAATTTTTTTGAAAATATTATTTTATTATATAATGATATGCAGTTTCTAAAGGTAAAAAACTTATTAAAGTCATATATAATATGACTCTTGATCGAAATAAAACCATCCAATATGAATTGGACTGGATTTGGATAATATTTTAATTTTTATAACCATCTTTATTTAAATCATTCATTAATGAGGTAAACACCGGATCATTATTGTGTCATAAATAATTATATTCATTTGATGTCTAAAAATTATAAATAAAATAACATGACGTGGGAATTTTTTTTATCTTTATAATAAATATTTATTGTCAGATATATCAATTATATAACCCTACATTAAAATTGTTTTAGTAAAACAATACATGTTTATGATATTTTTATTTTTTACTTTAAATAAAAAGTTATTAATGTCATTATCTTACTAAAATGCCTTCAAAGGACAAACATATTACCCAAGTATTGTATTGTTCGGCCATGAGTCATCTAATAAGGTTAGGACAAGTGTTAAGGTAATTTTATATTATTATAATATTATTTTTTCCTTGAATTACCCTATTTACCTTTAAGCGCGATAAATAAAAGTGAAAATTTACTGTTCACCAAAAAAAAATTCATCTCATTGAACCACATTTTACTTAACAATAATAACCATGTATGTCATATTTTTTAAATTCAATTCACATAAGTAGTGAAATTTCATTTAAATGAAGAAGTCAGTTTTTTAACTACTACTCACTCTTTTCACTATTCATCAAAAATTGAAGGTTTTCAAAAAACTACCCAAAATTAAACCAAAGATATATTTGATATAAAAAATTAAAAAAATATTTATATTTTACCAAATTAAAAACATATAAGTTTCATTAATTACTTTAAAATTAATTCCCATTGTCAAAACAAAAAGCGCGTTTTTAAGAAATAATAACTATCAAAAGATTGACACTTGTTTATGTCTAATTTCAAAGTAAAATTACTTCAAAGGACCTTCATTGGATTAAATGGTAAAACTATAATCTAATTACACTATAAAACAAATTAAATAGATAATATAACCATATAAATAAATTTTATTAAAAGGTAGTTTTGACTTAAAATACAGTATTTTTCACTATTCATTAAAAAAAGAATTTTATCAGAAATATACCAAAGATTTACCCAAAGTAAATTTTGATGTCCAGATTCAAAATAAGAATTTTATTTTGTCAAATAGAACATATAAAAGTGACCATATCTATATTTAGAGAGGGTTCTCCATCAAAAGTCGGTATATCGACCTTTTAAAGAATATTAGAGTATTTATGCTTAAAATTAGATTCGTTTAATTTTTAAGCCCCTGTATTTTATTGGATAAAGGTAAAAAATTTAACAAAAATTTATAATAATATTGTATCTAGTTATGTTCATTCCCGCCAATACAATGACTAGGCGTTAACTACCATATAAAATAGTATTATATTATTATTTTTCAGTATGACTCAGTATTGTGTCCAACATTAGATTTCAGAGAAACCCATTGTTCTATGTCAGGTAAGACATAAAACATGACATCCCCATTAAAGTAAAAATAATATTTAATTCAAAAATATGAAAATAAAAATGAAAATATCTTATTCTTTATTTACCTAGGATGTTACATCGTTCCCCCCTTTTGGAAATTGCATCCTCAAAATTTAATTCACTTATCAAATAAATGGGGGTATTTATCCCTCATATCAATTTTAGATTCTCACATTGCCTCTTCAAACATATGGGTTTTCCATAAAACCTTTTCCTGATGAATTACCTTATTCCGCAACACTTTCTCTCTTCGGTCATGAATCTATACTGGTTGTTCCTCATAAGGAAGATTCTCATCCAACTGAACTACCTCTGGGCTGAAAACATGAGATGGATCTGGCATATAATTTCATAACAATGAATCATTAAAAACATTATGTACCTAGGATAAACCTGGAGGTAAATCCCCTCTGTACGCAACTGATCCAACTTTCTCCATTATTTCATTAGGTCATATGAACATCAGTCCTCCAAGGACTGAATTTTTTGTTCTGACTGCACATATGATTGAGGATGAAAAGATGTACTAAAATTTAATATAGTACCCAATGAATTCTGAAGGCCTTTCCAAAAGTTAGAAGTAAATATGAGATCACGATCAGATACAATAAAGAGGGGAACTCCATGCAACCTGACTATCTATTTAACGTACAACCAAGATAGATGATCAAGAGACAAAGTATCTCGAATGGGAAGGAAATGAGATTATTTAGTAAATCGGTCAACAATAACCCAGATTGCATTATTACCTTGAGATGTATTTGGTAGTCCCACAAAGAAGTCCATGGATATATTTTTCCCATTTCCACTCTGGAACCAGTAAAAGCTGAAGCATCCCTTTTGGTAATTTCTGCTCTACTTTAACCTGTAGACAAGTCAAAAACTTCATAGTAAAATCAGTAATATCTCTTTTCATTTCATCCTACCAAAAATACTCCCAAGGATATATTTACATCTTATTGTTGACAGGATGAATTGAAAACAAGGAACTATGAACTTCACATAAAAACTATTTCTTTAACTATGAATCACAAGGAACACATAATCTCTTCCCAAATATCAAAATGCAATCATTATCAATGTTAAATTCTAGAAGCTTTCCCTTCCGATCCAACTCTACCTTTTTCTGCAACTCACTGTCTTCTTTTTGCACTTGCTTTATTCTCTCTTCTAGGGTTGATTTCACTAACACCTGAAACAAAATAGTGGAATTTCCAAAACCAACAACTTCAATTCCAAAGTTCAACAAATCTTTAATCAAAGGGTCTTATTCCAAACATAACATGGTTAATGTAGAATTATCTTTTGACTCAAAGCATCAGCCACTTTCTTTGCCTTTCCTAGATGGTAATGAATCATGCAATCATAATCCTTGATTAATTATAGCCATCTCCTCTATCTCATGTTTAATTTTTTCAGAGTTAATAAATACTTTAAACTTTTATGGTCAGTATATATTTCACATTTTACTCCATACAAATGATGACTCCAAATTTTTAAAGAAAAAACAACAAAATATAATTTCAAATCATGTGTAGGGTAATTTGACTCTTGAGATTTAAATTAACATGAAGAATATGCAATTACATAATGATTCTGCATAAGGACATAATCGTGTCCTCTTAACAAAGCATCACTGTAGATAAGAAACTCACCATTTCTGGAAGGCGGGGACAAAACTAGACCATTCAAAAATCTTCTTTTAAATTCCAGAAAACAATCATCACATTATTTTGTCTATATTAACTTAACACCTTTTCAAATTAACTTAGTCATTGGACTAGATAACCATGAAAACATCTCAAAAATCCATCAGTAATAACATACTAAACCAAGAAAACTACAGATCTCGATTATATTTTTTGGTCTTGACCATTCTTCAACAACATTTTTTTAGCAAGATCAATAGTTATGCCACTTTTTTAAACAATGTGACCAAGGAATGATTTTTTTTGTAACCAAAACTCACACTTGCTGAATTTTCAAAACAATTTCTTTTCTTTTAAGGTTTGAAAGAAAACCCTTAAATGAATTTCATGTTTATATTTTCTTTCAGAATAAACCAAAATATAATCAATAAATACAATCACAAAGTTATCAAAAAACTCATAGAAAATTCTATTCATAAGATCCATGAATACAGTGGGTTAATTGGTTAACCCAAAAGGAATAACTAAAAATTCATAATGGCCATATCTAGTATGAAAAATGGTCTTCGGAATGTCTGATTTCTTTAATTTCAACTTATGGTACCCCGACCTCAAATCAATATTTGAAAAATACTTAGATCCATGGAGTTGATCAAACAACTCATTGATATGAGGAAAAGGATACTTGTATTTAACAGTGATTTTATTAAATTCTCTATAATCAATTAAAAGTATCATTGAACCATCTTTATTTTTAACAAATATGATAGGAGCACCCCATTAATCTGAATAGTTCCTTTGTTTTCAACAATATGTGCAAGGTAACATTCATTTATTTATTTTACTAGTTTATCAGCTTCCTAATATGTTATCAAATGTAATAGTTCATTCTTGAAAAAAAACTAAAAATATTTCTGAAAAGAAACCTCTTTAGCTCTACAGTCAATCATATAATGATAAATAGAAATCCAATCCATACCCTAAATAACATCAAACTCCACTAGAAGGAATACAATAAGGTTTATAAGTAGATTATTTCTGCACAAAATGACATGAAGGTTCTTATAATTTCTTTTTGACTCAACATTCCCCTCGGTGTTTTTACAATAAGTTCAGGATACATATCTTTAGATGGAATTCCCAATTTTAAAGAAAAACTTATAGAAATGAATGAAAGTGTAGACTCTGAATCAAAAAAATTGGCATAATCTGAACAAACAAAAGTGTACCTAATACTACTTGATTTTATGGTCCAATATATGTTGAAATATTTGCAAAGGATTTCACCACCCCTTTCTTCTTGTATTCTGGATGGTTTCCCTCAGTTGAGTTCTTTCTGGGACACTCATTTGCATAATGATGAATTTCATTGCACTAAAAACATTTTACTAACTATAAATCAGATTTTTTCTTACCATTAACCTGATCTTTTTCAGTGCAATTACAAGATTTATGCCCCATTTTACCACATCAGTAGCACTTACCAAAATTCAAAAGGCATTCCCCATCATGCTTTTTACCTCAATTTTCACATACTGTAAACTTAAATTTCTTACCATCAGACTTTTTTGAAGATTTATTCCCTTTCATCTACCACCTCGACCTCTTATTCTGTGGTTTGTCAATGAACACTTGATCATTGGAAAACTCCATTTCCACCTTCTCCGAATATCGACCACGTTTCACTACTGGAAATTTAGGCTATAAACACGATTTCAAACCGTGGCTATAAGCCCAAAAACCATGGCTGGTATTGGCGTGGCTATAGGCCAACTCTTATAGCCACGGTTTCAAACTGTGGCTAAAGCCTATAGCCACGGTTCAAACCGTGGCTATAGCCCTATATCCACGGTTCAAACTGTGGCTAAAGAATTCTATCCACAGTTTGAAACCATGGCAGAAGGTAAAACACAAACAAGCCTTATAGCCATGGTTAGAAACCGTGGCTATAGATCAAAGTTCAATAAAAAAACACAGCAGGACTACAGGCCTGCCAGTCCCCCCTACCCCCTGCGAGTCCCCCTTCCAGCCCCCCTGCCCCGTCACCCCCTGCCAGTCCCCCCCTGCCCCCTGCCAGTCCCCCCTACCCCCTGCCACCCCCTGCTAGTCCCCCCTGCCCCTGATAGTCCCCCCTGCCAGCCCCCTTCCAGCCCCCATGCCCCTGCTAGTCCCCCTTCCCCTGCTACTCCTCCCTGCCAGTACCCCCCTGCACCCTGCTAGGACACCTTCCAATCTCCTGCTAGTCCCCCTGCTCCTGCTAGCCCCCCTTCCAGTCCCCCCTGCCCCCTTCCACCCCTGCCAGTCCCCCCTACCCTCTGCTAGTCCCCCTACCCCCTGCTAGTCCCCCTACCTAGACACCCCCTACTGTATATATGTTGGAGTTTTTCAAAGTAGGAACACATCATAATCCTATCAGAGTACTGGAAGGTTTTTTTAGGTGGGCCAAATAGATTATAGATGAGAAGCACTTGGTTTTTGGAATGCTGAATAAAGGCTATAGTTGGGATTCCATTACAGTTGGGCTATCTATGCTGAAACTGTTTGGTTTTACACGGGATGTTGGTGGATGAAAGGACATAAAGGTTCAAGAAGCACTGCACCGGAAGGAGCTCCTACATGTTCCAGATAATGCTATTATGTAGGGAGAGAAGGATATTGCATTTATATCCAACAACCATCTTAATGATTAAATGAGACAATATGATGTTTGGAATGAAGAGTGCAAACCAATGTTTCCCATGGTTATATGTGTTGGAATTATCACTGATATTGGTATCAAAGATGATGGAAAGCCTAACCTTGTCCATTTTTTTACTTTTATAGGAAAATAACAAATAAGAATTGGTTTCTAGTGCCACCAGTTCTTCAAATACGTTGACTGTAATAGCAAAGAAACATGTCGGCCATGCTCTCCTAGTCAGGAAATTAATTCAATGGTGGTGGTGACGACGATACTGGTGATGGAAGAAACAATGGATTACATGATGAAGATGAAGTTTTCTCATGAGTTGAGACTCTTTGAATCATGTGCAATCAACTAGTCTACGATTTCTATTAGCGGTTTCTGGATATTCACCTTGAAGACAAGGTGAGTTTTTGTAAGGGTGGGAATGCTAGGAGTGTGGATGTGTGGTTGTCTGTTTTTCTTGGCAGGGATGTCCTTATGTGGGTGTGGATGGTGGGATGTCCTAAGGGAAACATTGTCTTTTACTTTTATTAGTTACTAGGGGTTGGTAATAATAGGTAGGGGTGGATGGTTGTTGGGTTGGGGTATTAAATAACGGCGTGGCTAGGAGCCGATCCTTGGGAGGTTTGGGAGGCCCTTTGAGAAGTGGTCTTTCTAAGAGAAGTTCTTCTCTTCCCTCTTCATTTTATTTTTCATTTTTTTTCTTAGTTTGTTGTTAACTCTTTTCCAATTACTTCTAATGGATATAACAACTTTTGCCATATTTTTGTTCTCTTCTTCCTACCTAATCAGTACCATTATTAGAAAAGAGTCCTAACACTATTCAAAAGGTGTATTTTCATCACCCATTTAAGTAATATTCTCTATAAAGATATATGAAACTATTTTTAGAATCAGAATGTACTTTTCATTAAGTGTTGTGAAATGTAGCTGAGGATAGTTTAGTTCGCTCATTTATCTAATGTTTTCAGAAGTGGACTGAACATAGAACTAGCTAAAGCACTAATTAAAGATTCAATTATCAAAACATGGTTATACCAGTTATTATTAAAATAATATATTTTTAAAAATATAAATCATTAAAATTTAAACAATTTATTTTCATTATTGGAGTCGGTGTTCCACATCAGACATGAGTGTTTTGTCATCTTTATATTTCACTATAAATAAGCTCCAAGGCCTCTCTTAAGAGGTATCTTGGGTACTGGTTCACCTCTCTTATCATTCTACATGGTATCAAATGGGGTTTAATAAAACAAACCTTAGAAATATAGGTTCCCTGATCTCACATGATAAATGATCAGTGGGAGAAACAGGGGAAAACTAGGAAGTTTGTTAAGTTGTGCGAGAGTGGGTCTCAGATGGATTACTACATAGGTCCAGTCCATATGATGTTTGGAGCTGAAGTTTTATCATATTACATTTTTTGATTGAACTCATTATTAAAGATTTATTTTTCCATGTTTATCCTATGATGGAAGTAATAATGATTTATGTTTTTCTTGTATAAAATATACCTATGCAGGTCTAACTCATATGCATAGAGGGATCATTTTCATGTTGATTGTTGTAAATGGACCCAAGATTGGAGATCTAATTAGACCCAAATATTCTATAATGAAATAAATATATCCACATGAAGTTCTTGAATGGGAAACTATCTATACAAGTCTTCCCCATACATAGAGAGGGGCATTATTCCCATTAATTATTGTAGCTGGACACGAGATTGGAGATTTGGGTGTCACTCTATATCCTGTGATAACATAAATAAATCCACATATAGTTCTTTAATGGGAAACTATCTATGTAGGTCTGACCCATATATAGAGGTGGATATTGTTCCTATTGATTTTTGCAGTTGGACCAAGGATGAGAGCTTTATGCATCACTACATATCGTGTGATGACTGGAATCAAACCACACATAGTTCTTCAAAAACCATGTAGTTTAATGTCATGCATAAAGGATGTAGGTTACATATCATGAAAATGAAATATTGTGGCTATACCCAAGACAATAGATATGGGTGTCACTATGTATCATGTCATGGGAGAATTAAACCCACATGTAGTTCATGAACAGGTTGTTCCCTATATAGGTCTGGCCCAAATGTAGAGTTTTCCATAGATAGCTATTTGTAGTGATGGAAACTGGACTTCAATGGGAAAAACTAGATCATTTTTGTGTATGGTGTCTCTTGGGTAGTAGTTCACATGGTGGTATGGTAGGCCCATAAATCATGTAGGAGATTGTCCGTCTAGGACTTATTCTATTTTCAACTATCTTCTACTACTTATTCGATAGAGACTTATTGGAGGCCTGAATATGTACATTTGTTACTACATGATAGTGGTATGAGTGGTTAGTGATAAGTGTTCAAGTCAGAGAGAGAAGAAAAACAAGAGTTTCTATTGATTTCTACTACAATAACGAGCAGAATTTACAGTAAGAAAAAAGCAGAATAGTTGAAGAAAGGACTCCCCGTGGTTGCACCGCGAGGTCGATGGCCGCTACCCCTGTATCTGCACAGCAGATCCATTTTCTAAAAAACAATATCCCCCTTTTATTATTCCCCCTTCCAAACAACATCTCATAGCAACCTACTTTTCAAAATCTGTTGGCTTCTATCAGTTAGACTCAATGGTATACTCCTGGTACACTTTCTTTAACTATCTATAGAAGAAGTTGTCTCATTTTCCATATTTTTGAAGGATTTTTTTTTCTTTTGGGACATCCTGAAGCATAAATCTCTATGCCTGATGCCAAATTTATTCCCTTCCAACTCGCTATATCAGGAGGGTCCCATTTTGAAGATAATCAATTATGGTCACCTTCCATCTAGGGGTGGATATTAGTTCATCAGGAACTAGGGAAGTTTTGATCTGATTGATTTCCTCCATGTCACAGATGATGATATATGAGACCATCCTTTGATGAGTAATGTGGTAGAAAACCTCATACTGATCAGGGTTATCTAAAACTACGAGTTCATTAGACATGACATCAGTAAAATAATTTTTTGATAGGGTACAAGTTACAATGTGGGTTCAAAATGGCAATCTTCCATCAATATTCAAACATAGCTAGTGAGAGGGGCCAATTCATCCTTTTTTATTGCATATTCATCATCATATATTTTATCACTATCTTTGAATCTCTTATGATATTTAGGTAGTCTATTTTTAGCTATAGTTCCAGTTCCAAGATAGAAATTAGGGCTTCATATTCAATCTAATTATTTGTCCATCCATTAGATAGTGAGAAAGAGTATAGAAAAATTACTTTTTCTAGAGAAAGTAATACAATACTTGGACGTACACAGATAATGTTTGGGTTCTCCATACTTTTGTTGATAGGACTCTGGGAGGCAGAAAAAAAATACATATCCTGTGTTCGGGGAGCTTCATGGGAATGGAAAACCTTTTAATCTAGAAGTTTTGTTTCTAGTAGTATACTTTCTTGGGAAGGATGTGCCATGAGGAAATTAGATAGGGTCTTCCCTTTCACTTAATTATGTGATATGAACTAGATATTATGTTATCTTAAAGTGATTGATCATAGGGAAAAATTCCCAGTCAACATAGGACAGCTAAGGATGTACTTGAGCGGGTCAATACGAGTGACCAGGTGAACTTTGTAAGGATAGAAGTAAAGCCTCATATTTTAATTGGGAAGATGAGTGTGAGGTAGTTTTTCTCAAAATCATAATATTGTATCTTAGTACCTAACATCACTTTACTAATGTAATAGACACTTGTTTAACTCTATGCATCATTCTTATGTGTAATGAGAACACTGAGAAATCAGTTTATGAAGGCCATAAATAAGATGAGTAGAATTCCTTCCACCAATGGAATCAATAATGGTCAGTGCAGTAAGTATTTATTTAGAATCTCAAAGGCTTCATGGAATTCCTCATCGAAATGGAATGCTGGTGGCAGTGGGCTGAAATGAAGGTGGAAGGGGCCTGGTGTGGGCTGGATGTGGCTGGAGCAGGGCCAAACCGCGATGTGACCGCAGCGTGTTGGCCCGGTCCAGTGACATCCGCGAGGCAGTATATTCCACTTAGTTTCAAATAGGATGATATGGATTGAATGAGAGGATGTTTTCTCAGAATATTTAAAGAAATGAATGATAATCTGTGATGAATAGAGGATTGGATGACCCCTGATATACCTAATTCGGCGAGGGCTCAAATTCAAGTGGAAGGGGGCTAGTTGCAGGTGCTGGGGGGATGGTGAGGGCTGATTCGAAGGTGGAATGGGGGCTATTCCAGGCTGAAATGTTGGTGGAAGCGGGCTGAAATTAAGGTGGAAGGGGGATAGTGTGGGCTGGATGTGGCTGGAGCAGGGCCAAACCGCGGCGTGACAGCGGCGTGACCGCGACTTGACCGTGGCGTGACCACAACATGCTGGCCCGGTCCAACAACATCTGTGGGGAAACATCTTCCACTTAGTTTCAAATAGGATGATATGGATGGAATGAGGGGATGTTTTCTCATAATATTTAAAGAAATGAATTCTAATCTGTGATGACTAGAGGATTGGATGACCCCTGATATACCTAATTCGGTGAGGGCTCGAATGTAGGTGGAAGGGGGCTGGTTGCAGGTGCTGGGGGGATGGTGAGGGCTGATTCGAAGGTGGCAGGGGGGTTGTTACGGGTTGGAATGCTGGTGGAAGTAGGCTAAAATGAAGGTGGAAGGGGGCTGGTGTGGGATGGATGTGTCTGGAGCAGTGCCAAACCGCGGCGTGACCGCAACGTGACCGCGGCGTGACCGCGGCGTGATCGCAGCGTGTTGGCCCGGTCCAACGACATCCGCGGGGCAACATATTCCACTTAGTTTCAAATAGGATGATATGTATTGAATGAGAGGATGTTTTCTCAGAATATTTAAGGAAATGAATGCTAATCTGTGATGACTAGAGGATTGTATGACCCCTGATATACCTAATTCGGTGAGGGCTCGAATGCAGGTGGAAGGGGGCTGGTTGCAGGTGCTAGGGGGATGGTGCGGGCTGATTCAATGGTGGCAGGGGGGGCTGTCGTGGGCTGTAATGTTGGTGGAAGCGGGCTGAAATGAAGGTGGAAGGGGGATGGTGTGGGCTGGATGTGGCTGGAGCAGGGCCAGATCATGGAATTATCGCGGCGTGACCACAGCGTGACCGCGGCGTGACCGCGGCGTGACCACGTCGTGACCGCGGCGTGACTACGGTGTGACTGCAATGTGTTGGCCTACTCCAGCAACATCCGCAGGGTAACATCTTCCACTTAGTTTCAAATAGGATGATATGGATGGCATGGGAGGATGTTTTCTCAGAATATTTAAAGAAATGAATGCTAATCTGTGATGACTAGAGGATTGGATGACCCCTGATATACCTAATTTGGTGAGGTTTGGAGATCTAGAAATATGTTGGAATACCTAGTGGAATACCCCATGGGATCAAGAAAATCATAAGTTACATAACATGTAATCTGACATTACTGGTACTGTGGGACCCCTGGGCTGTGGAACTGGGCTTTTGGTTGGATTTAAATATCACATGCCATGTGACATGGTCACACAACATGGGACCCATCTTAAAAGTCTAACGACACTTAAAGTGTGTCTTGGTTCAAACAACCGTTTTAATAAAAAGAGGGAAACCCCTTACAGGGATATAAAAATGGTCAAGTACGATGTGTGCTTTATGATTAACAATGACATCAAGTCTAAGGAAAACATCAATGCAATAATGTTAAGCAAGGTATACAACTGTGAGTTTTCGAAGACAGTGCACCTCCGTTGGAGGGATTTTATTACAAAACCACGACTTATTTATCAAATGAAACAATTATCATAACTAACACTTATTCAAGAATTGCAATTTAATATAAACATGAAAAATTAAGAAGGCAACTAAATGCCATTAAAAACATTCTTGAATTAAATAGGCTAGGAGAGGGACCCTACCTCAACCTCAAGGCGCATTTGCTTTTGAAGACGACAACTCGAATCTTTATTTTTTCCGCTTACATGCATATGAAACTTAACATATATATAAGGACACCTAGACCTTATGTACATATTTTCATGGCCAAATATGCACAAGGGGGTCCTTAGATATATGTTTATACTTGCATATACCCATTTACACTTACACGCGTATGCATTTTTCATATCTATATATAAGAACACCTAGCCCCAATATATATATTCATACTTCCGTGAGTGAATATATATAAAGGGGGAACTTATATATCCATATGCCTACCTATGCATACTCATGTAATCCTTCATCAACAACGACTCGAATCGACCTCAATGAAATCCAAAACACAAAACAAAAATATAAGGAACCCAAAAATCAAAAAAGCCCTAATTAAAATTGGGCCAAAGAATAAAAATGGAATAAACCTTACCCAAATCTTGAACTCATTGTATTCGATGGTGGTGGATAGAACCTGTCTTATCTTAAGAAACCACCTATAAGAAAATAGTGGGAAAAGAAATGAGATATAACAACTTCTTATATATATGTGATTAGTGTGCCAACTGTAGACAGAAAAAAGGACACATTTTACACGTATTAGGTAATTATACAGATTTTCCAAAGATTAAATCATCTTAAAAAATGAAGAAAAATGGATTCTTGAAGCTACTAGATTGAATAACCTTTAATTACAGGATATACCTGACTACAGAGACTTTGAGAGAGCCTCCCAAGCAGAATTTTCAGCATGAAAAAATAATAGGGACCATCCTCAATCAGGAACGTTCCTAAAACTGATGAAGAGTGTAGCCCTTAACTTCTGAAATACCATAAACTAATTAATAAATAGACAATTCATAAATAAATATTAGAATAATACATGAATGATTCAAGAAAGGGACAAAAAAAAAAGAGGCATAAACAC
This sequence comes from Viscum album, assembly GCA_963277665.1. Classification (NCBI taxonomy): domain Eukaryota; kingdom Viridiplantae; phylum Streptophyta; class Magnoliopsida; order Santalales; family Viscaceae; genus Viscum; species Viscum album. The sequence goes on along the minus strand of OY728120.1, from coordinate 2,042,805,749 downwards.
TTACATAACACTGTTTGGTTCCAAGTGTACAAGTAAAGAAAATAGATGACATGAGAACTCATCCATCCATTCATAAAATTGGATCATTGGAATGAATGATAAACCATCATTTCCATCTTCCAGGGTAGCTATTTGTAACAATGCTCAAATGAAACAGAAGTTTTCTTCTCCTTGTAAAATCACATATATCATGTTTTTTTATGAAAGCTAGTTCTTACATTGGAAAATATGGAACCAATAAATTTCATGGTTGCCAATGTTTTAGGAAGATCATTGGAATCCATACCAAGCAAGGAATTGGATAATGAAATTTTCAATAAATAATGCATGGAATCTAGAGGAATAATAAATAATTTTAAAAAAGGGGGTGACAAAAATGAACAAGGGGGCTGGTTGCAGGTGCTGGGGGGATGGTGTGGGCTGTTTCGAAGGTGGCAGGGGGGATGTTACAGGCTGGAATGCTGGTGGCAGCAGGATGAAATGAAGGTGGAAGGGGGATGGTGTGGGTTGGATATGGCTGGAGCAAGGCCAAATCACGACATTGCCGTGGCGTGACCGCGGCGTGACCACGGCGTGACCGCGGCGTGACCGCAGCATGACCACAACGTGTTGGATCGGTCCAGTGACATCCATAGGGCAACATCTTCCGGCTCTGAGCGAAGGGAGCAGGAGGAGGCTGGAATGCTGGTGGAAGGGGGCAGGTTTTAGGTGCCGGGGGGATGGTGCGGGCTGATTCGAAGGTTGTAGGGGGGCTGTTGCGGGCTAGAATGCTGGTGGTAGCGGGCTGAAAGACTCAAACCAAATTTAAACATGATACAAATAAATATCATTACTCTTTGGTTTAGAAGATAGTGCACCTCCATTGGAGGGGTTTTATTATAAAATCATGGCATTGATTTATCACACAATTAATTTAATTATATTTAAAATTTATTCTAAAACTCATTCAGCACAAATCAAGTGCAATAAATTAAGCAACTAGATCAACATAACTATAACTGTGAGTTTTTGCAGATAGCGCACCTCCGTTAGAGGGGTATTAAGAACATCAAAACACATAAAGGATGCTACATAACCAGTGAGGAACCAACCAATGGCATTAAAGACTTACCTCAATTGGGAGAACCAAATCCACTTGAACCAACACAAAATGATCCAACGCCCTACTGAAAACATAATATGGAGTCAAAAACACTGAAATCCCTAAATACATGAGGTGTGAGAACATATTAATATAATATTCATTAGATAACACTTTATAATTTAATAAAATATGGTTACCCATTCAACTATATGTGAATCAAAAAAGAACAAAATATTTATCCATAACCAATTTCCCTTCACATGCATCATGAACATATTAAAACAGTATGCATTAGATAACATTTTCATTTTCAAATTATAACACTCCATTCACATGACAACTGCATCCATAATGCATCAATGGTATGAATAATTCTACACATAAAATATTCTTAACATTTTTATGAGCACCAAATGATTTCACATAGAATATGATATTCTTTATGAAACTAGAAACACATCATATATTTTTCACCTATATTGCAAAGAAATAATGTTCTCGTGGTATCTTCTATGTGAACTTCCAATGATTTATATCTACAAACACTACAATGATAACTATTTTTATGTTTTGAGAAAACCAAAATCAATCATATATCACAGTTTGATATTGGTTTTCATGAATTATTATTGGGGGGGGGGGGTATTACAGTTTCTAAAAACCGTATGAAAATATTTTCTAAGGTAATCTATTCCCAATAGTTTAATGAAACCGTTGGGAAAACACATCAAATTATTACTTAAACCAACAGTTTTTTCATACCATTGGTATGCAGGTGTTGGTATAAGTGGGATTTACACCAGTGAATGTAATTTAAAATATCATACTGAATCTAGCTATGTACTGGTAAATTCATGCAATGTGGTAATGGAATCAACCCACCAAAAAGAGGACAGATTGCAGGATCCAAATCTATATTTATAAGCTATAATTAAAAAATGTGGACATAATGGCCTGGATTTTTAAAAGAAAAGGTGTTAAAGCCATACCAATAACAACTAGTGGTATCATACAAAATCTGATTTGTTGCAATTAATATCAATCCATGATTTAGTGAAAGAAATCTATTGTAAATAGGAGGGAATATTTGGAGAAACCTAATCATGAAGAAATGGGGGAGTTAGAGGTGGATTGTAATGGTTATTCAACCTTATCTAATATTAAAGAAACCTATAGAGACTAACTACACCCCCCTGCCCCACCCCCTTGCCCCACTACCCCACCCCCTCCCCCTGCCCTGCAGACCTCCCCACTCCACCCTACCCCCTCCACCCACCCCTCCCCCTCCCCCTCCCCCCTCCCCCTACCCCCTTCCCTACAGACCTCCACCCTGCCCCTGCCCCCTACCCTGTATACCTCCACCTTTCCCCCTGCCCCCCTCCACCCTGCCCCCTCTGCCTTGCCCCTGCCCCCTTCCCCCTACCCCCTTCCCCCTGCCCCCTGCCCCCTGCCCCCCTGCCCGCTGCCCCTGCCCCTACCCCCTACCCCCTACCCCTACCCCCTGCCCCCTGGTACCAAGTCCTGACTTTCCACATTCTTAGTAGTTTTGAAACTCACTATCTACTTTACTTAATGTTTTTAAGAAAAATATGCGTCGGTGCCTAGCACAACTTTCTCCTATATAGCAACATGAACAATATATTTAGCAGCCAACTTGAAGTTACTTATAACCTTCTCTCAAGTTTTTTTAGTTTTCACCAGATAGATTTCCCTGTTGTAAAAAACACTTATGAATATAACATAGAGAAGAAATTTCCTCCCATTGGTGTTGTCTCTAACTGAGGGTTACCACCAAACCCTTTACCACTGCTTAGATTAGCCTCATCAATTGGAATAGCCAAAGTTGCTTTACTCACTTTCTTTTTCCTTATATCTAGCTTAGCACTCAAAAAATAAGTAGATTTATATTTCCCTTTTGAATAAGATTCCTGAACATCATCCAAAATAGAAGTGTCTGCACCATCCAAGGTTGAATGCTTCACCCACTTACCTATTTTCATACCATCCACTGGTGTTAGTACATCAGAGTTTCCAAGACTAGGTTCCACTACCTCATTGGGAACTTTCCCTGTATCTAGCTCAGTTCCCAATGAGCACATGTTGAAACATGAACCTATTCTGTATCATTGGGGGAAGCAGATTCATCTTTACCTCTAATAGAAATACCATTTTTCTTCTATTTCCTCTATACTGAGGAATAAACACCAACCATAGCTGTGTTCTTATTACCTTTACTATCTCCAGAATTCATAAAATCTTCCTCTTGGAGATTCGTTGTATCCACCTCAGTTTAATTATCTGAGAGCCACAAATCTTGATTCCTAAGCCCTCCAATATCTTGGGTAGTATCATTACATGATTTTCTCTTTGAAATTCGATCCTCCCAACCAACCTCAACTGATTTAACTATAGCTTCCTTATCCATAAAAATTTGCGTTGGTTGATTAACAACCACCATAGCAGGAAAGGAGATTCCAGAACCTTTAACCTATTTGTTTCCCCACATAACATTCCCAACCTAGTGAATTTCAAGATCCTTATCTAGGATTGCCCCATCCTTGGAAGCAACGTCATTCACATGTAGTTTAAAATTAAATTGATCAATCAGATGACCAATCTTCTTGTAAATGAAAAATATTATATTTCTACAACACTTCTCACTCTAGTGCCCAATGCAGTTACACTTACTGAAAAATTTAGGTAACCTTTCAAACTCAGATGATAATTCAAGCTTATAACCATTTACAACAAGGAAAATAGTTTCAATGAGAGGAAAACATAAATCAACCTCAACAGAAAATCTTACAAAATGACAATATCAAGTACTCTTTGTCTCCCCATTGAATTTGATAGGAATTCCCACAACTGGTTCACTACCCCAAAGGATTTGAGAATTCCAAAAAAAACCAACTTAAGCCCTAAAAGCGAATCCGAGTTTGAATAATTAAATTCTTAATCGAAGCTAGATCAAATAGAGGATCCCAATCTTGAAACCTCAAGATTCCATGTTTGAGGGAGACAAAACTGAAGCCCCGTGTTCTTGAATTTAATTCATCCTATGGGGAGAAGAGGAAAAAATCCCCTACTAATCGACACAATCCGCCAACCACCGAAGCCCCAAATCTGATGGAATCGCTTTATGAGATCTTCAATTTTCCATGGGTTATTATTCTGCAGCAACATTAAACATCCACAAATTAAATGCTGCATTCTTCTAAAATCTCTTCAAGAATTTTAGCATTTGGATCAATAAAATCTAAAGTACCATTTCTCATAATTCTTTTATTTTATGAATCAGAACTATCTCTAAGGTTAAAAAATATCTATCCGAGCGTAAGAGATATGGTTATCCTTCAAATCATCTCGAACATTCACATTACAGGGATCTTTCACATCATGATTCGGTGAAATATCTTCATCCAAACCCAAAGTCACTTGAACCATGACATGTCCAGTAGAAACCTTCCTCAAAATCTCTAACGAAATCCTCCTCTAGATTGAAGTAGCACTCCAACAGGAAATCTATCAATCGAGGGCATGGGTGATCATGGCGAGTGATAGTGCGGGTGAGCATGGTGAGAGCGTGGGAATGCATGAGGTGTGGTATGCACAAGGAATAGGAAGGGGGAATGTGTGAGGGCAACACAAGTACCTGACGGGCCCACTGGGGGATACTCGACCTAGGCCCCAGTTTCATGGGCAGGGGCACATCATTTGACCCCCATTGTAGCTTGAGATGAGAAATATATAAATTATGGCCTTTGTTCCACAAGGACTTCAGGAAATATCATCTAGGGGCCTTTGGTAAGCCATCATCTAAGCCTTCGAGACATTTCAAATTCTTATAAATAGTTCCAGTTGGATTGACAATGCTAATTTGGAGGGATGAGGCTTGATCCACTAATGTACCTAAGTGTGTGTGTGCCTGTGTTTACAATTACCCTAATTGAGGAGGATTTCTTTGGCCTGTTATGAGATTACATCAGGCAAGATGTCTTCAGGATTTCTTTGGCCTGTTATTTGGTCCATTCTCATGATGTAATGAAATTTCTATGTCATAATCCTCATGCATCATCATCGTCCACATTTCATAAAGAAAAAATGAGTTATATTATCTCTAAATATTGATTAGAGGTAAAGATGTAACCTATTTTAAACGACCAAATTATCATGAGAACCTATAAGGATCAAAAGGATCTAAAATGGTTACTCCATCTATAAAATCATCCAAAATCAGATCTCAAAACAAGATAATGTATGAAATTTATTCTGAATTTCCTCTATCATTATCTTCCACTGCACCAAAACATGTCAAATGGGGAATGAACCCAAAATGGGAAACATCCTTTAACAAATAAATAGGACCATCGAGTCATTAATTGAAAATGAAAAAGACCATCTACCATAGCTTCATCCACATCCAGTATTAGTTTCAGATTAAAAAAAGAACAGAAGAAATCAAAGAAATTTTCAAATACCTTGATGATAGGGCATGGGGGGTGTCGACCTCAGCGTCCGGGGTGTTGAGGGTTGTGGGGGAGAGCCGTCGAAAAGGAAGGGAGGAGGTGGGGAGGCCACTCGGAGCAGATTCACTGGAGGAGGAAGATCGTGGGGAGGAGGGTCGTGGTGAGGAGGTGTCGTGGGTATTGAGGGCTATTGACGAGGAGGCGTTGGGGAGGAGGCATTGGGGAGGCTTCGAGAAGGAAGAGAGGAGGTGGGGACACTGCTTCGGAGGAGAAGAATCGGGGGTGGCCGCATGGAAGGAGGATCCCGAGAGGTGGAGTGGCCTTGTCTGAGCCGGTCGGGGTAGCGTCGAAGCCATGTCAGAGCAGCGTCTGAGAAGGAGAATTGTGGTTAAGTGGGGTGGTCGCATTAGAGGCACGTCGTCGGAGGAGGTGGGGAGTCCACATTAGAGCATTGATGACGGGGAAGTGGAGTGGCCGCGCTGGAGGAGGAGGATCATGGGGAGGTTGGGTGGCCCGTCGGAGGAGGAGGATCACGGAACGTCAGGGAGAAGAGTCGTGAGGAGGAGGGGCGTTAGGAGGAGGGGCGCGAGAGGGTTATGGTAAATTGTGGAATGGGGGTGGGTTAATTGCCATAGAAAAAAAATTTTCATGGCTGTACACAGGATATAGCGACGGTTCCTATTGTCTGTGGGTATAGCTCAGTGGCGGTAACTCTAAATTCTAGTAGTGCTTTTCATAACTTTTGAACTCATGAGAAGCTAAATCTCTTTCATACTTTGGATTTAATTCTGAGTAAAAAATGGTTGATTTTACTATCAATATCTCATATAAAATTTTGAGAATACCTTTCCAGTCGAGGGAATTTTTCTTCATAAGTATCCCTTGAGTCATCCTACTACCTCAATTCTATGAATTATTTTTCCTTCTTAAGATGAAACACATTTGGAAAATATTTCTCAAGAAACATACCTTTGAATTCATCCCAATAAAGAGCATCAGCCTCCTCAGTATCCATGATATTTTTCACCATCAACCACCATTGATTGACTTCACCTTCATAACTGTAAACATAAAGACTAACCTTTTGATATTCTAAACACCCCATGGCATCAAAAATATTTCCCAGTGGTTTAATCCACCCTTTTCTTAGAAAAGGTTTAGATGATCCTCTAAATGATGGGGGGTGTTGCCACATGAAATGCTCCACTACTAAAATGTTCCTATCCGATTGATCTGGATGATCTCATGCATGGATACCACCACCATTTATATCCAAAGTCAACTATGTCATCACTACAATTTTTTTTTCTGTTCTGATTCCAACCATCTCAGGTTGATGATTTGGAAGGTTGTCATCCTCCTGATATCTTCCCATCATAGCTGCCCTGTTTCCTCTATGAAAAACCATTATGAGCATAGAAATATCTTAGGTGAAGCAACATGGTAATCTGTAAATGCTATATAATTTCAATCTTACCAAAAATTAAAAATAATTTATGGATATTAATTTAAAAATATCCTAACTTATATTGTTTTTTAAACTGACCTCTGATACCAACTATAAAGAACCAACCGTAAAACACTACTTAATAATCTTGATTTAAGTCAGGAATTCACATTGAGGATCTTTTCAGGTTTAGATTTTTAGAGAATTTTTCAATAACTATTACATTACATATCGAACATTACAAAGTATACAATTCTACTCCGTATCTAGTTTTCTCAAAAAATAAAAACTCTTAAAAAAAGATTCATGTATAGTTCCATGTTTTAAAAATCATTAATTTTCCTTGATCCCATCCTTGAACCTATTCATCTTTAAGTCTTGTGGGAAAAAAATCAAAAACTTGGGATGAGCATACAAATCCCACTAAGGGTTATAAAATACAGAAGGAAAATATCAACCCATAAATAAATAAAAAACATTGAAACCATACTTTTCAATCATAACATACCTTATGAAATAATAAGATTTATGAATAACTCACAAAAATCATAAATCATAAAGGTAACTTGTGGTATTCATAACATACTTATATTATTTCTTTCACAACTATATAAGAAGTTACACTTGGAATACCCGTCATAGTATATTCCATAAATATCATAGGGGAAACATTAAGGTTTACCTCATTCACATTACCCAATGCATTGAAGATCCATCTCGGTCTCACCTACTCTAGGTTTATCACATAACCTCCCGTATACGTAAAAAATTCCCAAGAACCATAACATATTCACAACACATTAAACAAACATAAAGGAAAGATAAAATTTCCACATTTAAATCAAAATACATCATTTAAAGATATTCAAATAATCAATTCTTTCTCAAAACCATTTTCAAAAAAAAATGTAAAAAGGGTATGTAGTATTTGTTTTCCTAAAAAAAACACTTCGGCTTGTTAAGGAAGCCAAATATCAAATAATACTCGTGGTGGCAGAAAGGTAGTTGTCACCACGTATGTTAAAAAGAAAAATTATTATTTTTTATTTAGTAAAACGCTTTTTATAAAAAATATTCCATTTGAATGAAATGAAAAGTCAAAGGGGTTTATACACAGTATAAAATAATGTTGTGTATAAAACAAAATATGCCTCAATTAAAGGAGATTGAGACAAAGTCCCTTACATCGTGTCTGACTTGGCCCGTTTATTCTTTAGTCTCCTAAATAATAAACTAAATTTAATTTCTACTTTCTTACGAACATTTTTTAAGATTATTATTCCTTTTATATTACTTATTATCATGTCATAAATATTATGTAATCATTTAAGTTAATGATGGTTGTTTTGTCGATATTTGGTACTTGAGTAAAAAATGAAATTCTTATAATTACAAGTTGTTCATATGGTCAAAATTCCATTACATACATAATGATATTCATGATTTAGATATCATATATACTATATATATCTAGTATATATATTTATTTATAATAGTACATATCATTTGGAGGTAAGAAATGAAATGCGTCATTCATGGAGACGGTAAGCCAAACGTACGCATGAGCGCTACTTTCATTTCAATTTATCATTTAATGGAATGTAAACTTAATGATACATAGGTATATTATAATTGAAATATAATATCATATATAATTTAATTAATTCCATCCTTTATATGTTCCACATATGGCATGAATGAGTCATAACACTTTCAGGGCGTGGTAGTCTACTCTTCCTCAAAAGAAATTTTCGTATTTACCAATTATGCAATCCATAAAGATATGATATAAATAAAAAATACATAATTATAGTGAAAAATATAAAAAATATAATATATATCACATGTAATTACATTTCCATCTTAATTTCCACCAAAAGAGGTGGTAAGAGAATATTGAACAATCATCATTTTGTGAGGCAGTAGTTCACCGTCTATAAAAACAATATGTTCTTTACCCATTAGACGGAGGTGTGTGTAAGTGTAGTTAGAATAAATATCATATAAACAACCTAGTATATTGAGGATACATGTGTTGTTATAAAATAATGTAATAAAAAGAGTTTAGGGGGTTGGATAAGTAAAATAAATAAAAGAACTTAATAGAAGACGTTGCCTTTAAATCAGGTAACTCCCAATGGTTTGAATCCAAAGGACTTCTTGAAGTGACTTATACCTAAGGTAAGGCTTCTAGGTGGAAGAGAGGGATATTGAGAGTTTATTTGGGAAGATTTTGGATAATCCAAGGAGCTTTATAGGTGTGAGTAGTGGGTTAGAGGTGAGAGCTTTTTACAAGGGGGAGGAGGGGCTCTTTATTAAAGTTTGAAAATATTATTTTATTATATAACTAGTTCCAGTTTATAAAGGTCCAAAACTTATTAAAGTCAAATATAAGATGACTCTTGTTCGAAATAAAATCATCCAATAATAATTGGACAGGTTTTGTATATTGTTTTAATTTCTATATTCTTATTTATTTAAATCATTCATTAATGGGGTAAACACTGCATCATTATTGTGTCAAAAATACTTTTATTTATTTGATGTCTAAAAATTATAAATAATTCACCATGATGTAGGAAATATTTTTATCTTTATAATAAATATTTATAGTAAGATATATCAATTATATAACCCTATGTTAAAATTGTTTTAGCAAAAAATACATGTTTATGATATTTTTTTTACTTCAAATAAAATGTTATTAATGTCATTATATTACCCAAATTGATTTCAAAGGACAAAAATATCACCCAAGGGTTTTATTGGTCATACATGACTTATCCAATAAGGTTAGGGAAAGTGTTAACATAATTTTATTTTATTATAATTTATTTTTACCTTGAATTACCCAATTTACCTTTAACTGCGGTAAATAAAACTCAAAAGTTACTATTCAACATAAATTATTTTCATCTTATTGAACCAAAATTTACTTACTGATATCAACCATGTAAGTAAGATTTTCAAAATTAAATTCAAAAAAATTTTAAAATTTCATTTAAATGAAGAATTCGGGTTTTTAACTACTACGGAGTATTTTCACTATTCAACAAAAATTGAATGTTTTCAGAAAAATACCAAAAATTAATCCTAAGTTATATTTGATATTATTAATTAAAAAATGATTTATATTTTATCAAATTCAAAAAATATAAGTTTCATTAATTAATTTAAAATTAATTCCCATTGTCAAAACAAAAAATGTGTTTTTAAGAAATAATAACTATGGAAAGATTTACCAAAGTTCATGTCCAATTTAAAAGTGAAAATACTTGCAATCACCAATATTGGATTAAATGGTAAAAATATAATCTAATTAAACTTTAATACCAATTAAAAATATAATATAACCATATAAATAAGTTAGATTAAAAGGTAGTTTTGAATTAAAATACAATATTTTTCACTATTCCTTAAAAAACGAATTTTATCCGAATAATACCAAAGATTTACCCAAAGTAAAATTTGATGACCTGATTCTAAAGAATAATTTTTTTTTTCAAATAGAACATATAAAAGTGACCATAACTATATTTAGAGAGGGTTCACCATCAAAAGATGGTATATTGACCTTTTAAAGAATATTAGAGTATTTATGCTTAAAATTAGATTCATTTATTTTTGAAGCCCCTAAATTTTATTGGATAAAGGTAATAACATTTAACAAGAATTTATAATCATATTTTAGCTAGTTATGTTAATTACCACCAATACAATGACTAGGCATTAACTACCATTTAAAGTAATATTATATTATTATTTTTAAGTATGACTCAGCATTGTGTGCAACATTAGACTTCAGAGAAACCCATTTTTGTGTGTCAGGTAATCCATAAAACATAAAATACCCTTTAAAGTAAAATTAATATTTAATTTAAAAAATATGAAAATAAAAAATTAAAATATCTTATTCTTTATCTACTTGGGATGTTACAAACATTAAGTCTCCAACATAAGTATTATCTCCTTCTTTAAATTTTCTTCCAAATATTAATCTTTCGAATATATTATCACCATAATAATATTATGAATTCAGTGTAATTATTATACTAATATTTTTTTATATTAATAGTGAAACCTTTTTTTCATTTCTATCAACTTAGAAAAATAAAAGAACATCATTAGTGCATTACACGGACCACTGCCTCCACGAAGAGACACCGTTTATTTTTCATGACCTCTCTTCATGGATTGTAGTAATGGTGTTAATTATTAATAAATATCATATATATAATATAATAATGATCCTAAAATTTCAATTTAATATCCACCTTCATCCTATCTCATGTGTTGTGAAATGATAACACTAATCTTGTGTACGTGCAGATTACTGCATCCACAATGAAGCATTTGTCATTTTTCGTCTTGATTTTTCTGAATTTTATAAATATATTAAAATCAGGTGAAATTTCATAAAAACATTTAAACAGTTTCATTATGTTTCTTTTATAATTATATTATTTCACAATAAACACATCTTTAAACATACTCGTCAATCATGTTAATGTGTGTTCATGACTTGAACGATTTAACCACATATTTGAAATATGGTTTAAAATAAAATTAAGAATGACTAAGGGAACATTCAAACTAATACTACTATAATATATTAAGTAAATAATAATTATTATATTATTTCATAAATATTATATTAATTTTTTAACTTATTTTTAGAGTAACATTTTCATTCATTAAAATTACTATAATAAGCAGTTATTAATTAGGTTTTCACATAACGTAACTAAAACTCCTATGAGACGAAATAAGAACATATTAGATCAATAGAATTTATATATTAAAGAATCAAAAATGATATATAAATATCTATATTGGTATAAAATGATGGGTAATTATATGAAAATTAGTAAACATCTGTAAAACAGTTGAAGTTATTAACACCCGAGGACCATAATATGCTATAACTTATAAATTTAAACTAGATAAATAATTATAATAAGGGTAATAAAAATGTAATATTTATGTTCTATTTTAATTAAAACGTTATTATTTTATCTATTTTTTTTCTAGAGAAGGTTAGTGTGTCATCAACAAAGCATGGAATCAAGGTAACATTTTTTTCTCAAGTTCCCTTTCGTTGAGGTATGATATAATGTTTTTCACAAATTTCCACTTTATTTAGAATAAATAATTTAAAAATGAATTAATTGATCATAAATAATCATTTTTAATGTGATATAAATTTTTTATTTCACAATATATCCCATATGTTCTTTCAATTCATTCAATTCTCAAATTGTAAGGGCTTCTTTGTCTCAAATTTGAATCCCGTGTGATATGTTTATGTTAAACACTATGTTTTATTTTAAATGGTGTAAATAATACCCAATTTTAATTTTTTTTATCAAGATTATATTATATATCAGGATATTCAATGTTTTATTTACCATTCTACCTCTCATGGGTTTTTGATTCAAAAGTTAAAATGGCAGTAAGGGGTTTCCATGACTCAAATATCTTCATCAACTCATAATCACTCTTATTAGAATATAGTTTTCAAATATTGATATATTATAACCTATAAAGGTTTTATGTTTCATCTACCAATTATTGTTTTGGTAAATTACTTCTCTTCATTAATACACAATTCTTTGATTTAATGTTTTCCAAAATAAAAGGGCACCATTTGTTGGAATAACTCCCATTATTTCCTATGATTTTTTTCTTTAATTTCTATTTTTTCTTCCCAAAAATGTTATCATATATTTTTTTAAATATAATATAAATAATTTTATATTATTTTTATGTATTTTTAATTTTTTTTACAAAAACCTCTTTTTATTATAACCCTTAAGTCTTTATTTTTCAATTATTAATGATTATTTTCAAAATAAAACGTTTTCAAAGTATTTTCACGCTCCATTTTTGAAAAAAATATGTATTTTAAAGTTCATAGTATTAAAGTTTTATTTTAATATTATAATTTTTTAAATTATATTCACTTTACCTTTTGGTTTTTTTGTCTTTTTTAAGTTCTCATTATTAATGATTTATTTTAAGAGTATAATTTTTCAAAGTATATTCACTTCCCCCATTTTAAAAATTTTATAAGGATTGTTATAAGAGGAAAGGTTTTCAATATATTTTCAGTTTACCATTTTTAAAACTTTATGTCTTTCATGGATATTCTATTAAAGGGTTTCTTTTAACTTTTCTTGAAAACAAAGGATACTTTTTTAAAAGACTCAGAACCATGAATTTTACAGTAGTCAAGGGAAAATGTTTTCAAAACAAGCTTTTTATGGTTTTTTTCATTATATTAAAATGATATATTTTGAATAGATTTTTGTTTTAAGTTTCTCCCTATATTAATCTTTTACGTCATAATTTTGGGTGATCAGGTTTTTGGAATTAAATGATTTAGTGGATGATAATATTTTTTTCCTTTTGTATGTTTTATAGAACATATTTTATTTTCACATCTTCCTTACGAATGTTGAATGATTTATGTTTGGATATTATATGAAACCCATTTTATTTCCATGGTTTCTTTATGTGTTGATTTTGAAATGTATTGAAACTTATTTTATTTATATGATTTATTTTATAAAGGGATGATTGTTTTCATGTGGCACATAAAATTTTAGATTATGAGACATGTGAGACCTATATCTCCCTATAATGCACTGGGTAAAGTGTCATGCCCCATGACATAGAAATTTTATATGATTGGGTTAGAAAGTATCTAGGCTCTAGAAGGGTGACTCTGATGGTGTTTAGATATACTCACAATTTTATGAGTGAACGAGTTAGCAAGAATCCAGGTTCAAAGAGATAATAAATCATATTTTTATGATTATGACACTTCATTTCCTATGTTAATTGCTCATGTTATATGTTTCATGTTTCATTTTATCATTCAATGGTAATATTTTTATCATTTTCGGTGTTATATCTTTATTTCATGCTTATGGTCAACACTTATTGATTTATGTTCTTTTAAAATTTGATATTATTCCTTATTCATTATTTCTTACTTGTTTATGATCCAAATGTTATGGAACTTTTTATGTTATCCCTTATTGTGCATTTGAGATCACCACTTATTATGTTTTCCATTGTTGAGGAGGATTATGTATCATATAACGTCTAAGAGTGGATTTAGATTGTGGAGAATTTTTTTACAGCATGTGAAATTTGTGTTTTTATTTGTTTAATCTCTAAGACACTAAACCTTTTTTTCCTTGGGATGCATGAATTTTTTATATGTAATTATTAAAATATGGTATCAATTTTTTATTTATGTATGTTTATATTGGTTTGGTTTAGCTAGAATCATAGTTGGGTTTTGTTATTTTGGATATTAATTTATATATTTTTGGATATTAGTTAAGTTACCTTTGGTCTTAAGGTTTAATAACATTATTAAATACCCTAGAGTTGAGGATAAGTATATGATTGCATCTTGAAATATTTCTAAAGTATTTATTTAGTGGTTTTACTAAAAATACATCCCTATCTGGATGCTAGAGAGCTAATATGGAGATGTAATATATGCACTTTGGGAAAATCACCCTTAAAAGGGTTGGTTGGGCATTACATTATCATAACCCTAATACATAATGAGTGGGCCATATACAGTTCACCGAGTTAAAAAAACTCCCTAAGGATATGATTTGGTTGATCATATTCTCTTTTTGAACAATTATAAAGGTTTGATTTCCTATTTAAATTGCGAAATAATGTGGAGAAGCGTAAGATAACCCAACATAAAGTAACATAGATCAAACTAATATTGATATAGGTTAAAATAAATGAATTATAGGACAAATTAAAAATGTAAATGAATAATATGTTTTAAGATCAAATTATTTTTAGGATTATGATAATGTTTACCGTATTACTAATATTTTTTCACTCATATAAACCCTTTTGGTTATAGAAATGGAATTAAATTTAAAAAAACATGGTTATGAATGAAAAATTGAAGGTTATATCAATGAAAAACATTCTAAATTATATATGGAATGTGAGACCTTATGATTATTTTACACAAACTATCATTGAGTATGATTAAAACTGTAAATATAGTCTAAGTTCCAAACACACCAAATGAGAGAAGGATGGAGTCTCATAAAATTTCAAGTGATGAAGATAATGAAGGATAAAATGTTTAATTTATTACATGTCAATTTTTTTAATAAATTAATAAGGAAATTAACTTAATTGGATTTTAATAAGATATTCTTGTGGAATAGGGGATCATCAAGCATCAAAATTTCAAATAAAAATGAAAACATTGGTTATCAAAAAGGGGGTGGAAATTAAAAATCCAAAGGTACTAATAATGTTTTAATTCCTTATGTGTGGAAATCTTGTACACTCCCCAAGTCAATTTCATAAATCTAAGGAGAATAAGAATTATTGGAATGAATTACCACTAAAACCAAGAGAAAAAGGTGGATATTTTTAAATTGATTTTTATGAAGTTGATTGTTACAACTAAACCCACCAATTTAGAATTATGTATATACAATCTCTATTCTTGCTCCAATATGTTTCCTTGTTTTCCCTCTAAGGGTACCACCCTGATGTTTGTTTATAAAATACAATATCTTGTTTCATTATGGTTTATTTTCAACATCTTTTTTATGAGAATTTAAATATTATCATTGTTTATTGGGATGGATTTTATTTAATGGATTAAATATTAAAACCAATACTCACTATTCAAAAATCATGGTCAGATTACCCATAATATCCACCTTATTATAAAAATGTTTTGGGGGAGAGAAAAAAACCCAAAAATTCTACAAAAATATCTTAATGTTATTTCAATAGTGGTTGATAACAAGATATCATCATCATCATAATCATTATATGTTAATGAACAACTATCGTGTGTAGGACCCGGTGTTTCTAGAGAATTCAAAAGAACAATTATAGGGGTGGATGTTGAATAAAAACCACTACCATAATTGATAGATCAAAATTACATGGTGGTTAGGTGAAAAGGTGGAGGCCAACTATTTATTTTATAGTTAGGAGTAGTTTTATAATCAATATCAATGACCCATAAACATTTGAGCCCTTTCAAAATGTGAAATAAGTATTTTGGGTCTTTAAAACACCTTTTCAAAGACACGAAATTCTACAAACAGTGGATTTTATGAGGCATCTATAACCCCACCATCCTTTTGGTGAGAGGGTTTTATGGAGTGGGTGGTGTAAGGATTGGGGAAACAGGTAGGTGAGGAGATGGATGGTTATCTATTGAGTCGTAAACATAAGTGAGAGATAAGACATCAAGGACATAGTTCGATGCATTGGGGATAACCACTCGAGAAAGGGATTTGATGGGTTTGAATGTAGATCATGATGAGGCTTATAAGGAGGAGGATAATTCATAGTCATATTCATTGTTTGACCACAAACTTCCACCAACACAACTAATAAAATGATCTATGAGATACAAGACACAGATGTGTAAGGTGTAACTATTATATAATAATGGATCACATTTATTTCTATAATGCAATTTTTTTGATAATATTTAACTATAGCTAAAAACTATGAATTCATTAAAAATTAAAATAGGTCTGAATACCAAACCATGAAAGGTATTCAACTCAAATGGTTAGAAAGAAACACAATATCAGGAATATGATTATTATAACTAGGTAGAATTCGTTGATAACTCACTAGAGAATTAAATATTGAGCCATATTAAAAAACACCCTTTGATGAATTTTTTAGTAAGTAATAATTAAATTCTGAGGATGAAATTTATATATGGTAGTAGAATGAGAAGAACTTATATTTTGGATCCTTTAAAATTTATACTATTTTTTATAACTTGAGACACATGCTACACCCAATTGAAAAAACCAAAATATATTAAGAAAAAAATTATTAGTGAATCTATAATGGACAATAATATGGTAAACCATTAATAGTTATTTCCTTTAGAAGGTAAATAATTAATATGAGTTAATATTCGATAAGTTATTTTCAATAAAATTAAAATTATTCATATTTTATATTTACTTTTAAAAATCTATATTTATAACTTTAAGAATTTAAATTTTATAATTTAAATTTCATTTCCGAATTCAACACATCAGAATTATTAATGGGTTAAATGTTATGAAATTATTATATTATACGAATAAATTGGAATATTTTTATATATTTTATGATAAAATAATATATTATAAAGTATTATAATTCATTTTAAAATATTTTATTAAATTTATAAACCTGTGCTCATCAATTTGATTGTTTATATAGCGATTTAATGAAAACTGTATTTCAACTATATTGTTGAAATAATTATAACATGATGAAATTATGTTTTTGACTTATGTTATTTTTATATAAATAAATTTTAGATGATAATAATTATTTTAAACTCATTAGTTCCAATGTAATTTTTAATTGTACCCTAATCATATTTTTTTCTTAAAAACAAACTTGTTTAAAAAACGAGGTTCTCCACATTACTTGTGCTAACATTAAGATTAATTTCTCTATAAATATAAATTTAATTTGATAAAGTTATTCCTATATATTAGATAATAATTTTCATATGATTTAATTTTTACAATTTCATTTTGAGGTATAAAATTTATATTATTAGGATTTACGCTAATTTACACGATAATGGTGATGTAATTATTTTAAAATTATTATTTTATTAATATCAATGAATTTATTTTGAATAAGTTAAATGGAAATCCTTTAAATAACGAATATAATATTATATAAAAACATATAATTAAATACATTAATACTCATTTAATTTTTAATGAATACTAAATAATATTAAGAATCTTTTATGGTCAAGATGTCATCTTTCTACTAAAAACATTTTCCAACACACTATCAATTTTAATTTAAATGTTAATTTCTTAATATTTTGGAATTAATTGAATTAAATATATGTTAAATATATTTCCAGCACTCCCAAATTTGGTTATATAGGTAATTTTATATGTTTAATAAAATATAAATTCACCTAGTTAAAAAACAAGTCACAAAATTTAAAAGTATAAAGTAAAAAGTAACGGAAAAGTGGTAAAAACACTATAAAATGTTTACAGCATGTGTATAAACACATTTCTTTGACTCTATAAACCAAAATAAACCCAAAAATATATAATTTTAATACTTTTTATTTATTAGCCTAGTAATTATATCCTGGCATTTTAAAAAAATGATGAGTGCCTCCTAGAGTTCCCCCTTTCTTCCCTTATAAAGGGATTCCAATACTACCCTTAAAATCTAAAAATAAAATTATAATTACTCATTAAAAGTAGTCTATTTTACAATCCCTATAACACTATCCCACAAAAATAGTCACCTAGTCACTCAATGTCAGCCTAATTCCTTCTATTTCTAGGTAACTTGCAAGGGAAAAATCAAGCCTACAACTTAAGTATTATCTTCTTATTAAGTTTTTTCTTCTTAATGTTACTCTTACAAATATATAATAATAATATTAATATTTTGACTTAAGTATAAATATTACACATAATTGGTTTTATATTTATGGCACAACCCTTAATTAATAATTTCTATCCACTTATAAAAATAAAAGAACATCGTTATTGTGTTACTCAAACTACCGCCTACATGAAGAGACCTCATTAATTTTTCATTACAAAAATTCATGTATGGTATTATTGGTGGTTATTATTAATAAATATTAAATATATAATTTAATTTCATTTCAAAATTTTCTATTTAATATCCAATTTCACCCTTTCTCACATGTTGAGAAACTTGAAAGCTAATCATGCTTACATGTAGATTACTACCTCCACGATGAACCATTGTTCAATTTTCATAAATAAATTCATAAATTATATAAAAATATTAATATAAAGTTCAAAATCATAAAAAAATAAGAATTATATCATTATTATTTTTATAATGATATTATATCAAAAGAGACACCTCCTTAACCATACTCACCGATCGAGTTAAAGCATGTTCATGTTTGGGTTAGTTTAACCACATATGTGGTCAATTATTTAAAATAATATTCTATATGACTAAAGGAACATGAAAAATAATAATATTATGATATATTAAATGAATAATAATAATTTTTATTGGATTTTTAGATATTAAATTAATTATTTAACTTATTATTAATGTAACATTTTCATTTGTTATAATTACTGAAATAATCTTTTATCTATTTGCTTTTCATATAAAATAACCAAAATTCATATGGTATGAAATATGAAATTTTTTAATTTAAATAATTTATATATATTTCATAATCTTAAATTACATATCAAATTGAACTTTTTTTCAAATGGTGGGTAATGATATCAAAATTGTTAAACATGCCAAACCAGTTTAATTTTTTAACACCTAATTATTGTAATAGGATATAAATAATTAATCTCATCATGATAAAAAATATAATGGGGATTATAAATGGGAAATATTTATGATTAAGGTTATGAAATATTTTAATAAGTTATCTCGTTTTTTTCCATGATCTTAGAGTGTAGTCAATTAGGTAAGGAAGTAAGGTGAGAGTTTCTCCTCTCATGTTCAATTTTATTGAGCCATGATTTCATATTTTAAACCTATTAGCCAATGATGTGGTATGGATAATGAAAAAATTAATTAATTAATAAAAAATAACTCTTTTTCATTGGATATAAATTTTTATTTCACAATATATCCTTCATGTTCTTTCAATCCATTCACGTATCAAGTAGTAATGGTTTCCTTGTATCAAATATTAATACCTCAAGACTAATTGATTCTACACACCATTTTTAATTGTAAATGTTTTCAATAATACATCATTGTCATTTTTTATCATAATTATTACATATTTCATGATATTCAATGATTTATTTAATTTTCTACCTCTCATGGGGTTTCGATTAAAAAATTAACAGGGTACTAAGGGGTTTCTGGGAATCATATCTCTTTATCAGGAAATAATAAAACTACATTGACTATAATATTACAATATTGATATATTATAACATATTATGTTTTATTATTTTATTTATACTTTATTTTATTATTAAATTAATTATATTTATCAATATAAAATTCTTCTATTAAATCTTTTCGAAAATAAAAGTGCGTCATTCGTGAGAAGAACACCCATTCTTACCAATGGATTTTTTCAATTCCCATTTTCTCCTTCCCAAAAATATTCTAATATATTTTTGGAAAGATAATATGGATTATTTTATTGTATTTTCATAATTCTATATCTGTTTTCAAAATTAAACCTTACCACTCTTTAAGATAGATGGTTTTTTCAATGAAGTTATTTCACAGTGCTCAAAAGTTTTTTTCTCTCATTTAAATTACAAAGTTTCATCATCCACTTCACATTTTAGTTTAATAAATCTTATATTTATTTTTTAAAACTTTATGTCTTTTTTAAATTCCCCATCATTAAATAATATTTTTTAAAATAAAATTTTCCAAATTATTTTCACTTTCTATCTTTGGACAAATTTTATTTTTCAAGTGTTCATTATTTAATATTGTTCTCAAGAGTAAAAGTTTTCAAGGTATTTTCAGTCCCCGAATTTAGAAAAAATTATAAGTTTTCTTTTATGTGTAAAAGTTTCCATTTATTTTTAATCTTACTTTTTAAAACTATTATATCTTTCAAGGATATTTTATTTGGAACTATTTACAATAAGGTTTTCCAAATTCTTTTATTCCTCTTATTAAATGAACTACAACATCTATAAGGGACTTGGTAAATAAAAACACTTTATTTGAGTTATATAAATTCTTATTTTAAATTTGTTTTCCCATTAATATCCCATTTAAAGGATATTACCTTTTTTACTTTGTGGGAAAAGAGTTTACGAACCAATTCCATTTCCACACAATGTTTTATTTTTCTTCTTTCTTGAAAAAATGATAATTCATGAGAAGGGTCTCATAACCAGGTCTTTTAAAATGGTGAATAGAAAATGTTTGAAAAATGGAATTTGTTTTTTTTTCATTATATTCAAATGATATATCTAAAATGGAGTTTTGTTTCATATTTATTCCAATATTATTCTTTTATGTTATTATTTTGGGTTATCATATTTTCAATATCAAATGATTTTGTTCGTGATGTTATTTTATATTTTTTTGGACATTTTAAGAAACTATTTTTTTCATGGATTCCTTATGAAAGTTGAATGAATTACATTTGGATATTCTATGAAACCCATTTTATTTCCATGGGTTCTTTATGTGATGATTTGGAAATTTCATAAAAGCTATTTTATTTTTATGGGTTATTTGATGATGTGATTCTTTTTTTCAATATGGAACATAAATGTATAAATTATGAGATGGGAGAGACTTGTATCTCCCTCAAATGTATTCATTAATGGATAATATCTAAATATATGTAAATTTTAGGTGAATTGTTTAGAAATTATCTATGTTCACAGTTGGGGTGTGTGATGGCGTTGATCTCTACTCCAAATTTTATGATTGAACAGGATGGTGGGAAGCTAGTTTCAGAATGATACCAAATAAAATATTTATGATTTTTAAACTTTCTTTATTATATTCAGGACCCATGTTATACACTTCAAGTTTTATTTTCTCATTCCATGGTAAAATTTTACCATTTTAGACATTATATCTTTCTTTAATGTGTATGGTTAACACTTATTGACTTATGTTCTTTTGAAATTAGATATTTTTAATTATTCATTATTTTCCACATGTTTATGATCTAACTATTATGGAATTTGTTACTTTATCCCTTAGCTAGTGTTTGAGATGACCCTTCTTCGGTTTTACCTTCCCTAGTATTTTAAGAGTATTATGTCTCAGGGAAGGTCAAATAATGGATTTATATTATAGGTAAATGTTCACAACATGTGAAATATGTGTTTTTTATGTTTATATTCTCCAAGACACTACACCTTTTGGTCCTTGGATTGTGCAACATTTTCTCGATGTAATTATTAAACTATTTTATCCATGTATTATTTATGTATGTTAATCTTGATTCACTTCTATTGGTATAAAGTAGATTTTAGTTATTTTGAAGAATAATTTACATATTTTTGGAGATTATTTAAGTTACCTTTAATGTTAGGGTTAGAGTACAATAGTAAAAACCCTAGAGTTGAGTTTTAGTATAAGATGATACCCTGAAATATTGGTAAAGTATTGAGTAACTGGTTTTCTAACAAATGAATCCCCGTATGGATAATGGGAAGTGGCTAGGACTATAATAAATATTCACCTAGGGGTTATCACCCAAAAGTGGTTTGGTTGGTAATTTAATTGATCATCACCCTGATACATAATGATTAGGCCTAAGACTACACACCAAGCTACACACTCTCGAGGGTTATTCTTTAGTTGATAATATTTTATTTACAAACCAATATGAAGGATTTATTTCCCAATTTATTTGAGTAATAAGGATGAGAAGTATAAGATAACCCAACTAAAAGTAACCTAGATCTGACTAAGATTGATATAGGTTAAACTAAAGAAACTATAGGAAAACATAGAAGTGTAAAAGAAAAATATGTTTTAAGGTTGAATAAATTTTATGATTATTATATTTTACCATATTATTAAAGTTTTTTACTCATATCAAACCTTTTGGTTTTAATAATGGGTGGAAGTAAAAGTAGTCAAGTCAACTAAGGATAAAGTGATTGTTTCCTCAATGAATATCCCATTGGAATTATAGATGGAATGAAAAACCACATGATTAGGAAAAACTAACTATTATTGAATATTGTTAATAATGTGAACATAGTCAAAGTTAAAAAATAACCAAATAAGAAAAAGATGGTGTCTCATGAAAGATAAAGTGATGAATACGATGATTAAAAACTATTCAATTCATAACATGTGTTATATGTTTGAATAATAACTAAGGGAATTTACTTGAGGGAATTGGAATATTATTTTCCAATTAAAGAGGGGGTCATTGAGCACCAAACTATGGTAGGAAAATGAAGTGTTCAGTTAGAAAAATTGGAGTATAAATCATGAATCCAAAGGAACCACTAATTTACTAATTCCATAAGTGAGGGAATTTTATACATTACCCAAGTCATTATCACAAATATAAAAAGGATACAAATGATTGGTGTGAATGAGCACCATAACCGATGGAACAAGCTAGATCCTGTTAATTGACTTATGATGAGGTGGGTTGTGTTAACCGAATCATCCAATTTAGATTTATGGATATAGGATATTTCTTCTAGAAACTATATATTTCCTTATCTATTCACTAAGTATACCACCCTAAAGTTGTTTATTAAATAAAACATCTAATTCCATGATGGTTTCTTTTAAAAATCTATGTTTATGAGAATATATATATTAGTAGGGTTATTTGAGATACTTTTTATGTAATATATTATCTATTTCAATAAAGACTCCCTATTCAAAAATCATGGGTTTATTACACAAAACATCCTTCTTGTTAGATTAATGGATGTAGTAGAGATTACAACCAGAAGATGACATGAAGAGATATTAACACTACTGCAATAGTGAATAATTATAAAATATCATCTTCATCGTCATCCAGAAATGCACCACCATTTCATTTAGTCCCATATATTTCTATAGAAGTTAAAAGAACTATGATAATTGTGGATATAGAATACAACCCAGTTGTCACGAACCAAGTCAGGGTGTCATCCAACCTGAAACCCGACCCAATTCATGAAATTACTCAAAGGGAATTCTTAATCCCCATAGGCTAGAAACTAGTGCCTGGGTATCAAAAATATAATTTTGGAACACTTTTACCCATTCACATAATCATAAACAACCAAAAAGAATAAACATCACAATAATTGACAACCATAACCAAACAAGGTTCAATAATTTTTAGATTAAATGTTTTACAACATTAACCAAAACCAAAAGTAATAAAACAAAATGGGAATGAATTTTTTCCCCAAAAATATCTTTTAAACAAAAGGTATTTCACCCTAAATCCACGACCACCAACACTTGAAATAAGTGGAACACTAGAATCCGGATCAACCATCACCATCGTGACACAACTTGGATTTAACTTGGTCGTACATAAAAAATTATACATACACCCAAAGTGTATGTAGGGTGTGAAACAAATCATATTAGGATTCCACCCAAAAGAAAGATTCCTTTATATAACATTAGAATAAAAATCAAGATACATATTTGTATAAGAATATTTGATACATTTCTCTGAAAACATTTTAAAGAAAAATTTCTCCAGAAAATCTTTTAAAAGAAATTATTTTGACAAATAATCTTGAGTGAATTAAAAGTTTATAGAAGTAGAACACTATGAAACTCATACCTTAGTGATAAAAATAATTTAACTCAAATATCTACAGCATTCTTGTGGAGGATCCACTAGAGGGGATCCAATCCTAAAGATCTAGTGGTCTCTAAAATATAAACCAATACTAATAGTATACCCGTGAATAAGCCACTATTGGGAAAAAATACCAAGGTCAAGCGTTATGTGACCATATCACAAATTTAGTTAGTTTTATAATTTTAAATACTAATAGATTAATCTGATGATAAACCACTTCTGAATCAACTAGCGTACTAGTCATTGTTTTCCCACCTAGATACCTGGGATTCCCTTTGTTCTCAAATTCCATTTCACATATCACATAAATAATCACTTTCACATACACCTACCAAGAATCATAATCACACAAGGGAATAACTAATTTCACATTTTTCACATTGATCTAGTGATCAAAACTCACCTAGAAACCACCCCTTTTCCTAAAAAAACACCTTATATTTTACACACACACCAAAACCATTTGGAAATACATTTCACACCATTTTCACAATTTATGAAACTCATTTGAAAATGAAATAATAAGAACACATATGGAATCTAACCATTTATAGGGGCAAAGCCCCTTTCAAATTCCTACTCACATAAAAACCATTTCATAACATTATTAACATCACTTACATAATTCAATGACATATTTAAGGTGTACAACAAATCATAAAACATGTAATAAAATCCATTTCTCTTGGAAAATTCACTTTTAATACTGTCTCACCATTAAATCTATATGAAAATACATTTTTCACTATTCACACAAGGAATAAAACACTTTAATTAATCACCACAACAAAGCACACATGAAACATAACCATTTTCCTTTTGAAACCCCATTTTCCTTACATGAACATTTCTAAACCTTTCCCAAACATGTTTTCACCACAAAAATAATGCATAGAACACATTCAACCAACCAAGAAAGATTATTAAAATCATATAGTAATGTAAAATAATAGAACCACCAACCTCACACTTGGAAACTTCTGGAAATTGGTGAAAAAAAAACCACACCACCATAGGACCCTATTCAGGCAAGATCAAACAACAATCATATAGATTTATTCCAACAACACAAGATAAAACCCTCTTTATTTCAAAAAACCCACTGGAAAATAAAAAATCAAGTAAGAAGGAGGAAAAAACCCTAGAAAGAGGGATAAATTGAAGGAGAATAGAGTCACTTAATGATTCCATGAAGAATCAGGGTCAAAACCACCCATTTATTGAGGCTCGACAGGTCCAAGAAAGCCTGGTGGAGGCTCCCATGGCTACAAATTCTATATGGGGGGGGGGGAATAGATAAGATTTAGTGTTAAAACCTAAGAATATATAAAGGTAAATTTCCACATTTTAATGACCATTACAAGTCACATGGTAACCCAGCAGAGTTTTTCCAAACTATGCAGTAACCATGAGCCCCAAACTATGTTTGAGGGATAAGATGTTTGGTTAGTACACATGGTTTTCCAAACTGTGTGCCAACCATGTGCCAACTATGTACCAACTAGTTTCAAGAAAAATATATCCATTTTTCACCGAAAACACATGGGGATACCAAGATATAAAAACTATACTGAAAATAAAAAAATATTACTTGAAAGTAAAATCACAGCTGTGATAATTTTCCTCACCAGGAAAACTTTCCACACTCAAAACATCAACTCAAATCTTGAACAGAGAATAAAAAAGGATTCTCCTATTAAAACCAAGACTTCTAATACCACTTCTCATTCCCATCACTACCATGATTCCAAAGAACCAGGAGAAACAAAATAGAATTTCAACAAAGCACTTTCTCATAAGAATCTATAATCCTCATTAACCGATTAGACACTAACAAATCAGAGTCTATTTCTAACTCTTCCCAATTCAACACATGAGAGGGATCCTAATTATAATTTTTTATATGAGATACATGGAACACGTCATTAATTGACATCATATGAGAGGGATAATATAACCTATATTCCACCTTACCAACCTTCTCGGTAATCTAAAATGGTCTAACATACCTCGATGTTAGCTTCCCCTAATTACCCAGAAAATGGCGACGCAAGTGAGGTTCCTCTTTTAGGAACACCCGAGCAACCGTAGAAAAATAGTTAGATATACACCTATAATTGTCATATGGATTGTGACGACTCTACAATATCAACAAGAACTGCCTAAACAACTTTACTTTATGGGAAGTTTCTTTCACTAGGCTCGAACCAAAAAATGAGGTCTCTCCCACCTCATCCCAACATAAAGGCTATTAACATGGAAAACCACAAAGAACCTCAAAAGTATCCATTCAAATAAAGTATTGGTAACTAATTTTATTTTCAAAACTCAAGAAATACCAAATGGTTATCCCATTAACCTCATAAATCCAACACACATGCCCAGAGAATGTATTAAAAAATCTGATTCGCCTGTACCATTTGACCATCCATTTGATGATGGTATGCCATGCTCAACTTGTCCAATGAGCCCATTACCTTTATAAGACCTTTCCAAAGTAGCAAGGTAAAATGTGGGTCCCTATCTAAAATAATTTTCAATGATACACCATGAAGCCTCACAAACTCTAGAACATACAGCCGATCCAACTCATCCAACTTGTCTGAATCCTTTATTGGAATGAAGTGGGATGATTTGGACATATGATCAATCACTACACAAAAAAAATTCCCCCCTGGGGTATACAAGGAAATACAATAATAAAATCTATGGTGATCTCATCCCACTTCCAAGTAGGAATGGGTTTCTTCTAGACAATTCTATAGTTCCTTTGGGGCTATGGTTTATCCTGATGAAATGCATAACACTGAGATATCAAGTAATACACTTTCCACCTCATAATTGGCCACTATAACTATCGAAACACATTATAGTACATCTTGGTAGCACCATGATGAACAACCCACAATGATTGGTGTCTATCAGGCATCACCACATCCCTCAATGTAAAGGTCACCATAAAGCGACCCTTGAAGCACAAAACTCCATCAAGATAAAATAAACATTCAAAAGTAACCCACACCTATTAAGAAACTAGATAGATAACTAGTAAAACTCATCATTCATCTTCTTGTGCAAAATTAAATCTAGGGGAGAAGGTGTCAACTAAACACCAGCAAAGAACAAAACTCCACTATGCTCCTTAGTCTCCAAGTGCATCTGAGAAAAAATCCCAATCAAATTCTACCCATCCCTAGAATGATTCAATTATTTCACTTGCACTTTCTTTCTCAAAAAATCCACCACAACATTACCTTTTCATAGGGTATGCACGATGTCAAAATCAAACCCATGATGGTACTAAATCCAATAAAGTTATCTCAAATTCAGATATTTCTATGAGAAAATGGAGTCAAAACTCTTGTGATCAGAATATACTACAAACTTATCCCCAAAAAGATAATGGTGCTACCTCTTTAGGGAATGCATCACTGCTGCTAAATCTCAGTCATGGATTGTTTAATTCTTTTTATGTGTTCAGATTTGGTGAGAACCATAATCCACCACATGGTTATCCTATATCAACACACAACCAATACCCATATCATATTCATCACAATAGACCACATATCCCTTTCTAGATTCTAGAAAGATCAAAATTGGGGTGGTGGTCAACTGCTACTTATACTCCTCAAAGGATTCTTGATATTTGATGTTCTATTTGATCTTCAACCCCTTCCGGGTAAGTGTTATCATGGATGTAGAGAGATGAGAGAAATCCTAGAAATGCCACCTATAATACCCTGCTTGGCCCAAAAATATTCTGATTTCAAAAACATTATTTGGTTTTCCCATGACATAAATTCAATAATCTTCTCGATTCCACAAAAACCCCAAATTCCGAGATCACATGGCCCATAAAATTCACCTCTAATAACCTGAAGGTGCACTTAGAAAGCTTCTCATAGAGACGATGATTCTGAAGGGTGCCCAACATAATCATCAAATTCTGCTCATGCTCCTCCTTGGTCATAGAATTGACCAAGATGGGATGAAATAATAAGACAATAATGGAATTCAAATACTAGTCGAACACCCTCTTCTTGAGTTGCATATAGATAATTGGATATTTTTTCAACCCGAAGGGCATAGACAAGTACTCAAAATGGCTATACCTACTTCAGAAGGCCATTTTAGGAACATCTTACTCTTTAAATCTGACTTTGTGATACACAAAACACAAATCAAACTTGGAAAACCTCCTTTCTCCCTTTAATTGATAAAAAAGTTCATCAATTTGGGGAAAACGATACTTGTTATTAACCACCACCTTATTGAACTAATACTAATCAATGCACAATTGAAGAGATCCATTGGAATTTCTTGAATATAAAAATGGGGTAACCCATGGAGAGATTCTTGGGTGAATGAATCCATTGGATTTCAAAATGTACAATTTTACAATTAATTCCCTCAACCTGATGGGGGTCATATGGTATGGGGGAATAGATATTAGCTATGTTCCCAATTCCAAATTAATGGATAAGTCTACATACCTCTCTAGAGAAAAACCCAAGAAATCCTTTGGAAAAGACTCTTGAGACACGTCTACCATGAGATGTAATCTTTCTTTAGATCTATTATCACTCTCCTCTAACATAAGTAGTGAGATCTCATAAACAAGATTTATCATCTCTGGAAGTGGAGGTCAAGCATGACTTGACCAAGGATCCCAGTCACCTTGAGAAACATGGATACTTACATCGTGTTCCACAAAACTCACTCTCCGCATAAAACAATCGATGTGTGCATGAAAACGATCCATCCAATCCATACCAAGGATCACATCAAATAGGTCCATATCTGAAATAAGAAAACCCCATTCCAACTCAACCCCTGATTTATTGAGTGTGAAAAATAGACACCTAGAACCCAACTATCATTCCTTACCAATAGATGTTACCAACTCCATTTCATATAGAATAAGCATAGTTGAAAACTTTAAAACATACAGAAGATTAGAATAAATAAAAAAATTGAATCACTAGTATCAAAAATAATCATAGCTAAAGATGATGCAATAAGGATGGTAATTAGAATGGTCCAAGCCCTGCATCCAATTCCACTGGTGCTCAATCCATCACATAAAGTTTCCCCATCTCATTTTGATCCTAATAATGACAAATACCTTGAGGTTTTTCCCTAAAATGGATCTTCCCAAAAGAGAATAAATCCCTTCCACTATGAACTCCAAATCAACAACCTGCTATCCTGTATGGTTCTATCTGAGCTAACATCCCTTTAGAAGCTACAGATCTGGAACCACTCTGATATGGGTTCACCAAACTAAATAATCAATTAAAGTTCCCCATATCCTCACATTGGTGACAAGGTTATGGAGGAGATGAAAACATAGATAGCATATTCCCTACTTTTCTAATTTGACGGAACACCGCTGAACCAAAATCAGATTCTATAAATGAAGACAACCTGAAAGGATATCTTGAACTACCAACTCCCTTCTTCCCCTACCCATATTGCTTCCTCTTCTTCCTAGAATAAATACCACTTCCCACTACTGATACATCCATAGAGAAACCCTTCGTGGTCCCACCATCAATTTCCACCATCATGGCCTGATCAACCAACTCAACATAAGTTTTTAGCTTGAACAAGAAAACATTAGATTGGATTTCTGGACACAATCACATCTGAAACTTCTTATCCTTCATCTTATTATTAGAAAGGATCTCGGATGTGTACCAAAATAAATTTTCAAACCCATTAGCATATTCCGCCATGGAATAATCTCCCTTGGAAAGCGTGAAAAACTCCCAGGATCTGGTGAAGGAAAAAATATCAGTACAATACTACTCTTTGAAAAAGACCTTAAAGTATTTACACGCCATATGGTCATGCTTTACAACTTTCACTATTGAGTCCCACTACTTACAACTAGGACCCTACAAAAAGAATGAAGTACATTTCACTATATCTTTCTCATGAGAATAAAGAAACTCAAACATTATTTCTATATTCTAATGCCACTACTCTACTTTCTAAAGTTCCATGCTACCCTAGAAAGAAAAAGGTGATTCTTTAGGAACTTCCGAGCCTTGTCCCATATAGGGCCTATTTTGGATTCTCTAACCTGAGAAAGACCAATGATATCTCCTTATAACAAAGAATCGACAAACCGAAGCATTGATTCCACTAACCTTTGATCAATTGGTGAGGGAGAACTCTTTCCAACATCTTCTCATGGTTGTAAATGAATTCTTCAACGATGCATCTTGCTACAACAAGAAGTAACCATAAAGAAAACCATTAGTACTCTTATTTTGAAAATTTATCGCAACATCAAAAATATATCATACACTTCAAAAAATTAAAACATAACCAGATCCATAAAAATGACAAGTCAACCAAATCACTCCACCCCCACCCATGGTCCATATATAGTCTACAACCTATACGTCTCACCTGAATGAGAAGTTAAACAAAATCCCAACATCCAATGGTGACTCAAGTCTTGTCAGTAAGTGTGATGGCTAGAAACTCTACTCACAACCAAAATCTCAAGCCTTAGAAATACTATCTCAGGTATATGTTGTCTATTTCTCCCAAAAACTTGTTCAAAAAATAGTGTGACCCTCTCGGATATCATTTTTGAAAATCCAATCCAGGGTGTCATCCAACCCGACACCCATACCAATTCATTTGATGGCCCAAAGGGTATTCCCAATCCCCACAGACTGAAAACTAGTGCCCGAGTATTAATAATATACCATGTTAATGATTTCACCCATTAAAATAGTCATAAATAATAAAAAATAATAAAAATAAAAATAATATATAACCATAACCAAACATGGTTAAAAAACTTTCAGATTCAAAGCTTTTCAACGCTAACCAAAAACAAAAGTAATACAATGGAATGAGAGTGAAAAAAATATCCAAAAAACATCCATGTAATAGGATGGAAATCAACATTAAACCAATACCAGCAACACCTACAATAAGTGGAACACTAATAACCAGATCCACCATCACCACTATGAAATATATTTCCATTCATTGGGTCATACATAAAAAAGTATATATACAATGAAATCTTTATGTTGGGTGTGTTCCAAATCCTAGAAGGATTCCACCAAAAAGAAAGACTCGATTCAATAACATTATAATAAGAATCAACATGCATATTTCTATAAGAATATTAGAAACGTTTCAAAGATTTTTTTAATGAATACTTCCTCAAGAAACAATTTTAAAAGAAAATCATTTTTACAAATTAGCTTGCTCAAAATAAAAGTGTACAGATGGTATATCATATACCAATGGATTTAACCACATCACATAAACATCATTTCACAAAAGAGAACCATGGAAAAATACATATAAGTAACTAGCACAAGTGGGACACTATGAACCTCATACCTTGGTGATTTAAATACCCCAACTCAACTACCAATAATATTCCTATGGATGAACCACTAGAGGGGATCCCGTCCCAAAGATCTAATGGTATCTAAAAAATAATCTAATACCAACATAATTCTCAAGAATGATCCACTAGAGATGAATGCATCCCATGTTCTAGTGGTCTATGATCGTATCACATGTTTAGATAGTGTTGTAATTGTTAATCCATCTATGTGAATTTGGGATTCAACTACTTCTACATCAACTAGCATTCTATTTCTAGTTCACCCATCTAGATACTTAGGATTCCCTTTCTACTCAAATTACATTTAACATATAACATAAATATTCACTTTCACATACACATTCCTAGAATCCTAATCACACCAGTAAATAACCACTTTCACATTTTCATAATGGTCCAACGATCAAAACTACCCTTGAAACTACCCCTTTTCATAAAAAAAACCAACTACCATTTTCCACACACACCAAAACCATTTAGAAATAAAATTTTCACCAATTTCATAATTTATGAAACTAATTTTAAAACACAACAAGAAGAACACATGTGTAATCCAACCATTTCCTTGGTAAAATACCCTTTTGAATTCATACTCATGTCAAAACCATTCCATAACATGCTTAATATCACTTTCAAAATTCAAAGACACGTTAAAGGTGCACAATAAAGAATCCAACATGTAACAAAACCCATTTATCTTGGAAAATTCACTTTCAAAAAATTCTCAACTTTAAATGTATTTGAAAATACATTTATCACCTTTCACACAAGTCATAAAACACATTAAATAAGTTCTATAAAAAAACACATGAAACATAACCATTTTCCTTTAGAAAACCCATTTTCATCACATTCGCATATCTAAACCTTTCCAAAACGTGTTTCTTCCCATAAAAATAATGAATAAAAGACATTAAAGAAACCAAGAAATAATATCAAAATAATATAATAATGTAAAATCATGGTACAACCTATATTACATTGGGAAACTTCTAGAAATCGGTACGAAACCACAAATGCCCCACCACAAGACCCTATAATGGAAAGATAAAAAACCATTAATATTTATCCAAAAAACACAAGATCAAACCCTATTTAGTTCAAAAAACCAAATGGAAAATAAGAACTCAATAAATAGGGAGGATAAAACTTAGAAATAGGGAGAAATCAAAGGGTAAGAGAGTCACTTGATGATTCCTTCGAGATCCAGGGTAAAACACTCCCAAGGATTGAGGCTCATGAGGTCCAAGAAAGAATGGAGAAGGATTACATGACTGAAAATCCTAAATGGGGTAGAATAGAGGAGATTTAGGGTTAAAATCAAAGAGGATAAAAAGGTAAATTTTCTCTTTTTAATGACAAGGATAGGTCACATAGTTATAACACATGGTTTTCAAAACTATATGATAACCGTGCACCCCTCACTATCCAAGAGGGAATGGATTCATAGTTATCCTAGATGGTTTTACAAATCTTGCACTAACTTTTTAGTCACAACTCTCCAAAATTGATATTGGAACATACTTACTTGGAGGATGGAACACCGTTTCCACTAACCATGCGCCAACCTTGCACCACTTATTGTTAAGCCAAAAATATAAATTTTCACAAAGAAAAACATGAGAAACATAATTGATAAAAAATATATTGAAAATAAAAAACATTTACTCGAAATAAAATCACATATGTGACACAAGAACAACCATTGATAGTGTAATTGGACATGTTGTTCAGAAGAAAGGGGGAGGCCAATAAGTTATGTCGGAGTTGAGAGGAGTTTAAGAATTAGGTTTGATTCCAAAGAACATGTGAGCCCATGCTGTGTGTGTGGGAAACAAATAGGGTCTTGGAATGAAATATTTGAGACCAAAAATTCCATATAGATAAAATTTGGTGATACATCTATACCTTAAAAACCTTTGGCCAAAGGGTATTACAGATCAGATAATGATTAGATTGGTGCAACAAGCGGGTGAAGAGATGGGCGATTATCTGTTGATGATGATAACATAGGCGATAGATAAGACGAAGAGGCTAAATTTAAATTCATTGGATAAGAACAATATATAAAGGGCTAATAGGGGTCTAAACATGCATCTTAATGATCTTTATAATGAGGAGTACAATTCATAATCAATTTCATCATTTGACCTCACCTGTACACTAGCACCACCATGTTGATGAATTATAGGTGAAAATAGATATGTTTGTAGGGTGTAAATATTAGAAAATAGAGGATTATATTTATTTCCTTAAAAACATTTATGATAATTTTCTATTATAGGTTTGGTTTTTGAACTCGTGGAAAATTAAAATAGTTCCTAACACAAAACCCTAAATGTTATTTAACTCAAATGGTTAGAAAGAAAGAAAATATTGGTATTATGATTAATTTAAGTAAATATAAATAACTTATACCTATATAGAAAATTAAATCTAATTTTATCTTAAAAGATACACATATATATCCTTCTCAACAATTAACAATTAAATTGAGATGCTGCAATTTATTTTAGGGGGTAGAGTGTAACAACCCCAAATTCTGGATCCTTTAAAATACTTACTATGTTTTATAACTTTTTCCACATGATACATAAAACATAAAAATAAAAATATATTAATAATACAATATTAATGAAGCTATAATAAACACTAACATGGTAAAACATTAATATTTATTTCCCTTATAAGGTAAACTGTTAATATTTGTTAATATTAAAATGTTCATTTTTAATAAAAGTAATTTTATTTATATTATATATATTTTTTTAAAATTTATATTTAAAAATATTTGAATTTAAATTTTGTATAATAATATTAATTTTTTAATTTTTCACAAAAAAATTATCTTAGGATGAAATTTTGAGATTTTTCTAAAACAATCAATCTTTAGGTGAATGGTGAAAATACTAATTTTTATTAATGTTGTCACTATTATGAAATTGTTTTTTCATATGAATAAATTTAAATCTTTTTGAAAATTTTACTATAAAATTATATATTATAAATAATTTTAAATAATTTTAAAATATGATGCTATCTTTATAAACCTATGCTCAACATTTTTAAAGTTTATATTACAATTTAATGAGAACTATTTTTCGACTGTTTTTTTGAATTATTTATATCATTAATAAATGAATGTTTTTATTTATTTTATTATTAAATAAATAATTTTTAAATAATAAAAATTATTTTGAAATCATTGGAGTCTATCTATTTCATAATTTTATCATAATCATCAATTTTTTTAAAAGAATAAAATAAAAAAAGATTTTTGTGTGTGTTACATGCACAAATGTTAAGATTAATTTAACTATAAATAGAAAGTTAATTTTATAATGTGATTATTATATTTTAGATAATAATTTTTATACAATTTATTTTTTCCAATTTCATTTTTAGGTATAAAATTTATTTTATGTGGATTAATGCTATCGGCCACGATAATGGTGAAACAATTATTTTAAAATAATTGTTTTATTAATTTCACAAGAATTTATATCGAATAGATTAAATATATGTACCTTAAATAATTAATAAAATAATATTTATAAACACATAATTAAATATTTTTACAATCATTTAATTGTTAATAAACCCCAATTGAAATTAAGAATCTACAAAGACCAAAATATCATTTTTATTTTAAAACAGTATTTTTACACATTATCTATTTTATTTAAAAAGTTAATTTTATACTATTTATAAATTTAATTGAATTAAAAATATTATAAATTTAGTTATATAACACTTAAATTAGTTTTTATATTCTATGTTATATGTTTAATAAAACATAAAATCACATTGTTAAAAAACATGTAACCTAGTTTAAAAGTAAAAAGTAAAATGTAAAGACATAATTGTGAAAAAAATATAAATTATTTAAAACATGTTTGTAAACACATTTTTGCAGATTTATTGACCCCAATACACCATAAAATCAATAATTTAGAAAATTATGTGCCATTGACCTTCTAATAGCATCATAGAGTTATTGAAAAATAATATGTGTTCCCAAAAGTACCCCATTTATTTTCTTATAAAAGGATACCACTAGAACTCTTAAAATATACAAAAATACTTAGAATTAATCCTTTAAAATGTTCTCCTTTATTCTCCCTATACCAATTTACCAAAAACATAAGCCCTTGGTCACTTATATTTGGCATAATCCCTTCTATTTTAAGGGAACTTCCAAGGGAAAAATATAGTCGCCCACGTAAGTATTATCTCAAAAAGTTTTTCTTTATAATATTACTCTTTAAAATATCTTATCACCATAATAATATAATAGATTAATTATGATTATTATAGTAATTAGTTTTTATATTAATTTTTTAACCTTTAGTAAATCATTTCTACCCACTTATAAAAACAAAGGAACATCATTAGAGCGTTGTGTGAACTACCACCTCCACGAAGCGACATCCTTTGTTTTTCATTAAAACTATTCATGGAAGGAATTAATGGTTCTAATGATGAATAAATATGAAATATATTATATAATTATTTTCCTGAAATTTCTTTTAATATACACCTTTAACACCTCTCACACATAGAGAATCCAGAATGCTTATTGTGCGTATGTACAAATTACCGCCTCCACGATAAAATATTTTTCATTTTTTATAAAGATTTTAATAAATTATCTAAAAATATTAAAATATAGTTCAAAATCATAATAAATAAAAATAATTTTATTATTATTCTATTATTATGAAATTTTGTTAAAATAGAAACCTCTTTAACCATACTCACAAATCATGTTAATGTGTGTTCAAGTCTGGGTTGATTTAACCACCTGTGGGAACAATGCTTTAAAATTAGATTTTGGATGACTAAGGGAACCTGAAAAAAAATTATTATAAAAAGTTAAATTAAATATTTATTACTAATTTGTTATTAAAATATTGTATTAATTATTTAAATTATTATTAAAGTAACTTTTTCATTGGCTAGAATTACCGAAATAATGTGTTTTCAATTCAGTTTTCACATAATGTGACCAAAATAAATATGGGATAAAATAAGAACATTATAAAGAAATATAAGATATATATTAAAAAAAATATATCAATAGTTAACTTGTAATCTAATTGTGGGTAGTTATTTCAAAATTAATAGTCATCTATAAAGCAGTTATATTTATTAACACCCAATGGTCATAATCCACTATAAATAATTAATGTTCCCATGAAAATGATTTCAAATAAGGATTATAAAAGGGTAATATTTATGATCAGGGTGAAAAAATAGTTTGTTATTTTAACTATGTTTTCTTACATGTGGTTAGAGTGTCATCCACTAATAAAGGAAGCATGGTAATGGTTTGTTTTCTCAATTTCACTTTCATTGAGGCATGATTTCATATTTTGAACATATTGATATTTTATGTGGTATTGATACTACAAAAATGAATTAATTCATCATATATATATATCATGATAATGTACAATATATTTTTATTTTACAATCTCTTTTACATTTTCTTTTAATCCAATCACTTTTCAAGTTGGAAGGGTTTCTTCATCTCAAATTTGAATCCCTTGTGGTATTTTTAGGGTAAGCCCCATGTTTCATTTTAAATAGAGTAATGTTGGACCATTGTACCTTTAAATATTTATTATATTATATTTCATGATATTCAGTGTTTTATTTAATTTTCTACCTGTCATGGGATTTCTATTCAAATGTTACAAATGCAGTAAGGGGTTTCTGTGACTCAAATATCTCTATTAGGTCATAATCACTCTTATTTGACTATAACCATTCATAACTGACCTATTATTACTTATAATGATGTTATTTTCTATTTACACCTTATTTCATAGTGAAATAACTTCTCTTTATGAATATATAACTAATGTATTCAATATTTTCCTAAATAAAAGTGTAACGTTGGTAAGAATAACTCCTATTATTACCGATAAATGTTTTCTTCCCTATCTATATTTTCCATCCCAATGATGTTTTCACCTATTTTTGGAAATATAATATGGATTATTTTATTTGATTTTCATAATTATTTATCTCTCTTTAAAAGGAAATCTAGTACTATTTTAATGAAATTTTTTGTATATAAGGTTATTTTAATGTGATCAAAAAGCTTATCAATCATTTCAAATAAAATTTTTTATCATTCACTTCAAATTTTATTTTGATATACCTTATGTATTTTTTTCATAATTAAGTATTATTTTTAAAAGAAAAAGTTTTCAAAGTATTTAAATTTTCCCTTTTTGAAAACATTATATCATTTTCAAGTTCTCATTATTAAAGATTATTTTTTGGTGTAAAAATTTTCAAATTATTTCACCTGTCCATTTTCAAAAACTTGATGCATTTTTTGAGTTCCTGTTATTAAGGATCCTTTTTAATTTTAACTGTTTTCAAAGTGTTTTCAATTTACTCTTTTTGAAAAATTTATAAGGATTTTTTAAGAGTCAATCTTTACAAATTATTTTCACTTTTACTATTTAAAACCTTTATAAATTTTAAGTATATTTTATTATAAAACTTTATAATGAGGTTTTGAAAAGTATTCTTTTTTTCATGTTCCATAAATTATGAAATCTGTAAGGGACTTAGTAACTCAAATTACTTTCCTTGAGTTTTGCTATTTCTTATTTGATTTTTTTCCATGAATTTCCATTTCAAATGATGTTACCCATTTTACATATGGAGAAAAGAGTTTCTAAATAAATTCCATTTAAATGAAGGGTTTTATTTTTATTTTGATTAAAGACAAATGATACTTTTAAAAAAACTGCTAACCTTGTATTTTATAAATGTGAATTCAAATTTTTTTCAAAATTTTCTTTTTATGATATTTTTATTATATTAAAATTATACATATATAAGGGATTTATTTTTCATGTTTTCAAATATATTATTCTTTTATGTGATTGTTTTGGATGATTAGGTTTTTTGGTTTCAAATGATTTATTTCATGATGTTATTTTATTCTTTTTTTTATATTTTTATGAATAATATTTTATTCGCATGGGTACCTTAAGAAAATTGAATGATTTAAATTTGTATATTCCATTAAAACAATTTTATTTCCATTTGTTCTTTATCTAATGATTTTGAGATTTTATGAAACCCTTTTCTTTTATTTGGTTTATTTTATTATGTCATGATTATTTTCATGTGGTAAATAAATGGTTGGATTATGGGATGGGTAAGACCTATATCTCCCTCTAATTTATTATGTAAATGATTATTTCTTATCATATTTAAAGGTTACATGAATAGGTTAGTAAGTATCTAGGATTAAAGTGGGTAAAAATCATATATTTATGAACATGAAAAATTATTTGGTATATTAATGGATCTTATTGTATGCTTCCTGTTTTAATTTCTCATGCCATGGTAAAAGTGTTATCAATTGAGGATGGTATGTATTTATGTCATGATTAAGTTTAGCACTTATTGATTTATATTCTTTTGAAATAAATATTTTTTAATTATTCATTATTTTCCACATTTTTATCATATAACCGTTATGGACTTTTTTTATCTTATCCCTTACTAAGTGTTTATGCTCATCCATTCTTATGTTTTCCCTTTCTTATTATTTTAAGAGGATTATGTTTAATGAAATTTCTAAGAGTGGATTTAAATAATGAAGAAATGTTTACAGTATAAGTAATGTGTTTTTTTGTTTGTAGTCTCCATGAAACTAAACCATTAGGTCCTTAGGTTGTGTGAAATTTTGTGGATCTAATGAATAAAATATGTTATAGATGTTTTATTTGTGTATGTTTATCTAGGGTCACTTCATAAAGCTATTTGATGACATATATATTGATGAGACATAACACATACATAGTGAATATTTGTTAAAGTTTCATCAAAATCACCTATAATTCATACACAGATGCTCCATCACACATACACTACGAAGTAATTTTCCAAAATTTTGGACCCTATAGTGGAATGACCTAAAAAAAACATATATAATTGATAGATAAAATACATATGACTCATACACTGGATGTATTTTATCAATTTTCATCTGTTTTCATAGAAAATAAACTATGATATTATGCATATTTTGTACCTTGAAAATAAAATCCAACACACTGATCGTATTCAATTCCAACCGTTATTTACACCACACTCTCTATAATCTCCTGACCACATTTTTAACTTCTCTTGGTCTCAAAAATATCCTCCTTTAGATTTTATTATCAACCAATGAATATAAATCCCTTATGAAATTAAAAAAATTATCCATGAATCCTCATCCAATAATTCTTTTCAACTTGTGTAAACATTATGTTGGAATTGAGAATACTGAATATCAACAAAATTTTGTCCAACAAATAGTGATAAATGTTCAAGTATTTTAAAACATGATTTTTTTGATTCCCCTTTATGAAATGGTACTACATAATAATAACATTGAGATGAAGCATCTATTTAATTAGTACTTCATCACACCATATAAGAATAAAAACTTACATTAATCATTAGTTCGTCATAAAATATATCCAAGAAAGATTATAATGAATAAATTCATCTATTAACTTAAAAAACATAGTTTTCTCATGAATAATGTTTTATTCAAAGATCAACCCTTTTAAAAAATCGTTAAATATATCACCCCATAAGATAAAAACAAATAAACGGATACTCCCCTTATAAATAAACTCAAATTTTTAACAAAACATATTAATATAAATACAATGGAGGATTTATGTTACCAATTTTTTCTCCTACTTTTAAAAGAGTATCTAAAGAATAGATGAGTGAGGGCACAAGTCAAAACTTACCTTAGCCTTGATATGGGTGGGGTTGAATGCCCAACATGTATCCTTTCGTAATGGTTCTGTGAAAATATTTTCTACTTGATGCTTTATTGTAAAATGCCTGGGATTCACCTAATTTATCTCCATAAGCTCCCTAATGAAGTGATATTTGGTAACAATATTTTTTCTTATGAAATTATTAATATTATTATTGGTTAAATTGATAAAATGTTGATAATTACATCTAAGAAGTAGTAGCTTCACATCAATATTCGAATACCCTAAATGTTTCTTCATTGATAGTAACTAAATTGTGGAATGCGTTTTAGCCATATATTTTGAATCAATATTTATTAGATTCAAAAAACTATGCTTATTTATATACCAAAAAATATATATCACTAAGAAATAAAAAACCACTAGATACAGATATCCTATCATCATCATAGACTGCTAAATATGCATATGTATAACCAAACTGATTCAGACTTCACTTACTATCATATTTATTTATTTTGCTTTTTATAACCATTATATACAATAGAAACATTTTTTACAACATGGAATTGGGTCACTTTTGGTTTACATTGACACTGAGAATAATGTGTAACAACATACACTAAATAGTTCCTTAAAGTCATTAGATATAATAAACTTCCCATTATCTTCCTAAACTCTCTTGGAACAATATACTTTCCTTTATCATCTTTGGGTAGATTTCCACCTCACAAAAATGGGTGTATAAATTTTCATGGAATATTTTAATACACATATTTTTGGTAGTTATGTAGGGTATTTATATTGAGAAATTAAAATATTATATATGTCTCTCTCTTGATATATTTTTTGTTCAGTCACTATTTTCTAAAATTTAGTATCTTTAAGTAGGAAACTATCTTAGAGTAACCAAAACATGGGGCTTTTCTTAACCCATATATTTTATTATTTAATATGAAATCATGATTTCTTCTCCCCCAAAAAAAGAAACCATAGGGTTCCTTAATATGTACTTTCTCTTCGAACTCACTATTATT
Source organism: Viscum album (assembly GCA_963277665.1). Taxonomy (NCBI): domain Eukaryota; kingdom Viridiplantae; phylum Streptophyta; class Magnoliopsida; order Santalales; family Viscaceae; genus Viscum; species Viscum album. Next base: position 2,042,764,252 of record OY728120.1, on the reverse strand, counting down.
GAAGGAGGAATTGAAATTTATTTGAAAAATCTTGTATTTAATTTTGGGAGATATAAATAGAAATATTATAATGGTTTAATTCCTTTAAACTAGTGTTGAATTGTTATTAAATTCCACTTCTTCATTCATTGAATAACCTATACTCATAAATCATCATTTTTTTTTCTTATCAATTCTCGTTTTTTTTCAACTTTTTTCAGAATACCCATTATATTCCAATCAAATTATTATCTTACAATTAAACAAATACATCCCAAGTATCATTATTATTGATTTTTTGTAACTCATAATTCATATAATCCACTCACTCTTAATGATTCATTTCTTCTTCAATATCTTTAAGTTAAACTTGATATAATAATAAATTATGAGCTATTTTCCTTATATTTATCTTAGTTTTTACCTTCTATTTTTTATTTCTAATGATATTTTGGAAAAGAAATTAACTTCCCATACTTTAACGATATGAATTAAATTTTTTATCATCACTTTAAATTGATTAATCTTCATCTATAACCTATAAGTCTTCAACACATTCATCTATTGTGAAAATTTTGTTAGTTTTTTTATAAAAAATCAGTACCGTTATCACTTATGAAACATTCTTCTTGTTGTATAACTTCCTTATGTGAATGTTATTAGACCTTAAATATATTATTATATACTATTATTCTTTTATTATTATTATAATAATGATATCCCCTTATATTAGTATGATAATCAAGAAAAAATATTTTGACACATATTTGTTCAAACTTTCAAAGATTTTCGACTTTTACCATGATAATAAAAGGTGTTCCAAACCAGAGATGGTGATTCAAACATGGATTTTTTAATTACTATTATATGGAAGGATTTTCAATTTGTATGTTATATAAAATGGTTTTGAATGTGAACTATTTACCCAATACATTTCTTCTTAAAATATCTAGAAGTATCATGTTCAACCAACATTGTCTAAGCCATATCCATCAAATGACCACTCCACCGTTAAACCACACCATATTATTTTGGTATGTTTCATTTAGTAAGTCCGTTTAAAATTCTATGACACAATGGATAATATTAAAACTTCCCATTTTTAAATTTAGTTCAATTTTCTCTATAGATCCTTTTGATAGAAAAACCAAACTCTTTCTCTACACTTCAAAAATTCTTAAACTTAATTAATGCCTTAAAATTTCATTTTATAAACATGAAAAAAGTAAATATAGTTAATTAATAAATAAAATAAATAAATAAATTATATATATTGGTTTATTTAATCTTAATATTCCCACACAAATCATAATTGTTAAGATATAATGGTTGAGTAGATTGAATTTACACCTTCTTTTGTGAGAACTACTAGTATTCAGTATTTGCAAATTTGATATCATTCAGTATCATTCTCTTTTTAGGAAATGAACATCACAAATGTTTTATCCTTAAGTTATCATTTTCATATTTTTTTTACAATATGGACATGTTTTTTATTCCACAACTTATTCTTTTATTTTATTCTTATAAAATATGGATTTCCAACATCACACACTTGAAATAAATTACCCCTAGTCTGCTATACACTTGTTAATACTATTTCATCTTCAATATTATTATCTAGGAACCCATAATTCCTAAAAATAACTTTATTTAATTCATATAAAATATAAAAAAATATTAATATAGTGTGTGTCAATCCATCAAAAAAATGTGTTATTGGATTTAATATTTTCCTTCTCAATAACAAATGAGCCAACTCCTTTAATTTTTAGTGGCCTATAATTTCTAAAAAAACTTTATCCCTAAATTTCACTTTTTAATATTTTCTAATTTTTTTTAACTCTCTTATCATGTAGAACTAGCATTCACTATCCATGTTCCATATACTTTTCTTTTTTAGATACCTTGGGTGAAACTTCACAAGAAAATTTTTGTCATTTACTTAGTAGTTTTTTCTATGGAATTTGTGTATCAAAACCATTTTGATATTTCTATTCAGAATTTGTAATCAGTTTCTTTTTATTACTTCATTTTAAGGGCACAAATACCCTTCAAAATTTTCTTTAAAATACTTTTAGTAGTATTATTATGTTTATAATTAAACAAAACCATATTTTATGTATTCTCAAAGACTCTATAATACCAATATAATCCATATAAATCAAACTTACCTCTGTAAGTATTATGTTTTCTAGAATTTGTGGACTATATTACTACCTTTTTTGAGAAGAACATTTAAGTTATTTATTGAGATTAAAAATTATTACTTAATCTGAACATCTTATTCTTAATATTTTACACATTCTCATCCATTTTTAAGTTTTTAGCTGTATAAATTTATGACGTGATGTTACTATTGCTAGAATTTATTGATTTTAGTGTGTCACAAGATTTATCTACAAACCTGGTTTTTATAAATTTATTCACTTCCATTGATTCTTAAAAAATATTTTCAATACCTTTGTCATGATTATAAGATGATATTTTTATTATTTAAAAAACTTAATTTTTTTGGAACATTATCCAGTGACTAAAATTGAGTTCTGAAATCCAGATTCATGATTTAATCAATTCTTATTCAGTTTTGAAGAAAATTAGTTGAATACTGTAAATTAAATTTTATATCACATTTAAAAATTATTAAAAATTCATGAAAAGATACTTTTAATCACAAATAATCTTTTTTCACTCATCAACCTCATTCAACAATTTGGGTGTTTCTTTCATAAGAAAATATGCTTCACAATTTGATGACTAATGATCCTTCTTTAACTTTCTAATTTCTTTATATAATTTAGAGATCCTTGAGAGAAAATATTTAAATTATTTATTCAGAAAGAAATTTTTACCAGTCTCTTATTATTCACTTATAAAGGATTATTTCACCACTTATAACATTTTCATTATTTAATTTTATAGTGGGTATCTTTTCAACATGTTCATCTCATAATCCTGAACTTCATATTCATCTTCACTGTATTCACTTTATTTATACAATAATTTATGATTTTAAGTTTTCGTGTTATTTAAATTACATTTATAATATTTATTTGATTTATTATCATTATTATTAGAGAATCTTCTTGGATAATCCACTTCTTCATCACTATATTCTTTAATTTTTGTATTTTAGAAATTGTTTAATAAAATTTTCAAAAACATTACAAAAGAAACATTTCAACGGGTTCATTCCCCAATAATTTCTTTTTAATCATATCATTTTTCATGATATTAGGGATATTAATTAATTAAATTTATCCTCTATATATTAATCAGAATATTAACTACATGATTCTACGTCAACAACAACATTTTTATTTCAACTCTTCGTGTTTTTAGGATTTGAAGGTAGTATCCATTTTAGAATTTCTATTTTTCTTGAAAATATAATCATTAATTATTTCATAATATATAATAATATTGTGTAAGTAATCAATAGGGATGTCACCTGGATCATTTTATTTTTAAGAAGATACTTTTGAATATAACTTTTCAAGTAAGATACACAAGATCTTCTATACGATTATATATACTTCTAACTTATCACCAATGAAAATGATCGTGATAATAATTTCATTATCCCTCATGAAAATAATATCTATTTTATCATCATATTCCTTATAGATATATTTATATATAAGTATCTAAAATATCATCTTTTCCATCTCCAATTTTCTTTTTTAACTTCATTAATATTTTATAGTTTATCCCAAAAACATTTTTCTATTTTGATTTCTTAGAATTTCAGAAATTTATTCATTCAAATAAAATACAAAATATCATTTATACAATGACCATAATTATATATTTAAATATTTTCCATCACTGTTAGGTTATAACCTTCATCATGTGGGGGAAATACATCGATTGTTGCTCCAAAAAAATCATAACTGATAGAAAGAAGGCATGGTTGCATTACGTACTTCCATACATGATAAAATTTCTCCTAAAATGTGGGAATAATATTTTTATCTTCTGAATCCAAATTATCCATAGAATATAAATAAAATCACTGATAAATTCTTCTTTTAGAGAGACACTATAAGCTTTAATCTTAAAAAATCTAATAAAAAAAAGGTAACCGGTGCTATGATACCACTTGTGGAAACACCTATCATATATATAAAAGATCAGTGGGAGGGGGGTGAATTAGTGATATATTTACTTTATATATATATGTATATATATATATATATTTTAAAAAATCCTTTTCTAATTTCTATATTATAGTGGATTCTACAGTTTTCACACCCAAATGCACACTTACATGAAAAAATATATCAAATTTTTAAATTTCACCTCACAATGTGAGAAGGCCAGTCCTTAGTGTGATATGAATTCCTCTAGGATCACAAAACCCACTGGAATCATCATATGAGTAGAATGAGGATGGTAAAAGAATAAAAGTAACCTTTTTATATCTTTAGACTATGATTTCATGTATTCCATAAAATAGTGAGTCCAACACATTCCATTTTCAAAATTTTGTGTAACAAGTGATACTTATTCATATTATAGACTAATATTATGATAAAAATTGTATTGAAATTTACTTCTTATGTTCTTCGACAACTAAATGATACCACTTCAATTTTCATGCACATCACTGCATGTTAGCCTTATAATATCTATTTTCATCTCCATAATGACTGATTTCTTAAAGATATGTATATGGAACTAGAAACTTCTTCTTACTCTCTCCCTATTATAAACATAATGACTAACTTGAACTAGTAATTTTTTCACCATTTGAACATTACACACCTTTCTCATAATTTAATTAACATTAATTCAAAAATAATATTGTGAGTAATATTACATGAAATCAATATTTATTCTAGTATTCCACCTGTAATATGGTAGCTATAAAAATTAAAATTTTAATTCTATTAAAAAATATGATATCTACCTTCAAAATTCCCATTGATCTCCTATATGTAACAAAATATAGGCATGGATTGAAAATTTCACACCCTCACCCTTTTAAAACATTCATTGTATTCATGATATATAATTTATTTTAAATCAATTCCCTCATTGATGAAGTACCATGTCATGTACAACAATACAGAGATCACCATGATAGACCTTAGATCTCCTCATGTTGAGAAATTCTAAAAATTATCACTTAAAATAAACCACAGTGTGGTCCACTGCATCATTTATCATAGGATTTATTCATCTCTGAAATAACCACCACCATGACATGGGGTTCATCTTATCCCCATTTTACTATGGCATGGAAGTTATCTTAGAAACTCCCCTAAAATTATCATCACTAATGTGTGATGAGAAATTCTTCCCACTTTTGTATTTCCAGGACTATACTATGCTACATCATGGAACCCTTTTAATAATCCCCATAATCACAATCCTTGATCATGATATTTTATTTGATGAAGAGAATTTCATTTTGAATAATCTGACATAATTTTTATGGTTCTTTGAATAATTTTTAATTCTATATATTTTATAGAATAAATCCAATAATAATTCCCATCATTTAATTTGAATCTTATCAAATTCAAAAATTTGTAAAAAAATGAGGAAACTATAATTCTATTTTACTTGTTAAGGATTATTATACAATTGAAGTCCTAGAATTAGGAATTAAGTCATAAATTCTATCAAATAAAATCATAAAAAATTTGGGAAGTCATATGAGAAATAAAATTCATATGAAATCCTCAAGAGATTTTCAAACTTAACCTTCAATCACTTGGATGAAATATACACATATGATAAATGAAATGTATGGGGATGTTCCTTTGTAAAATTTTCTTCAAAGTCATAAATGACTCATATATAGGTGCTCCATCACTAATAAAATTCCTAGTAATTTTCTATATTTTAGTGTTCATTAGTGAAGTGAATCATAAACACCTTTGAGGTGAAACATAAAGAGAATACAAAAGACTTACATGAAATATGGAATATTATTTTTCATCAGTTTTTACACAACATAAAATGTGAGTTTGAGTATAATTTATGCATTTAAAATGAAATCTAGAAAACTTATGAGATTCGCTTTTTTTTCACATTATACTCTCAATAATCTCCCCAAACACCACTTTAATTTCTCTTGGTCTCAAAATTCATTTCATGTCACATGGTTGATATTTGGAGATAACTATCAAAAATTACCTTATCATCAATTTAATCACTCACTATCAGTGAAATTATTCTATGTGATCGATGTAATATAAATTCATTAATATATTCCATTGTAGTAGAGAATTATATTGATTAGATAATTGAGGAACTCCAGAATATATATAATATTCTAAACATGAACTCTCAATAGAAGGATACTAGAGTAAGAAGATATATTATCAATAAAGTTAAAAATATATATGATCTAAAATATTAAATTGTGAATTTTGATAATAGTTCCAATGATTTGGGTTAAGAAGTCAAGGTAATGTAGAGTAACTTAATTACCATGGAATGTTTGATTATAGTCCCATTTATTGCCTGAAGTTTTGTATTGTAGGATCAAATTATATACCTGAGAAAATTGAATAATTAGATTACCCTGGTAGATAAGCAATAAAACATGTGATAGGTGGTATATTTTTCGAATATATATAATTAGGGATCAAATAATCATCAAAACCACTTTTGAAGTAGAAATGAATCTTTTTTGAAGTTGGACCTACTAAATTCAAAGAGAAACAAAAATGCCAAGGCTAGATTCATGATTAAATATTGGAGAAATGTTTCATGTGTAATTCATGTTTATCCAAGTAATAATGATATATTAGATAAATTTGAAATAAATAAATAACTATCAATTTAAGACGACTTTTTTTAAAAGAAAAAATTTAAACTTCTCAAGGGTAAACCTATTGATTCAAGGTAATCAGAAAATAATGATAAATATAGAAATTCATATAGGATATATTACAAGGGAAAACATATTTAGAGATATGGGGAAGCTTCCTAGTACCAAAAAGACAAATAGAGGAGATTATTTCTTGGGAATTACTACAAGAAGAGGTAGAATATTCATGGAAAATGACATATAATATAGAATTAAAGTTATATTAGAATAAGGAAAACATAAATAAGATTACTATAAAAAATAATAATATTACCTTAATAAATTAGAGAACTAAAATTTGATTTAGGATGTCGATGAATAGAAAAAATAGAAAAAATAAGTCATAAATAAATCATATTGAAATTATAGGATATTAATGTTATGGTATATTAACCACCTAAAACATTTCAAGAAAGAAACTTAGAAATTTAAAAACACATCGATAAACACATTAAGAGGTCAATCCATTTTTATATAATATTAGAGTTGATATTAGTTTTATATAAGTGAAATCCATAATTCCTCCAACATTAAATTCAAAAGTAACCTAATTTCCAACAAGAATAGGTTCTATGAGTTTTTTTTCTTTTACACTAACAAAAGAGTGATATTATGTTATATAATGGAGGATTAAGAAAACATAAAGATCTAGGGTGCTTCAAAATTAAATTTCAATTTGATAAGAAAAGAACTTGTACCTTTTTAGGATCCTCTTATTCCAACATTAACATGATTCCATTGAAATTTTATAATGAATTAGAAATAAGAGATTTAAAGTCCAATTTTTTTTATTATAAATGGAAGATATATCAATTACATGCCATTTTTATTTAAGACTTATTAGTTGAAGTTGGGAGTATAATTCAACCTGTATATTACCATGTCCTTAACAAGGAAATATACAAGGATACTCTCATCCATAAAAAAACTGATTAACTATTATAGTAGATCTGACAAATGGACCATAAGGAAAAATTACTTTCAAGGTTTCAGAATACATAGAGATATCGAATATTTTTCAACCTATAAATAATTTACAAAGGATGAATAATTATTTTTCATTTGAGGTAATAGATAAGGAAATTGAAAATGAGCTATAAAATCAATTAGACATTGAATATGTTGAGATAGATTAACTCATTAGTAGTATAATATACCAACTTGATATAACTAAATATAAATATGAGATACATTAAAATGATTTCTATAGAAATATACTTGGGTACTAAAAATAAGAGGTTAATGAAGATATATAACTATATAAACTAGTGTACACAAACAATCCATTTTTTAGTTAAAGATATTGCTTTTAAAGAGAAATATGCCTACATGGGAGGAATAGAAACACTTATAGTGGTTGTTTGTTCTGATTTTGATAGGTAATATAATAAGAAAAAAAATTTAAAATGTAGTGTAAACCAAATAATTCCATCATATGGACTATTTTAAACAAAAATGGAATAAGCTATTCAATTTTTATGAATAATAAACTTATAGAAGTTGATCTGAATCTCATTATTTTATGTCAAATATGAATGAATTAGAATATTAATATGGTTTTGAAGGATGAATTAATTAATATATTAGATATATTTATAATTGAAGAAATTTCAAATAATGCATGGGTGAGCCCAATTCGGGTTACACCTAAGAAATGTGGTATGATAGTGGTGAAGAATGAACGGTATGATCAAATTCCCAGAAAAATAGTTATGATGATTAGAATTTTTAAAGAGTATAGTATGGTCAATGGATCCATAATAATGGTTTATTTTATAGTATTATTTATTTAAAATATTTTATAAAGTATTATATGTAACTCTTATTTTTTTATTCTTAATGGTTATTCTGGATTAAATTGGGTATATATATGTATAAGTTATTAAGATAACATGACATTTACATGTCTATATAGAACTTATACCTACAAATCGATTCTATTTTGTTTATAGAGAGATCCTTAAAAGTTTGAAAGGGTCACAATTTCTATCTTTTATGGAATGGTGGAGATAATTTGAAGTTTCTCATGAAATATATTCTAATGGTTTTGATGATATTTGGAGAATTCCTAGAGAATATATTAATAATTTTAAAAAGATATGAAGAAATTTTTTTTGTTATTAATGTGTAAAACACCATTTTATGGTGGATGAGGGAAATTTACTTGGGAATAAAATATCCCATGTTGGAATTAATGTAGAGAGGGAAAAATTTGAGGTTATTTTAATATTTTAATCATAAAATTCAGTGAAGATAGTGAGATGTTTCCTTGTACAAGTAGGATTCTATATAATATTCATAAAGGGTTTGTTTAAGATTTTAAATCCGTTGTTTTTATTTCCCCTAAAAGATGAGAATTATAATTTTATATGGTTTTCTTTGATTACATTAATAGAATATGGAAGGTGATAAATTCAGTATCAATAATCATTACACAAGATCAGTGCTTTCAGTTTAACATCATATATGATTCCGGTGACTATGTAATGGGTGGGGTCCTTGTTCTAAAAAGGGTAAATAAATATATTGAAATATATTATTCAATAAAATTTATTAATTATACTTATTTAAAAATTGAAACCAAATATATTTACATTTTATCATTAGTGTATTCTATAAATAAGTTTAAACCTTACATAATTGGAATAAAAGTAATTATTTTCACTAAAAATTTAGCATTAAACTACTAACATTCAAAGAATGAAGCAAAATTGAAGAATATATAAAGTGTTATTATTTCATAAGAATTCAATTTAGAAATAATGGATTATAAATTGGATGAAAATATAGTTGAAAAACATAAGTTAATTTGGGATACTTTCCAAGATGACCAATTTTATCCAATAAAATGATAATTTATAGATGAATTGGTTTTTCTATTAAGTGAAATTAAATTCTATTGTAATTATAAATTGGAAACTATTTTATAACTAGAAACATGAAAAAGTATATGTAATGATATTAAAATAATAAGTTCATGGAATATATCAAATACTACATTTAGTAAGAACCGTTCTTTTAAAAATAACGAGATGATAAAATTATAAAAATGTGTAAGTTTAGGGAAGAGGTTATATTAATTCTAAAGAATTTACACTCACTATAACAATGAGAAAACTATAGAATTTTACAGATAGATTCAAATATATTACATTGTGTATTCTATTGGAATTTAATTTTCAAGGATGTTATAGAGTTTCTAAATAATTTTGATAATAATAAGATAATAAAAATATGAGAACAAGATTTGAAATTCCATTGTTAGGAACACTAAAAGTAGAAATCACTGATGTATTGGGATTGAAATTAATTATTACATTTCAAAAATTATATGGTAATGATAATATCCTTTTTTATTTATATTATGTATTAAAACGGGTTGAATACCTTTCATTATAAAGCTATATGGGTTTATTTGTTTCAATTTTTTTTAAATAAATACAATCTTTTTAGATAAAGAATACCCATATAAGTATAAATGGAAATGAGGTATACTCTTAAAAATTAAAATATAAAGAATATATATAAAAATTATGGGTGAATTCATAACTGTTTAATTAGTTATTATCCATAAAAGTGGGAATACTAATGTTTTAAACAACTATTTGTTGGGAATTCAATTGAAATCAATGTGATGTTCTAGAAATGACTAGTTATATAAACTATAAAATGAACATTGTATATTCATAAAGTCACATAAGAAAAAAATTTGTATGTACCCCCTTATATTTTTATTTGGTAAGGAATTTCAGTTACCAATTTTAACTGAGTATATAGATTTTTGGGCCATGAAGGTAGTAAATATTGATAACAAATATACATCTTAGAAACGGTGGATGGATTCGAATGATCTGGAGAAAATATGAAGAGTTACATATGAAAATATAGAAATTATGATGGATAAAATTTAAATATTTCATGGAAATTTTATCTAGTGGAAGGATTTAAAAGAATAAAATGGGTATTGTTATTCAATCCAATACTTAAACAGTTTACATGGATGCTATAGTTTAGATAGTTAGGACCATTCATGCTGTTACATATTGATCCAAATGGAGCAACACTAATTACCAAAGGAGGAAAAACATTCATATTTATTGGGAAAAAATATAAACCATATATTTTAGAGAACATGTTTGCGAAATTAACGATCATGAGCTAGACAAAATAAAGACGCTGAATAAGTTAGGTTTATGACTTTAAAATAAGAACTATTGGGTGGAAAAAACAGGAAAATGAATTCTCTTTTTTGTTTTTTTAATAATTACTACTTTACCCCACTGAGTGAATTGATTGAAACCTGTAGTATAGTGAAAAATGTAATGAAGTTATAAAGTTGCAATACCAACATCATTAACGGAATCAACTAGGAATTTTAGTATTCCACATTCCCAATATTTTAGATTTCTTCATAAAAATTTCTTAATCATGAAATTATTCATTCAAATTACATTAAACAAAATTATTATAGAGTAAAAATAATTAAATGTAGATATTGAATTATAGTTTGTAGAAAGAAATAAAATTGATAATTATATAAATAAAATTTTAAACATAAATTCCTTTGGAAAAATTAATTCTATTATTTATTGATCATGTTAATGAGTTTTAATTGAAAAATGATTACATTTATCAAATAACAATGTTTTTAAACTAGATTTTTGAATTCAATATTGGGTTAATGTTTTCTATGAAAAGCTAATGATTTAGGGAGACACCATACACCATGATTTTATAAGACATATGAACTCGAGTAAAATGAGTAGTTTAAAAGAAAACTGTAACACCCTGAGATTTTATGAGAAATATTTTTTTATGTCTTATGTTATACGCAACACCAAAGGAATCTTTCACAACACACAATACTAACTTGGCTTGCATTACACTCAATCACGACCTTCCTCGATAGCGTGTGTAGTACGCAATACCAGGTTTCACTAAAACACGATATATTATTATAGAATAGCCATTATGAATATTATTAACTACATTTTGAATTTTATAACATTATTATTCATCTTACACATTTTCTAGAACATGGTAAGAGAACAAAATAATTTTTTCGGGTAAAATAAGTATTTTAAAAAAAAATGCAGTTTTGCCGCCTTTTGATGGCACGCCCACATTAAATCTAGATTTTGAGATGTTTATAAGTTCAATTTGAAAAAAAAATTCTTCTTTGGAATCAGGATATAAAAATTTACTTTGGATAAATTGTTTATATTTTTCTGATAACTTTCATATTTTGATGAATAGTAAAAATACGCTAATTTTTAATTAAAAAAACTTTTTTCATTGAGATAATTTATATGGTTAAATTATAACATTTAATGGTTTTAAAGTATAAATATAATATATTTTTACCATTTAATATAAATTATGTCATTTTCATTAATTTCAAATTGAATTCATAGGTAAAAACATTTCAATCTTTGGAAATGTTTTAACTTCTAAAACCCGTTTTCTTAACAACGAGATTAATTTTAAATTAATTACTGCAACTTATGTGTTTTGAATTTTGAAAAATGGATTCTATATTTGGAATCAGAGGGTTCAAATTATGTTAATAGGATATTTTTTATTTTTGGGCATTATGAATAGTAACTACGGTAAATTTTATTTACCATAGTTAAAGGTAAATCGGATAATTAAGGGTAAATATAAGATTATAAAATTAACCTAAAACCTGAAAAAATCCTATTGGATGACTAAAAGTAGATCCATATCACCTAAGGGTATGATTAGATTCATTTAATAGACTTTTTTCCATGAAAATAATTTAATTATTATTAAAACCAAAGAAAGTGACAACATGTCACTTTCTTACATGTTATAAGTATAATAATTTTAATTTAGTGATAAACTTAATGAAACTTCGAACATGAATAGTCTCCAGAAATATAATACAATTATCTACATCATATGAATTTATTTATAATTTTTAGGGATTAAATAATTATCACTAATTATGACACAATAGTGATGTTGAAATTATTTTATTAATTAAAATATCAAATAAATGGTATTAACAATAATAAAATAAATATTATATGAACTATTTAATGTGCTCCACTAATTTTATAGATACCTATGACATTTTATGAATCTATTAAAGCTTTTGTTTCGAACATATCTTCTCTATATATTTTATTTAAATTCTAATAAATGAATAGTGTCAAAATTGACACTATTGTTATTTTATAAAAATAACATATTATAAACTTGTTTAAAAATCACAAAAATATTTAACAAATTATAAATTAAAATTTATATGGTCCAAAATATCATAAAGTTTCAAATTATGGAAAATTCACAACACATATGTAATTATTTATAACAATTTAAAATTTAGAATATTATTACCACAAATAAAATTAAATTGATAAATAAGGATAAATTAAGTTGATAATGTTTAAAATAAATTCCTAACATGTATAAATTATATTGGTTGATTATATTACAATCATATATCATCTAAGATTTGGATAGTAGTCATTTTTGAAGTTTTTAGGTGGGGTTGGGATTTAATATAAACTAATATTTCTTATATTTCCAAAGGTGCCCCTCTCCTCCCTTATAAAAGGGAACCTCCTCCCTCTCCTCCTCACACAAATTTGAGCCTTCAGGATCAGCCAAACTCTGCCCATTTCACTTCCCCACTTCCCTAGAAACATCCTAGAGGTCCTGGTCTTCTTCAAAGACCAATTTTAGTGCCCTAAGATGAGGTCTCAAAGAGGCGCTTCAAAGAAGAGGTAATGCCCGTTACCGATTCTTTCAACTTTATTTATTCTTATACTTCTTCTTATTTAGTTGTTTAATTATGAAGTAATTACATCAGTATCAAAAATATACTGATATGTTATTATAAGTATGAAACAACCCTATTTCACCATCTATCCATCCTACGGAAAACGAAATCACCGCGCGTGCGTACGTACAGAATACCGTCTCCACGCCGTGGTGTAATCTATTTTCCACCACCACCGTACTTGGATGAGTATAATGGTGTAAATAATGACCATATATGATTATTGTAAAGTGATATTGATTCTGAAATAGTATACATACACTCCAATAAAATTCCACAATCATGGGAATGATATCATCACTCGTGCGTACGTACGGAATACCGTCTCCACGATGTGATGCGACTCGTTCTACATGATATTAATTGCATAATGATTATATAAATGAATTGAATTAATAAATATGATATATATTACACTAATACTATTCTGGAAATGAGGTTTCTATAACCTAAAAATAGGAATAAGAATTTATTCTACAAAACACACATACGAACATAAAGCAATAAACACCCGAATAACAAGTAGCAATGAAATATTACTAATAAGAATCTAATAATATGACCATATATGATATAATAAAAATAAGTATGATTCTGGAATAAGTCAATGACATTATTTAAATCATTATACAAGAGGTTATGACACTTACAAAGCAAATCAGACCTAAGGTAAGGGAAAATATCACAATCTCAGTTTTATCCGAGATTGTTTATACTTTGGTATTTACTGGGGTGTGTTTTATCATCCAAATCCATGTTTCCTCAATATGTAATATTATTTCCATCCACCTACAACTGTTTAAATACAATTTTACCCTTCAGTGAGTTTTTTGTAAAAGATATGAAAGGAATCTTTTGTCGTTTTTCGTACGAGGTACTTTTTGACTTTTCCGGCCAATGTACGGGAAGAATGTTTTTTTAACTTATACATAATGAATGGATTTTTAGAAAATTATTTCCATGAGTCTTCCTTTAAAAGTTTTCAATTTTATTTTTAATCAACTTATTTTAGTTCAAAATTATATGACATGTTAAAAAAGGAAAAATGATTTTGAAGTAGAAAGGATATTTACCTCAAGAATGGAGTTCAAGTGTTTTATCAAAATTATTTTCCATCTAAGATAATATAGGGTTCTTTTTATATCCATATTTTTACATTGATTTGATTATGTTATGATGGAATTATTTTTACAATATCCTTTTATGTATTATTTTATGATGACGTGATGTTTAAGAATCCCATTTTTATTACATGGGTTATGCTATGATGTATGGTCTATGATTTTACGGCACACATAAGAATGGTATCATTATGAGATGGGTGGGACCTATATCTCCCTCCAATGCATTGGGTAAAGATTTACATCTCATGAGATAGATATGGCTGGAACAGTAGGTTAAACCGGTTCAGTAGAACAGGACTGAAACGAGGAGTGAACTCAGTTCAGAAAATGAATTTGTCTGCTAAGACAGTATTGGAAATGAGTCTTGACTACTAAGAAATGATTTTCTATGATTATGTGTGTATGCCACAAAGATTCATGTTTTAAGTTATGATTATTGGGATTACATTTCACTACTATGATTTATCCCATGTTATGATCTCTTTTGGAGGATAAGATCTTCAAAATGTTATGTTCTTATAAATATGATATGTTTGATATTTCTTTTGTTTAACCTTATTAAGCATTTGAGCTCACACTTTTGTATGTTTTCTTTTCCCCAGGTCAGGAAGAAGGATATTAAGTAGGATATTCCAAAAATGGACTCTAGATATGATGAAATAAATGGGAGACAACGTAGATGATTTATGAACCAGTTGTTTATGTTTCCCAATTTCTAAAGACATTATACCTATACGGTCCTTTCATGGTTTTGTTATATGTTGTAATAATTATGCTTCAATTTTTAAGTAATAACCATGTATGTAAATTATGGGTCGTTATAGTTGGTATCAGAGGAAAGTTATAGTCAACCTTTGGAAACTAGGATGTGAAAGCCTTAGTAAGAAACCTAAGGATATGTCTAAGCATAGAACATAATATTAATGTTTTATAAATGGCCATGAAAAACCTATGTTAAGACCTTAAGTGTGAAATTTTATTCTTTATAATGTGGTTTTCCTATTATAATTAATGTTTCTCACACTATTCTTCTTGGTTTTAGTCAATGGTTGGAACCTGAAGGAACCGTGTTAATGCGGAATGTGATGGGCAATGCAATGATTGTCCCCCTGAGCAACCAAATTTTATGGGAGCTGGAATGAAAAATCTTGTAACCATGCTCACACAAGTTTCTCAAGATATGAATCATACTGGACTTCCAAACGAGAAAAGGAAGGAGTAACATTATGTTGTATCCTTCATGAGGCAGTGTCCAACTTCATTCAGTGGGTCTTCTGATCCATTAGTGGCTGAACAATGGATCGGTACCACTGAAAATATATTTTCAGTTCTTCAATGTTCTGAACATGATAAAGTCATCTTAACAGTGTATCTTTTTTAAGGTGATGCTGACCAATGGTGGAATATTATTAAGAATACGAGGCAAAGGGATGGAATTGAGTCCGTGGAATGGGACGAGTTCAAGAACTTATTTTTCAATAAGTATTTACCTCGTATTCTTCGAAAAAAGATGGAGAAGGATTTTCTTGAACTGAAGAAAAAGGATGATGAATCCATTGGTACCTATGAAGAAAATTTTACAAGACTTGCAAGGTACACTTCCAGAATTATTATCCAACCTGAGAGTAAGATCGATATATTCTTTAGTGGCTTAAAACCAAGTCTTCGAAGGGCGTTAGCAATAAGGGACTTCAATAGCTATGAGGAAATTGTTCGATGTTCTCTCAAGGTTGAGATAGAGATTGGTGTAACCCATCAGTCACATGGGTTTGATAAGAAGAGGAAAATGGAATTCAAAGGAAAATCTAAAGACCAAACTAAAAAGAAGATGAGTTTTCCCTTATGCTCAATGTGTGGAAAAAAACATTGAGTAAATTGTCTTAAGGGGACAAGAAAATGTTATAAGTGTGGAAAAGAAGGTCATCGGGAAATTGAATGTCGAAATAATGGGAATAAGATGTCTAATGATGCAAAAAAAGGAAGGGATACACAGAATGAACCTACTACACTTCAATGTTTCAAGTGCAAGGAGATGGGGCATTATGCCAATCAATTCACAAATCCAAGGGTTGATGATTATGATCGATGTCAACAAACTCTTAAGGCCAAAGACAAAGGAAAGTCACATGAAATTACTATCGGCGATGTGGAGTATGACAACGAAGTGGTGAGAGGTACACTTACCATCCACTCTAAAGTAGAAAATGTTTTATTTGATTCTGGATCCACCCACTCTTTTATTTCTAAATAATTTTCTAAGTTTATCGCCGTATTACTTCAACAATTAGATGTTGAGTTGACTATGACAACTCCTAATGGAACAACAGTCGCATAAAAAGTTTACAATTCTTCTCCAATTTAAGTTTATGGGAAAGTGTTTCCTGCAAATCTTGTGATCCTTCCTATAGTGGAATTTGATGTGATTCTTGGCATGGATTGGCTTTCTTTATATGAAGCTCAAATCAATTTCCAAAGAAGGGAAGTCACATTTCATATTCCAGATCAATCTATGATCGTCTATCGATGCAAGGATGAACATATCCTTCCAGCAGAAATTTCTTCCATCTTATAGGTCTTGATTCCCCTAAATGAAGGTTATTTATCTCAGGTGGTTGGAGAGAAACTCACGATTAATAATATTCCCATTGTACGAGAATTTGATGATGTCTTTCCGGAGGATTTTCCAGGTCTTCCACCAAATCATGAAGTTGAGTTTTCAATAGAACTCCTATCAGGTGATTTTCCTATTTCAAAGACACCTTATAGAATGGCCCCAATTGAGTTGTAGGAATTGTAGAAGCAGCTCCAAGAGATTATTGATAAAGTATTCATACGCCCTAGTGAGTCACCTTGGGGAGCACCTGTTCTGTTTGTTAAAAAGAAAGTTGGATCAATGAGACTCTGCATTGATTATCGAGAACTTAATAAGATCACTATCAAGAAAAAATATCCTCTCCCATGCATTGATGACTTATTTGACCAACTATGCAGAGCTCAATACTTTTCCAAGATTGATCTTCATTCAGGGTATCATCAATTAAGGGTCAAAAGGGAGGATATACCAAAGACGACTTTCCGTACAAGGTATGGACACTATGAATTTATAGTGATGCCATTTGGTCTTACTAATGCCCCTGCTATCTTCATGGATCTGATGAATAGAGTCTTTAAAGACTATCTTGATCAGTTTGTGGTAGTCTTTATAGACGATATTTTTGTCTATACAAAGAGAAAGGAATAACATGAAGATCAATTGAGAATTGTTTTAAAGACCCTAAAAAAGGAGAAGCTTTATGCCAAATTTACCAAGTGTGAATTATGGATTCAAAAAGTTGCATTTTTGGGTCACAAAATCTCAAAAGAGGTGATATCTATGGATCCATCAAAAACAGAGATTATCAAAAGATGGTCGAGACCAACAACAGTAACTAAGATTCGACGTTTTCTTGGTATGGCTGGATATTACCGACATTTTTTGAAAGATTTTTCAAGGATATCTAACCCACTCACCAAGTTGACTCGGAAAGGAGTTAAGTTTGTTTGGATGGAGGAATGTGAAGAGAATTTCAAAGAGCTAAAAAGAAGGTTAGCCAGTGCACCTGTGCTCACACTACCTTGTAGTGGAGAAAGGTTTGTGATCTACAGTGATGCATCCAAGAAGGGACTGGGGTGTGTTCTCATGTAAAATTATATGGTGATAGCTTATGCCTCACGAGAGTTGAAAATCCATGAGAAAAATTACCCAACTCATGATTTGGAGTTAGCTGTGGTAATCTTTTCATTAAAGATTTGGAGGCATTACCATTATGGTGAAAGGTGTAATATTTATACTGATCATAAAAGTTTAAAGTATATTTTCACACAAAAGGAGCTAAATATGCATCAAAGAAGATGGTTAGAGTTGATTAAGGATTACTACTGCTCAATTCATTACCACCCTGGGTAAGAAAACAAGGTAGAAGACGCATTAAGTCAACAAGACCATACTAGCTTATCCATGATGAGGATCACAAAAAATCCAATATTTATGGAATTACAAAGGATGGATCGTGGAATTATAATGGAAAGGGAAAAATCTTATCTTTCTCAAATGAATGTTCAACCATCTATACACGTGAAGATTAAAGAGGAACAAAAAGAAGATGTAGTACAAAAGAAGGTGAGAAATGTTCCTGAATTCAACCTTGATTGTGATGGGATAATAAGGTTCAGGAATCGGGTTTGTGTTCCTACCATCCCAGAATTAAGGAAGGAGATAATGGATGAGGCTCATAGTTATTCATTTTCCATTCACCCTAGAAGTACAAAGATGTACATGGACCTGAAAGAGTACTTTTGGTGGGATGGCATGAAAAGAGATGTTGCTGAATATGTCTCTCGATGCTTGGTTTGTCAGCGAGTTAAATCTGAGAGAAAAAAGTCTAAGGGGATGTTACAACCATTACCCATACCAGAATGGAAATGAGAAAACATCACTATGGACTTTGTCATTGGACTTCCTAAAACATCCAAAGGCAATAATGCTATCTAGGTTATAGTTGATCATCTTACGAAGTCGGCACACTTCACTGCTATTAGAGAAGATTTTTTTCTTGATCATCTTGCCAAGATATATGTAAAGGAAGTGGTTAGATTGCATGGAGTACCACTTTCCATTATATCTGATCAGGATATGTGGTTTACCTCGAAATTCTGGCGAAGTCTTCAGCATGATCTATATACGGAGTTGAGTTTCAGCACTGCTTACCATCCTCAGATAGACGGTCAGTCTGAGAGGACAATTCAAAATCTAGAAGACATGTTGAGAGATTTCTCTATGGATTTCAAAGGTGGTTGGTATCAACACCTATATTTGGTGGAATTTTCTTATAATAATATCTTTCACTCCAGTATTCTAATGGCTCCTTATGAAGACCTCTACGGAAAGAAATGAAGAAGTCCATCTTGCTGGGATGAAGATGGGGAAAGAAATCTATTAGGACCTGATCTTGTTGATGAGATGGCAGAAAATGTCAGATCTATTCAATAACACATAAGATTATCTCAGAGTCGATAGAAAAGTTATGTCGACAACCAAAGAAAATACCTAGAGTTTGAAGTGTGTGATAAAGTGTTCTTACAAATATCTCCCTCGAAGAGGGTCATGATATTTGGAAAGAAGGGAAAGTTGAGCGCTAGATATATCGGTCCTTTTGAAATTCTGGATCGTGTTGGGAAGGTAGCTTACCGATTGGCGCTTCCACCAAATCTATCTCAAGTTCACGATGTTTTCCATGTATCTATCCTGAGAAAGTACATACCCAATCCTTCACATGTACTCAGCTCAGATGTTGTACCGCTGGAGCAAGATCATTCTTATGAAGAACAACCGATAGAGATTTTGGATCGTAGAGAAAAAGACCTATGGAACAAGACCACTCGCTTGGTGAAAGTTTTATGGAGGAACCACCAATTAGAAGAAGCTACATGGGAACTTGAGGATATGATGAGGGAGAGGTATCCTCATCTGTTTGTAATGAAGTGACGAATTTCGAAGGCAAAATTCACTTTAAGGGGGGTAGAATGTAACACCCAGAGATTGTATGAGAAATAATTTTTTTATGACTTATGTTATACGCAACACCAAAGTAATCTTTCACAACACACAATACTGACTTGGCTTGCATTACACGCAATCGCGACCTTCCTCGATAGCGTGTGTAGTACGCAATACCGGGTTTCACTGAACAATGATATATTATTATGGACTAGCCGTTATGAATAGTATTAACTACATTTTGAATTTTATAACATTATTATTCATATTACACATTTTCTAGAACATAGTAAGATAAAATAATAACTTTTTCGGGTAAAATAAGTATTTTTCAAAAAATGCATTTTTGCTACCTTTTGATGGCACACCCATATTAAATCTAGTTTTTAACATGTTTTTAAGTTCAATTTGACAAAATAAGTTTCTTCTTTGGAATCAGGATATAAAAATTTACTTTGGATAAATTTTTGATATTTTTCTGATAACTTTCATATTTTGATGAATAGTAAAAATACGATAATTTTTAATTAAAAACAACTTTTTTTCATTGAGATAATTAATATGGTTAAATTATAATATTGAATAGTTTTAAAGTACAAATAGAATATATTTTTACCATTTAATATAGTGTATGTCATTATTATTAATTTTACATTGAATTCATTGGTAAAAACATTTCAATCTTTGGCAATGTTTTAACTTCTAAAACCCATTTTCTTAACAACGAGATTAATTTTAAATTAATTACTGCAACTTATGTATTTTGAATTTTGAAAAATGGATTCCATATTTGGAATCAGTGGGTCCAAATTATGTTAATAGTCTACTTTTTATTTATGGGCATTATGAATAGTAACTACGGTAAATTTTATTTACCATAATTAAAGGTAAATCGGGTAATTAAGGGTAAATATAAGATAATAAAATTACCCTAACACCTAATAAAATCATATTGGATGACTAAAAGTAGATCCATATCACCTAATGGTCAGATTAGATTCATTTAATGGACTTTTTTCCATGAAAATAATTTAATTATTTTTAAAACCAAAGAAAGTAACTACATGTCACTTTCTTAAATCTTATAAGTATAATAATTTTATTTTAGGGATAAACTTAATGAAACTTCAAACATGAATAGTATTTATAAATCTAATATAATTATCTACATCATATAGATTTATTTATAATTTTTAGGGATTAAATAATTATCATTAATTATGACACAATAGTGATGTTGAAATTATTTTATTAATTAAAATATCAAATTAATGGTTTTAAAAATAATAAAATAAATAGTATACGAATTATTTAATGGGATCCACTAATTTTCTAGACACATATGACATTTTATGAATCTATTAAATTTTTTATTTTGAACATATCTTCTGTATATATTTTATTTAAATTCAAATAAATTAATAGTGTCAAAATTGACACTATTGTTATTTTATAAAAATAACATATTATAAAATTGTTTAAAAATCACAAAAATATTTAAAAATTTATAAATTAAAATTAATATGGTCGAAAATTTCATAAAGTGTAAAATTATGGAAAATTCACAACACATATGTAATTATATATAATAATTTAAAATTTAGAATATTATTACCACAAATAAAATTAAATTGATAAATAAGGAAAATTAAGTTGATAGTGTTTAAAATAAATTCCTAATAGGTCTAAATTTTATTTGTTGATCATATTAGAAACCCTATATCATCTAATCTTTGGATATGAGTCATTTTGTAATTTTTTAAGTGGGGTTGGGATTTAATATAAACTAATATTTCTTATATTTCCAAAGGTGCCCCTCTCCTCCCTTATAAAAGGGAACCTCCTCCCTCTCCTCCTAACACCAATTTGAGCCTTCATGCTTGGCCAAAACCTGACCATTTCACTTTCCCACTTCCCTAGAAACATCCTAGAGGTCTTGGTCTTCTTCAAAGATCAATTTTAGTTCCCTAAGAGGAGGTCTCAAACAGGCGCTTCAAAGAAGAGGTAATGTCCGTTACCGATTCTTTCAACTTTATTTCTTCTTCTACTTATTCTTATTTAGTTGTATAATTATTAAGTAATAAAATCAGTATCACTTATATACTGATATGTTATTATAATTATGAAAAAACCCTATTTCACCATCTATCCATCCTACGTAAAACGAAATCACCGCGCGTGCGTACGTACGGAATACCATCTCCACGCCGTGGTGTAATCTATTTTCCACCACCACCTTACTTGGATGGGTATAATGGTGTAAATAATAATTATATATGATTATTGTAAAGTGATATTTATTCTTAAATAGTATACATACACTCCAATACAATTCCACAATCATGGGAACGATATCATCGCTCGTGCTTACGTACGGAATACCGTCTCCACGATGTGATGTGACTCGTTCTACATGATATTTTTTTCATAATGATTATATAAATGAATTGAATGAATAAATATGATATATATTACACTAATACCATTCTGGAATGAGGTGTCTATAACCTAAAAATGGGAATAAGAATTTATTCTACAAAACACACATACAAACATAAAGCAATAAACACCCGAATAACAAGTAGCAATGAAATATTACTAATAAGAAGCTAAGAATATGACCATATATGATATCATAAAAACAAGTATGATTCTGGAATAAGTCAATGACATTATTTAAATCATTATACAGGAGGTTCAGACACTTACGAAGCAAATCAGACCTAAGGTAAGGGAAAATCTCACAATCTCATTTTTATCTAAGATTGTTTATACTTTGGTATTTACTAGGGTGTGTTTTATCATCAAAATCCATGTTTCCTCAATATTTAATATTATTTACATCCACATACAATTTTTTAAATCCAATTTTACCTTTGGTGAGTTTTTATTAAAATATATGAAAGGAATCTTTTGTTATTTTTCGTACGAGGCACTTTTTTGACTTTTTCGGCCAAAGTACAGGAAGAATGTTTTTTTGACTTATACGGCATGAATGTATTTTTAGAACATTATTTACATGAATATTCCATTAAAATTTTTCAAGTTTATTTTTAATCAACTTCTTTTAGATCAAAATTATAGGACTTGTTAGGAAAGGAAAAATGTTTTTGAAGTAGAAAGGATATTTTCCTCAAGAATGGAGTTCAAGTGTTTTATCAAAATTATTTTCCATCTAAGATAATATAGGGTTATTTTTATATCCCTATTTTTACATTGATTTGACTATGTTATGATGGAATTATTTTTATGATATCCTTTTATGGATTATGTTATGATGACGTTATGTTTAAGAATCCCATTTTTATTACATGGGTTATGCTATGGTGTATGGTTTATGATTTTGTGGAACACATAAGAATGGTATCATTATGAGATGGGTGGGACCTATATCTCCCTCCAATGAATTGGGTAAATATTTATATCTCATGAGATAGACATGTCTAGAACTGCAAGTTAAACCGATTCAGTAAAACAAGACTGAAACGAGGAGTGAACTCGGTTCAGAAAAGGACTTTGTCCGCTAAAATAGTCTTGGAAATGAGTCTTGACTACTTAGAAATGATTTTATATGATTATGTGTGTATTACACAAAGATTCATGTTTTAAGTTATGATTATTGGGATTACATTTCACTTCTATGATTTATCCCATGTTATGATCTCTTTTTCATGATAAGATTTTCGAAATGTTATGTTTTTATAAATATGATATGTTTGATATTTATTTTTTTTACCCTTACTGAGCATTTGAGCTCACCCTTTTGTATGTTTTATTTTCCCCATGCCAGGAAGAAGTATATTAAGTAGGATATTCCAAAAAGGGACTCTAGATATGATGAAATAAATGGGAGACAACATAGATGATTTATGAACCAGTTGTTTATGTTTCCCAGTTTCTAAAGACACTATACCTATACGGTCCTTTCATGGTTTTGTTATATGTTGTAATAATTATGTTTCAATTTTGAAGTAGTAACCATGTGTATGTAAAGTATGGGTCGTTATAAAAACATAAGGTTTATTTAGATTATTTTGTGTAGGGTGTGTGAGTAAAAAAGAAATACATACCTAAGAGTCAAGTATAATATGAGAGTCGACTGCCCAATCTCACTTTTATGTCATGGTCAATACACTTGTCCTTAGTGTATTCCTTTTTTTGGGTTGGTTAAACTCTATATTTTATAAACACATTGAATAAGTACAATGATGGAAAATATTCAGAAAAAATAGTGTGTGACAAGTCATCGAATGGGTTAAATTGGATGGAGAAATTTAAACTCAAATTAAGAAGGGATTAATGAAGAATAAAATTATTTATTATTATAAATCAAGGAAATTTAAAATAGAATAGTAGATGTGGAAATTATAAGATTGGGATTGGAGAAGGTGTTATCCTTTATAATTACAGTCAAAATAATCTATTTTCTACTTAACATTCATTAATTAGAGGATCAAAATTTATAGGAAGTGGGAACATTATTAAGCTTTTTGAGTGTCATTACTTTTGGTTATGTAATGACTAATGTGTATGGGAATTTTATTAACAAAACTTTATCATGGTGTTTAGATATATTTTCATCTTTTTTTGTATTATTTTCTATTAAAATATATAGTTATGTATTAGTGTGAATATTTTAATTTTTTAGTATTTTTTAGTGAAATATAGTTTAATATTGATAATTAATGATTTAAAGTTAATTCATTAATAAAATAATTTAAAAAATGATGAATTTAATGAATTATTTTTATGATAATCAACATCAAGAAGCAGAATTTATAAGCTTAATTGAATAAAAAAATGGTGGTGTATAAAACTATTGAGAAACATATATGGAGAAAGAAAGTTGATGATTTTAGTGTTAGTGATTAACCTAAAAAACTATAAAATTAACCATTTTCATCATGATTCATGAAAAAATTTGGAAATAACAATGTTGTATTCATATTGGATTATAGAATTAATTCCATGACAATATATCTTGTACATGATCTAAAGAGAATTTCATGGTTAATGTTATCCAACATCTAATCTCAAAAAAAAAATGAACGTTTATTAACACAACATGAAAATATTTTCTCAAAAGTTCACCAGATATAGAATTATTTAGGTTTTAACTTAATAGAACAATACCAAAGGGAAATTATATATGGAATTAATACATAAAATAATGAATGAATGCAATTCCATATGTATCATATTATTTGGAAACCAATGTATGTTCTTCTATTTTTAATATAAGGAGATATATTTCATAATAAATGTCTACCAATGAATTCTAGATGCATGGGAACCTAATATAGAGAAACTTTGAATAAGTATCAAAAATTTTAATTCTACATTTTAATGAATTTTTAATGTTCATGTAATTAATATAGTGATATAAATAGAATGTTAATGGGAAAAAACTTAAGAAAGTGACACAATTTATCCCATCTACATCTACTTCCAATAATTACACCATAATTCTAATGTATAAGAATCATACCCACAAGATATAAATATCACTCAAGTCTACTTATGTGAGAATTATTAACACATTGTCACACATTAAAATCTTGTTTTGTACTCAATGAAGATAAAATTTAAACATAATGAATTCTAAGTTTTGGAATTACAAAAATACATCAGTTCAATTAGTACAATGCTTAAAATACTTCCGATGGATTTATAGTAATGCTGTAATTTTTTTGAATGATCTTAAAGTATTATCATAAAATAAAAGAAGAGTGTGCAAGGGATTAGATATTGAGTGAAACCTTTCCAATTTATTTGTTTATAATTTGATAATTAATATTATTCTATATTAATTTTTATATGTTTATACATAGTTTTATTGAACCTTTCACTAGTTGTAAAATGTTTATTTTTATTATTTATTTATTTATTATTATTTATTCTATTTGTTTATTTTATTTTCAAGAATTATACTCTCTATTGTTCTTTTTATTTTTTCTATGTATAGACTCTATCACTAGGTGTAGTGAAAATTTCATTTGAGAGATGAATTATTCATTAACGAATTAAACCATATATCTTAAAATGGTTTCAATAATTGATTATTACATTTGGATATACTACCATTACATTTTACAAATTATGAAATCTTGGATATTTCATGACTCATACGATTTAAAGTGGAAGTACAAAATGAAACTTTTGTCGTATTGTAAATTAACCTTATATTTTGGAAAAAAATGAAAATTAGTAAAGTACCAGAACCACACACATATATCGAGATTCTCAGTTTTCTATTAAGTTTCAGTTTATTAATAAAGGAAATAACTCATATGATTCAAATATAAACTCTTATGTTATAGGTTTTCACCGTTATATATTTACAGATTTAGAGAATTCACTAAGTGATAGACTCTTATGTTCAAGGTTGTTACCTTATATTCCCTTTAGAAGTTAACTTAAACTCAATATTTTCCTATGTATTGTTCAAAAGTATATGGAATTAACTCTTACATTAATTTTGCTTATTATTATTCTTTGATAATTGTATTATTATATTTCAGATTTTGATTGAGTGAAATATCTTATTCATTTGATGTACGATATTATTTATGTTGTTATATTTCATACGTATCAAGATTGTGGTAATGTAAATTTTTTTATGCAACTCTAGTCCAAAAATTATATTATGAAAATTCAGTGGATTTTAAAATTTATGTTTCATATTCCTCTAGAGTAAAAATTATATTAGATTTTCTTTAGAAGTTAATTTTTTGAGAATATCATATCAGAAGTCATTAGAAGCTATTTTTTCAATAAGAATAATCAGAGGTTAACAAAATCTTTGGAAATTTTCTATGATTAATACATTACACATTAAAGATGGAGAAGATTATCTTTATTTTTTCTTCATAAGTCTTGTGGTGTGAGGCTTCTTCCAAAATAAGGATTATTCAAAAAATATCATTTTAGAAGATAACAAGTCACACCATAGGGTAATTATTATTTATGATTGGTTTATCAATCAAATTATTTTACTAACATCCAGATTTTATGATATTTAGATTTAAAATGGTTGGTTAGTCGAAGTATATGTTCCATCAGATTTTATGGATTATTTGAAAGTATTTTTAACTAATTAATATGGAATATTTAATGATGTTTTAATTGTTTATTTTGTTATTATTTTAATTTTTTTTATTTATACAGTATGTTTATATTTTCTGATATGTTGTAAGAAATTATGAAGTTATCTCATATGAATATTATAATTGAAAAATATAAATAATTATCATGGATTCTATTTGATTAGAATATTCCTATTATTATGTTGTTCTATATAAGAGAATTGGAACTACTATAATTGTATTTTGATGAATAAAAGGTACGATAGAAGTTAAACAATATTGAGGATCTTTATCATCTAACACTCCACCTATCTGGAGTACTCATAATTAATTATTTTCATATTTTATGGTTAAATATTTCATCATTTTATGCTTAAAATTTCATTAAAATCCATATGTGGTTTCATTATTTTATTGATTTATTATTTTTGTTATTTTAAAGAACTATAATGTTTGTTTTTGGACCATGTACATGGGTTATAATACCCTTAAAAGATAAGTGTTTGGTTATTCTTACTTGAACAAGAAGCATGAAAATGGTTCTACCTAAACACATAAAATAAAAGGTTGGTTGTTCATTTTTTTAGAGAGAAGGTGGTGCCTTGGTCAAAGACCTAAGAAAATTTTATTGAATAAAAAAGTAGAAAATATTACAAGAGATAGAAAGAAGGGATTATTTACAATATTTATCAAATAGATGAAGTAAATCTGGAGGGAGGGTGTCCATCCTAGTCATGGTCTGATGAACACCCTTATTGGAAAGGGCGTCAGTAACAACATTAGTTTCTCTGAAAGTATGCGTGGATATGTAGTCTATACCATGCAGAGAGTCCAGGCACTGCATCCAAATATTGATCAAAGGCCAGGCAAGGTGAGTCACACCATTCCAGATTGCCTAGACAGTGGTGGTAGAGTTAATTTTAAACCATAGTTTCCTCCACCCTTTCTAAATGGAAAAATTGATAGAAATAATTACTCCCATCATTTCGGCCTCCAATGACGAAGATATACCGCAATTTCCCAAGAAACACCCATGACACTTTCCCGCATAATCTCTGAAAATGGCTCCGCAGCTGGCAGGTCTAGGATTTCCCTTTGGTTGTTCTATGACATCAAAAGGAATATAGGTTTAGGGATACCTATATCATTTTTATTATATTCTTTAAATGTGTTGTGGTAGTTTTAGAAAATTAAGAGAATTATTAATTTTTCCCTCAAGTTGTTTTTGAAGGGAAAATTGTAATTTATCCTATCATATGATATCAGATAATTGTTTTACTCCTCTATTGGTCCTAGAATAGGGTGTTTACTACCATTTTAATTTTCATGGAATATTTAATATTTAGTTAATTATATATTAATAATTCATTAATTTATAAATAATTATATATTCTGAACAGAGTCTCGGATTGAGATTATGACTCCATGGTTGAGTCTAGAAAATGGTTATTTTCTATGGTGAGGAATAACTTTACAATAGGCATCGAGGTTAATCTCATAACCCTTTTTCTTTTATTATATTTTAATTTTTTTATTTATTTTTGTTTTTCCCTTTTATATGTTCCTTCCCTTATCTTTTTACATACACATCAACCCCTGTTTGAGTTTTTTTAGTTAAGATCGAAGAGTGGGAAGGGATAGGGGGTCATGTGTTAGGGAGCACATTCAGAGGTTGATCGAGATTTATGGGTGGATTCTCATAGATTTGGTATTTAAGTGTTAATATTTTACATTATGAGGTAGTCTCATGTTTCATCTTACACCCATATGCCAATAATTTAGTTATTTCTACGTTTTAATCTTTTTTTCTTAATATTTGAGGTTCCATAGGAGACCATGTAGGGTGCGTTGTGAGTGAATAAACGATTTTTGAGCATCATAAGATATTTTATGTTTGGGGAAACCCAATCACATGACATTTTATTCAAGAAGACACATCATTTGTTCTTATTTTTGACTGAAATGTTTGAAATGAGGGTCAGATGAAATGTGCATTCAAGAAACGTCTTGAAAATCCACCTGAGGTATGGATAACAGAAAGTAAAAACACCCAATGTGGTGGTAAATGGTTGTGTAATTCACATGGATAGTTCCCATGTGAAGTACACAACTAGAGGATATGTGGGGTTTGTGTCTTGAGACCATATGGGAATCATGGAAAAGTATATCGGTAGGAACCCCATGTGGGCGATACACCATATAGGGAGAGTGAGCCTTGTGAACTTGGGAAAATTTCATGCTGAGTGCGATGTGGTACATGAATTGAGAAGATATTTTTCATTAAAAACAATTTACTTGAGGTGTACATCATGTAATTTCCTCACCTGTGGTTTTTTTATTTTTTTCAACCTCAAATTAGAATTGGGATCATGAATAGCCTATTCATATTATTTCTCAGTCTCAATCATAATAGTGGAGTCCTTTTAGCATGGAGAATCCACCTAGATGGTGTTTTGTATTGGGAGAGTTATGGGAGGATGAGTTATTTGAGGTTTTGGTTGGGGATCCTCTAGTGGGTTGGGATGTGATAAGTGGGGCCCAAGTGAGGATTTTGACCTTGTTATCCACCTTGGCTTGAGGAAACCAACTGTTTTGTCTATGGTTTATTGGATATTTCCTCGAAGGAAGGAACAAGTAGTTTCTTGTTTAATAATCGCTAGTATGTTTCTTAAGTTTCTATTCTATATGGGCCTTGGTAAGAGTCGATACCTTAGGGAATGGATATGTATAGGCTTTATTACATATATCATGGAATGGGTCTAAGGGACCTATTTGTGGATACCCTTGTGGGTGGTTTCTAATCAATTATCAGTGTATGTTGTATTCAGATATTGAGAATTATCTTTTATTCTTGTTAATGATTTTGAATTACCTTGTGGGAGAGATCATGATTGAGGATCAGTGGATAGATATTGAAGCCCATTTGGAGTTGTTTTTTATACTGAGATTAGACTAGGGTTTTCTTGTGATAGAGGGCCCCCTTGTCAAGTTTCATGTTTTTATTTTAAGAATTGGACTAAAGAGGGTTCTTCATGAACTATTGACCCAAGGGTCCCATGTGAGTGCCATATATTTTGGAGGTTTTTTACAAGAATGTTTGCGGGAGTTTATTTATTAGGTTTTGGTTTTGGGAGGAGGTCCTTAAGATACTACTGTACTGGTTTATGGAATGGAGATTGATTTGGATGCTCTCCTTCATTTGTTGGTTAGTGTTTAGTGGGTCTAGGGAACTACTATATAATGCATATGGGTGTTCCCCCTCCTAGTTGTAGTTTCGAGCACTAACTAGGAGTTTGAGGAAATTGGAAGAACTATGGTACTCCTAGGGGGGATGATGAGTTTTGGTTCTGTTTAGGTTGTTTGGCCATTGATGAGATAAAAATTATAGATGGGTTGGTTTTTTCAGAATTTTAGAGATTGATAGGTTCTTTAGTTATTCCAACCTTGAGTTTATATCTCTAGTTTATATAATCCCATTAGAGTCCTAAATCCTATTATAGGTGCACCTTTGTGGTTTTAGACACCTAGGATTAGATCCTATGGTTTCAATTTTATGTCTATTCTTTTGTTAGACATATGGATCACCTACTTGATCTAGGAGACATGGATAGTGATATATGGATTGGTGATTCATGTGCTATAATTTTTTTGTCCCAAGATAGAGTGGGGGTAGATTAAACTAGAGAGTTAGACTAGAACTTGAGGATGAATGTTTTTTTATTTTTAGCTCCTTTGTTTTGTAATATTTGTTTAATTTACTACACTATTTATTCATTTTATTCTAGTATTTCACACTTTACAAGGATAGAAATTTCACATATGAATTCACTTATAGATACAAATAGATATTATGGAAACCATTGGGGGTATCCTACTGAGATTTATTTCTCATCCCCTGTACTTGGAACTTGGTGCGTGTACATATATTTTTTATGATTTTTGGTTTCTCACATGATACAAAATATATTGGGAAGAGGCCCAAAATTTAATGATCGAGTAAGATTAGTTTGGCAGAGACTGAGGATCGATTTGGAGTAGTTCAACATTAATGGAGTGTGGGAATGTGTTACAACACCGTGTTGGTGTTAGAGCCTTGTGTAATTTATTTAATTTTAATTATAATGTTTGTATATGTGGTTGACCTAGTGGGAGATCAATATATGTGTATTTCATGGTTGTAATTCTGTATGTTTTCCCAATACATTTGATTTAGCATTACTCTATTTCAGTTATTTATTATCAATACAATGATATTTATGTATGTGTATGTTTTTGGGTTATTTTTCTAATATTATTACACTCTAATATGAGGATATACTTTCCCCACTATATCTAATTTGACCCTAGATACTAGTCAGAAACTCTAAAATATAAGGAGGTGTGCTTGAGGCCTTATTGTGAGTCAGATTGGGTCAAACCCTCACTACCACAAAAACAGTTTTTCTCGGGGCCAACCATTATCAGCACTAACTAAAAAACGCTGATAAAGGGGGGGGGGGGGGTACCTTTATCAGCGCTAAAAAATGAACTGATAAAGGTACCCCCTTTATCAGCGCCTTTTTTAGCACTGATAAAGGGACCCCCTTTATCTGCACTTTTTTTAGTAGCACTGATAAAGGGGGGGCCTTTATGAGTGCTTTTTTTAAAAGCGCTGATAAAGGGTCGACTTCAAAAAAAGTTAATAAAAAATAATATATTAATATATAAATATATAAATATAGTTATATTGATATAAATATAATATATAATTTTTAAATATATTTTAGATAAGTATAAATATACATTTACACTTAATATACTTAATATATAAGATATTTAGTGAAAATGGCTTATAAAAAAATTAAAAAAATATTTCTAATTAATAATTTGATAATTATTATAGAGTAATAGTCATTTAATAATAGTTTGAAGACCAAAAAATAAAAAAAATAAAAAAAGATCCAAAATATGTTGAAAACACAACTCGAACTTCAAATTGAAATTACCTTTGATCCGGGTGTCCGTTTGAGCTCTACCACATATCAAATCGAATCTTGCGACAAGATCTACAGCCTTATGTTTGGGGGGATCCTAGTCAAGGTTTTTTAGAGGTTAAAAAAGGCCCATAATGCCTCCAAAACTGAGTTTTTAGTCGGGGTACCCTGATTGTTTTACATTTTGTGGATTTTCAGCCTCGTTTAAGGGGATATTATTGGCTTTTTTGGTGGGTAATGAATTTATTCCAAGGTATTACATTCATATTGATATTATGTATTTGAAATTTTATTGTTTTTTATAATTTACTGCTATTTATAATCAAATATATAATTATATGTACATATGTTTTATATATTCACAACTAAAAATTTAATTTTTTAAATAAATAATTAAACATATTTACATATAAAATATATTAGCTTTATCTAAATAATAAATAATATCCATTTTATTTAAAATACCAATATATGAATATTTATATAACTATATATTAATATGTATATATATATATTAATATAACAATATATATTAATATAACTATATATACATTAATATAACTCTAAATATATATATTAATATAAATTATATATATATATATTAATATAACTATATATATATTAATATAACTACATATATTAATATAAATATATATTACTATACGAATAAATATAACTAAATAGATATATAAATAAATAGATATATCATAAATAAGAGAACAAATCAATATAGGGGAGTGGAAAGGGCTTCAGGTGCGCAGGGGGGAGGTCTCGAGATCAAATCCTGGTGGAGGTAGGGTCACACGTGCAAGGGGGAGTTAGAGGGGCTAGTGTAGATAAAGGTGGGGTATAGCGCTGATAAAGGGTGGAGGCGGTTTGTACGGGTGCTGGAGGTGCGGGAAAGCACTGATAAAGGGGGGCTCAAGCGCTGTAAAAAGCCCCCCCCAATATTGGCAGTATTTTTTTTAATTTTTTTAGTTTTACCGGTGCTAAAAAAAGCGCTGATAAAAGGGGTCTTTTGTCAATGCTAAAAGGAAACCGCTAATAAAGGTCCCTTTTATCAGTGCTTTTTTAGCACTGATAAAAGGGGTGTTTATCAGCGCTTGTTGGAGCGATAATAAATGGGATCCCCCCCTTTATCTTTACCGGCTTTAACAGAGTTTTTCTAGCACTGTTAAAGGCTATTTTTAGCACTGATAAAAGGGGTACTTGTAGTAGTGCATGCCATTTCATGATAAAATTTTATCAAAGAAGTATTTCTATTTATCCAAATATATTGGAATATGGTAGATTAGAAGGTATAGTAATGTGTCTGATCATTTGGTGGATATAAAATTGTTGCATCATGAACACATATTCCAATAAGAAGTCCACCTTATGAGGGTGATAAGAATTATGTTCTTGTTTTTGGATGTTACAGTTGTTTTATTTCACCTAGATAGATACACTTGAGACTTTTGGATTTATGATTTATTGCATATTATGGATCATATCCCATTGGAAAGTGTCCAATATACTATAGGATCGAAATAATGATGTAGATTCTCAATATACAAGAGGGGGAGGGGGTGAATTGTACACTTTAAAAATTTCCTTAAACAAGGAAAGATATATTTTAACAAAATTAAACTAAGAAAATTCAAAACACCTCTAACACCAATTGAAAGATTGGGACAAAGTATGAAGATACAAACTTCTAGCTCTATACACTTACTTAAATCTGGAAAGTGATTTTGAAAAACTGGTTCCGGAAATATGGATCCAGAAAATGAAACTTAACCAAAGTTTACAATATGAGATTCTACCTTGAAGCGTATAGAATATAACTGAATCAGATTACAAGTAAGGAAGATTGGAGTCTCTGTATTGCTATCCCCACAAGCCCTCAAGTTCAAGGTAGTTGGAACCTCTGTCTTCCTCAGCAAGGAAGCCCTCGAACTTCAAGGTAGTCGGCACCTCTGTCTTCCTATCCATGGAAGCCCTCAAATTTAATCACCAACTTTCAGAGTCGCAAGAAGAAATCCGAACGAGCAGTTCAGTACGCACAAGGCATGAAAAACTTCCCTCTCTATAAATCAACTTAACAGCGTGTGGTCTCTAGAGTGATCAACTTGTTCATTATTGATCCCTTTCAAATGAGCTCTTATTTATAAGCTCGGTAGGCAACGGTCGGCTCCCTCCTTCAACGGCCATATTTTCCTTATATTTTAGAGGGTCTTGTACATGTGTCACTCAAACAATGGTTAGTCAATAACTAAATACACGATATCATATTGTAATGAAACAAGTATAAGTATAAGAAAAACTGATGTTCGGAATGTAAGAAAATAATAGTTCAAAGTCTAACAAAAATGAAATTTAAAGTCTATAATAAAGATATATTCAGATTCTGTTTTATAGGAATTTAGAACATGAATTTTGTAGAAATATTGAGTCTGAATTTCTAAGGATATTTGGAGTCTGGTTTCGCTAGAATTCAGAATCTGAACTTATAGAGTTCAGAGTCGAAGTTGTCAAAGTTCGGAGTCGAACTAATAAAAGTTCGGAGTCGAACTCATAGAAGTTCGGAGTCGAACTAGTAAAATTTCGGAGTCAAAATCATAGAAGTTCAGAGTCGAACTTGTAAAAGTTCGGAATCGAACTTGTAAAAGTTTGTAGTCGAACTCATAGAAGTTCGGAGTCAAACTAGTAAAAGTTCGGAGTCGAACTCATAGAAGTTTGGAGTTGAACTAGTAAAAGTTCGAAGTCAAACTAGTAAAAGTTTGGAGTGGAAGTTTATGAGAGTTTGTATTCTGAATTCGGTATGAAACTTTATTAGAGTTTGTATCCAGAATTCGGAGTGAAACTTTATTAGAGCTCGTATCCAGAATTCAGATTCTAAAACAGAATGCTTCATATCTAAGTATTATATGATTCTAAGGTTTTGGGTATGAATCTGATTTTTATACTTAATAAAAATATTGATATATATAATGAAATCTAGGTTAGGGTAAATTTCCTTGAGGAAGGAAATTTTCCTCAGAGAAGTAAAATATAGATTTGCTTAAGTATAAGGTGTTTGTGATTTTCAAAACAAGAAGGAACGGAAAAGTCATATGGAAAACCTTATTGACTCAGTAATCTCCCCCTTTTTGGAAAGCATAAACAACCTTATGAAAAAGAATATAAGGACTTTGAAAAATTTCATTTGACTTTGAAATTAAAACTTATCTCCCTTTGTTCATGGATGATGATGAATACAACTAACTCCCCCTTAGGCTTAGGAACTCTAAGGATTGTATTCGGAATTTCCACAATGGAGTTCTCATTATCTTTGAAAATGAAAATCTCTGTAATGAGGAACTCCCCCTTAGATAAGCTCCCCCTTACTTAGGCATAGTTCTTAACTTTGAAAATTTTCCTTCTCCCCTTTTGAGTAGTTATTTTTCCTTCTCCCCCTTTGTGATTTTCAAAAACTATTTAAGGGAATGGAAAAGAAATAAAGTACCTAAAACATTAGTATATAACAACACAGGATACAACAAACCAAAAATTTCATTAGTGTTGAAATAATTTAAAAAAAAAGACAAATGCAACAAAAGATCGGATTGAGTCTATTTGTCTTTTTTTTCCTTTCAGAATAAGCTTCTTCAACAAGGTTTTCAGCTTCTTCAAGTCCTTCTGGACCTCCTCAACTTGCTTCTGTAAAGCTTTTATCCTTTAATATTGAGCTTTCAGGGCCTCAGATTGTTCCTTAAGAACTTTATATTTCTTTACAAGATTTTCTTGAAACTCAATACGGAAATATATTTCTCCTTTCCAATTTTGAGATACAGAGTTGAGCTTCCCATTCAGATCCCGTACTTGTTGATTCTGAGAATTTTGTTCAATGATCTGATCATCCTGTAGATTCTTAAACTTGGAATCCTCGGTGTCAAAGGCATCTTTAACATCATTCTGAAAATGATCAAACTCAGCCATGTCTTCTTCAACTTTCTTAGACCACAAAGTTATTTTTATGAATTATTTTTTGTGAACATAATAATTGATAAGGAAATTTCTATGATAAACCTCAATATTCACACACTTATCCATCACCATAGATAAATATTACGACTTTTGATTCAGACTGCGTTGCAGCATCTGGCATCTGGAGTCTATAG
Organism: Viscum album; assembly: GCA_963277665.1. Classification (NCBI taxonomy): domain Eukaryota; kingdom Viridiplantae; phylum Streptophyta; class Magnoliopsida; order Santalales; family Viscaceae; genus Viscum; species Viscum album. Next base: position 2,042,727,779 of record OY728120.1, on the reverse strand, counting down.
TGGGAAAGATCGGAATGGTGTCCACCAACTTTTTCAAGGACTCAACAACCAAGTCATGACCCAGTGCTGATGACTCCGAATCCAACATTTTTCTTGGGGATTTTCTTCTTCAATTTGCACCAACTTCCTTCTATAAGTACCACAAACATATTTCAATATTATAACATATTTTGTTAGAGTGTCCATATGAACTTTCTTTCCATTATCAGTTTTTTAGAATAGGTTCCTCATTAGGAGATTCTTCCTCGGATTTAGAAACTTGAACAATCTTGTCTTCATCTGGTTTCTCCTTCTCTATTCCTTCTACAAGATAATGCTTCTCATAGATTACTTCCTCATTAGATAATTCATTATCTTTATCTTCTTCCTAAAATTCATCTATCTTACCTTCTTTTTCATCTCCATTTCCCGAAGTGACTAATTTTGAAGATTTAGCCTTTTCTTGATAATATTATACTTGGTTGATCAAGTCATCGAGATCATCGCTTCCTTCTTCTACTTCTTCTTCTTCTTCAACAAATTCTTCTTCAACTTCTTCACCTGCTGTTTTCTATACTTCTTCAACAACCTCTTTCCCTTTGGACGTTTTCGGAGCGAAGTAATTTTTCCTAGGAGTCTCTAGTAATGGTTGGACATCAAATGTTTCTGGAATGAGAATATTCTCAGAAGCTATTTCAGTGGATTTTAAGAGAGATTGAACAATATATTCTTCTAACATCTTCTTCTTTATCTTTTTCACTTTTTCTTATTTTTCTAACTCATCCGTAGCTTTTTCTCTTAAGGCCTTAGCCTCAGCAGGGTCTAATCCGAACTGTGGATCCCCTTGTTTCCTTTTCTCTTTATCTTCTCTCCATTTAGCAGCTACCTCATCTGGATATGCTTTCTGTTTTTTTGGCTTGGGAGGTTTGGACTGTGTTTCCTTAGCTTTGGGAGTTTTGTCTTCAGCAACCACTTCCTTAAGACTCCTCTTCTTAGTAACTTTCTTCACTGGCTCAGCTTTTTCCACATTTTCCGGAATGATTTCAGCCTCTTCCTCTAGAAAATTATAAATTTCTCCTGTTTCCTTAGAAAAATTCATATTCATTCTTTTCAGCGTGTCATCACTGACAAGCATAAGATTGAAATTCCGAACCTTAGAAATACATGAAATCTCGAAAGAATCTAAACACCTAACTATCAACTTTGATAGTAAGACATGGTATATGATGATTTGAGATCTCAAGTTTCCTTCCTTGATGTTCTTGATCGTCACAAGAACATGCCTCATCCGATTTATTTTTCTTAGATTCACCAAGAAGTATAAGAAATATATGTAACTTTTCTTTAGGGTATCCTTATCACCCTTTCTCGGAACCAAGAAAACTTGTACCCAAAGATGAAGAATCCGATTATTAGGAGATAGGTGAGAAATCTTTGCTATCTTGAGATTAGAAAGTCCAAGGAATTGTAAGGCCTTAACCTTAACAAAGGTACCTTGAGCATCCAAGAGTTTTTGTGAAAAAAATTCAGCTTCTCCTTCGTATGCTAGCCCCACTAAGCTTGCCGCCTTGGTGTAAGTAAGTTTGTAAGTCTTGCCATAAGACTTGAAAGAAAACTTTTCTCTTCCATATTCCTCATAAAAGCTTGCTGATTCATAGAATTCTACAAGTAACTCTGGATAGACCTCATCTTGATCACTTGTCTTGGATACACATGCATCTTCCCAACTATTCAACTGGATGTTCTTGGAGATGATAGAATCATACATGTAAAAGTTCGGATGGACCGATCTTTCTCTGTACACTTTCCATTTTGAAATTGGATTCAAAGTAGACATATCTTGGGAAGTAACTTCAATAGACATTCGGAATGGAGGAGCTCTGATGGATTTAGAACGGCCTTTAAAAACTTATGAAGAGCTTCGACATGAGAGAGCTTGAAATCTTTGTGGGACAACCAATGGGGGTGCCCTTTGTATAGGCGATGGAGCTGACCTTTCATCTTCCAAAAGCAATCTAGCAGTTGAGAATTTCTCTGATCTGATATGACGGTTGAGATCAAATCCTCAAGGAAATCTTGAATTCGATCTTTTGAGGTTTTAAGAAAAACATTCGGATTAAAGAAGAAAAATGAATCCGAGAAATTTTATAAGAATAAGAAACTACCAGCAACTTAAAAAATGACTACGAAAACGTGAGTAAGGAAGTCATACCTTTCAGATTTGGCTACGAAGTTTATTTGTAATAGATAATATTCTTCTTGATGAAAATTTTGACTACAAAAAAACACATTACGAAAAGCTCATTACGAAAAAAATATGAGTACGAAAATCTCCATTACGAAAATTATCAATATGAAAATTCTCATTACGAAAATTCTCAGTACGAAAACTTCATTGTGAAAATTTCGAGTATGAAAATCCCATCACGAAAATTTCCAGTACGAAAATTTCATTACGAAAATTTCCAGTACGAAATTTTCCTTACGAAAATTTCCAGTACAAAAATTTCATTACGAAAATTTCCAGTACGAAAAATTTCATTACGAAAATTTCCAGTACGAAAATTTCATTACAAAAATTTCTAGTACGAAAATTTCATTACGAAAATTTCCAGTATGAAATTTTCTTTACGAAAATTTCCAGTACGAAAATTTTGAAAAACATACAAACAAATGTACTCCCCCTATGAAAATGAGTTTGTTACTATAAGGAGAATGGATCAACAAGAAGATAATAAAGAAATATTACCTAACGGTTATCATTCCTAACTTCTATTTAATTTATTAAAATCTATCGGAGGGTAAATATTTTGTTAAAATATTAGCAAGTTGATATTTTTTTCCGATAAACTGAAGAATGATGTCTCCTTTATGTGTGTGATCCCTAAGAAGGTGATGCCTAATATCTATGTGCTTTGTAAGATAGTGATGTGTAGGGTTTTTACTAAGGGCAATGTCACTTGTGTTATCACACAAAATTTGCATCTTAGTAAAACTTAAGACATAATATGTGAGTGTGTGTTGCATCCACAACACTTGATCACAACAACTTCCAGCTGCTATATATTCAGCTTCAGCAGTGGAGAGTCAGTGTCCTAACCTTATATTCCATGACCAAGAATGATCTTCCATTGCACTAAGGAAAGGTAAGTCTTGGATCCTAAGGTCTTCTAAGTTTAGTGTGTAAACATTCTCTTCCCTATGGGCATAAACAATAAACTCTTCCTTGGAATTATTTTCTAAGAACTTATAATTTCTAAAATTCACAAGGTATTCTTCATCAAATAATTGAATTATGCTAATGATGTTGTTCTTAAGACCTTTAACAAAAAAAACATTTGAAATCAGGGTTTTTCCAAGAAGAACAATGTTACCTATACCAATAATTTCTCCCTGAGCAGTATCTCCGAAAGTTAATTTTACTCCTTTCATCTTGATAATATTTTCGAAATAGCTTTTGTTACCGATCATATGCCAGGAAACAAGTTTGGTTTTTGGAATCCATACTTTGTTAGATCCGGAGTTGTTAGACAACAAAATTTTGGGTATCCACATTCGTTTAGAAAAATATGCTTTATGAAACCCAATAGATTTAACTCTATTCAAAGAACAGTTTTTCTTCCAATGCCCACCACTTTGACACTTAGTGTAAAAATGAGCTCTAGAAGGAACACAATAATTGTTTTTGAAAACTGGTTTTTGTGAGTATAACCTACTCTAGTAGTGTTTCCTTGAGGTTTAATTTGAGAATACATCTTGTCAAAATTTTCCTTCCCAGAGGTAAATTTTTCTAGGAGCTTCTTAAGAGAAAATATTTCAGATTTTAGTCTGATGACTAAATTCCTATCCTCAGGAATCATTTCCTTAGAGTTATATTTTTCCTCAAAAACATTCTTCTTTAAAATATAATTCTTAATATCTTTATAAAGTTATTACTTATCATAATTTGCTTTCTCAAGGTCTTTAGAAAGTTTTTCTAAAAGATCTTATTTATCTGTAATATTTGTAGAAAGATCTGAAATCTCTTTTGTAAGAAATTATTCCCTAGTATTTTCCTTGTCTAATTTCTTAGAAATTTTACAATTTTTTTCTTCAAGTAAATCAGAAAATCTAGATACTTCTTCATATAAAGGTTCTTCATTTTCTAAGGATGAAGTATCTTCATTAGAAGTACTATTTTCAGAATAGTAATTCTTATCAAGAGATAAATTTGTAAAAGCCTCGGAAGAGAGTACCTTGTCCACAAGACATGTATATGGAAAATAATTATTAGAAATGAATACCATATTCTTCTAAGCTGATGAATCATATTCTGAGGATTTTCTTTCTGAAGAGTCTCCACAGCTAGCACTTCAAGTAGTATTAGCTTTCAGACTTTTCTTAGCTTTAGCTTTGTAAAACTTTTTCTTGTTCCTTTTATAATGCCTCTATTTTCTTTATTTCTTTTTGAGCAAGGGAAAATCCTGTATTATGTGTCCACTTCTCTTGCATTCATAGCATGTGACCTCTGAATATTTCTGATCTTTCCTTTCCTTCTTCTTATACTTGGATTGAAAATTTCTCTGACCAACTATCTTGTTCATCCTTTGGGCAAGATTAGCTAACTCATTTTCTGAGAATTCAATCTCAATAGATTCTTATTGGATAGTAACCTTCTTATACATGGATCTAGTTAATCTCTCCGAAGTCATAGCTTTCATGTGATTTGATATTGTAGTAAAAGCTACAGTACCATTCCAATTATTCTTTTTGATGTTGTCAGCATATCTCTTCATCCTAGTTTCATGTTGAAGAAGAGTCCCAAATAGTTCATCAAGAGAAATTTTAGTAACCTTTCTGTTCTCATCAATAGCTGTTCTCTTTGATTACCACTCATTAGGAATAATATCTATAATCTTATCCATAAGAGATTCATCATCTATAACTTTCTCTCCCATAGATTGTAAGTTGTTCATGATAGTCATAAATCTTTGTTTCACCTTACAAATGGGTTCTCCATAAGTAAAGTTAAAACTATGATACTATTCTCTAAGCATAGATCTTCTGGTTTCAATCACTTTGGATGTACCAAAATAAGTAACTTCAAGTTTCTTCCACATACAGTTAGCTGTTTCACAAGAAGAAATTTGGCTATATATCTTCCTAGTCATTGAACATAGTAGAGTTTTGCATACCTTATAGTTCAATTGATAATCATGCTTCTCTTGGTTTGTGAAAGTACTTACTTACTTATCAGGAATTTGATAACCTCCAGTAAGCAAAAAAAATTATCTACCCCAGTATTGATAACAGAAGTCTTCATTCGAACTCTCCAGTACTCATAATCATTGTCATAAAAAATAGGTGGTCTTGTAGGATTTACGTTGTTGATGTAACCAACATTGATTCCTTCCATCTTAAAAAAACATTCTATATAAAAACTTGTTAATAACAACAGTTCAGATTCATGGAGAATATTCCTAAGCAAGGAAAATATAGAGCAAAGAAAAACTAAGCAAGAAAAATTATATGTGAGTATAAGTATTTCAGAGACCTGCCTCTGATACCAATTGTAGGATCGAAATAATGATGTAGATGCTCAATATACAAGAGGGTGGGTGAATTGTACACTTTAAAAATTTCTTTAAAGAAGGAAAGATATAAGTTTAGAAAAGTTAAACTAAGAAAATTCGCAACACCTCTAACACAAATTGAAAGACTGGGACAAAATATGAAGTTAAAAAGTTCTAGATCTATACACTTACTTAAATATGGAAAGTGATTCTGAAAAACTAGTTCCGGAAATATGGATCCGGAAAATGAAACTTAACCAAATTTTACAATATGATATTCTACCTTAAAGTGTATAGAATCTTTCTGAATCAGAGTACAAGCAAGGAAGTATAAGAAAATTATACTTTACTTAGTAATACAAAATACAGTGGAAAAAAAGTAGTAAAACTACAAGTACCAAACAATAACTCTTTTAACCCAAATAGAAGGGTATCCAACAACCTTGGATAAAGGTCCCTTGATTTATACTTTCAATAATGTCTGTCTTACCCACACCTGGGTAAGCCCTCGATACGAAGATCAGAGTCTCTGTCTTGCTATCCCTGAAATCCCTCAACTTCAAGGTAGTTGGAACATTTGTCTTCCTCATCAAGGAAGCCCTCAAACTTCAATGTAGTCGACACCTCTGTCTTCCTATCCCCGAAATCCCTCAAATGTAATCACCAACATTCGGAGTCACACGAAGAAATCTGAACGAGTAGTTCAGTATGAACAAGGCATGAAAAGCTTCTCTCTCTAGAAATCACCTTAAGAATGTGTGGTCTCTAGAGTGATCAAATTTTCCATTATTGAGATCTTTCAAATGATCTCTTAATTATAGACTCGGTAGGCATTGATCGGCTCCCTCCTCCAACAGTCATATTTTCCTTAAATTTCGTAGGGACCTGTACACGTGTCACTCAAACAACGGTTAGTCAATAACTGAATATACGACATCGTTTTTTAATGAAACAAGTATAAGTATAAGAAAAAATGATGTTCAGAATGTAAGCAAATAATAGTTTGGAGTCTAACCAAAATGAAATTTGGAATCTATAATAAAGAGATATTCAGATTCTGTTTTATAGGAATTCAGAACCTGAATTCTGTAGAAATCCGGAGTCTAAATTTATAAGGTTATTCGGAGTTTGGTTTCTCTAGAATTCAGAATCTAAAATTACAGAGTTTGGAGTTGACCTTGTCTAAGTTCGGAGTCGAACTAGTAAAAGTTTGGATTCTAACTAATAGAAGTTTGGAGTCGAACTAGTAAAAGTTCGGAGTCGAACTCATAGAAGTTCGGAGTCTAATTTGTAAAAGTTCGGAGTCAAACTTGTAAAAGTTTGGAGTTGAACTCATAGAAGTTCGGAGTTAAACTAGTAAAAGTTAGGAGCCGAATTCAAAGAAGTTCGAAGTCAAACTAGTAAAAGTTTGGAGTCGAACTTTATGAAAGTTCGTATTCTGAATTCAGAGTGGAACTTTATTAGAGTTCGTATCCAGAATTCGGGGTGGAACTTTATTAGAGTTCTTATCCAGAATTCAGAGTGGAACTTTATTATAGTTCGTATCTAGAATTCGGAGTGGAACTTTATAAGAGTTCGTATCCAGAATTCGGATCCTAAAACAGAATGCTTCATATGTAAGTATTATATGATTCTGAGGTTTTGGTTATGAATATAATTTTTATACTTAAGAAAAATATTTTTATGTATAAGGAAATCTAGGTTTGGGTGAATTTCCTTAAGGAAGGAAATTTTCCTTAGAGAAGTAAAATATTGATTTTCTAACTATAAGGTGTTTGTGATTTTCAAAACAAGAAGGAATGGAAAATTCATAAGAAAAAACTTATTGAATCAACATATACATGCATCATTATATGCTAAAATTATATTTTTTTCAAAAAACAGTTATGTCTTTCATGTTTTCAGAAAAACCCTTCTACGAGGGAGTTCTTATTTTAAAATTTAAGTTTTATATTTTTAAGGGGAAAAACAATATTGTTATCATTATTTAATATTTGTTTCAAATTTATTTATATGTGAATTATTCAATATTTTCAAAGTCCCTCTCAAAAGATTTTATTTCAAGAATTATATTTTAAAATGGGTTATAAAGATATAATTTTATGTATAATATTTCTTTTAAAATTTATGGAGGTTATATATATATATAGGCATGACCGTACTCCATGTATTTTATTAATATCACAATCATGTTCAGAAAATTTTATGTTTTCAATTTCGAAGAACTATACAGTGTTAGAATATTTCAATTTTTATGGAAAGGCAGATTTTCTCATTTGAATTGGATGAAATATATATGTAATTATTTTCCTTTATTGAAAATGTATTACATATATGTAAATTTTTTGGAAGGTTGTTTTAATGGAATTATAATTATAAAGTGATACCTAAAAAATGTTTTATATCAAACTTGGCACTTGGATATCAAATATGATAATGATGATTGGGGAGTGAACCCATGACCTCAAGGGGATGCTTTCCTAAAGGTGATACTTCTAGTGTAATCATGGATTTTTTTGGTTTTCCATGTATCATTATATTCCATAATAAATTTTTTATTTTAAAGTTAAAGTTTTGATGTTTTATGAAATGATATTGTTTCTCAAAGTGATATGAATTTTTTAAAGTATTTAACCAATATTTTCATTGATTATATTTTGAAAACCCTAAAGATGTATTTTGTAACGATATTTATTATATCAAATGATTTATATTTGATAAAAAAATTTCAAAGAGTTTTTATAGAATCTATAAAAAGGATTTTAATCTTACATTAAAAATCCCTTATAGGGAATTTATTTTATCACCATAAATTTTAAAATTATTTTCATAGTATCAGTAGAATTTTCAAAGATGTTTATTTTTTATTAAGGATCTAGATCAAATAAATATAACTAGTTGTTTATATTTTTTTAAAAATGATATATTGTATGTTTTTTCCTAATCTTCCAAAACTTAGAGCGAAAAGATCCATGGTTGTGTAAAGGATTTTATATTTTTTAATTACCTTTCCTAAAAAACAATGTGGCATGTTTTTAGAACTGAATTTGGGAGTATCGGTCTCGAGCTATTCCAATAACGTAGTTGACTATTATCAATGGACTTTTAGGTATAGTGAAACTCTTGGTTTTCTTTTTGAATCTGATATTAATCTAGTATTGGTGGTTAGTTTTTGAGGAACACTTTGAGTTTTTTCTTATTCCATTCTTGGTTTGAGGTTTTATTGGGAAGGAGGATCCTTTTATAGGGTTTCATGTTCTTTCTTTAGTTTATATAACCAATGAGGGTGACTTGTGAAACGTTGACATTGGGGACTCTGTTGTGTGCCTCTCATTTTTATGGATTATACTAGGATTTTTTGTGGATGTTTCTTGATGTAGTTTTTGATTTGGAAGGAAACCTTTGGGATTCTATTGGATTGGTAACTAGAACAAATATATATTTGGACTCACTCCTCTCTTTGTTTGTAAGTGGTTTTTGGGTTTAGAGAGATAATGGAATGTTCAGATTAGTAAAAACCCATCCTGGTTTTTGTTTATGTCCCTAACTATGATTTTGAAGATAATGAAGGCATTATGGAACTCCTGTGTGGGGATAATTATTTTTGGGTGCGATACGATAGTTCTAGTACTAACAGGATGACCATCATAGTCAGTTTGGTTTTGAAGAAATTTAGGAGCTTGAATGGTTCTCTGGTTCCGTCAACCTAGGCTTACATTCATTAGTTAAGATTGCATGATTAGAGTCCTAAGGCCCACTAGAGGTGTTATATTCTGGCTTTTGATGTCTAGTATGAGATCATGGGGTTTGGGTTTTGGGATTTGTTTCATTTTAGATTACTTGAGATCATTCTTGATCCAATGGATGTGCTTTATTATATATGGTTAGGTTAACCACATGGTATAATTATAATTTATTAGTGAATAGGGTGGATAGATTAACCCAAGGTATAAAAGTAAAACATGAGTTTATATATTTTATATTTATTTATATTTATCCACAAATTTTATTTTAGTTTTTTATCTTATAGACCTATTTATTTGTTTTATGTAAACAGTTGTTGTTTGACTATCCTGAGCATGTCACATGTTAATGCACTCATACATGAAGGTAGGTGTTACGTTAACCATTAGGTGTGGCCTAATAATATTTATTTCTCACCCATATATGTTCACTTTGGTGTGCATGAAAACCATATATTTTCATTCTGGTTTAGCATAGGATACATAGTGAATCAGGAAGAAGCCCAATTTTTTATGATAGAGGGATATCTCTTAGTTGGATTATTAGAATATAGTTAGAGTAGTTCAATAGTCATGGAGATTATGTATGTGGTCTAACACATTGTTTTTATATAATCTTATGTGTTTTATTTTCCTTTGTTATATATATATATATGTGTGTGTGTGACTATCCAAATGGGGGACTAGTTGCTGTGTATAGAATGATCATGAGCCTATATAATTCCACATTACATTTGATATAACATTCATATTTTTAAATTATTTAATATTTTCGATTATATTTAAGAATTTTTAGGTTCATTGGTTTTTTTCACTTTTATCGCTCTCTGATCCGAGGTAATTATCTCCCCAATGTATCGCATTAGTCCCTCACCAGTAGTCGATAGCCTCTGGAATAAGTGGTGGTGTTGTTTAGGAATTTTCATGAGATTTGTTAATTAAATGTCTAGGTAAAGCTGGGCTAGTTCATGATACTCATATAAACATTATTTCATTTTTAACCTAAATTTCCATAGAACTTAACCCACAAATCTAGATCCCTAGTCTCTTTGGGAGATTAAAAACATAAAGCATCAACTTAAGAATGAACTAATTTTTTTTATTCCAATCTCCATAATTTTTTCTTAAATCCCTTTAAAATTCAATTAATACATAGGATACCCTTGGGACATACATAATGGAAAGGGTTAGTTTTAAATATCAATAAAAGAATAAATGTGATGAGAAATATGACATAAGAGTCAAGAGAAAAAACATGATATCATAATTAGAATAATAATTTTTAATCATTGAAAAAATTAGTAAATATAATTGGATAATGGATTCATAATAAAGTACCAGTAACATAAAACATGAAACCATAATCATAAGTCAATGCCCATTGTGAAGACAACATAACATACTGGTCTAGGTTTATTGAAAGTCCACCACACATGTTATCTCATGCAATGGAAAAATTAACAATTAATTGGGGTGGATGTATAATTTCAAAACCAATCACCAAAAACTAATATGTATATGTGTATGTGTTCTACATAAAACATTTATACATAATTTATATTCACGGAAAAGAAATAAAAATTAAATGAGTTACAAAATAGAATCTCCAAACATTACCAAAGGATATATTGTAAAGATTGAAAAGAGAACAAGGAATTAAACTTTTTGGACATTTATATTTGAATTAACATGAATTGGAATTACACAATAATTCTAATTAAATAAAATTCATATAGAACCTGTGGAGAAGTAGGTATAAAATTGAACTTCTTAGGCGGTGTTTCATAGAGCGAGTAAAGAAACTCTCACGAATGTGAGAACTTGGTGTGTTACATAAACCCAGTAGTAAACTAAAATGGGTTTCCATAAAATAAATATTATTTTGGGAAATAATGTAAGGGAATAAAATTAAAAATATTTTCACATGTAATTTAATAATGAAAAAGAAATACTCCATTAAACAAGTTTGTTTTCATGAAATATTGATAAGTAAAATTGAGAAAATGTATAAACATAACAAAGAAAAGTTAAAATAAACTAGTTATATATTTAAGAACTATATATATAATATAAAATAATTAAATTGGATGAAAATAGAGATAAATTGAAGTAGAGTGAGTGAACCCAACACCTAAAGGAAAATAGGGTAGTTCGGAAGTTCCCTTACCTCAGGTCCCAACTCACTTGGTACGTGCATATAAAATCTTGAATAAGAAAATTATATTTATTAATTTCGTTATTAAGAACTTTATTTTTGTATTGTTTTGGTCAATTTCCATTTATTATCATATTTTATTCATTTATTGTATTGTTTTTGTTCTCACCAACCACTTGGTGTTGTTCGGTTAATTTCTACCAAACTACTTTGGTATGTTGAGCATGGTAAAATTGGTTATAAAATAGTCTCATAATATCGATAAATTTAAATATATCTGTAATTTATCATTATAATAGAACTAAATTTATATACCTCAATATATTTTCCAAAATATATTCAAATTAGGAAATATATATTGGTTTAGCCGTTTAGGGTGGTTAAAATAGCTATGATAATTTATTATTAATATCATTAATATAATGGAAAATTTTTATTTCAAAAATCTTAACAATGTTATAAATATCATATTTATACATTAAATATATTTTTATAACCATCTATTTAGGATTATGATGAAAAATAAAATACATCTTCCCTGATAGCGGTGAACCAACCATAATACCAGTGTTGTTTTTGTGATAGAATTGAAAGTTGTAAGGTAGATAAATGTCATTAAATTAACATAATTAAGTTTAATTATTTTAATGACACTGACTGGATATTATTAGGATACTTATAAAATAATTATAGGAGTTATAAGATTAAAATTTTATGAAATATAAGTGAGAGAGTGATTAGAAGTTCTTACCTAACTCCCAGGACAACTCCTTTACTAATTAAATTATTCCTTTTAAGGTCTGGTTTTTATTTGATAAAAGACTTTAATAAATGGATAACTATGTTATTGAAGGGTTTTGGTGTAGGTTAGTATATTTAATAATTTTATGTTGTGAGGAGAAGTTAGGTCGTGATAGGTGGCATTTATAATGGAAGGAGTCACAAGTTTTAGAGTAAAATATTGATTATTTTATCTTTTAGTCAATTTTTCATGAATAATAGTTTCCATGACATTTATTTATTTATTTATTAAAAAATTTAAGGTTCTTTTTCTTTTTAATCAATATAAAATTTAATGGATAATTTTTACTACTAAATTAAATTCAAAGAACTGAAAGTAGTTTTTTTAAAATTAAATATATTTTTGGTTCCAAAATTTGAAATATAGGTTTCTCAATTCAAAATAATATTATTAAAATAATTATATTACCCTCTTACCAATTTTTTCTTTTAGGATATTTTTTGATAAAATTATAAGTCATTATTTTATCATTTTTATGTCACAAAAGTTATGGTATTTGTAAAAAAAAGTATTTTTACTATTCACCAAAAAATATTTTTTTTGAAAACTCCAAAAATTCAGAATAATATAAATTTAATGAAATAATTCCAAAATTAATATTCATTATATCCAAATAATTTTCTAAATAATTAAAATTTAATTTTAAAATAAAATTCTCCTTTATTGAAAGGTATTAATATTTGTTCTACAATCAAATTTATTACCCTTATAAAAATTAATTATGATTTAAAAAATATATATTATCATTTATATTGAAATATATTGAATTTTAAACCATCATTTTATGATAAAAAATTTTATATAAACTTTCTATAGTATTCCTAAAAATATATTTTAATGAAAATAAAACATATATATATATAGATTGGAAGTATTATTTATCAACTCAAATGAGTATATATTAAATGAAAATAATTATGAAATTCACAAGAGATAAAGGGGAGAAAAAAAAAATATTTCAAAATCTATAAGTGAAAAGAAAGAATCCATATTCTTCTAATATATTTAGAATTTTTAAAGTTCACAGTTTTATTTTCAATGATAGAGTTCACATATCGATAAGGAATTTTTTTATCAACTCAAATGAGTATGTATTAAATGAAAATAAGTAGAAAATACTGCTAATGATAAAGTAAGTAAGAAATCCATCCTTTATAAGATTTCCAAATCATGAAGATAAAAATAATATTCCCCAAAAGTTTCAAAATAATATTTTTAACAAATTATTAGATTAAAAATGGAGTGCATATTAGATTTTATGTAGAATAAAGAATTATAAGAGGATTAATATATCAAAAGGTACTGATGTGGTGAAAATAACATACAAGAATCCATTTAAAAGCTTTAAAATGATTGTATTTGTAACCAAAGAGTGTATGGTTATTTTTCTAGTGGATTTGGAGAAAGATAATAAGGCATAGGAAGAACATGTATCAGATTTTTATAAAATAATATGAGATATTTCACCTAAAAATATGAATTATATGAGTGGTTATCAATTAGTAAAAATTTATGTAGCTTAAAAAGAACTACGTGGGTGATGAAAAAAGATAGACACAATTCCAATGGGTTCTTAAACTTAACTGAAAGAAAACGAAGTAGTATTAAAGAGTATTAAAACTACATTGGACATAAATTATTCTTAAAATAGAAGTTCTCTATAGAAAGAAGTTGATACTAAAAATAGTTCCCTACAACCTAAATCGAAGTCATGTCTTAAAATAATATGTGAAAGCATGATGGCTTGAGAAAATGGGGTAACTTGGTTTAGAAAATCCTCTTAAACTTTCTATTCACAATTAATAACATTATTTTCCACACTATTTCCTATAATTTATGTTATATTATTTTTTATATAATTTATATAGTTGAATTTGAAGCATGTCCTTAGGGGAGAACTTGGGACGAAGGGAAGGATGTGTACACTAGACAACAAAATATATAATAATCCATATTAGAATGGTCTATAAATTTATATTCTATAGAAAATGTGTTGAAAAAGATTATCTTTAATGAATATATTGATGTTTTCAAACTTGGAAACCATATAAATTTATCCATTTTAGGGATTTATGTACTTAAAACATCTTATAATCTATCAATGGGGGAGTTACACCATGATGATTTTTTTTAATTTCTCATTATGGGGGTGATAGTTGAAGAAGATCATAAAGAAGTGACCATAATTATTCTTTCATGAAAATTTGACTATTCCTGAAGGTGATTTATTTAGATTTCATCAAAAAAGGTATCATTTCTTATTATCTCAGTCTTTTTAACTAAATTATATTCTAATATAATGGGGGAGAAATTAATTTTAATCAATGACATAAATAATTATATTAATGATGGTTCAGATATATGACTTGGATTTTACATAATTCTTGATTGTTTTTGAATCATGTATTGAAGTGAGTGTAGGAATACTTGTTAATATTTTTCACAATAAACTTTTATAACAACTGGTATCCCATTTAGTATCATAAATCTTCTAATCCCTAAATTATTGGACAACTTACAAGAAAGGTATTAACTGTATCATTTATGTTGGTATCATATTTTTTGGTTATGGATAAATTTGTTGTTCAAATCAAACCCCCTTATTTTCTACCCCAAGTATGGATCATATATACTTATAGTGGAATTATTGATGTAACATTTCTTGATTAAATATCGATAATAATCACTTTAGTACTTTTAGTTTGTTTCATCAGGGGTGAAAACGTAAAATGAAATGATTTATGATAAAAAGAGGGGGTTATATGAAATTCAATGTTTGGGAGAGAACGAAAGTTACAAATATTGACATATAATTTTATGTGGGTTTTGACTAAAAATACATAGGGGAATGTTATTGATCCCACTCTGTGCATATTTTATTTTTATTGGATTAATTTAAATGAATATGGATCATTCATTGACAATTGATATCACTATAAAATAGGGAATAATTGGAGTGAATAAGAACTTGAAAGTTGGAAGAAAATTTTTAATCCTCTTGTGAAGAGGTTTTCCCAAGTATTTGGTATACTAAAAGATAATTTTCATCCATAAATATTACATCTTAATAGATAAATATTCATTACATAACATTTCGACCGACAACATAAACTTAAAGGTTTAGTGTCTATGGAGACTAGATACATGAACATATTATTTTGTGACAATATTCAACATATCCCATAAAGTTATTATCACTTTATACCCTTATTGAAAAACCCTACTTTAAACCTCTTCCCATAACATGGGTAAAGTAAACATAAGAAAGGGTGAGTTCAAATTCTAAGTAATGGTAAACATTGAGGATATCAATCAATGATTACAAGTAAACACAAGATAAGCATAAGATTATGAGTTCATGACCATAAATTAAAATTTCTAAATCCAATCTATCATGGATCAAAAGCATATGTTAGGGAATAAAATTTAATCATTTCAAAAGATATGAATCATAAGTGTGAAAAATCATCATAAATCAATCATGAACTATAAGTTCATATCATAAGCATATGATCAGGGCATAAGAGCATGACACCTTCATAGGTATAAAAACCATTTAATTTTCCAAAGTTTACTATTGAGACCATCAAATTATAATGTGTCAGGAATCATCATATATTTCCTATATTATAATAGATTAGGCATCATAAAATGTTTCACATAACGGATCATGAATCACCACCTATTTCATATAGTGGATAAAGTACATCAAATTATTTCCCCTAATTATTTCATGAGATATAGAACTTTACCAAATACATTAGAGGTATATATAATTACGGGAACACACACCACATAATAAAAATATACATATGTGTTCCATAAGATCACAAAACATTCATAATGTCATCATAATGTAACCTGTGGAAAGAAAAACAGTTATCAAAAACATTTCAACATTTGATCCGAGCATAACCCGTAGAAAATAAACGGGTTTCAAAAAAATATCATTATAATAATCAAAACCATACCGAGAAAGAATAAGGATGTAATAATTAGATCATATCCCCAATAAATCATAATTATTATCAAAAGATTTTATCATAATTGAAAATAATTTTAAAAGATCACTGGAATATTTCTTGAGGAAAATACCATTTCCATTTTGAAATCACTTCTTTAAAATATTAAAATTTCAAAAATATTATAGAAACCATTTCCATTGAAAGGAAACATAAAAAAATATAAAGGATTTTTTATAGAATTTATCTGTCATGATTTTAGGTAATTCCATTCATGTTTTTTTGTTAATATAATATTTCCATTCACATTTTTAATAAAATGTCAAATGTATATAATTTGGAAAATGAAAATAAGATTTATTTGAAATATTTTTATAAAAATTATAATATGAGTAAAAATGGATTTATTTTTTTTAGTGATAATAGTAAAACATTCTTTTAAAATTTTAAAATAAATCATGATCATGAATGAAAAATGTTTTCTCACTAAAATATGATAAATAAGATTGGATTTACATAAGTACAATTTTTTGAACCATTTTGAGTACCATAGAGTGGAATACGGTAGTAAAACATCCAAATAATAGAAATAACCAGATTATAAGAAAAATAAAAGGGTTTTTTCAAATATTGATAATATAATATTCTTAATTTAAATTGACATATAAACAATCTAGATTAAAATGAGACTAAAACCCAAATCCCTTACCTCAAGTCTTATCTTTTGTAATATGTGTTCGAACCTCATGTATAATAAATATAGATTTAGCATACATATATTATATAACCAAAAACACAAACACAAACATATATATTACCATATATTATTTACTTACAACTTCTTATCACCCATTTATTAATTTGTTTGACTAAAATCACTCTTCTGGGTGATAACTGCTTCAGTTTTCATGAATGTTTTGGTGCAGCAATTTCAATAGTTATATTCTAATCATGGTTACATTAACTATAGAATATTAACATTGATATAAATATAAATATATTCAAATATATATTTATATATTTAAGTCCATCCATTAACAGTAGAGATAAAAAAATGAATTACACTTTTTATAAAGATGGTAGGTCATACTTACACATGAACACTATTTCCACTATTTGATTGATGGAATTAATGAAAAGTAAATAATAATATATATTTATAAAATTATAATTATATCATATATATCATATATATTTATTAATTATATCCTAATTACCATCCATGTAATGAAAAAATTAATAAATGAAACATATCACTTCGTGGAGGTTGTAGTCCACACGTACCCACAAGCGATGTTATCATTTTCTGATAGATGGAAAGAAGGTGGATAATAGTAATTAAATTATTATAATAATCATTAATAATATTTAATATACTGAATTAATTATTTTATAATTTATACCATATGTTTTTGCGAGGTATAAGAAGAAATAAAATTGAAAATTTTCAGTTTAGAGTTATACCTCTTCATTGAGAAACCTCATTTGGATTACACCTTAATATATGGGATGATAGTATTTTAGATAGTCCAGAAGCTCTAGGATGTGGGTAAGATAAAAATAAGGTATTATGGATAGTATTTTCTGATATATTAGGCTAAATCATTGTGAATAATTAAATATATTAGGTTCCCTTTTATAAGTGTGGGTAGGGTACTCTTGGAATTATCTAAAGTATTAAGTTAATATAAATAAATTTTTATAAAAAATTCATATAAATTTATTTTATTAAAATACAATATGATCATGAGTCAAAATAATCTAATAAAATAAAATTTTAGTAATTTTCAGTTTTTTTCACCCTTATCTCTTAATTTTAACCCTCCATTAACCATTTGGAAAATTACCCTTATATCATTATTTTTTTCAATTTTGGGTTCAATAAAGTTACTATAAATGAAAAAATGACCCATAAACGGACCATGATTTATATTTCAAACCATATATCATTAATTATATATATATATATATAATATTTTTATTAATTTTAAACCATTTCATAAATTATTTCTTATTAAAAAATTTCTTTAATTATATTTTTGGAAATACATGAAATATTATAATATTAGATTTATCTAGCTAATGTAAAATTGTTCCAAAATAAAATTTATTTTTAGACAATAAATATAAAGTCTTAAGTTAATATTTTAATAAATTTTTTACATTTTTTATATCATTTTAAACATTATCCTCTGGTTTAACACCTTGGTCAACCAATTTTAACCTAAACCGCGGTAATGAATTTTTGAATTTTAGAAGGTTATAATTTTATATATAATGTGATATTTGTCTCATAAATTACAAAAGGATAATATTTTACACCATTTATCATTCAAATTTTCCTATTTATATTTTTTTTATATTTTTTATATAATTTAATAAATTATTATATAAAATGAAATACTCTCAATTTTATTTTAAGAAATATTCAAATAACTTGACATTGAAAATAAATTGATATAAATTCAATTAAAATATAAAAAATCTACACATCTCCAATCTGTTATTTTAATCTTTTAAATTTTCAATATACTTTAAATCACCCCCAAAATATTATTTATTTGATTTTTTCAAATAATATACTCAATTTTTCTACTGTTTGCTGAAGTACCATGTCAATGTAGTATAATAATTTAAGGTAATTATTTCATCACTAAAAATTAAAAATAAATTAACATGATAAAAAAGTTAATTTATATTTAAAATAATAATTTGTAACTAAACATAATTTATTTTTATCCCTATTAACAATATATTATAGATATTTAAAGAAAGAAAGTGACATTTTTAAATCTATCTTTTACATAAATATTATACTAGTAAATATAAAATTTAAATTAAAAAGGTAATATATTATAATTTAGGATGAAATTGACTTATCCAGTTAAATAAATTCATGTTTTTGAAGGAATTTTTTGTCTTATCACATAAGTTTTAACCCTAATAAAACATGATTGCGTTTACCATAGTAACCAAAACTTTCTACGGTAACTATTAATATTGACCAAAAATTAAAGGGAAAATTTTACCAAATGTGTACCTCCTAAATCAAAATATGGAATAAATTTTTAGTATTAAGTTTATAGAAGTGGTAGAGATTAATTTAATATAAAAATACTAAATGCAAAAAAAAAACAGTTTTTCATTAGAAAAACTTTTTTGAGTATAATGTTTTTACCAAATTCAACCATAAAGTTGATTCTAATAAACTTAATTAGATAATACATAATATATTATAACTAATTTTAATTTTTAAAATTTTTAAAATATAATATTATTTTGTTAATTCTTGAAATAAAAAAACTGTTTTCTATAATAGTCAGCATGTTTCACTATTCATTAGACAAATAATCACTTCATGGAAAATCCAAAAATTTCACCCAAATATATTTCTATATACCTATTTAAAAAAATTATATATATATATATATATAAAATAACTTTCTAAAATTCCAAAAATTAATAATAATATTCCCTCAATAAAATATTTTTTTACAGAAATGTATTTGGGAAAATAAAATAAAATTTCCATAAATTTATTTTATATTCCCTAATAATTTGTCAATAAATATATATTTATTATAAATTTTTTATTTATTAAATATTCTAGTTACTTCTATTTTTATAATCTAATTCAATGATTATGTTATAAGAGTCATGAAATAATAATAATTTGTGGTTCGTTTTAAAATCAGTTTCATGTGTTGTATATGTAATGAAACATGGTGTTCTTTTAAAATTCCATTGTGTTATGTTCTCCCAAATTAATAAATAATGTCCTCACAATTTTTACTTTTTCACTAAAGTTAGGGTTTTTATATGTGAAAATTCCTTTTTTTAAAACCCACATCATAGAAATGGTTAATAAAACATCCTCTTAAAAGGTTGGATTGGGGAATACAAAGGTCATTTAGAATAATACATAAATACATTTACAAATAGTAAAAAATTAGTGGGAAGTGAAAATAATAAAATTAAAGAAAATTAATGTTCTAATAATTATGGATAGTGAAAAATTTCATTGATCAGAAGAATGTTAATCATCATGAGAAAGTTAATGACCCCAAAACTGTAAACCAAATTGGTGTGAAAGATACCATCAATTCATTTGAAATGAAGGAAAGAAATCTTTTTTTTGTTTCAAGATCCATTTTCTAGAGTTTAGGTATCCATTTACCTCAAAGACTAAGAACATAAGGAAATTTACTTACTTGAAAAGTATAATTTTATTCTTAATCAATTTCACTCACAATATGATCCAATGCTCTATAAAATAAGTATTCAAAATGAATATTTCATGCCTAAATCATTAAAATAATATTTTAAAGGTTAAAGTTTTCCATAAAATAAAATCAAGATTTTCCTCTTGTCTTTAGATAATAACGAAATTCAAATTTTTTTAGCTTAAGGCAATATAATTCCCCAAATGAATAAACCTTCATATAAATATTCAAATCCAATGTTAAACTTAAATAATTACCAAAATGAATAACCCTACATCCCAAAATACATGTATCGAACTGCACAATAGACCATAATTAACATAACTTCAAATATTATACTAAACTAAATGGTTATTTAAACCTCAATATATTATTCTTCCTAAAATATAGAAAAATTTTCAAATCACATCAAAATCCCATCCCTTGAAACCAAAAGGGGGTATCTATGCCTATAAGATTATGATCAACCTTAAACTTATAAATACATGATGGTATCCATAACTCTTAATTTAACCTGATATTAAAACATATGTGCTTTGAATAATTTAAAAAATACTTATTTCTAAAATAAAATCATAGACTATGAATATATTACATTAATCCAAAAAATAAATAAACTTCCTTAAATGATTTTTTCATAAAACAAATAACCAATTTAAAATTAATCAATACCATACCATTTAATTAATAATTTTAAATCATCTATTTATCCCAAATAAACATCATAACTTAACTAATAAATCTCTTTTCTAGGTTATCAGTACAATTCAACATGTATTTCAAAATACTTAAAGTGAAACTATTGTGGAACAATCCTTATAAGTTTCATGATTCTTATATCTAGATTATAATTGATATAAAACCTCTAAAACCTAATTCTTGAATCCCAAAACACTTTAATCCTTTCAATTTAAAAATTCGCATCACATAGGTCCTTACTTAGTCTAGGATTTAACCCTTGGATTAGAGCATTGACTTGGATAATTCCCATTTTCCCCACATATAATACGTTGAACTATAAATTGTAAATTTTGAAGATATTTATATCCCTATAATAGAATCTTCATTTTTCCTATTCAATTACTTATTATATAACTATACTTTGTACACTGTAAACAACTTCATGGACCTTTAAGACATTCCTCTCAGTACTTTTTCCCAGATACTTGACATGTTGAAGCTGAATATACTTCCCTATATAGTCTTCCTGACACTTCATTTTTCTATTATTAGGTGTGTCAAAAAACTCACCCATGTTGAGATTATTAATCATATAACGAGATATAGGAATAATCACATGTTTTATCCATTAACTTTATGTTTCATTGGTATCTCATGAGACAAATAAATATATTATCCATCACATTAAGTTTTGACAGGGTTCCTCATTGTTTTAGCTATTGAATAAAACAAAAAAAATATAGTGTGAGAAATAATAGTCATAGGGAAAAATCATAAGGTCATGAAAAGTCATTCTTATTATATCTAAATCATGAACCCTACTTTTAAATCTACGACACCTTTGGTTAAACCAAGACCATCTTTATTTATCATCTATTCAAACATATCATAAATGTTCATAAAGAGAATTTTATTTTACCCAACAATATCCTTTAGGAGGTTCAAACTAGGTTCATAATAAGGGAATTGTCACCATCCACTAGAACAATGGTTGTGATATAATCAACTGACTCTTTCAAGGTTATTACCCCTAGAGTCATATTTTGAAATACTATATCCACTTGTAGTATTTTTATTGGGGTTCATTGATTGGAAAACTACATAATATCTATATTATTATAACTTTAGGATGCTATCAAATTCTTATACTTATCCCATAGGGTTTCACTAAAGTTCTATAATTGTAATTTGTAATGATTAAAAAAACTTGGTTCTAATACGTATTATAAAAAGTCATACTTTTTTACATAAATATTACATCTTAGTAGATAAATATTCATTACATAACATCATGATCCATTGTAAAAACATATAGGTTAATTTATTTAAGTACCAGATACCTGAAAATATTATTTAGCTGTATAATTCAATATATATCATATATGTTTTATAACTTTATACCCTCATTGACTTACCCTATTTAAAAAATTTATCCGTAACCTGAGGAAAGTAATCATAAGAAAGGGTCATGTCATATTCTCAGTAATGGTAAATGTTGGAGATATTAATTGATGATCAAAAAAATAAAAAGATAAGCATAAGGGAATGATTTTATAATCATTACATAAAAAATCCATATCAAATCTAGAATGGATCGAAATCCTGATCCACGGAATAAAAATTTATCATTCTAAAAGACATGGGTTATAACAGTGAAAAATACTAATAAATCAATAATGAATGTTTAATTCATATCATAATCATAAGAACAAGCCATAAGTGTGTGAAACCATCATAGGTATAGAAACTATTTTATATTCCAATTTCAAATATTAATACCATAAAATCATAGTTATTCAAGCATCAAAATATATTTCACATATCATAAAAAATTATGAAACACCAATTGTTTAACATATTTGATTAGACATCACAACCTGTTTCTCAGAGGGTATTAAGCACATCAACTTGTTTCCCATAGTATATTAGGCACATAAACTTTTTTCCCGCATTTATCTCATGAGATATAATAATTTAAAAAATAAATTAAGAGACTATATAAATTCGAGCCCACACATCACATAGTAAAAACCATACATATGTATTAAATAATATAATAAAACATTAATCATATCATCATGATATAGCCAATAAAAATAAAATGAGTTTAATAAACATTCCAATATTTTATAATAACATAACCCATGGAAAATAAATAGATTTCATAAAAATATCATCATCATAATCATAATGATCCTGAGAAATAATAAGGATAGTATCCTTAGATTATATACCCACTAAAGTATAATTGACATCAAAGGGTTTTATTATAGATGGAAATTACTTTAAAATATTATAAAAATATTTCTTAAGGAAAATACCCATTTCATCTGGAAATAATATCTTTAAAATATAACAATTTAAAAAATATTATGGAAAAAATTTCTTTTGAAAAGAACCATGGAAATTGTTAAATGAATATTCAAGGAATTCAATTGTCATGATATCAAGAAATTCCATTCATTCCATTCATGTTAAAATAAATTTTCCATCCTCATCTTTGTTAAAAAGTAAAACGTTCCTCATTCATAAAATGACTAAAACATTACTTGTATTTTTTTTGAAAAAATTAAAATATGGGAGAAAATGAATTTAATATTTTATTGGCGAATAGTTAAAAAATTATTTAAAAAAATTAGAAGAAAACAAGGACATTAAAGAGAAAGGTTTTCTTACAAAAAGAGGATAAATAAGGATGACTTTTCCTACAAACAGTTTTAAAACCATTTTTAGTGAAAAAGAGATGAAGAAGGTAATAAAGCATAAAAATTAAGAAAAAATAGAGGATAACAAAAATTAAATTGGGTTTTCAGATAAGGATCATATAATTTACTCAATATAAATCCAAGTATAAACAATCCTAATTAAAATGGGTATGCAACACAAATCCATTACCTCAAGTATCGTATTGCTTCATAAGTGTTAGAAAATAATATATGATTAATATAAATTTATTAAAGATATTTTAAAAAACCATAGTTATATGTATCATACTTAATATGATTTAATTATGACATATCATCACATAATTATTAACAATTTTTTATTAAAATCACCATTGTAGGTGATAATTGCTTCATTTTTCATGCATGTTTTGGTTTGACAGTCATGATAGTTATATTTTGATCTTGATTCCATAATATCTAGAATTTTAATAATGATATATATATCACAAAAACATATATATTTATATTTATAGTTTTCTATAAATGGTAGAGATAAAAAAATAAATTACATTGTTTATAGAAACGGTAGGTTGTACATACACATCGACAATATTTTCACTTTTCAACAGATAGATTAAAATAAAGGTAAATATTAATTCAAATTTCTTGAATCATTATTATATAATATATATCATATATATTAATTATTTTCATCATTATTAACATCTATTTAATTAAAAATATAAAAAATAATGACATTT
Organism: Viscum album; assembly: GCA_963277665.1. NCBI lineage: Eukaryota > Viridiplantae > Streptophyta > Magnoliopsida > Santalales > Viscaceae > Viscum > Viscum album. The sequence goes on along the minus strand of OY728120.1, from coordinate 2,042,703,255 downwards.
CTTTATGGAGGTGGTAGTCTATACGTACACACAAGTGACATTATAATTTTTAAATGGATGGGAAGAAGGTGGATAATGGTTGTTGCATCATAATAATAACAACTAATCTAATTAAATATAGTTAATTCAATATTTTATAGTTGATAACATATATTTATAAGAGTTATAATAAGAAATAAAATTGAAAATTCTTGGTTAAGAGTTATACATCTTCATTGACATAACTCTTTTAGCTTACACCGCTATAAGAAAACACAACTTAAATAGCACTATAATTAAATAATGCTAAAAAAATGTGTTTATAAATTCTATCTTTATAAGTCCTAAAATAAGAACCGATAAAGGGAGAGCTTTATCATCACTAAAAAAGTTTTGATATTGGGAACCCTTTATCACTTCTTTTTTTAACGTTGATTAGTTGGAATCATTATCAATGCTTTATTTTTGTGATGATTAAGGTACACAATAAAATGAAATAAGTAAACAAATAAAATTTTTTTTTTAACAATTTCAATAATTAAATAATTATTTTAAAAAATGAATAAATTGAATATACATATATATAAATTTAGAAAATTAATAAATACTATATATTAAATATATAGATAGGTAAAATTAATAAAATGAAGTAATTAAACAAATAAAAATTTAAAATGGGTATATTAAGATATATTTTAAATATTTTATTAATTAAATAATTATTGATAAAAATGAATAAATTTAATATACATATATATAGATTATAAATATTAATAAAAAATATATGTTGAATATAGATATATAAAATGAATAGATTGTAATAATTAATCCAAAAAAATTAGAATGAAAAAATTACAAAATTATCTCAAAATTTATCAATGAAAGAATTATTAATAAAAATGAATAAGTATAATATATATATGTACTAATTATAAATAGTAAATAATAATATATATTAAATAAATAAATATAAATAAATATATATATAATTAATTAATAAAATATTAATTAAAAAATATTAATGGCTTATTGATTTTAATGTGTTTTGATTTTCCAATGTAACATAAATCAAACGCCATGTGTTACATTGATTTCACGTACATATATATGTAATTAATGAATTTTTATATACAAATACACAGACAAATATATTTACATAATATATAGAAATAAATACACCTAATATTTTTTCAATTTATTCAAATTTTGGTTCATTTTAGTATTTTCATTATGAAATGATATATTAGGTTTTTAATTTTTTAATTTTATTTATTTATTTTTAATACTATTATAGTTAGGGTATTCATTTTGATTTTATTTTGAATTTGATAATTTTATATTATATATATATATATTTAAAATGTTTTAGTATTTTCTATATTTTCATATTTTCATATTTTTTAATAATTTTTATTTAATTAATAAATATTATCCATTTGTCAATATTTTTAAAGTGTACTCATTTGGGATTATTAAATTTCACTAATTTTTAAAATGCATGTATTTGAGATTATATATTGACTAATAATGTTAAAAATATATTTTTAAATAAATATTTATAAATTATTATATTTATTAATAAATATATTTATAAATGTATATTTACTATTAATATATTTACAAATTTATAAGTTTTTAATTATTATAAATAAATAATAATAATTTTTTAAATTAGTATTTATATAATTATAAAAAAAATTATATGCATTTAAATAATTATGTATTATAATAAATTTATTTAAATAATTATAATTATAAATCCATTATGAGCGCTAACATTTTAGAATTGAAAAATGGAATATATTTTTGCTCTATTTTAGCATTGATAATGATCAATATTTATTGGTTCTAAAAAATCCCCATTAAAATATACCTTTATCATTGTTAAAATGTTAGCACTGATAAAGATGTTTGTTATCAGTTCCTTTTTAGCGTTGAAAAATCTCAAGCTTTATTAGTGCTAAACAAGAACTCATAACTATCCCTTTTATCAGCGCTTCTCATTTTAGTGCTGATAAAAGTGATCTTTATATACAATTTTATGAAAGTGTTGTTAAATGTGTCTCTGATCTATTTTAATGAACCCTAACCGTGACTTATTCACTAATAATTCTCAAGATCTTGTAGAATTCCTCTGTTACTGGAACGATTCCTCTATGTTCCCTCAGAAGAATCAAGACTAGAATCTAATTTATGTTATTTTATACTTTTCCTCTGTCATTGTTTTCTTTATGGGTTCTACATTTTCATTCTAGCGATGTTCTTAACCTTGAGGAACCCTACAACTCATCTCCTTTCCACTGAAACACAACGAGTCACCCAAGGTGACTCTTGTGTAACTCCAATACCCCAGCAGTCATTGCAGCCAAAATAAACCAGTATTGAATTGTCATGCATAGCTAGTAAGAAACTATATATTGTTGAGACAATTCTCATATAGCATAAATATGGTCCTTTGATAGTGAAAAATAAGATTGTCTGAGATTCTATTGTCATGAAATCTTTGTTTGATACAAGAACATCGCACTGTTTTATTTATTATCATGTTGTTGATAATATGGGACTACATGTTGAAATGAAAACACATGTGTTCGATCTATGAACACCTCTTGAAAAAACATAATTTATAGAATTTAACTATGAAATAATTTCAATAATTTTCAATAAGGATAAATTTTTATAGGATTTCTCTATTCTTGATATGGATATCTTTGACCTAATTTTGGGAATGAATTGGTTAACATCCTTCAAGATGTGCATCAATTTTTATACCCATTATTTTTTTTTCAAATCTATAGATGGTGTTGAAAATATTTTTAAAGGGTATTGGGTTGTGAATCCAGGCACAATATGACTATTGGTACTGATTGTTGGGACTAGGGTGGAATAAAAAATTATCCAAAATTGGAAGGTAAGGAATCCTTAAGAAGACCGAAGGGATGTTGAATGTAGGTGGGGTGAAATTCATTTCATCAATATATTTATAGTCAAGGAATTCTAATTCTTGTTCAATTGAGGATACTTTTTGCAGGATTCCATCAGTGTAAGTTTTTAGGTCACTACAGTTCTTATAGCCTCTTTTATGTGAAACATTTCTACTGATGTGGTTATTTGGGGAAACTCCAATGGTCATTTTGAGCTATTCCTTATAGATATGTTCATTATACATGGTTTGTAGATTATTTATGGATGTGTAGTATTTGGATGATTCTATACTGGGTTATTCTATATTGATAGGGACTATCCAAGTATATTATACTCTTGTCGATGGTCATAGGATATAGAAGATTCATATTCTTTATCTTATATTTCATCAAGGATTGAGATTAGAACATATTAATAAATTAATTAACATTAATATTATATATAAGTAAAAATATGAAAAAAGAGTAATCAGTGTCAATTTTATTTATGAGTATCTTATCTATCTCTCTATTGGAGTTAGTGGACTAGAAACAACTAATTTTTTACTTTATTCATTAATAAACACATTATCACATCTGGAGTGTTCTTCTGCATGACAATGCATGTGATAATGTCCTAAGGATAGCTGTTGCACTAAAAGTTCATAGAAGCTCCCTGCTATGATGAGAACCTAGAATTTGCGTAACACTATTCTTGAATATATGTTCTATGGCTAGATGATGTTATTTGAGGGACACAAATAGTCCAGGCCATTAAGGTTGAGGACTCATAAATAATTGAGGCGCCTTCTCTTGGTGTGTGCCCTTGGTAATATCCAGGAGGATATTATGAGAACGAGACCAGCAAGTAGGAAATCCACATTTCATAGTGTCATTGGATGTTCATGTATGTGGACATGTGTATTGGTCCTTAGATATTAAGATTATTATTAATGGGTATTATAACTCGCACACTTAGATGTATTCAAGGAAACTGTGAGGACACACTATTCGAAGTGAGGTAGGATATGTTGGGTGAATCACGAGTAATACTATATTAATAGATAACGCAAGAAAGGATTATTCCCATCAGTTCTATAACAAAATTAGATATCACAGGTCCTTTGATGGTATTTATATAGCCTAAATAATTCAATGGATATGGTAAGGAATGGGAAAGTTCAATTTCGGGAAGTCAAATAAAGAATAATCAAGAACACGAGTTGATGACACCGACATGCAACCTGCTTGAATCAAGATATCGATACAAAGGGATTTCATTACACAGTAAGCATTAATAGGAGGTGATATGTCATTACGGCGTTAACTTCTTACTCAATGGGCGATTGGAGTGTTTCTTGACACTTACCTTGGACTTTAGGCAGGCTCCTCCTAATTCCAAGATAAAGAGGCCTATAGGGTCACACACAAAGTGTGTCTAAGTATCCCAGTTAAATATTAATTTAACAAGTTGAATAAATATTATTCCCGATTATGTTTTAATAATTATTCAATGATTCATGATCGCATTTATTTTGACACTAGTTATTTAAGAGAATATATTGTGGGAGAAATAATATATTTATTATTTAGTAATGTAGCAATATTTATTTAAGAAATAAATAGTCATTATTCAAAATCTAATAAATACAGTGGAGGAAATAAAGAGAATGGAAAAACAAAAGTACACACCGTGCATAAAAATATACATTCCGTGTAGTTTTTCTGGTGATTTGTGAGAAATAATAATATTTATTTAATTAAAAAATATTAGTTGTAATTTTCTAGGCGCATTTCATGTAATAATAATAGTCAATTGTTATTATTAGACATGGGGTCATAGTAAGAATTAAATGAAAATAATAAATGCTTTCGGGTAGTTAATTAATTTTATTATTTTATGTAATTAAAATACCAATTATATAATTCTCATGAGCCTAGCCATTCATGAGGGTTGTGCCCAATAGATCTAGAGAAATATTTAAAGCCAAAAGATAATTCTTTTCTTCTAAGAACGCTCTCAAGATACGGAGAGATCATCTTACACCGGATTAAGGAAAGCACTTTGCAAGAGACTCTCAAGGCGATTGATGTCATAAATCGCAAGAGAAGGCTCTTCTACACTAGCTCCGGTAGATCCTTTTGGAGACATCCAGAGATACGTGGAGCACATGTGGATCACTGGTAGAGTAATCCTAAACTTGGATTCTATGACACCACAATAGATCACATCAAATCGTGATAAAAAACATCAACGAAGAGGGAGTTCAGTCAACATATTTCTTGTATTTTAATTAAATTAATTATAACCAACATATGATAATCCTCTCTATGATTTTGGGACTCCCTTCTTTTCCTTCATTGTTCGTTCTATTCTAAATCTCCATTGTTTTATAATCGTGGAAGTTCTCACATTGATCGTTGTTAACAAAAAAAAATAAAGTTCGGTACACCCACCCACACAATTTCACTGCACCTGAAACCTACAAGTGGTATGAGAGGGGTCATATCATTGATTATAATTATTTATTTTTTTGTTGGTGATTTATGAATTTAATAATTTAGTTGTTTAAATCCAATTAATCATTCTATAAATCTGAATCTCGAGATCTGTTCCTCCTCTTTCGTTTCTTTTTAACCTTACAGAAACAATTTTTTCTTTTAATTTTAATTTAAATAAAATAGAGGATCTCATCCAGAGCTGCCAAAGCTTCCTAGACATAGAACACTAGAAAACCCGGTGTGTATTTATAAGTACACACCGTGTAGTATAGTTTCCATGCACTGGGATAGTCTGCAAAACTAGGCTGTGTCATTGGATTATATGTAAGCCTTTAAGACTTCGTGTGCTGACCCGGAATAGGTGGAACATGATTTTCAGATTACACACTATGTGGGCCATTGAACATGGCATATAGTCCCTTCGGGTTAGGGTCGGACTGTGTACCCTGTACACGACTTTCCCGAGTGGAAACCGTGTAATGAGGATACAACATGGCATGTGTCCCATTGAACACTCCGTGTATTCCAAAGATTTCCTAAGGACATCTACACACCATGTCCCCAATCGTGTACTTCAGATGGACAATGAACAAAATTACACTCCATGTGGTTGGAACTGCACGTCGTGTACTCATCCAAATTAGGAATATTTATTAAAATTAATTATTATATTATGAAAACCCTTGAGATGTATACCATAGTGTGGGCGTAAAGCTGAGGCACAACATGTGATAATAGTTTTATATATTTGTGTTTAGTTTAACATCTACGTAATGTTCATTTCTACTCATTGGGTAGTTATGAACGGAAATTCACTAGGTTTCATCCAAGATACAAGTTACGTACAAAGATTATTTTAAATGAATTTATTTTCTTAAAATTATGTTTGACGAGAATCTCATGAAAATTTAGAAAAGGGTTTAAGATAAAAGTTTTGATTAATTAAAGATAATTAATTGATTCAAGCATGATTTATCTTAAACAATAATGATTAAAGAATTGGATGATAGTTTTATTTATTTGTAAATATCATTGTATGTATGGATAATCATATCTAGACCAAGTCCTTTGTATGTGAATGGTTTATTTTAATTTATTTATTTAAATTAAATTTGTGGACCTACGAGCCTTCTCCTCATTAATATGTAGGGCCAGCGTACCCATTGTTTATTTTTTGTAAAATCCCATTTTACCCCTCACCTATAAGTGAGATAAAAGCATATGTAATGGATGGGGCTCCCAAGCTAGTGGAGGCGGATCAAGTTAGGAGTCATGGTGAAACGAATCCAAGGAGATACAAAGGTGGACAGGTGGAAAGATGTAAACACGAACCCAAAATGATCAAGGTGTTTCTCCCCTAGGTCTTGGGTTAGTTTATCAACAGCTAGATACACTAACCAATAGAACAAGCTCATGGTCATACCATTTATTTTATTTCTGTCAGTTTCAAGGAATATTTATTGTCGGTGTGTTTTCATGATCACACAATTAATGAATTCAACAAGCATGCAAGATGGAACTAAAATAAGACCGAATTATGCGTAAATATTATCTTATACATTGTTACTCACTTAATTATATCCCACATAATATTAAAAATCATGTAATCAAAGATAATAAAATAAAAATTTACATATAAGGATAAAATCTCTCAAAGAAATATTAAATGGGTATTGCCTTCCATAATCTTGGTTATAATCGAACCATAGTTCAAAGTGATTTACCAACCCTAGTTGGAGTGGTCTCAATTATTTGGGAATTATAATTCAAGTTTTTGGGTTGACTTGACTTTTTTTGCATCAAGGTTTGACTACTACAGCTGGACTTGGTGTAACCAAGAGGTAAAGGTTGAGAATATCCAAAATAAAAGGATTTTCAGATTGGGGAGTCCACTCAGCAGATCAAGGAGCTGTGAGTTAATGCAGTTGGAATTTAGAATGCCAACCAAAAAACCTTCATGTTTCTTGACCAACCCTTGTTGGGGAATTGTGAAGGGAAATATGGTTCCTTGCCACTAGAATATTCATGCAATAGAATATTATGAATTCAATGCTTAGGGAAATTGGATTTCAATAAAATAGTGGAAGACTAATAATTATTAAATTTTTTATTTGTCTCAGTTTTATCATGATAAAGTACTAAACCTTTTCTCATATTAATTTGTAGAAACGGAAAGAAAAGTCACTTAAAACATACCATTGAGAACCGTGCTCGAGAAGTAAAACCTTCTCACCTGAACCAATTTCTAGGAATGAAAGAGGCGTTTCTGTGTCATCCTTTGCCACGAGAGGAAATTGTATATACTGGAAGAGACTATTATAGTTTCACCTAGAATAGAGTCCATTGATGAGTAACTGTCTCTCTATATGAAACATATATATGATGCCACAGATGTCCAATGTTTCATGCTATTATACATGTATAATGAGCTCTTGATGCAACAAGAAAAAATGGACGTGTAGAGAATGATATCTGACCTTAAGTATCTCTATCAATAGAAGGAGAGACAGGAGAGGTATAAGATCTCAAATGCTTTGTTCACAACTAAGCTTGGAGAGTCCGTTCTAGCTGTGTATCATGTAGTAAAGCTTATTGGCTATGTTGAACATCTGGACATCTTAGAGATTAAGTTCTCAGATGAGTTGTGTCTAGAAATCATCCTATACTTACTGTCCAAGGCCTTCTCGAGCTTTGTTGTCAACTACAGCATGAGAAACAATGAGAAGAGTCTATAAGAAGTTCTAACCTTAATTTTACATTTAGATAAGGACATGGGGCATGATAAACCCACAATCCTTATGGTGAATAAGAAAATGAAGGACAATGAAAAGGGGCTATGGATTTATAAATGATATGAATCCCCTGAGCACCATCCCTCCAAGAAGGGGAAGATCTAGAGGTACGGAAAGGAATGGGATGTAGTATGCATTGCATGTGGAAATCAAGGGCACTGGAAGAGGATTTTCACCTAGAAGTGTGGGGACATTTAACGTACATTCGTTATCGAGTGTAATATTTCCATTTCTACACATTAGATATTAGATAAAGTTTGTGGGTCTCTCGTCTGTATTCAAAATCAAGAACCATGTAGATTTAGAATGATTACCAGAGGAGAGGTGGATCTTTGAGCTGCCAATGGTGTGAGGTTGGCTGTGTTGGCCATTGGCGATTACCATCTCTCATTTCCAACTAGAATGTTTTTGGTTTTATGTAACAGTAATGTTGTGCCTATTGTTACCAAGAACAAAATTTATGTATCTTATTTTGATATGGGTGTATTTATATTCAAATTTTGAAATAATGGTTGTTTATTTTATAAGGTCAACATATTTTATGGTATGGTGTGTTTAAATAACAGTTTGTATTTATTAAATTATGAAAACTAAGTGTTGGAAATCGATAACGAAACAAATTCACATGACTCATACAACACCCAATTGTGGCATCACCGTCTTGATCATGTAAACAAGAAATTCTTGACAAATCTCTAACAACATATTTATTTAGACTCTACAGAGCTAAAACCACTTGACAGATTTCATGCTTGTTTAAAAGGTAAAATGACCAAGCCGCCATTCAATGGACATGGTGAAAGGGCCACAATTCTTGTAGGATTGTTGCACACAAATGTGTGTGGACCACTTTGAGTAGAATCTATAGGTGGATATTCTTACTTCATTACTTTTTATGATTATTTGAGTAGAGATGGATATTTCTACTTAATGAGGTATTAGTAAGAGTACATAGAGAAATTTAAGGAATTCAAGAACGAAGTAGAGAATCAACTTGGTTAGAAGATAAAGAAACATTGATCGGATCGAGGTTGAGAATATATGAACCAAGAGTTCGTAGATATTCTACTTGATTATAGGATTATACCTTAGCTCACTCCTCCTAATACACCAAAGTGGAATGATGTTAGTGATAGGAGGAACCACACATTATTATATATGGTGAGGTTGATGATGAGTCATACAGATCTTCCATTATCCTTTTGGGGATATGCATTACAAAATGTAGCATAAACATTATAATCAGGATCTAATAAGGTGGAAAATGGAATTCCCTCTGAGTTATGGAATGGAAAGAAACCCATTTTATCACAGACAAGTTTATGGGGATGTGAGGCATATGTTAAGGCCTTCTAAGGAAGCAAACTAACACCCCAGGGCACAAGGTGTATATTTGTAGGATATCGCAAGGAAATGAAAGGATATTACCTATATAACCCTTCAGACAAGAAAGTGACTATTGTCAGACAAGCTGTATTTTTTGAGAGGAAGAACATCCTCAAAAAGGATAGTGGGAGCAAGATTTACTTCGATGAAGTTTATGCCCAAGATAAAAAAAAGTTGTTACAGGAAGAAGTTCCACAATTCCCCATGGAAGAGGATCCGAAAACAATAGTATTGCATAAGAGCTCAAGAGATGTAAGGGAACCAGAGAGATTTGATTTTCTAGTCACCGAGGATGGTTAATCATTATTGTTGGACAATGATGAACCTCTCAACTACAAGGAAGTGGTAGGAATATCAGAAGCTGCAAGATAGCTAGAAGCTATGAATTCTGAGATGGATTCTATATATCATAACCAAGTCTGCGTTCTGTTCGATGAGTCAGTTGATGTGAATCATGTTGGATGCAAATGGGTATTGAAGAGAAAAATGGACATGAAAGGTCAAGTTATCACCTATCAAGCAAGGATAGTGGCTAAAGGATCCAGAAAACATCAAATAATTAACTATGATGAAACCTTGTCCCCAGTTTCCATGTTTAAATTCATAAGAATCATACTTCCCATATAAGCTTACCATGTCTATGAGATTTTTAAAATGAATGTCAAAATAACATTCTTTAATGGGAACCTTCAGGAAGATGTCTATATGACAAAACCAGAGGGGTGTGTGACACCTAGTGAAGCCAAAAGTTTTTAGAAGTTGAAAAAGTCCTTTTATGGATTAAAGAAGGAATCCAGGTCATGTAACATTCAATTTGATGAATCCATAATGGAATGTGGTTTCATTAGGAAGGAATGTGAGCCATGATATTATAAGAGGTTTAATGGGAATGCGGTCATTATCCTAGTAGTATATGTTGAGGACATATTGATTATTGGAAATGATGTACCAGTCCTGTGAGTTGCAAGAGTTGAAAGAAACCAGTTATTTACAATTATACAATGGAGTCCGAAAATATTGCAGCTTATGATGCAGCCAAGGAAGCCATATGGATTCAGAACTTTGTCCAAGAGCTTGATGTGGTGACTAGAAGTAAAGATCCTATCACATTGAATTGTGATAATACTGCAGTGGTGGCACTTGTAGAAAAAATATATTTATTAGTGAGTAATGCATTAATATTTATTTTATAAATAAATAGTCATTATTGAAGGTCTAATAAATATGGTGGAGGAAATTAAGAGAATGGAAAAAAAAGTACACGTCGTCTATATTAACATACATGCTCTGTAGTTTTGTTGGGGACTTGTGAGAAATAATATTATTCATTTAATTAAATAATATTAGGTGTAATTCTCTAGATGGTTGTCATGTAATAATAGTGGTCAACTATTATTATTTGACATGAAGTCTGACTAATAATTAAATGAAATAAATACATTATTTCGGGTAATTAATTCATTTTATTATTCTATGTAACCAAAATCCCAATTATATAATTCTCATTATCCTAGCCATTCTTAAGGGTTTTTCAAAATGTATCTAGAGAAAGTTCTCAAGACAAGAGAGATCTTTTTTTTCCAAGAATGACCTCAAGATAGGAGATAGATATTCCTCCACTGGATCAAGGAGAGTGCTTTGCAAGCGGCACTCAAGGTGAGTGAATGAGGGCATCGCAAGTGAAGGATCTTCCACGCTAGCACCTGGAGATCCCTTTAGAAACGTCCAGAGCTATGTGGAGCGTGTGTGGATCACCACTAGAGGAATCCTACACTTAGAATCTATGAAGCAATGACAGATCAAATCAGATCGTGACCGGAAACATCAATAGAGAGATAATCCCATTAAGGTAATTTTTGTCTTTTAATTAATTTAATTATAACCAACATATGATGATCATCTCTATGGTTCCATAAATCCCTACCATTTATTCATTCTATATTCTATTCTGAAGATACGACATTTTATTATTGTGGCAGATCTCATATTGATCATTGTTAACAGAAAAATTAAAGTTGGGTACACCCACCCACGCGCTTCTACCGCACCCAGAACCTACAATATCTCCCTCTCCCTTACATATATATACACAATGCCACCCCTTCTATGTAAACTCATTCCAGCTTCATACGTGACCATTATGAACTGCATCTCCATATGCTATTGTGAAATAATAATAAAACACATAATAGTCATGAACAATATAAATAAATTTTCATAAAAAACGACTATGGGTTTCACAAATAAAGATATGTGAATTGTAATTTATTTTGTCAAGATAGATATACAATTCAACATACACCTTTCATAAATTTCCACAATTTCATGTATTTTTCATGAAAATTATCACTGTCTTGAACAGAGATATAATACTTCAGTACTACAGTAAAACTAACCTTCACAACTGTTATTTTATCTATCATGAGATGCTTGATTGTCTTCCATCTTTTGATAATGGATTGGACTCATTATTTAAAACTCTCCTTCCTCCCATAATTGTGGTTCCAAAGTTCCTTGATGACATACCTATTGCTCGGATTGTATTCACAAATCATTGTCAAATCCATTAATATGTCTTTGAATACCGCATCTCCCAAATCATTCTTCAACTCTTTCATCCTTTCATCGTCCTCATTTACTACTTCTTACAAACCAATAAAATGTAATTGAAAAATTAATTGAAACATAATTAATGATTTTTTTGGGTTTTTGATATGCATTTTCTTATATGTCTCACTCGTTTAATTTTGACAAAAAATCATCAAAAATTACTTTTATTTTGAGTTCGGTCACATTGGATCCCATTAGAAATGAACATTTAAGAATACTTGGATGAGAATACTACTATGATGAGTCATCTAATCTAACTCTTGAAGGTATTCCTCCCACAATGAGAAGAGATCTCCAACCCTGTTTTTGACTTCATCTTCATTATACTTTCTCTTGAGAGCTTGAAGTAATTGCTAGTTTTAAAACACACTAATCTACCTCACATCAATACCACCACATGTTTGTGTCTCCTCTAAGCCCTACCCATAAAAGAAACATTTCAAAGGAAGTTGAAAAAAATAATGTTTGTGGGTGGATGTAAATGACTACGAGTGGAATTCATGTGGATTTGAATTTTTATTCCACCAATTTTGTAATATAATATGTTAGAAGTCATAATTAAAATTGAATTTATGTTATTTTTTAACCTTAGTGGAAACTCAAATTTCATATCCTGAACAGTTATTGCATTTTATTCCTTGAGAATCATCACCCATCTCTTCTTTATTTCTTGAACTAATTTTAGCAGTAGTCGTCAAAAAAGATCATGGGATGACTTTTAGTTAGAGTAGTTCATGAAACATATTTGGATTTCTGAAAAATATGAGAGATAAATATAAAAAAACAAAATACAATAATAATTGTTCATAAGGTAAGTCATCAAGGATATTTTGAGCCACAATGATGGGAGGATGGATAGTTTGAAAGATGAATTCTAATCCATCATCAAGAGATTGAATATAATCATCATATGGGTATTTATTTAATAAAGTTATTGAAGGTGACTTGTACTATAATATTGAAGTATTATACCTCTATTCAAGACAATAAAAATTTTCATGCAAGAGGCATTAAATTATAGACTTTTATTCATGGGGAGTATTGTATTATTGTAATTAAAGACAAATTAAATATTTTACTACTGATGCAAATAATGTATTTTGTACATGATTACGTTATCAATTCCAAGGAAGAATAGACTGTTGATTTTGAAACTACTGAATTATTAGGGGATCGACAACATGTTGATGAAAAAAATAACAATGATGCAGCATCACAGTGCTGAATAAAATTATAATGGAAAGATTCAGGGTATAAAAAATGAGGTTGGTTGGAATCACCATGGACAACATATTAACCCCAAAAATTCAATGTTCATTAATTATCTTGGGGTGACAATGAGGATGAATGTGTCGATTGATATTGATTCATGGTGCTGGGTCCAACCTGTAATGATGGAAATCATTTGGAAATATATAATGGTAATGTAAGAATATAAATTCTCAATTTTACTAAAAAGTTATATGATAACATATTGATTTAATTTTCATTATTCCTTGTAGACTATTATTATTTTAGATTATTTCCATAAGAAATTTTTATTAATGGACACTAAAAAATCCAATAGATGCTTCTATACTCTTTTTAAAATGTTACATCTCAGAAATGTTGAGAAGAAAATTAATCCCCACTAACTGCATAGTTATGCACAAATTTTAAACTAGGAAATATGAACTACTTTCATCAATCGTCACTACAAGAAATAATTTCAGGTGAATTTCAGTCTATAATATATTATTTGACATTATTTGTTTTATATAACTTGAATCAAAATTATAAATTTATGAAATAACTAAAGAGTGATGAAAATAAATAATTTTCATCAAAACTAGCATACCCCTATCGCAAAGCAATGATGTAGTATGCTTTATTAGAGAAGAAATTGGTAGTTATTTTAAATCAACAATAAAATTATAATTATGTGATATGAAACAATATATATTCCTTTGTTCATTTACATATTTATGAATCAAAATATTCAGCAACTTCTATCCCAAATCATTTGTTATGGAAGGGGGATTTTGTAAATAAAGAGGGTAAATTATTTAATGAAAACACGAAAAAAATATTGGACGCATGTGTAATTATGACCTAATTGTAATTATATATGATTTATAACAATATTAAATAAAAATATATACTATTTGATCATATTTTTTATATGGTTTAGATGTTAGAATTATAAATTACCGTACAATAATAAAATCTACCTTCAGTACCTTTGAAGTAGCCTGAACAAAATGGTCGTGTTAGATGACTAGGTTTTAGAGTCTCTTCTCGAACATATTTTGAGAAGATAAAACCACATGAAGACACATATAATATGATGAGATTATTATAGGTAAAAATTTAATCACTATAAGATATTATTGTTCATTCTGGTTTGGAAGACCAATGTATAATAAATGATCAAAGAGAACTAGCGTTGGAGCAAAGATTCAAACATGAACAAAATGATCCCACTAGCTTTGAGGCTAGTCATTCCCTCCAATCACATACCTTTCCTAGGATAATCATTTTTTTCACTACTATTTCTCTTAAATGTGACTGAAATAGAATTATATAACTTGATATTACAAAAATTATGCAAGGTATAGTTGAATGTGATTTTAAACTGTCAATACTCACGTACTGCTGTGTTGAGACGAGTACAATGTATAATATCTTGTGAGACTTGCTACAAAATAAATACCTCTTAAAAGATCACATGATGGTGGTAATTTTTGTGTCTTATAATTAAACTTCTATGTTTCCTGTTCCACTTGATGGTTTGGATATGAGAATGGTCGAATATGCTATTGGAACTTTAATAGCATGGCCATCTAATCTTATAAAGATACATGTGGTATGTCTTTAAAAAAATTAATATAAAAATAATGAAACATTTGATAATAAAATTTCTGAAGTGAGGTATGATTTTATAGATGGTTAAAGTTTTGGGGAAATGTAAGGATGAATTAAGAAAATCTTGTTAATCAACCAATACATTAAAACAAAATTCTGAGAGTACCTTGTCCCCACTAGTTCTAAAGAAACATTAATTATAATTATAACTTCAGGTAGAGACCACCTTGAAGGATAAAAATATTTCTTACATTGAATATAAAGATGAAATATATGGATATTCCTTGACCGATAGAATTGTTCTAGACACTCTAAATGAGATTATAAATCTTGAATGGTTGGGTGTGTTAGTTGTGAATACATACATAAGGTATATTTTCATAATACATCTATCCAAACAGTGAGGTAATATTTTTATTAAAGTTAATAAATATTCATATCTTTTACAGATTCTTATATAAAATCTATATTATGGGAAGATTGTGAAAATAAATATTTGGATTAATTAATCCATGTATTATCTCTACATCAGAAATTACTTTGAATGATGAAGAAATTAATAAGAAAAAAGTTTAGTAACTTGAATCATTTAATAAGATAGAATCAAACGATAGAATATTTTTGATTCCTATAATGAAAATGTAAAACACTACAATCAAATAACATAAAATATATTTTTAATTTTTTCATTATTTAATTTTTTCAGTTTTTAGTACACACTGAATGTAGATAGAAATCACTATAGAATCCCTGAATATTTATTTTTTTGGATCCAATGCATGGATATACAAAAAATTGACCACACAAGATGTGTACTATGAATATGTAAAACACTGATATCAACATTTTAAAGATAAACATATAATTATATGTTCAATCCGTGTTTTAACAAGAATTATGTTTTGATAGGGAATTCATGCAATACAGGCTAGATCAATGCATGAAGTTGGTGTCTAAAGGGATAAATCCTATGGATTACTACAAATGGAAAAAAATTATGGAATATATAAGAATATTTAATTATAAAAATATTTCAAAACAATATTCTTATTTTGGTCAATATTTATATAGTTCCTAAAATAATAGAATTACATTGATTGTGGATATTATGTTTGAAAATTTATGAGAGAAGTCATTAAACATGAAAATTCCAACATCCCCCAAAATGAAATTGTTGAAGTTAATTATCTTTTCATTAAATATATTTTATAATAATTTGTTTGTATATATTTTTTCATTACTATCAGGATGTCCAATAACCTAGTTACTCAAAATAATAAATACATTTTTGTATAGAGGAGTGGGAAATGTAATTTTTGTTTGAATGTATGTCGATAACATATTTAGGTGATTACATACTATGTTCGTGATCTAGTATTAGTTATTACCTTTGAAACATATTTGGGGTGTGAAGCATTAGTGTCATAATTCTTATATATTATTTTTTATTTCACTATGAAGGATAAGTATAATGGCGTAAATAAATTTGTTTAGAATTTCTGACCAACAAACAATAGAATTTTTAGGCAATTGTGAAGGTAGAGGTGGAGGTGAAGGTGAAGAAAGAAGCAGTGGTAGAGGAAAAGTTGAGGGAATAGACCGACATGGAGGAGGAGACAGAGGTGGAGAATGAGGTGGAGACCAAGTAAGAGGAGGATAAAAGGAATTAAATTGAAAATAATAATTTTTTTTGGGAAATTTAGTAGAATGAGGATCATACCATGATTGTGTTTTAGAACAATTGTTTTAAAGATCACACAACACTTGTCACATATGATAAGAAACATTGTACATGTGTTTCAGGTGTCTTATTGAAATAATGTTTTCACCACTTGTCTTAATAATTTGAGAGAATGATTACAAATTTATTTGTATTGTTTATGAATCATTCTTGGGTCAAACCCACACACGATTCCACCAGTACATATCAAAGTACGTGTTTCTAGTTTAAAATGACATTTTAATAAAAAAACACAACTTGAAAACTAAAAAATAGAAGAAAAATCATTATGATCGATTTGATATTTTAGGAAAATGATCCATGAGTCATTTGGTATGTGTATAAATCATCCACATATCAATCAGATGCACAATGTGACTTGTATGAATCAATGTACATCTTTTTATTCCAAATAATATAACTTTTAGTGAGAAAATGAAATTATAGAAACCAAAAAAACACATTTTTATTATTTTCTAACTTTAGTAAAATGATCCATAAGTAAATTTTGATGTGTTGTAATCAACCACACCTCAATCTGATGCACATTGTGACCATTATAACTCATAGTGCCTGTTATCGGTTTAAAATTGACATATTAAAAGAAAAAGTGTCACTCATTGAGTGCCAAGAAAACACACTCTTATTTTTTTTATAATTTTAGAAAATGATTCGCAATTCATTTTGATGTTTATGAATTAGTATCATGTCAAACCCACTTCTGATGCCACCTGTACCGCTCTAAGTGTATGATCCCAATTTAAAATGATATATTTTGTAAAAAAACACAATTGGTGTACTAAAAAAGTAGAAACACATTATGTTTGTTTTTATACTTTAGAAAAATGACCCATGAGTAATTTGGGACTTGTAAAAATCATCCTCGCCTCAATATAACACACATTATGACCAGTATGACTCTAAGTGCATCTTTTTATTCAAAATTGACATTAATTTTGTTGAAAAAACAAATAACATAATTAAAACCGCGAAAAAACATTGGGGTTGTTTTGGTACTTTAGGAAAGTGATCCATAAGTTATATTTTATGTGTAAGAATATGCTACACCTCAATCCAATAAATGGTGGGACCAGTATGACTGGAAGTGCTCAAAAATGACATTAATTTTAATCGAAAAAAATTCTCAAATACTCAAAACCAAGAAAACACATTAAAATTGTTTTGGTACTTTAGGAAAATGATCCATATGTCATTTTTGATGTGTAGTAATCATTCAAACCTCAATTCCACTTAAGTGTGACTAATATGACTACAAAAGCATCTTTTTATTCAAAATTTACATTATTTTTTGTAAAACAAACTAACATACTCTATAATTGTGTTCTTATTGTATTTTTGTTAGAAATTTTATTTATTTTTAAATTCAGTATCTGTATCTTATTTGGGACATTTATGTTCTATTTATGGTGATTCAGTGTGTTGTTATAGCACACTACATGTTTTTCTAGTGTTGTAGTGTGCAATAACATGACATTGTAATTTTCACCTTTATCAGTGCTTCTAAAACCATTGATAAAGGGCCTCTTTATCAGTACTTAATAAAAGAGGTGATAAATGGTGTATTTTATCAATGAATTTATTTTTGTTGATAAAGATACCCATTTTAATCACTTTTCTAGCATTGATAAAAGCCTGGCCTTTTCGACTGCGCTGAAGTTATGAGTGCTTTTCTAGCGCTAATATAGGCCTATTGTAGCACTGTTAAAGGTATGTATTGTAGTAGTGCCCCACAAGCACTGGAAGTTTGGTATTTAGGAAATACTAGAAGCTATTAAATGTGGATAAAGAATATATGAAGGAATTATGGATTGTATTTTCTGATATATATTGATCGAACATTATAAATAATAAAGGAGGGAGGTTCAATTTTATATGTGAGGGGAAGGACACTCTTTGGATTACATAAAGTATTAAGTCATTAAAACATAATTTTTATAGAAAAATGGATCCAAATTGATATAATTGAAATATAATGTGTTAATTATTATAAATCATCTTATAAAATAAATTTTTTACACATTTTTATTATGTTTTCACCCTTATCCCTTAGTTTTAATCCATGTTAATCCTTTTCACAATTATCATGATGTTAGTTTTTTTTACACTTTATGGGTCAATAAATTTATTATAAAAGTAAAATTGACCCATAAATTGAATATAGATGATATTTTAAACCATAAAAAATTAACTTGGGTGAAGATATGTTTTTATGAATTTTAAATCATTTAACAAAATATTGTTTCTTATAAAATATGAATAATGTCATTTTTAGAAATATATGAAATATTAAAATATAATATGTGAATAACTCATGTAAAATGTTTAAAAAAAGATATGAATCCAACTATAAAGAAAATGTTGTGTTAAAATAATCCTCATTCCAATTTTTTTACTTATTCATATATCATTTTAAACCCAATCTTTTGGTTTAACCCACAGTTTAACCAATATTAACCAATTTTAACCTTAAGTATCATAATGATTTTTTCAATATTAAAGGTTTTATAATTTTAATTATATTGTGAAAATTGGATCATAAATGGAATAAGGATGAAATTTTAGACCATTTATAATCCAAGTTGTATTCTTTAAATAATTTTATGATTTTAAAATAATTCAATAAAATATTAATTAACAAAAATTACAATTAATGTCATTTTTTGAAGTATATATATAATTGGACTCTGAAAAAAACATTTATGGTAATATAATTAGAGTATAAAACGTTAAAAGATATATAATGTGTAACATTTATATTAAAATTCATAGGATACTTTAACTCACTTAGAAAATAATTTTTTTTTGTTTTTTAAAATAATTTACTTGATTTTTCTAATACTTGCACATACACCATGTCAGAATTGCATAAACATTTAAGATAAATATTTCTTCAATAAAATTTTAAATAAATTAACATTATAAAAAAATTATTCATATTTTAAAAAATATTTTATAGCTAAACATAAGTTATTTTTATCTCAGTGACAAAAATATTATAAATATTTAAAGTAGAAAAGTGAAATTTTTTGTGTTCATCATTTACATAAATTTTATAATGGTAAAAATGAAAGTTTAATGGAAAATGTGTATTATTTTTGAATCTTGAATGATTATGGAAGAAATATAATTATCCAATCAAATAAATTCAATTTTTAGGAATTTGGTGATTTTTACCAATAGTTTTAACACTAATTAAACCATCTTAACTTTACCATGGTAATAAAAATTTAATATGGTTTCTGTTAGTATTAAAAAAAAGAAAATATTTTCCAAATTTTGACCTCCTAATTCCAAATATCAAATAAAATTTTCATGATTGAATATCTATAATTTTTAGAAATCAATTTAATATAAAAACACATAATCCAATGAAAAAAAATGTTTCAACAAAAGCCTTTTTAAGTATAAAAATGTTTTTATACCAAATTTAACCATAAAATTGATTCCAATGAATCTAAACAGATTATTTATAATATTATATAACTAACTGTACTTTTAGAACATTTTAAAACAAAATTTAAATTTTTATATTCTTGACACAAAAAATATTGTTTTCACTAAAAATAAGTATTTTTACTATTCACTAGGAAATTAATATTCATAGAAAAGTCCAAAAATTTAACCCCTGAATATTTTTTATATTCTTATTTATAAATATATAATATATTTATAAAATTAAATTTATAAAATTTCCTATAATTACTTATCATATTCACCCCATAAAAACCAATTCTGAAGAAAATGTAATTTTTAAAATAAAAAAACTTTACCAAAAAATGAGGGATGATTCCTTTAAATATTATCGATTTATTTTTATTGATTGTGGAATTTTTATATATATTTCATATTTTTGTTACTTATATCCATACCAGATAATTCAACAGCTATGTTATAATGACTATAAAATAATAATATTTTGTGGTTCGTTTCAGTTTGGTGTTGCGTATTGTATATGCTATCGAAGAAAGAGTTCTTTTAAAATATTAGTGTGTTACATTATTTAACCATTTATTAAGTGAATAATGATTGAAAAACCCATCTATAAAGTTAATGTTTTAAGTTTATTGTAATTTTTTATATGTAAAAAAGAAATACTTTCCTTAGACTCATTGAGAGATCCATTTATTATCGAAGGAAATTCTGTTTTGACGTTTTGTGTTTCTTGGTGGATTTATAATAGTAATTTAAATATATCTATGATGAATAATTTTGAAAATATCCATTCATGTTTTCTAAAAGAATAAAATTATTTTTATGAAGTTAAAACAGAATAAGAGAAGGGAGGAATAAAGTAGGATTTTTTTTTTCATTTTTTGGAATTCGTGTCTTTAAAGAACAAAGTTTGTTTGAAATAATAATGAATAATGTGATAACAATGAAATATGGTAAAGCGTGTTTTAGTCATTATAATTATAAATAAGGAGGTTCCATGAATAAATATTTATATAATGGGAATCCATATAATGGGATTCATGAGCGAAGGACTACAAAAGGGAAACCCAAGTAGAGATGGTCGATGCATGAAGATAGATCATGTTGTAAGAGTTGATATGTACTATTAATTCACAAAATATAAACTTATGTATTAGTGGTTTGTGTATTTTTAATTCATGTACAAGTGAGTTCCAAATCAGATGATTCCAATTAATCTATTATTAATTATAATAAATATCATGATGCAGTATCATGATTCTAGAAGGTTTTGAAGTGGAAGAAGATTTCAGAGAGTGCTTTGTACAAAAAATAATGGATCCCAAAATATTTCTTATATATACATGAATGAATATATTTTTGTATATTGGAGCATGTTTTTTTTGAAAGAAGGATATTATGATAGGTTCTAAAGGAAGAAAGTGACACATGAATTTTTCATGTCAGTAAGCAGATATATGAAATTATGAAGAGAATTACTTTATATGGATGTTTATAAGGCTATGAAAATTCTAAATTACCATTCTATAATATTCTTTTGGAATTACTACTAAATAAAGGCAGAATAATCATATTTTATTAAATGTTGATATTTTTGGTGATTTGAAATTTAGTTTTCACATAGTATTGTGAATATAAAAAATAAGGTATGTAATAGAATGATGTTACCAATGTTTTTTGTTATTATATACATAAATATATTGCAGTAAAAATTTCTATGTTTTTAGAAATGATACTTAATTCTATTTAAAAATTCTTGAGTTTCAAAGTAGAAGGGATACCCAATACTACTAATTATCAGAATAAGTCTTATGTGTCAAATAAAAATAAAAAAAATTAGTTTTTGTTTCACTAATGAATAAGAAAACTGGGAGAGATATAGCGCTGTGAATCTATGTATTATTTCATGATTCTGGTATTATAATATGACACATTTATTCTTCTATAGTTTTTTAATAACTCCTTACTTGGAGAGGAAAAATTATTGGGACGTTTTGTGTGCATTTATTTAAAAACACGAAGAATATTATTTAATATTTTTAGGAGAAAATGATGTCATTATAACCCCCTAAGTCTATTTTTATCAAGAATGGGAAGTTTTTCATGAATTTTATTGTGTAAGAGAAGAATAAAAATAAAAAAATGAGGCTCATAAATAACTAGTCAGAGTCTATATTAGTGAGAGACATTCTTGATATTACTTATATTTTCTTGTAAACTATTGTGAGGTGGTTTGAAGACCCATATGATTTTTTACACTATTAAGTGTATTTTAAAATGAGTTAAATATATTTCCTTAGTCATTATACTTTGAGGATTATACTATTTATTATTTTTATCTCGGTGATCTTTAGTTCACGTCAAGGATCAACCTATCATTTTGAAAGGTGAAACTTGTTAATATGTTGTTTTTATTATGTGTGTTTTTGGATGTGCTATATAAAATTATAATGGAATGAATATATAATTATATATTCATTCACCTTATTAATGAATATGCAAAAGAAAAGTGATAGTAAAGCTTAAATTTCATTAAAATTCACCAAAATTGATTAAACACCTCTCAATGTTGAATATATCCAAAACCCATCCCTTGTGTATACTATTATTTTTATAACATATCAAGAATGAAACTTAGTCAAAAAATTTAGGCAGCTCTATTGAGTCTATAAATAATATTTTTAATCATTAGGGGATTCTGAAATTTATGTTACACTTACTTCTTTAGTAAAAAATATATTACATAATCATTTGGAGTTATTTTTTAAAATATCATATCAAAAGTATTCAGAATTTATTTTTGGAAGAAGAAGAAATGGAAGTTATTAAAATCTATTGATTTTTTAATATAATATATTATGTATTATATCGAGTGAATATTATCTATTTTTATTATGCATAAGGCTCATGTTGTAAACATTTTATTGAACAATATAATATTCATACAATATAAAATCAGAATTTTGGAGTTTATTGTTTTTAATGATCATTATTTAAGATCATTTTATCAATCCTATTATACAACTAATATTTAGATTTTATGTTTTTAATATTTCAAATAGTTATATTATCAAAAAATATATTCCACTTAATTTTAGGGATTATTTCAAAGTCTTAATTACTTATTATTATGGGAATATTTAATGTTATTTTAATGTTTTATTCATTTGTCAGTTGTCATGTTTATTTTTAGGGTATATTTATGTTTTAATTTATATTTAAGGAATTTAAAGAGACATCCCATGTGAATATTATCCTTGATAATTTTAGAAAATTGTTATCAAGTCTATTAAAGTGGAATATAGACGGTTATTTATTTTGATATATAATATAATTGAATCTACTAGTAGTGGATACTTATGAGTAAATTTTACAATAGAAGTGACACAATATCGAGTAGTTTTATCATCTAACACACTACCTTTACCAGATTACCCAAACATAATCATATTTATCTTAAAGGAAAAGATATTAATTGTAACTATGTCATCAATGCGATCAATATCCTTGCTTGGTTTCATTTTTTTATCAATTTGCTGGAAAATTATTATATGGAAATAAAATATTCTCCTGTAGAACACATTAACAAGTTATACCACCCATAAAGGTCAAGAGTTTTTTATTCTTATATGAAAAATATAAATGACATAGATACTTTATGAAACTATAAAAGGCAAGGCCATTTGTTTCTATAGATAAAATGGAAAATAATATTAGGGTACATGTTTGAATGTCTAGGGTTGTTATTCTTTCATTCAATGGATGGTTTTTCTTTTGGAACCCATAAATTTAATGGAATTAGGGGTTGTAACGCCATGTTGAAAAAGTTGGGATGATAAAGAGTTATCACCATCCTTTATAATTGATACACCTCTTTAACTATTTTAATACACCTAGGTTTGAATGTATTAAGAGTTGATGTAGGATCATTTACAGTCAAACTACTATAAAAACCTTTTTCTATATCATTTACTATTCTGTTTATACTCTCTATAAAGAAAAAGTTTTTTTGTGGTTTAATTTTTTAATTTGTATAAATTGTTATTTTTAGATTGAAAATTAAAACCTATTTTCTTTTTCATCTCACAATATTGTAAAATCATTAGATCCATTGATAAGTTGTTAAGAAATGTGTAAGACATCCATAATGTCTGAGGGAAAAGTTTATCCCAATAAAATCCTCTCAAATTGAATTTGGTTATATATATATATATATGTATGATCTATACAGATGGATAAGAGTCATGAGGAGATAGATGATGGGAACATGGTCTAGGTTAATAGGGCTTGAGAAGGAGGACACTAGGTTTTGTTTTAAATATGGAATGGCCCAAACCCCTTTTTTTTATGTGGACCATTCATCGATTTTGTGGAGAACTGAGGTGAAGTATAAAATGAGTAATACCGAAGACCTCTTTATAAAAAATAAAAATATTATTAAAATTATAATAACTTTTATTATATAATAGTAGCATAATACACTTCATAAAATTTAATTTTAAATAACAATGTGAACTATCACTACAAAATAGAAAATAATATAGTAAATATAAAAAATCATGAACTCTTGAATATTATTCTAAAAAATAATGAAAAATATAAAACTAAAATATATTTTATGAAGAAAAAAGTAAAAAACGAAATATACCTGGTATAAGAATCTTTGAAACATATGAATGATTTTATATTTAATAATAAAGATTATATTTAGGGGTAATATTACCATTTCAAAGGTAAGGTGATTGTTTCAATAAGATTATTGGAAATATGACTATTTTTATATTAATGTGACTATTATAAAAAAAGGGTATAATAAAATACATATAACCATTGGATAATAACAAAATTAATAATTTATATTGATTAATTAATACTAATTTAATTTTTTTACATATGTATTATAATAAAAAAATGACTTATTAAAAAGGTTTTTCATATTTTTTGGTTCCAACCATATTATTATAATATACACTATGAGTTTTATTTCATAAATATATTTCTCATTTATAAAAATTATTTTCATAAAAAAACATCAAATTTAGAATTAAAAAATCAAAATTATACTCTATTTAATTTTTCAAAATTTTCAGTGATAGTCGAATTTTTGAGTAAATAGTAAAACATAGTATGAATATTTGATAAGTATTATGACAATATTTTCATGTAAAAATTATATAATAAATTATATAATATAATATTCAATAAAAATACGCTTTTTATAAAAATAATTTATTGTAAACTTTTAAAATAAATTCCTAACTTATAATTTACATTCCAAATTATAAAATTGTAATTAAGGTTTTCAAAAAAATGTGAATAAAAGTCTCCCTAATTTACTAAGTAATGATATAAAATGATATGAATTTTAAAATTATTTTTTTAAAACCCCTCTCTATTAAAAGTTTTGAATTTCATGAGAAATTTTAATTTTAAAGCATGGGTCATTTTGAGAATTGGGTTTGTGATTAGAACTCTATCATTTGGAGCTTCCTAAGTAAATGTTTTTGTAAGTGGAGTGAGGAATAAGAGGTTCCTTGTGTTCTCGGAAAACACTTACTAGATTCAAGATAAATTTAAGAAGTTTGGAAAAGGTTTTACCCCAGTTCATATTTACCCCAAGATTGCAGGAAGCCCTGGAGAGCCACTGTGTGAATTGGTTTTTTACAAGGGCTTGACAAACAAATTGTGTATGACTATATAAAAACCATGTAAAATTTGAAACATTATTTAATTGTTATTTTTAAAGTTTGTTTCAACTGTGTTAAATATGTGTGGAAAATTGTGTGTGGGTGTGTAGCCTTGGAAAATGAAGGAGACATAGTTGGCACACTATTTCAAAAACGATGAGTCCAAACCATGCAACTTGGATAATTTAATTTAAAAGTATAAAATATTAAAAAAAACACTTGGTATTTACCTTCTAATCCCCTTCTCCTCCCTCCCTTATGCACACATGGACCAATATCTTCTACACTATCTTGTTTCCCTCCACACCCTTCAAATTAGTTGGTTTTCGGTGTTTTTATGGAGAATAAAGGCACGATACTTCTTATGTTTCCCTCCATTACTTTTATCTTCATTTCCAATGATCGTGGCTTTATTCATCTTTGAGTTTGTTGATTATTTTCACTATATTATTTTTTGAATCATCCAATTGTTGGGGATTTTGTTTGAGAATAAAAGAGGTGTTCTCAATAGGATGTAGACATGCAACCAATCATCATTCACTATGAGGTAGTTTGTGACAAAGATTAATTTATATTTTTTTGGTTACAATAAGTTATTTTTGTATTGAATTGATGTTATGAGATTGGTATTACACCTATATTTATGTTGGGAGTTTTCTACAAACCATTCAAGTGTGATTGGATGTGGATTATTTGAATCTAGAAGACTCAATGATATTTTTTGAATTATTCCTATACGTATTAAAATATGAAATTAATTATAATTGGAAAAATTAATTGACTTGAGTAGGATAATTAATTTTAAAATGTTATAATTAATTATTTATGTTGTTGGGGCTTGTAATTGGATCTCAATTTGACATTGGATATTAGATGATCCTGGGTAGTGGTGGTTGAGTTGGGAATTAGAGGAAAATAGCTCTGATTGGGTAGGTGGACTTGGATTTATTTGTGTTTCCTATTTTATTAGAAAGTTTATGTTTATTTTCAATCATTATCTTATTTTAATTCACGTTTCCTGATCGTGTGGTTCCACCATAAGGATAAGATAGGTTCATGTCAACCTAATAGTCATCATGAACCATATAGCTTACTAAATATATTGATGATGGTTCTTTGGTAAAATGAGCTTTATTGATTTTTTGTTGTATATTTTTAATTTTATAGAGAAAACTATTTCATTTTAAAATGTTTTTTAAAATTCATTTTGATTAAATGGATTTCAAAGTAAATGTAGTTATTTGACAGATGGGTTTTGAAATTGAAATATAATATAAAAATGAGTTTTTTAAATAAGGGTTTTATGGTATTTTTTTCCAAGGAATATGTTTGGGTATTAAGATAGATTATTCCTTTTATAAATTATTTATAAAGTGAACTTTGAGTAGTTTTAAAAGAAAATCCCAAGATTCTTGGTTGATTTACTTTGTTTCTTTTGACCCCATATACATGATGTCTTATTTTGTAAAGAATGAGTTCTTTTGTTTGTGACACATTACTGTGTCTGTAATGATGTGAAAATTTTAGTGATTGTATGATGTATTTTGTTGTTATATAGTTATTCATATTATGTGTATTTTCAAGTGATGGCTTATTTTGGAATTAAAGTGGTGGGCTGATCTAAATGGATATGGAATACACTTTAGAGGGTAGAAACGATGATAAGAAACCATATTGGAAATTAAGGGATGTTATGTACATAATGCTAAGTTGGAGACAAGATATGGAATATTATTGAAGAACCCATGTTGGGTTACCATGTTATAAAGTGATTTAGGGGACACCGATGGGTGGATTTGTAATTAGTTAACCATGGAGAGGGTGAGTGAGGTATTGGGTATAAATGATTATGGGTGTCAACATAGACCCTAAATTACTTGTGTGAGAAAGACGTGGATGTATTTGTGAGGATATGACATTCAATTTAGTGGAAAACTATGATTATGAGAAATGGGGTTGCGGGGATGTCCAACCCTTGTGGTATGTATGGGATGGTTGAGGCTACGAGGTGGAATTCTCTGGGTTTGAACTTTATAAGGTTGAGAAGAGAGTTCCCATTAAGTGTATATATATATATAATAATAATAAAGGTTCCAAGTTGGATTTATTTGGGAACACATAGTACTAAAGTTCCAAGGTGAGTTATAAACCCTGTGTGTATATACCTCATTTCTATGTATTTATAATTTCTGTAATAAAGTTTCAGGAACTGGTATGGGATACAAACCTTAGGTAGTGGAGTCCTGATATGTGGTTCCTAGTAAGGAATGAAACCCCCTTGGTATATAAAATATGATGGTTTTGAGGAGAGACTATATCATTAGGAGTATATAGGATATGGTTACCTATGAGGTGTGATCTAGGACAGAAATTATCAATTCTTTGAGTTTAGAAACAGACTCCAAGGTAGGATATAATTTTTTGGGTTTAAGGATGTCTCCGTAGGTGATTTATTATGTCACGAGGATGTGTATATTTCCCCGGGTGGTTACTTAAATATAGAGACACCCAGAAACTCGATGAAGTAGGTAAGATGTCCTTCTACTAGTTCTGAGTTATGATTTGTCCCCCCCTGGGTGGTTCGTGTGACATATTCAGAGACACTCTAACACTGACTAAAGTAGGTATGGTTAATGTTCGAGGTGTTCTATTTGTCACCGAATCACCTTAGGTGTATGTTTTATATTCCTTTATTGTTATATTCATGTTTGGGTAAATTTCATGAGGAGGAGTGCACCTATTAAATATTTTTTCATGAATATCCCCATGATCATAGTTGCAGTCAGTATTGATAATGCATTTGGTATTCATACCAGGTCATTTGACTCACCCCTACCCACAAACATGACATGTGTTTCAATATATGTGGGAAAATATTCATATTTTCTATTAGGTAATGATTTCTACATGTATTTAGACTTGAGGTATAGTTTTAGCAGGTTTTTGTGTTTGGGGATTCAACATGTTGGTTTTTGTGAGATAGTCCATAGGCCTATTTTTTTAGTTCTAATTATTGTTTGATATAAAATAGTTAGTATGCCATTTATTTATATAATTATTACAAATTTATTTTATACTTATTTTTTATATACCACTACATAATATAGTCATATTTAATTTTTTTTATTCTAGAATATGGGGGATTTTGGGGCTCCCTTTTTGACATTTACAGTTTTTGGATGTCCATTATATGGATAGTTTATGTTAAAATTTTATGGTATTTTGAAATGAACCTCATGATTTTTAATTTTGGTAATTGTCTCCCCATGACTGTTTGAGGTACTCACTACTAGTTAAAATCCTCTAAAGGATTATATGGTGCTCTTAAGGTTACATAGAGTCCCCACACATTTGATGTTCAAGTGGTCCAAATTAGGGAATTACAAGGTGGTATTAAATAAATTTTTGGGATATGATAGTGTATTTTGAGATAATGTTATGTTTTCAGGACTTGGTAGGTAGACTGAGAATATTCTTAGGAAAAATGGTATTAGTTGAAACCCAAGATTCATGGGGATTTCCGGTTTCCAAACTAGGCACTCCAGGATGATTGAGGTGTTGTATTTGGGTGAGGATCCTATTGCGGTGTTGATGAGACTTGGGATGAGTTGTTTCACTCGACTGAGATCTAATGAGTTAACCATTAATCATTATGTTGGATTTTTGGGAAATTATACATGTTCTTGTCGGTGATTTTGTTTTATATTTTACCACATGAAATTATATTATTAATAGAAGAAACATATAATAAATTTTTTTATATAAAATATATTATGAGGGTTGATTAGATTAATATAGATTCAATGGGGTTGGTTGATTTATTTTCATTGTGATTTCATGGATTCCATAGGTTAATGGATTTTTGGATGGTTGGTTTTTTGGAAAAACATGATTTTGAAAAGAAAACTTGTGTGACAGTTTGAGGTGAGTGAAAATAGCTCCAAAAGATGGTTTTATCTAAAATTACTCATGAAGTTAGTGATTCTAAAATGATTAAAATGTTTTGGTTTTTAAAAAAATGTAAGGAAAATTGTTTTTTTGAATTGGATATTGAAATATATTTGGAAATGGGAAAGATTATTTAAAAAGGGTCTAGTAAGTATTGAGATTTGGGAAATATTGTATTTAAAGGAAAGCACTTGGATGATAAGGGATGTTTTAGAATGGTTCTGTTAGTTTTAGTGTGTGTACATGATTTTAATGGGTTTTTGGAACATGGAAATGATATGTGTACACTAATTTTTTCTAATTTTGTTCTTGGATAAGGGAAATCAAGGTGTTTTTAATTCATTATTATCTTGTATTCCATGGTTGTTTGCAAACTTCTAAGTGATGTTGGTAGGTGTGTATGGCTTGATTAGAGTGATGCGTAGAGAGCCACTGACACCTATGTTTCGGGGTTTGTAGTATTTTCAATGGTCAATAGAGGGTGAATAGATTTATTTCTTGATTATATAGAGGGTATATACCGTGGTTATTTTTAGAGAACCACAGGAGGTGATCTCAGGGTTGGATATGGATGTGATACTATGGGTTCAAGTATTGAAACTCTTAAAATGGGTTTTAGTGTTTCTCTTGGATGGACCGCTTGGTGTGTGTTTTCTATAGGTTAATTCTATAGTGGGGATCACTATTAGACAAATTGAACTTGTTTTGTGGAGTCTTATGGTAGGAATCACTCTATGATCAGGATTAAGTGGTTATTGAAACATTAGTGTCTCCATGTCGATGGGTGTAAATGAGCCCTATCTTGGCTCTTGGTTATTAGTATTTCATGTTGGTATATAGGTATGACCATGGAGGCCACATCAAACCACTAATTGTTTTTGTAAATGATATATGAGTGGTGGATATGAGATGTTTTGGTGAAATAAGGTGATTATAGTTATGTTAATATAGTGGGGATAATCATATCAATTGCGAGAAAGAAACCCTCATATTAGAAGGATAGTGGGTGTAGTGAAATCGTTCAGTGGATGGTTGTGTTGGTAGTAGGATATTTTTGGGTGTTTATAATTTTTTTTGGACTTTTAGTGTTTGGATAGATAGTTTTTATGTGTCGGATACGAGCTTGGGATGATAGAAGTGTGATTTGAGAGTTTATTTAATTAGTGGTGCATCAATTGTCATGGCTAGAGCATGAAAGTTGGATGGTTTGGCTATGGATCTAACCATGTAATTGAAATATAAGTTGGGTTCATATTTTTTTATGGTTGTTCATATATTTTAATGACACCTTCTAGCACTAATGAATCATGGTCATATGGTACAATGATGCATCAATATGTGAGTTTGATAATTTTTGGGAAATTTGGTTAGTGGCAGACCAATTGGTGTTATCACAGAAATAAATGTAATGATGTTGAAACCATATTAGGAGTACTATTTGTGATTAAATTAAGGCAGTTTGAGTATTGGGATGTAATTTTTGAGGAAAATACAATGTCCTCAGGTTAGTTTATGAAGTTATGCAACTAAAGGGAATTGGAAATCCTTAGATGCAACGTGGCTAGTTAGCATTTAATTGAAAACCTTGGAAGGTTAGTATTTATGGTTGAAAGCCTATTGAGTCTTTTTCAAGATAATAAGTCGTATTCTGGGGAAATTTCAAAAACATTGGTTTGACATGAGTTATGAATTTCAAGAGATTTTTTTTTTAATTTTTTTAATTTTCTAAGCATGGGTCATTTTGAGAATTAAATCTAGGTAGGAATTCCAAGAGTTTGAGAATCTAAAGTAATTGTTTTTGGATGTGGTTCAAGTATTTAGTGGTGTATCAGGTGGTTGATAAAGCCTGTGGACTTTCAAAGTAATTGTTTTGAGGTTTGGAAAGGGTTTTACCCCTACATATTGTTACCACACAGTTATGTGAAATAGTACTAGGTAACCACATCTTTCTTTTATACCAGGGAGTGGTACACAAACTATTCATGGATGTATAAAAACCATGGTAAATTTGAAATTTAATTTCAGAATGTATTTTCATGGTTAGTACATTATTTGTAAAACTCTGCAGCCAAACCCTGTGGGGTGTGTGAACTTGGAGAGTGCAGGCTTTGTTGGTCAGAGTGAGTAACTCAAGAAGGGTGAATTGAGTTCCAATTAAAAATTTCGGTTAAATATTAAGTTAAAATAAAATCCCATTAATTAAAAAATTAGACAATTAATCAAAATAACATATCTACATATGATCTGTCCTTTTAAAAGATTTATCAAGGTGAGACTATGTTTCAGCTAAAAATAAAATTCATAATTACCTCATCTTTTAAATCCAATTTACTTAAACAAAAACAAATAGAAAAACTGATTAACATTAATTATCAAAGTAATAATTTTGTTTATAGATTACAAAAAATCTTGGATAAGATAATAAAACAAAACAAAATAACAAAATTGAATAAACATAAGGTTCAGTCTCAAGATGAGACTTAATCCCCTCCATTGGGAAATCTACTACTGCCAAGATGATTATGATAATAATTAAAAAAATCCACAACCTATATCAGTTAAACAAAAAACAACTACAAGATGTCCAGGCTAAAGAGCCTCCTCCATAGTTTGATGTGGAATGAAAATATAGAACATGGTACACAAGTACTTCTTCCACAAACACTGCGGGAAAAAAGTTTTATATAAAATAATAAAAAATATTTATTAGTAAGGTGGATGAGGCCATGTGTATTTGATAATAGAATAAAAACACACTTTTCAAAATAAAAACAATAAACATCAAGATAAATAAATAATATATTAATTCTCAGTCTAATATGATCAAAATGTACAAAGTACTATGATTAGTGTTGGTTAGAAGTTTGAGATTTGTCCTTGAAAAGTGTATTAGAACATAGGATCGAAGGAATCTGCAGAAATGTTATAGTTTATCTCTGTCATTATCTCATTCAATCTCTATAATGGATTCTATGTTTGTGTGTTATTGATCTTCATAGAATATGAATCCATGATATTTTACAAATTCACATTTTTTATTACCTAATTCTCTATAATTTTTAGTCATTAATCAATATATATGTCATGTGTATCTGGTACAAATAGAGAGAGAGAGAGATGTCCTTCATGTATATATATCAATATTAGTTGGAGGAGATCCAAAATCATCAGATCATATTTGAATACTTCATAAAGACTTGTTCAATTTATATTTGAATATAAATAATTTCTAAGACATTCATGGAAAATTCCACAGATAGAAATTGTAGTAAGAAGATGATGGTGACTCAACATCAGGTGTTATCTCAATCTAGAAGTACATTAGACTGAAGGTGAAGGTGAATCAAAGTATTGTGGTGACTCAAAGTTTTGTGGTAATAAGTCTGACTGGAGCTCATCCTGGTGGCAGCTCCTATAGTGGTAACATACCTGGATATCACAAGGATGGAAGTGACTTGCCATAGTGGTAGCACCTATGAAACTGTAACAAGCCTTGGTGGTGGCTCCCGGTTATCAGTGATGCACCACAATACACAGAATAATTTTCATAAAAATAGTCTTATCATATAAAATGATATAATAAAACATGTATATCATTTGTACTAAAAGAATCATGGTTTTTTATCACTAAAATAAGAGGGATTCAAACACACTCACACAAGGAGGTAACAATGAGCTTCATTATTAGCATGTAGTTTGGAAAATCATTCATCCTACAAATTTTCATTAAAAAATTTAAATACCTAACCCCCCCCCCTTTGTATTCCCAAACCCCAATATTTCCTCCTTTGTGAATGCGCAGACCATGGGCCTCTCCCCTCTCTCTTCTCCCTTGATAATGCTTCAAATAGTGTGGTTTTTGAGGTTTTTTTATGGTGGTTTGAGGTACTCTCCTTCATTTTCACCCTATGTTAATCTCTCTATTTATTTGAATTAATATTAGGCTTCTTAGGATTTGGTTTTTGTGATTACTTCTTCCCAATAATGGTGGGAATAATTATCTTCTTGGTGGTTTTGTGTGAATTTAATAATGGAGGTCCTAGGAGGATATAAAAAATATATCAATCATTGTTCACCTTGAGATAGGTTTTTCCATGGATTAATTTTGGAGTTTTTTATAAAATTAAATAAAATGTATTACTTAAAGTAAAATAGGGATATATATTCTTCATGTATTGGTTTGGGTATTATTGAATAGAAACTTTTGTGCAATTTTCAATGATTTTATTGTGATAATATTATTTGGTGAGATTTTGGGCATTATGCCTAGTTGTTTAAAAATTTTAAATTAATTATATTTGGTGTAATTAATTTATTTGTGTTGGGTAATTAATTTTAGGATTATGTAATTAATTATTTCTAGTTTTATGGATTGAAATAGGAGCCCATATCCACATTTTAGCCTTTATGAGCATAGGTCATAATGGATGGGTTGTGAATTAAAGGAAAGTGGCTTCGATTAGGTTAAGAGGGATTGAATATGTTTTATTTATTTATTCAGCTGGTTATTTTATGTTCATGTGACATCATTATTATATTTTTTATTTGTTTCATGTATATATGTTTTCTCTATAAGGTTGATCTGGGATCACATTGGCCTTATAGTCAACATGAACCACATATATTACAAATTAGTTTCATGATGGAACCTTGTTCGAATGAGTAACAATGGATCTATTTATCTATTATTTGGTGGTTTGCGATTTATTTAAAAGAAAAAAGTTTTCCATTTAAAAATAGTTTTTTAAGGGGGATTGGATTAACTTTATTTCAATGGAAAAGTGGTGAATTTAGGGATGGGTTTCGAAAAAGAAATTCAAAAAAGTGAGGTTTTCTAAAAATATATTTATGGAATTTTAGGCAAAGTACAAGAATAGGTAAGATGGGAAATGGAATATTTTGAAAATTATTTGTAATTTTGGTTTTTAATAGTTTTAAAAATAAATCCCAAGAGGCTTGGTTGATATTTTTTGGTTAATTTAACCCCTTGTTGGTGATTCCCTATTTCATGAGGCATGAGTTTTTTTTATGTGATCCATGCTATGATTTATTTAATGTGACCATTTTAGT
The DNA here is from genome assembly GCA_963277665.1 of Viscum album. NCBI lineage: Eukaryota > Viridiplantae > Streptophyta > Magnoliopsida > Santalales > Viscaceae > Viscum > Viscum album. Next base: position 2,042,668,361 of record OY728120.1, on the reverse strand, counting down.
GATTTTTTGATGGATCGTATTATTGAATGATGATTCATGTTGGCCAGTAGTGGTTGATTTAATTATCAAAGGGTTCAGTTGATTCAAATAGATGTGAAAACCCCCTTTGAGTGTTGAGAGGGGGATAAATGACTTTAAATAACATTGAGGGATGTTATGGCCAGAATGACAGGCTAAGTCTGAGAGATGGAATGCGATTGAAGAATCCATGTAGGGTTTCTATGATATAAACTGAGATAGGGACTATAATGTTCCCTAGGGATTAGTTGACTCTAAATAGTGTGCACGTGGTAATGGGTATTGATTATGACATATGTCATATTAGAAGTAAAATCATCTGTTGGAACCTGATATGGCTTTAGTGGTGAGGATAATTCATGTTCTTGAGTAGTTGTCATTGATTACATGAAATTATTTTGGTAAGATGGAAAAAATAATTGGTATGTGTGTGATATTTGAGGTTCTAGTGTGGAATACCATTAGTTTATTCTATATGAGTTTATAGGAAGATAGAGTTACCCATGTGTGTGTGTTCATATATATGATAATCGTGTTTCTATTGTGGATTTCCATTAGTACATTTGGTAATGAGGTTTTGGGATAATATACTATCTTTGGATATATGTTCTTTATTTATATGTATTTGTGATTATTGAAATGTGGGTTCACGCATAGGGGGAAGGATACGACCCACTCTAAGTAAAGATTGGATACATGGTTCCATATAAGAGATGTGACCCCAAATTATATGATATATGACTGTTCTATGGAGAGACTATTCCCCCAGATGTGTACAGGATATGGTTACCAGTGAGATAAAGTATGGAGTAGAATTTATAATGTCTCTAGGGTTGGAAGAGAATCCCACAGGGTACTATTTGCTGTTTTGAGGAAGGGTGTATTTCCCATGGGGGGTTACTTGGGTTCAGAGAAACTATGAAATTGGAAAATAAAGATATAATGTTCAGTTATTAGTTATGGGGTGGGATTTGGTCCCCATTGGAGTTCAGTGTGACAAGTTTATAGATAAACAAACATTGGTTAAAGCGGCTTTAGTCAGGATTTGAGTTGATCTCATTAACAACCAATGACCCAACATGTATATATGATGTTCCTTATGTGTAGTTTTTTTGGTGGGTGTGCTACAAGATCTTGGATAAGACACTTATATATGAATTTTATGTACATCCACTTGATCGTAAAATAAATCAGTATTACTGAGGAATTAGGGACGCCTTTGAGATTATTGGGATCCCCCACCTATGTGTTGGGCATGGTTTTTGATAAAAATTGATAGAGCTTCCTATTTTCTATTAAGGAAAATTTATTTCATGGTGTTGTATATGTGGAATATGTCTAATGGGTTTTACTGACCAGGGACTCATAGGTTGAATTACGTGTGTTGCATCAAAGACTAGTGTATTTATATTTTTATTTATTTTTCAGTATATCATGGCCAATGCTCCATTTATTTAAATGATTATGACTTTATTATCTAATATTTTGTATATTATGTAACACTGTATAATATATATAGATTCACTAATTTCTATTATATACTGGGGGTCATGTAGGGCTTTATATTTTTTTCTATAGGTTACTCAGATGGATTATTTATTTAATAGTCATGAAAAAGATTTTTTAGGTTTGAGAATAACCCTCAAGGACTATTTTATATAGAATGTACACCCCATTAATATTTTAGAACATTTCTTATAGTTGATAGTCTCTGTTATTCAAGGAGGTGCATCTAAGGCCACATAGTTTCCCAACATGGGTGTCATTTGTGCAATCATGGAAGGGTAATTATAGATTTAATATAAAAACCATATAAATTTGAAACATCATGGTCTCAAACCATGGGTAGTTCAATGATTTTTTATTTTCCAAATAATTGATTTCCAAATCCTAAGTTCTGAAATTAATAAAAACTTCTCACATATTCCAAAAATACCCATTGATCCTATCATTCCTCTTTACTCTAAAATATTTGGGCATGGTTCTCCTCTCAAAATTTTCCCAAATATCAATCTATGGAGTTCTTAAGTAGTTAATATTTTCTTTGTAAAGATTTAGAAAGATTCATTTAAGGTAATTGTTCTCAATATATTCTTTTCCATTATTTTAAGTAACAATTTCAAATTCCTTTTCTTTTCATTATAAAATAATTTCATTATTAAATATTATGAATTCATTATTATAATATGAATGATAGATCACAATTCCCTCTCCTTATACCACATTCATAAGTCATTATAATTCGAAATTATTTTCATGGATAAAAGAAAAATTACCAAAGTCTATATTCATTCCATGTATTTATGGTGTAATGGATGAATTATTTATAATAAGGTGTATGTTGTCTAATTAAGGATGAAAGAGATATAGTTATTGGATCCTCTATCTGAACCTAAGTGGATTAAACTCAATTTATGTATATGTTTTTCTTTTTCATCAAACAATACTGATCTAGATGATTCTCATTAAAAAAATTTGTATCTAAGAATAAAATAAAATTTGTGTGTCATAAACTCTTATTATTTATTCAGTTTTTATATAATTCCTTAGGAATCATAATACTGAAAAATGTTATATTTGATGACCAATTTCTATTATATCCTTATATGTTGAAATTATCTTATATTTATAATCTATTATAATCAATTTGATAAGGATTATTTATATATCGTTTTAAATATCCAAGAAATTATTATTTTATTGATATTCATTCACCATGATAGCCATATTATTCCATTTATCAGGGAAATAATTTCTATATCAATTGTTATCATACTGATAAATATTAATTACTTACCCATTTTTATGTATGAGGTTTCTTATAGAACATTATGTTTTATATAATTTACTTACTCAGTCTATATAATGGATGTGTTGTACATATTATGTGATGGGTGGGTCCTATAATTATATAGGACATTGATGCATCCTCATGCCTTATATAACAAAGTAGATTTGGTATTTGATGTATAATTGGAAATTTAGGTATGATATATTTGCCAAGGCCTTTATTGCATGGTTGTAATGTCTAAAATTATACATTCTATCATAATGATATTACTAATTGATATCCATATTATTATTTATTTTCATTTTTATATTATCCATAGATAAGTTATTCTCAAAATTTAATTTGTTATAAAATTATTTTATTATTATATATTTCTTAAATATCATGTAAGCCATCTTTATGTCATGTTAGCTTCTATTGTATGTTAACCCTTACTAAGCATATGAGATCACTGATATACTTTGTTTCCCTATTTACCATGTGAACCATGAATACTACTAAATGATAATTATTGATAGGGGAGAAGAACTGATTATGTTTGATGTATTTATATAATTAACTTCAAATCTCAAATTTAATGTATTGATAATGTATGAATTTAGTCTCTTGAGACTACTAAACTATTGGATTCAATGTATTTTGACCTATATTACCATACTGTAGTGATAAATAACCACTCGATATAGGTTACTAGAGTCTTGATTAATATAGTTGGTATCAACGATGGTTTAGTTGAAACCAGACGAAGAATTTTCATTAAAATATAATTATAAAACATAACCCTATGATAGACATTTAGGTAATTTTTGAAATTTATCTAGAATAGATAGAATACTATGTAATAATTTTAAAAAATGTATATTTATTATATAATATGATTTATAGTTTATAATTTTATTTATAAGAAAATAGATTATATTCTATTATTTAGAAATGGATCCTCATTAAAGGAAAATAAACATTGGAAACACTAGTAATCAGTGCAGGGATTCCGCTCATAATCAAACCAATAAAGTAGGTGTTGAAGTTTGGTTGAATACGGATATATTAATAATGTTAACTCAAGTTATGAAGAATAAAAAATCCATAATAGAACAACTATAAATACCTTAATATGTTTTGATAAATTTGGATTTCTTCATGAGGTAGAAACCTATTACTTTCATTGGAACCATTAATACATTAGTGGAAGAGTTATGAATAAAATATTATAAAATTCATTTTTTACACTGGGATGTAATGATGGGATAATTATATCATTGAATTATATCATTTAATAAGAAAATACAATCAATTTTTTTATTTAATTCCAAACACTATGTAGGAGAAAAATAAATAAATAATGAAATTGAATACATTTAAGTCCATTTCCCGTGAAAATTATTTTACTAAACTTAAAAGAGACAACATATATTGGAAATTAATAGACATAAGAAAAATAGAGGAAGAAAATATTTCTAAATATGAGGTTAAATTTACAATATTATAAATACTTGAGGAAAATTATGCACGTAATCCTAAAAGAAATATAGATAACATATTTTATAGATTAATGTCAATCCTTATAAAGGCGTTGGTCCCTAAATTTTTTTTATCATATTAGTAAACAATGAAAAGATTCATCCAGATAGAGGAGTTATCTAAGAATTATTTTTTTAGTGGAATGAAAGAGACTAAAGGGATAATTGAGTTCCATGTAGAGATAAATGTTTGAAAGGAGAATAAGAGAGGGGTAAATATTCCATCAAGAAGTATTTTTGGAATGAAACACCCAAAATGATGCTTGAAGGGCTTGCGAGTTTTCTTGTAATTTAATGATAAGGGATTATAAACTCGTGAGTAAAAAATGAAATCTAGAAGTAACTAATGTCCATTGCTTCAATGATAAATTTGTAGGGAAAAATTATAATGAATACCCATGTGTCAAATCAGTCTACCTAAAAGCAGTCAATAGAGAAAAACTAACCATATCAATATATTATGGTAGAAGTCAATATACCAAATAAAGTTATAAAAGGTACATTGATAATAAACTAAATGTTACATAATACATTGTTTTATTCTTATTCAATGAACTTCTCTATATCTTATATAATTTTTTTAAGAATAACGAATCTTCCTCTAATGAATTAAGTTCCATTTTTTAGTTAAAACTACTAATTTAAATCTTATGGAAAAAAATATGTATTTATATTCATATTAAAATTCCTGGATGTTTTTTAGTTTCAAACAATGTTATTATGTTGATGGTTGACTTTAAAATAATAAGTGGTATATATTTCCTCTAAATGTATAATCAAGTGTTTATTATTGAGAGAAAGTGATTATAGTTTTTGAGGTTGGAATAGAATCCTTTATATTTGTAGGTGGGAATTTTATTTCTTGAGTACTATTTGGAACCTACTTCATCGAATCAAGTGAAATTAACAGAGTATAATGAGATCAACTAGAATTAATCACAAAGAATTGTATCTTTCAAATAAATGATATATCTATCTTAAAATATTGTGTTGATTTATTTCTTGAGGAACTAAATGGATATCCACCAAATCATAAAGTTTAATTATACTTCGATCACATTCTTGATAAAAATATGATATTTAAGCCTCGCTATAGAATACTATTAGTGTAATTACTTGTATTTAAGATTCCAATACAAGATTTGTGAGATAGGTGATTTATATGACCTATTGCCTCACCATACAGTGTAATTGTCCTTTTTTTTGAAGAATAAGGATTCTTCTTTTTGGTTTTACGATAATTATATGGAAATCAATGTCATTAATATTAATAAAAATGATCATTTTCCATGCAATGATGATTTTTTTGGGCCAAATTAATGGGGATTAATACTTCTTGAAGAATGATATTCTATCTTTTTTATAATCACTTAAAGTTTAGAAGGATGATATACCAAATATGAATTTTTAATTTAAGGCATAATAATTTTGATTTCATAGTTATTCCTTTTATAGTTACAAATTCACCCTCTAATTTTATGGTCTTAGTGAATAAAATATTATGGAGATACTGGTTTTGTACATGTTATTAACATGAAAGAATTATTTTGTGTCTCTATTTTGATTTAAGATTGAGGTTTTGGTAAAATAAATATGAATAAGTTTTTGATTTTATTATAAGATATGTGTTGAGGTGACTTGATCATTTGAGCCCGAAGTTAATCTATTTAAGAAGAGATTGAGGTTTTTAGAGGGTCCATAGTTATAATGTTTTTTAGTCAATTGACCAGAATATAGTGGGATATACAACAAATATTTAATGCTGTTTTGAAAAGTCTGTGTTCTATTAAAGAGTGATCCAAAATTAAAATTATACAATGATACTCTATTTTTCATATCCTAACATCACTTTAGGTGAAGACCAAAAATGATATTCATTGTGTTAACCAAAACATAAATTTATCCAAATAATACCAAGTGATAAGTACTACAAAAGAATATAAAGATGAAAACCATCAGAAATCTCAAGCTATTAAGTGACAAGAAGTTAAAGAAGTACTAGCTGAGGTGGTAGTAAATACATCAAAATGTTGATAGATGATTGTAAAATATCAGATGTGTAGAAAATGAGATGTCCAGAATAATTATTGATCATAAAGAATCCTTAGATGATGAGTCAACATATGTTTAGGATAATATAATTTCTTTTTAACATTCTATGGGGATAAACCCAATTATCAATTGATTTTCAAGCACAATTGGATGACATTATGGATTGGTTGTTTTATGATCATAAACATGTAGTTTATGATTTCTATGTTGTATAGATGAATTTATAGTATATTTGACCTTAAAATATTTGTATCAAAGTTGAAATTTGTAGATATCTTGGAGTTATAAGGTATCAAATTATTAAGATATTTAGTAAATTCATTCATATATAAATAAAATGAGATCAACTAACTCCATATATATATGTGCATAAAAAAGGGAGTGAAATATCACTTGTGAAATTTTCAAAAAATGAATCTCCTAAATAACATTAGGTTCCAACAAAGGATAGAACATGAGTTTTTAATGAAAAAAAAAGAAGTTTTAAATTCTATAATTCTATAGTTTTGAGTAACTGGAAGTAAAACTTCTAGTCATTTATGTTCTAGACAAGTTTTTTAAAAAAGAGTCTATAGTGAGAAGAAGATCAAGTTCCTCATATTTTAATTCTTATAAGATAAAACAACATTGTAGTTATTGAGAACATTTATAATCATATTTTTGGGAGATATAAATTTGGGAATCACTTTTTGCAGAAGGATAATCCATTTTCATACTATTTTAGTTGTTAATTGAATAAAATGGAAGATATATATATTAGGATAAAATATGAACATAGAAATGATCATCTAACCAAATTAGGATCAAACCTTGTTAAAATTCATATTCATTTTTTCATGTGTAATTTCGTGAAAACACATAAGATATTAATTTCAATTTGAGTAGATCCTTACACTTTTGAAAAACCTTTAACATCATTTTTCCTTTAAAATATGGTTATAATGAGACATTAATACAATATATATAGAATGTGGGACTTTCAACATCGGTTTATAAAAACCGATGTTGAAAAACCTCATGAAAGACAAAATATAGAAGTATTTCCACATCAAGTTCGATTAAAATTAAAATGTAAAGGAATCATAATCATATTTCCATGTTGGTTGTTTTAATAAATGATGTGGAAATCCCTTATAGGAAAGATTTTTATGTCATTTTTTTCTTCAAAAACTGATGTGGAAAGTTGTTTTTTTAAGAAAATACATTAAAATAAATATAATTCTTGACCATTATGTACAAAGTGTGGCACAAAATATAAGTAAAACATAGAACAAAATATAATATAGAGTATAAATAATCATTGAGATCATTCATAACATTTTTTACATATATACTGCTAAATGATACTAAAACATTAAATTAGTGAAACATTGATAATAATCTGTAAATAAAATTTTAAGGCGTTTCTTTTTTTTTATGTATATGAAGAAACATCATCAAAAACATAAAACATAAAGTGTTGAAAATTTTAAAATTAACATATTTGTTTAAATAAAAAGTGTTATAATGAAACTAACATTTTCAAAATCTATTGTTGTTTAGGTCATGATTATCACATTAATTACTTGTAAAACACAATATCTATATTCAAAAATACCTTATTGAAAATGAAACTATGTTTATGAAACAATATTTTAAAAATATAAACACTATATATATAAGAAAACAAAATATTCACTGATATAAAATTTATCTACCTCATTTTTTCACATATTAAATTTTTTATGGTTCCACTGTTGAATAGTGAGGCCTGTTAAACTCAATCCATGACATATTTCAATCTCAAATATTAGTTATCAAAACTAATGTAAAATTAGAATATTAATATTAAAGAACTAAAATAATTGAATAATATTTTCTTTTTTGAAAACTTTAAAAATATTCTTTGAACATCGACCAATATAGAACATTACTAATATACTTTAAATTATTTTATGAAACATATGGATAAAAAAATGTTCACTAAAATATAAAAAAACTTGCATTAATAATATTATATTAAAAAGTAGTTTATAATTTTATATTTTTTTCTATATGTAAATTAATAGAAAAAAACATGTAATATCAATGTTTTTTAATCTTTTAAATATATAATAAATTTTATATTCTTTCTAAAGATATTACACAACTATTGAAATTTATTCTATATCCATAAAATCATAAACAAAAGTTCAATCATATTGGTTGAAAGGAGTGTGGAGATACATGATTATAAAATTAATTAATTAAGTCAATATAACATATGTTTACTTATAGAAATTAAATTAATAAAATAAATTTACTTATATGAAAAAAACTACAGCATGGGTAAACTGAGCTGGCCACCCTTTATAAAATCCATAATATAGAATATAAAAACATGGAACCAATAGTCACTTACACATTGTAATATCCCGGTTCTGGGTGCTACCCAAAGGTGCCCCATACCCAGTTGGTCACATGGCCTCAAGAACATTTCCTCGAATTACAGAGGTTGTAGACTAGCAGTGAGGGCCTTCGGTATGATAATGGGGAAACTATGACCTCATTGGAAGAGTAACACATCAGAAATAATCAGATAACAGTAGTAGAAGCAGTAATAATACCATGCAATAGTAAACAATGGAAAACTGCAAGTAGATAAACAACTGGAGAACATATATAAATTATGCATGTCACTTATATCTAGGAAAACAACCAAAAAAGTCATAATGCTGAAATACAATACTAAACCAAAGTATAAAGAAAAACAAGTAAATAACTCCAGTAGTATCGCAAGCTTCATCTTGGTCCCATGATCTCCAACTCCACAATAATCAAGTACCTGATATAGAATGGAACTTTCCATTATCTATACCTTCAACAATATAATCTATTTGGGGCTAAAAGCATGGCCCAAAGAGGGTGTGAGATGAATCCTAGTAAGAAACCACCCAAAGATCTATGCCTAACTGTCAGTGAATATATATGGTAGGCAATATGAAAAATGAAGTAATAAACAAATATGTACTCAAAAGTAAACAATCCAATAGTTTCAAATAATTCATTTAAATTTATTAAATAAACAACAAAACAATCACAAGAAATCCTCTAGGAAGTAATCACAGTCTAACCCCTCTGGTTAAACTCAAAAAAGACTCTATAGGGAAGCACTCACCATCAATTCCCCCATACGGTATCGCAACGGTAAACTACAGACACATTGAGGAAGCACTCAACATCCAATTCCCCCTATGGTCTCACAACATGGAACTATAGACACTTTGAGCGATCACACAGGTCCATCCACCCTATGGTATCACAGTGTAAGAGTATAACATACACTTTAGGAAATTCATCAGCATCCATTTCCCCTATAATCTAACTACACAAGGTTCCCACAACCCAGTGTAAGTCAATCATGCACAAAATATATCCATTAGTCAAATTAAAACATGATATACTACTTGGCTAAACAGCTACACGACATGGCACAAGCAAGTTAGATAATATCACCCCATCCAAACAGCATTAGGCATGGAAAATAGAGCAGTCTAATAGGAAAAACTAGACCCAACGGCCAATCAGTTCAAACATGGGAAAACACATCCATAGAAATATAAATAAAACATATTCTCAAAAAAAATCCCAAACTCAAGAAATCAACGCATAACTTGCATTAAAGGGTTAAATTACCTAAACACGAAATACCCTAAACTAGGATATTGGGAAATTTTCATATATAATTCAAATAAAAACCACAGAAAGGCACAAACCACCCACCTTGGTGTTGTACAGTTGTTATAGTTGAACCCCAACCTTTGAATAGACTTAGAATTCCATAGATCTACAAAAACATCAAAAACGTTCAACCAAGGATATCTCATGAAATATGAGAATTCATGAGATGAGACTCTAGTTAAAGGAAGAACTCAAAGTAGTGATTCCAATTCAATCGATATAGGTTGAATCAGAGAAAGGATGGCCGATCTGAGTCTCTAAGAAGAATCACAATCTTCAGTCTCTCCTGGGCGAGACAACATCGGAAGAAGTGTTTTATGTGAATTGGACGCAACCTCGGTCCAATATAACAAATAAAAATAAAAATACATGGAATGTTCCCTGAGGATACATGAAATGTATAGGCCTTTACGGGGCTCCTCTTTTCGTAGTCTCCAGGATACCCCACATAGGCATGTACTAGTCATTACACGGCCAGTACACGACTACACGTGGAAACCGGTACATGGCGTGTACTCCTGAGTACACGGAGTGTACTCATAAAATTAAAGAAACTCCTATTTATCTAAAAAAACACTAGAAATAAAGATCCATACCCGAAAAAGATGATCTGGTTCTTACACACATATATCAACACTAATTAGATAAGTATAATAATTATCTAATATAAAAAATATATAATAACATTATTAACCCATAAAATTTTTTAGAGTATCAGAAGGTGACGAAGCTTAAAATTTTACTTTCATTTGATGTTATTATTTTGATTTAATACAATTCTATAAAATGTAATATTAGGAAAATATTAGTGGTACTTCTAAATTTAAGGATAAATAAAATAACAAAAACAACACAAAACTCATATCTCATCTGAAGGAAAAGTGTTGGTCAATGTATAAAATGATCAGTATTCCATCCATAAAATTGACACCTCAACAATTGAAAGTGGTACTAGAGTAGTTGGATCGATAATATCATTCAAATCTACTATTAATAGACCTTATTATATAAGATGATTATTTATATAATCCCCTAGATGATGCAAAATTCCATATTAAAAACAACATACCTGGGGAGACTCAATGTGAAACACATAGTATGTGGTTGGGTATAAACAAGGAGGTGGTAGATTTAGGTAGGAGGGTTCATAGGTTGTAATGAACCAAAATTTTTTAAATGAAATTCCATTTTGAATGAAGAAATTCCTTATTTTGTAATGTAGTTATAAAAAATTCATGCACTATATTTCATTTTTTATATCGGATAATTATAAAACATAGATATTGTTTCCTGATAGGCTTAAAAGATAATTAAGAATCGTAAAAATTTTCAATATTACAATTTTACAATAAAAAATAAGATTACCATTTATTTATTATCATGATAATGTCAAATTAGAATATATATAATAAGTGATGGCCTCAACATGTGGGATAATACCATATAAATCCTATTTTTCAGAGCCTATTATTAAGGTGAAATTCATGGTCTTTTACCTTTACCAAGACCATGTTTAGATTCAACAATTGAAACTAGAGTAAAATCTTTTATTGGATAATTTCAAGCATGTCGACATTAAGGCCCAAACTATATTCACTGAACCACCATAAGAAAATACCACTATCAAACACCTTACCCTTAGTACATACACTAGTCTAATAATGGGTTATAATTTAGAACCCAATATAATGATTTTTTATAATTTATTTTTAATTAAATAATTAATATATTTATCCCTTTTTTATTATTACTTTATATATATTAATATGATTATATAATGAATTTGGAAAAAAATTATTTGGATATGAAGAAACTAAAATTGTATTTTTGGGAAAAATATATCTTCAATGATAACAATATTTTTGATAAATTCAAGATTCTTTGAAATAAATGTTATTATCATGAAATATTCTTATAAAATAATTTCTATAAAAATTGTAATATAATTTAACTAAATCCAATGTAATTTTTATATAGATAGAAAGAAGATAGTGTCATAAAAGAAACCTTTTTCCAGTAGATAAATTTTTTTATAACTGTAAATTCACATATTTAAAAATTTATTTTGGTAAAATAAATATTATTTTTAAATCATCGAAGAAAAATTATCCAAAGGTGAATTTTTCATAATTTTCGAAGACAATTAAATATTTGGGTAAATATTGAATACTATATAAATATATGTTATGGATTATGAAATTGTAATAGCCGAAAAGTTATATAACAAATACAATAAAGGGAATCCATGAACAAAAATACATTTTTCATTTAGCATAATATTTTTTTGATGTTATTTCATTAATTTTTCAAACCTATATTGAATCACCCAAAACATATATTATATTTTATGGTTTTGAAAATAATTATTTATAAAACATGTCTCAACTCATATTTATCAATGGTATTATTTTGAATAATTAAATTATTATCTTACAAAATATTTAGAACCACTCCACTTTTTTCATAATCCTTTAAAAAAATGGATGGCTTTTAGTTTTTATTATTTTATTATTTATAGTCTAAAAACTATGCTTAAAAATTAATAGAGAATTATCAACTCTTTTGATATAAATACCCACACAACTTCTCTTTACCCTTCACTAAAAACCAATTTATCAAGAATTTACTCATGATATACCTCTATAAATCCCTTCCGAGTTATTCCTAATCTCTTAAGAAGCTCCTCCCATGATTTTTGAAGCAATATCTCAGGGTAAGTGATCCCCTTCCTTTTTCTCTTTTTTTGATTGGTTTGTTTGTATTAAAACTTTTGAATCTAAATTTATAATTTATTAAGGTGTTTATAAATATAAATTTACAGTAAATTTTATTTAAAAATAATGAGTCACTATTTATCCCCTGTCGTCATAACCTTTATCTATGTCGTTACTATATCAAAGTTGTGGTTCTTTCCTCATCCTTTTTATTCAATAATTTTATTTGTACTAAGCCTTTTTATTTCAAATTTTTTATGATGTAATGTGTTTTTACACATCCCTTTACCATTATTATGATTCAAAAGTAATGATAGCCCACATTTCACCCTTATTAAAAAAATAATGTTATCCTTTTTGTACAATTGTTATGCAGTTGAAATTATCCCATGATTTTCCATGAAAAACTTTTGAATTTTAAATAACCATCCCCATACCCACTCAATATTATTAACCAATATTTACCCATCCATTATTTATTGGGTAATTCCATTTATTCAAACCACACACCTTAATAATGGTATTAATTTTTTTTTAAATATTTTCTTCTGTTGTGTGATCTATGTGGAACACTAATGCATGCATATGATATGAACGTGACTAGTTGAACTAGAATTATTTAGCCCACCAATGCACTGGGTAATGTTTTTATCTCATGAGATACCATGTATGGTTCATTAGTGGTTATCCTATATACACAATGTTATGATTTTTTGGTGGTTATCCATGACTTATGCTTATGATGCCATGTTTTATGTTATTTCCACATTCATTTGATGTCATGATGTTGTAATAATATATCATTATTTGATGTTCAAGATTATTTTTATCTCCCTTCTATGAAATCAGGTTACACATCTTGAATCACATGTACTTATATACTTTATAATTTGTTTTGATTATTCCATTAATAGGATTTACAGCTCACGACTTTCTTATGTTCATCCCCAGGTTATCCCATGAATTATTAAAAGATCAATGTAATTTAAGGTTATGTTATGGAGTTTAAACTAATTTATTTATAACCTATTTTTATGTTATTATGTCATGTATTTAATTACACAATTTCACTAGGGCTCACAATATTTTAAGAATATATTATGTGTATCATTGTTTAACAAATCATTAAATAAAGTGTACAAATGATATTATTTTCCATAGTAGGTATCAGAGAAAGTTATATATATTTTTAGGTATCAGTTATATAAAGATTAGGGAAAACCATATGGATAATAATAAACATAGTAAAAATCCATAAATTTTGGTGAACTATAGAGAAAGTGGTTTCTAAGTAATAAAATCCCTATCAGGATACTATAAGTGGTTATGGCTTTGAGACAATTATACCTAAGGGTAACAACCCCCAAATGGGAGGATTGGGTATTAACTTGATCATGACCTAGTTCATGATAAATAGGCCTTGATGCACACCTATTTTGACATTACATGGTAATGTGATTTGTTAAATTTATATTATCTTCATGAATCATTATGGAGGGAATAAAAATGATCATGGAATTTAATATTAAAAAATAGACCGTGGATAAGTTATATTTAAATAAAAAAATTCATAGTTTGATGAATAAATTTAATTTATGTGTTATCCCTTCAATTTTTCTATTTTCCCTATTATATGGTTAATAATTTTAAAATTCACATCCCTAATATGAATTTTTTAGTCAATGGATTGAAATATATGGAACTTAGTAAACAACCAATGTTAATGAAAATGTGATGAAAAAAATTATATGCCTAAAATAATGATTTCTAAAGTAATATTTCTTGTGATTATGAAAACCCATCTATTTAAAATGAATAATAAAAATTGACACTCTAGCAAGGTCCTATGATATGAAAATAAACAAGTTGGATCATGATGGTTGACCTATACTTATCTTCTAGATTTTTGTATGTCTTGTTGTTTTTTAATTAATGTAACACTTGAATATATTGTATGTTTTATAATAAAGTTGTGTCACAACCCCAAATTATATTATATCATCATGTAAATCTTCTATAATTTTTATATCACAAGCTAAATATCATGGGAATAATATTAATAAAAATAATTTTATGATCACTTAAGAAGAATTTAATTATATCATAGGTTGTGAAAATTGATTCATAGTGAAAACCAAAATATCTAATAGTGATACATATTTTCCTTGTATTTTATAGGAACTATCATCAATTTATGTGAAATTGTTTATGATTTTGAACCCCAATAATCAAGATGAAACAGAAGGGTGTGAAATTTTTCTATACTGATAAATGTGTTAAGATAATTAAAGAAGAGGTTGATCACTACACCCAATTTCACTTTACCAACTAGTAAAGAATAAATTTTGATATATAATGATTCATCTGAAAAATTATTGGGTTTTTCAGACCTAAAAAATGAAAAAGTGATAGAATTTTCCTCCTACCAATTAAATATCAATGAGAAAAACTACCCAACACATAATCCGAAATTGGCTAAATTTATATTTGTTTTAAGGATTGGGGGAAATTTTATCTATGGTGAGAAGTTTGACATATATATAGACAATAATATCCTCAAGTATATATATTCACAAAAAGGATCTCAATATGTTTTAAAGAAGGTTGTTAGAGATGATCAAATATCTTTAATTTGGAATCCATTTCTATATCGAGAAGGCGAATAAAGTGGAAGATACTCTATATAGAAAGGATTCTGTAACCCTTTCCTTATTGATGAATGAATAGGATCCTAACTTATTGGGAAAAAATATATTGTACATGAGGATCATTGTAGGATCATCATTCTACCTTAATGAAATATCTAATTAACCATCCATTCTTAAGAGGATAAAGGAGATCCAAAAATATGATGAGGTTCTATTAAAAATGGTAGAAAATAATCCATAGTTCAAATTTTATAAAGATAGAGTTATATGTTATGGAAACTTGATAAATGTCCCATAAAAACGAAAAATAAAGTGGGAAGTCCTAGGTTATGTGTATAAATATTCCTTAATTATTTTTCCATGAATTATTGAGATGCCTAGATATCTTAAGGAAAAATTATAGTGGGATAACAAGAAGAGAGATATTGTAGAGTTTTTATCTCGATCCTTAGTTTTATAAGAATTAAAGGATGAAAAACTAAAGTATAATTTTATTATTAAACCATTTCCTCTATTAGTATGGAAATGAGAAAACATAACCCTGGATTTTATCATAGGAATCCCTAGGAAATCTAAATAAAATAATGTTATTTGGTTGGTTGTTGATCACCATACAAATTCAACGCATTTCATTGTTATCAAGGAATATTTCTCTCTTGACCCAGCAACTAAGAAATACATAAGAGAACTGGTAAGACTGCATGGAGTCCCAATATTCATTTTATCTAAATGTGAAATGCGGTTTATCTTGAGGTTCTTGAGAAGACATCATTAAGTGTTGGATACAGATCTAAGTTTCATTATTGAATATCACCCTCAAATAGATGTGCAGTATGATAGAACCATTCATACTCTTGTGGATATTCTAATATAACATTCAATATATTTTCAACGATGTTGGGATCAACAACTTCCCCTATTTGAGTTCCCATATAACAATAATTTCCATTGTACAATTGAAATGGATAATTATTAGGATACATATGGGAAGAGGTGTTGGACTCCAACATACTAGGATTGAGTTGGTGAGAAAAAGACGATGGGACATGGTATTATCCCAATTATGGAAAATAAGTTTCAAAATATCCTATTTTATAAGAAATATATGTAACATTGGTATAAGATCCATGAAGATAGTCATTGAGGAGACCTAGAGTTTGATGTTGGAGATAATGTATTCCTTAATATATCGTAGTAGATGTAATTCATGGGGTTTGGGAAGAATACAAATATTAGTCCTAGATTCATTGATCCCTTTGATATTCTTGATCCATAAAAGTTGTGGCCTATCAACTTTAAGTCCCATATAATCTATCCCAAGTACATGATGTGTTCCATGTATCCCTATTAAGTAATTATATACCATACCCCCACATGTATTAAATCCATAGGTGGTGACTCTAGAGAATGATATTTCATATGAGTAGAAACCAATGATGAACTTATATCATAGAGACAGTGTTATAAAAAACAACACAGCTCTTTGGGTGAATGTACTATAGAAAAACAATAAGTTTAAGGAGTTAACATGGGAATCAGAAGAGGTGATAAAAGATAAGAACTGCTACTTTTTAGTGTACAAAATGAAATTTTGAGGGTGAAATTTTTGTTGGGTGGAATAATTTAATGACAAAAAATTTCATAAATGAAATTCTCTTCTGAATGAAAAAATTTGCTATTATGTAATATTTTTATAGAAAACTATTGAACTATAATTCATTTGTTATTTAGGACCATTAGAAAATATATCCACAATTGTCTGATGGGATAAAAAAAAGTTTAAATCATAACCATTGTCAATATAGTCAATTTATAGTGACCATTATGATTATTTTAAATTATGGATTATGATAATGACTAATTAACATAGATGGAAGAAGTGGTGACCACAACCAATTGGGTCATACCCTATGATTCCCATTTATTTGAGTTTATGAGGGAGATTGAATCACTGGATTTTCTTTGATAAATCCCAAGATAATATTCAACAAATAAAACTTTATTTAAAATGTTTACAAGAGAATCTCAAGATTATTGATATCAATTCCCAAACAGTGTTTTCTGAATGACCTCAATAAAGTAAACCATTACACAACATACCCTTTGGGTGTATGCTGGTGTAAAAAGGGGTAATGTATATTGATCATAGTAGCATGATTTTTTATATTTTATATTTAATAAAATAAATATTATATTTATCCCTTTTCATTATTACATAATATATATATATATATATATATATATTATTGTAAAATGAGTTTTATAAAAATCTTATTTTGATAACAAGAAACTGAAATTGTATTTTTGGGAAATATATAGATTAAATTAAACACTATTTTTTATAGATGTAACAATTTTTTATATAAATGTTATTTTCATGAAATATTCTTATTAAATAATATTCATATAAATGATAATATAATTTAATGAAGTCCAGTGTAATTTTATAAGGTCAATAAAGAAGTTAGTGTTGTAAAAACTATTATTTTCCAATAAATAGAATTTTTTATTTAAAGGTTTAAATTACCATATTTAGAGGATTATTTTTGTAAAAAAAGTATTTTTTTGATAATAGAATATTGGAATTATCCAATTTCAAATTTTTAATAATTTTCTGAGATAGTCTATTATTTTGTAAAAATTAAATATAGTATAAATATATTTTATGAATTAGGACATCATAATTGCCTAAAATTGATGTAATAAATACTATAAAAGGAATTCACAAAAAGAAATATTTTTCTTCTTTCAAATAATTTATTTTTTTAAGTTATTTTCTTAATTTTAAAAACCTATATTGAATCCTCCAACGACTATATTATATTTTATCATTTTAAAAGAAATTATTTATGAACATGAATCACATACAAATCATCAATGGTATTATTTTAATCATTTTTGTTCATATCCAAAAAAAATATCGAAACCAATAATATTTGGAAGAAACCATGGGAAAAAACATGGGAGGGTTTTTTATTTTTTTTTTGTTCTATTTCTTAGATAAAAAATAGAAGTTTATAAATTAATAAATAATTCCCTTATCATTTTCAACAAATACCCTCCCAAAACCCAGTCTTGTTCACTAAAAACTCATTGAACATTAATTTCCTCTCTATTTTCCTCTCTAAATTCACCCAATGGTGTTCCCAAACTCTTAATAATCTTCCTCCGTGTTTTTATAAGAAACATCTTAAGGTGAGGGATTCACTTCCTTTTTCTCTTCATTCTGGTGATTCCTTTGTATTAAGACTTTTTAAAATCAATATATAATGTTTTCATGTGCTTAAAAATATTCATTTACTTTCCAATTTATGTACTAATAATGAGATACTATTTATCCCCTATAATTAAAATCTTTACCTAAGTCCCCACTATATCAAATCAACGGATTCTATCATCGTCCTTTTTACTCAAGCACTCTTTTTTTATTCACCATTTTTATTTAAAATTTTTCATGTTTTAATGTGTTTTTAATCATCCCTTTACCATCTTTATGATTTTTTAGTAATTCTAGAGAAAATTCTACTCTCATTAAACCCTTACATGAACATTTTAGTACACCCACTATGTTGCCGAAATTGTCCTGTGATTTTCCATGGAAATTTTTTTTTTGTGAGTACCCATACTCATTTTTAATCAATTTTATTCAACTATATATACTAATATTTCATTAATATGGGACTTCCATGTATGAAAACCACACTCCTTAGTCATATGATTAAAATTTACAAAAGATGTTCTTATGTTGTATGATCTATGTGGAACACAAATTTATATACATGATATGATTGTGATGGGTGGGTCTAGAATTATATAGTCCTATAATTCCTTTAGTAATGTTTTTATTTAATAATATACCATTTATAGTGCATAGGTGGTTATCATAAGAACACTATATTGTGATTTCCTAGCGGTTATCCTTGACTTATGATTATGATGTCATGTTTTATTTTATTTCCACATTCCAAGAATGAATTTATGTTATAATATTATATCATGATTTGATGATCAAGATTATGATTACCACAATTATATGTCATAATTTTATACCCATTTACTCACATATACCACTTTAATTTATGTTATTATTTGATTAGTCCCTTTTTAGTATTTATAGCTCACCCCTTTCTTATATATGTCCCTAGTTTATCCCAAGAAATATTAAAAGATATATGTAATTTAAGTGAATGTTATATAGTTTTGATTAATTAATTTTATCCCTATTTCAAGCTCTAATTATATGTTCCTAATTACCCAAATAAACTATTCCTCATGATCTTTTGGGATTTTATTATTCATATCATTGTGAAACAAATCATAAAATAAAATATATTAAAGACATGGGTTATCTTACTGGTAGCATCTATCTCATCACTTCTAAAAGAATTGATGGTGAAAATGATTTAATTCTATCCAATATAGCCTCATCCAAGTGTTTCATATCAGCTTTCAAATATTCTATTCATCTCTTATATTCTTCTACCATTGATGCCTCACCTATGTGTGTGACAAAAAACTTTTTTAAAAATGATTCCCTACTTATACCCTCTATTGCGACATGAGTGTTCTATATTTCCTAAAGTTATTATAAGAATATATATCATATCGTCAACAATAATGGACCCCATTTCATTTTCTACTGATGGGAATCCTGAAATAATATTTTCAAATTTTATTTTAGTATAATAAATTTACTAAATAGTAATATTGTATAAAATTAACAATAAATTACTTACAATTTTATCAACTACTTCCTTTGTTGGACATGTAATATACATCCTATGTTTTTCATTTTTACCATTTTCCATTTTTCATAATGAGGGGAAGGAGATTTAGGGTTGAGTGGAACCTCTTTAAAGCCACTACATGACTTAAATCTTAATTCACTAAATTTTTCATCAATCATTTGATCCTCTAAAAAATTATTATCTCTCTGTGAAAATGTATGGGGGTATAAATTGTTAGTCTAAATCCCTTAGTGTCTATTCCTAGAGATCTGTTACATAATAAAAAATAATTAAGTTATCATGTGATTTAAATTAACAAAACAAGTAAATTTACAAACAAAAAAACATACCATATGGCATTCCTCCCACAGACTGGAGACAAACATCTTTGATTTCTCTATATCAATAAATCCATTCTTAAGGAATGGATCTTCATCCCGTTTAATTTCAATAACATAAAATAAAGTCAATTTTGACTTAAAATCTCTCCAACTATTTTTTGTGAAGAATAGACACAATTTATTAATTCATGTGATCTTTTAGATTTTAAATTTCATATGTATATAAATATAAAAAATAGTTAAATATGTCTAATATTTAAACCATTGAAATAAATAAATATGTTTATAAATTTTATTGTTATGGACTCTGAAAAATGATATTCAATAGACTATTCGATGACCCTCTAATAATGGAATAAAATTCTTATCTTATAATGATTACATATAGTCATGAAAGTCCTAAACTATATATAATGTGGTCCAATTGTGTGGTTTTTTTAATAAAAGTCATTTATTAACCTATGCTCTCTACATACTAGTGAATAATTTGGTAAATGTGTAATCCCACACCTAAAATATTTAGGTATTGTCCTTTCAACTGAATAATAATAGTTTCACATAATTTGAAGAAATATATGATTAATTTGATTAAATAATTCAATTAATATAGATATATATTTATATGAAAAACATAAATACCTTGGTTCCCCTTCATTCTAGTCTAACTTTTAGAATGTTGTATGATACTTCAAAAAATTTTGGGTACCATAAATTAATTGAAATCAAATAATTTTATTTAATTAAAAAATTAATATTCATAATGTAAAACAAAATAGTGAATTTTATATTTTTCAACCAAAAAATGTGCAACTAAAACTACCGAATTTAAAAATTAAAAACAAAAATTATGGCAGGAATGATTAAAATCTAAAATGTGCAATTTTATACAACTATATTTGTTTATAAATAAATAAGTTTTGTACAAAAAAAGGTAATTATTCATAATAATAATATAACTAAAATGGTTTTACTGAATGAAAACATATACCTGAAAATGAAGTATATAAAGAAAATAGTCACAACAAATAAATTATGGTAAAAATTTTCAACCAAATAATGGATATATAAATATAATGAATATAAAAAATATTACCAAAATGGTAGGATTATTGAAAATCAATATTATTAAATATAACATTTAAAAAATAGTATTTTTAAATATGTTAGCTTCATAAAGAAAAAATGACCTAATTAATTAGGATTGTAATTGAGTTTTTTCTGATATTTATTCTATGCAACCATTTCCTGTTTCATGGACAATATCCATATCATATTCATTGTAATCATTGTATAACCATGTAATAAATGAATAAATTTTATATAATTCTTTAATACAACCATATTCTCATTACCCAAATGATTTTCCCAAGAAAAATAATAGAACACTAATAATTTTAATGGTCAACATCTTAAAATATTTGTTTTTTATGCATCACCCTGATAAGTGATTCCTCCTTTAAACTAAAACTTTTCAAATGAAAAAGTTTAAATCTATATTTATTATGTTTCACACCACTATTTATGTCAACCCTATATCACTTGAATACCAGTACCAAAAATTTTGTACAATCAATCTCTTGTATATCATAAAAATATTCAAAATGTGATGTTGATGTAGGAATTCAGGTTTTATCTTTAGATCTCAAAAAGTGAAGTGCTTTTGTGAAAACCATTACTCAAATGCTTTGAATGGTACCCTTTTAGTCATGGTATTTTTTGTAAAATTTTAACCATTAATGTAAAAACTATACCACATGATCATATTAACACTACGTCCCCCTTCTAACCATCTCATTGGTTATAATGTAGATAAATCTCTATTCATTTCCTCCTTAAACCTGGAAAAAATGTGTTTTATGTTCATTTTTCAACCACATTTCATTTATTCTCTAATATAATTATTTTAATCCAACAATATTTGGTGATATATATAGTTGAACATCATCTATATTTTTTCAAAAAGTATAAATGTGCATGCATCACTTCATCACACAAAATTATCTTCTAATTTTTAAACATAAAACCCTTTACCGTCACTATAAAAAATTATATTTTGAGATGTAGGGAGACAAAAATGCTCTACTTTAGATAAATAATCATTTTAAAACTAAATTTTCTCTTATAATATATATTTTTGAATAATTAAGGCCTCTGGTCGATGTGGATTCTTAACATATCACTTAAAAAATTTCAAATATATATATATATAAATATATTTCTAAAGGATACATAAAATATAAATAAATAGGTATATTTTTTTATATCTCTCACCAAATTATTCTACATATGTACTATTATATTTAAAATTGATGGTGGAGTATACATTTCTAGTAGAAAAATTCTGATGAATTCTTTATTATCCAACACATTTAACAAATTTTGATTTTTGAATTTATAGAAAACTAAATTGAAAACATAATATAACCAGATGGTATACATTCTGATTAGTATCGATAATATTCCACATAATGAAACCGGAAGAAACTATTACATCAATACATGGAAATTTTGAGATTTCATACCGATTAAATTTAAATCCATCAATCACACCATTTTTCACATTTAGATAAAAATTGGTAGTTACTTTAGTAAACTATAGTCATTAAAAAAATTTATATTTTCACTCTTCTTCAATTTGTAACTAGCTGGTGGAAAAATATATTTTGTTTCTTTTTTTTCTTGGGAGATAACTTTAAATGTATTCACAAGAAAGTTTAGACCAGTCTTTATTACATTACATCTTTTTCCTTTCCATTTTTATTTATTAATTTTTAAATTAGACTATTAAAGGTATTTAATGAATTTTATAAAATTAATCTTATATTCTACATCAATAAATATCCAATATGGTTTCATGAATAAAATATATCATTTATTCAATATATTTATTTGGAAACTTGAACATCATTTCTTTCCAAATGTTACATCAACTTGTTTCACAATTTCCTAATATTCGTCACCTAAAAATAGTTGGGTGGAAAAATTGTACTTGTGTAAACTTTTAAAATTGTTTTTAATTTTTCAATAATGATGACCCATTAAAAAAATTATATGTTCTATGTACTTATATTTTCTTCCATTCCAAAATTGATAATATAAATTTCCCTCTTCGCTTGTTGGAAAAACATTATATCCTTTAACAATGTATCCAGATAAGTTTCCGTATGTAGGATAGTCATTTATTGTGAGAATTATTATAACAACCAAAAGAAAATATACTTCCATTTATTTATATAATACCGAATCACCTGTCACCAATATAAATTTCAAATCATCAATCAATGGGGTTTGATAACCATCAATATCATTTTCAGGCTATTTCGGTTCAGAAGACCATCCTCATAGATTTACTATTTATACATATATATGGTGGAAAAGTTGTAGAAATCTAATATAAAAGACTATAAACTATGATTTCTAGCGACTCTTTGATTTTTATTCATTCTATAGGTTCACAAACCCATTCAAATATTTATAACTTAGTTTCCAAAAAACAGAAAATTTGTGATAAATTATTTTTCATTTTGGTAAACTAGAAGGGTGATATAGGGTTCTATCAGAGGTCTTATAATATGTATTTCTATCCCATTTACCCCATTTGAATCAGAAAATAGTTTCTTCAAACAATAAATTGTTATATGATACTATATTTTTTAGTAGGAGGTTTTGTGCATGTACTTGACAATGAATCACTGTTGTATTTTATCCTTTTTTATATCATGTTATCCCCTACATATGACCTTTTAATAACTATTCATATTATTTTTGATAAAATACATAGTCATTATATCTAATGTATTTTTTTATATGCCCCAATTCTATGGGATATAGTATATTTTTTCCTTATAATTGAAATATGGAAGCTTGTTTCCATAAATAAGTATCCCTTCTTTGAACGTTCAAGAAATTGAGTGAAGTTATTATCAAACAAAAAATGTATTTCATCTATGTTTATTAATCCCAACATTATCGATATCACTTTAAATTTAGTGAAACTTGAGAATAGTGTTATTTCAGTGTCCCTTAATAGTTTTTCCACATAAACTTTTTAAATGGTTTCAACACCTACAACAAGAATTAATTATTCAAGACAATCTTATGTCACATGATAAAAATCTTCATCATCATTATATATTGAGTGATTTATTATTTCCAAATGTTATATCCAATATTTATAATTTTGTCTAAACCCATAAGAAAATTTTGGTCATTTCTTTTTATGTACCCTTATTTATTGATATTAAAACACTTCACGTAGAGATATAAAATCACATCTTTGTTTTCAATATTTCATTTAGAAAATACCATGAAATTATCAACCACTTTCTCAATTTTTTCTCTAGTTCTTTATGAATTTACCCAATTATGATAAATTAATTACCAAAATATCCAAATATAATAAATGAATATATTAGTACATAAAAATATATAAATATTTATATATAAGTAAAACAGAAACATGCATGAATATGAATATATATTAATTCATGAAATTTTAACAACTAATTAGTAATATAGGAAAAAATTAAAAATAATAAAATTTACATTAAGAATTTTTTTAAACAAAATTAATTATAAGGAAAAAAAATTTATAAATGAAAATAATTGAAGAAAATAAAAATATTTTACTAAAAACCAAATAAGAATGATGAAAAATTTATCTATTATAATTAAAAAAAATTACATTCAAAATGAAATTTAATCACAAAGGATTTATAGTACTAAAAAAATATTACAACAAAATTTAGAATTGATTACAAGATGAAAAAATGAATGGATGAATGCAATTTATAACTAATAATTAATTAATTAATATTCCAATAATAAAACTAATATTAAAATATATGGAGTATAGAAATGGAAATATCTTTTAAATTTCATTTAATTAACTTGAGAGAGGTGGAAATAGGTCAAATAGTGCATGATTGAAGAGAAAATTTTGTAAAAACAAAGTTAAAAAATGAAAAAAAAATACATTGGTGAAAAATCATGAGTTAAGAAGACTAGGATTTCTTTGGCCTAAATAGTTTCAACGGACATGAAATAATGATGAAGAATGGAATATTGAGGAGAAAAAAGGAAAAAATGTTTAATATAAAATGAAAGAGGAAGATAATGTGTGTTCAGGTTTCGTCATGAGTCATGAGGTGAGGGTTTTCAAAAGAATCCATTGAAAAAATGAGAAGATGTCCATGAATATTATATTTTCCTTAAAAATACATTAACATTAGTTTTTTACAAAACTGAAGATAATGGATCCCCATGTAAGTTTTAACATTAAGTTTTTTTAAACTAACATTAAAACTTCGATGTTAAATCATCTTTTTTTTACCAATGTTAATTTAACTAGTCTTGAAGGATATGTCGATGTTTTTAGGAATTAAAAAAGAAACCATTGATTCAACCAGTCCCTGTTGGTTTAACCTATCCTGGGAAACTCATATTCAAGAGATATCTTGATAAATGTTTTATGGTATTTATTTATTACAAATTTTTATAATCTATGTGATATGGAGAACAAGAGCACCGATTATTAGTTTTTTCAAAGGCTTAATGAAAATTAGTTATATTATAAATTCATTATGTATGAAATTTGGATTCAAAATGTTTTTTTTCATAGATTTATTCCCCCAAGTGTGAAATATCTATTTTCATTTCAAAGATAATGGTTTTCAATTAATGGATCACACAAATTAATGTAATTATCATATGAAAATTCCCTGACTTAGCGGGATACTAATTGTGATTTTTTGGAAAATTAGTCTGATTAGCTAATATGTTAACCAACTTGAAATGAAATGGATCAGATACACATGGTCATATAAATGTGAATAAGTTTTTGAGGAACTAAATAAGTGATTAATAAATGCAATATTTTTAACTTTACTATTAGTGAAGGAAGTATTTTTCATATCTTCTGTTTCACTAAAGAAATGTATAAGTTGTATCCTTATGAAAAATGATAGATTTATTGATTTTTCATCCATGAAATTTAAGTCCCATGGGAATATATATCCTAAAATTGAGATATATTTTTAATTTATAACATTTTTCTTAAATATATGGAGACACTATATTTATGATGAAGGATGTAAAAAATATATGGATCACAAGAGTATAAATCATATATTCGCATAGAGGGATCATAAAATTAGATATTGATACAAATACTAAAGGACTATGACTAAAAATACAATGCCATATTGAGAGGGGAAAAAGGTTCTAGATACATTTAATATGTGGGATTGTTATGTTTTATCAGTGATGAAGATAGATAACGAGACAATGTTCATGGATTTAGTCAAATCGGGAAAGAAATATTATTAGGGAAGAGGAGTGATATTCTTTTTCTAAATGATTTTCCATGGATATTTTCTAGTGGAGATAAATAATCCTCAATAAGATGAAAAGTTTCTATTATGAATATTAAATCCATATAATCTAGGATACTTAAGGACTTCAATGAAGAAGATGCAGTTTTTATGTATTGAATGAGACTATAAATACCATCAGTTGCTGAGATAAGGAATAAATTATTTGATGAAAATGAAAAAATAAACCTATATATATATACCTTGTTCATACCAAAGTGCATGAGGATTTTATAGAAAATTTGTTACTTGATAACATGATGTGAGATATTTCTGATTATATTTTTTAATATTTGGTATGCCAAAAATTAAAATTTGAGAGACAACTTCAAAAGGGTATTATAAAAACTCTTCCTATCCAAATATTGAAGTGGTATAGTATCAAAAATGGAATTTGTTTCCAATAATTACTGATATATCAAATAGGATTGATAAAATTTGGGTCATTGTGGATCTCCTTACAAATTATTCACATTTAATTACAACCAAGGATGATTTACCCCTTGAGCATCTTGAAAAAAATTAAATTGATGAATTTTTAAGACATTATAGTGAATGTATAGAAATTATATCTAATCATGGTTTTCATTTCACATCAATATTTCTGATGAGTATTTAGAAGGTCATATTTAACTTTCATGCATTTTACTTTTTTATATGAATTTAATTAATTCAGAAATTAACACTAAATATTATTGTTGATGTGCTTATTATTTTATTTATATTATTATAGGAGAGATTTGAATTTAATTCAAAGGGTTAATAGAAAATGAATATGGAATTTAAGACCTGGAGACACTTTATGGTTCACCGAAAATTTGCATAGTATAATACTTGGGGATTATATTTGGGAAGAAATGAATAATCTAGGAATTTAATGAGTGATGACATGATTGTATTCAAATATACATATGAGAAAATTCAAGGTGGCCCTTCATGAACTGATTCAAATTCATGACCTGATTCACATAGTGAATTTATTATTCACGACAAGGAATATAGAATACATGTAGAATAGTGGAGATAAAATTATTATTCATGCCCTTAAGTGAATTTTCATACAATTATTTATTAGTCAATAAAAGTCTCAAATCTGATGTTGTACCATTTAGGTTGTGAATATATATTCTGGGTATAAACCTAAATTCAAAAACAAATTTAACATTTTTATTTTTTGAGATTCATGAGGGGTTTCATGGTTACTTGATTGGGGACACCCATGATTGACCCAACAACATTCAGTGGATGAATTTATTGAATTAATTCCATAATGAGGATGAATATTTTTCTATTAATAAGAGATGAGGCTACCGATGTAAATAAAGAATGAAAGATGGAAATGGGTATAAAGTTATGTCACTTTATAGTCTTGTATCGTGATACTCTATCAATTATTTATGATTTCTTTACTTCTATACTCTCTCCTCTCACCTTATCATAAATATAATGATGGGGTTACTTTTCCTTTCATTCATTTAATATAATTTTAAGGGAATTATGTGTTCTTAAATTATTTATTCAAGTTATTTCATACAAAGTTCAATTCATAATCATTTATTTTAAAAAATGTCATGATCAATGTTTAGGTAATTGATGGGTATAATTTAATTCAGAAACTATTTTTTTGGATTGTGCATGACCATTCTGAAATAAAAACCAATTATGTTTAAAAATGGTATCAGGTCACTTGATTCAGTAATTTTCCTAAGCCGTTTTCCATATTTAAGGGGGAATTATTTGATCATGGAGGAAATAAAATGACCATAAGATTCTATTATACCTATGTCTAACAAAAAATACGACCAAATCACTTAAAAAATAAATTCATTATCATATATATACCTAGAAATTAATGAACCTAAAATTTCTTCTCTAATTGATTTCAAAACTCCTTATCCACTTTCATTCTCATTCATTCTTAATAAACCATATTAAATTTACTAAAATATACCACCACCATATCATTTGTTTGACCTTAGAATAATTTTACCCTATATTCATTTAGGTGATATTTTATAAATTTTTTAATTTGATTACCATAATAGGAAATAACCACTCTATTTGGGTGATCAGAAGGATCTGAACATCAATATAAATTTTTGAACCACATATTATTCTAAAACTAACATTATAGGACGTTTCGAGGTCATGATCACTACAATTACAAAGAACAAGTGTCCAACATCAACCTCAAGTATTATTTTCATGCAATAAAAACTTTTACTCTAGTATAAAAATGATAATTGATGAATCCTTTTATTGGAAAAGATATCATATCACAATATATTAGGACAAAAATTGGTATGGGTGTCTAATTCGTTACAAACACATTTAGTAGAAAACTTGTAAATGTTATCTATCCATAATTTCAATAAGATGGCTCAAAGTGGACATGAAATATATGTTGAAAATCCTAGAAAGGACAAGGAATTTTTTTTAGTGGATCACATCTTCTTAAAATCAGTACCATGGAAGGGAATTATAATGTTTTTTTAATGGAAAACCAAGTTAAGGGTATATTTAACCTTTTTATATTTTAGAGATAACTAGAGTTATTTATTATCATTTTTCTATACCATACCACATCTATAATTTTCATAATAGATTTTATATATCAGTGTTGATGAAGTACATGTCAAAAACAAAACATTTCCTTACTACTAAAAAATAGAGATATAATTTTAAGTATCCTATAAAAAAATATTACATATATTATTGACATAAAAGAGATAGTTTTTTGGGATAAGAAAATACTAATGGTGAATGTTCCTTAGAGTAATCACAATATAGAGGATGCAACATGAGATCATGAGTAAGTAAAGGGGAAACATTCCCACATTTGGTAATAGATTGATGTTTCCCCCAAATTTCAATGTAAAAAATGTATAAGTTGGGAGTATGTAATATGTAATACATGATTATAAAAAATAAACATCTTAATACAATAAAAATCCATTTCATTAGATAATTATACCTCAAATATACTTTAGAAAATAACATTCACAATAATGGGACAACAGTTATATAAAATACAAAAAAATAGGAAAGAACTATATGTTTTGAACTATGATGTTCCATAATATAAAATTATAGAAATATATATACTATATATTTTTAATATGATAAAAATATAAATAATGGGATAGATATATCATAGTAATTAATAAAAAGAAGTTATTATTCTAGATGTCATAATGAAGTGTATATATAAGGGGTAGTTCAACTTTTGGAAGCATAAAGTGACCACTAGAATCCATCCATTGGGAATGAATTATTTGATTACTAAAAATATTAAATGAATTTTCATATCAGTATATTTATATGTTGTTGAAAATGAATCACTAGTATGATTTAATACATACCTATCATAGGGTGTCGAAAAATAAAAGTTCTTATATTTTACTAGTTCTATATAGTGGCTGACCAGGGTCGTATCACATGAATAAGTTCACATTTATTCACTAACTAATTAAAATTAAAATAAAACTACTTGTTTAATTTGATTCTATTATTTTCTTATCAAAATCTCATTTTTGGGTTTTTTAAAGTGATGTAGTATGAAATTTTAAACAATCAAAACATATAGATGAAAACAGAATGCATGCGATAAATAAATAACCTGGCCTTAATGTTTGTTTTATGGGATAAACATTATTATTCATTATTTGTTTAAATTTATGTTTTATAATTCAACTATGAAATATCACAATTTAATTACTATTTTTAAATTTTTTGACTAGGTAACCCTAAATGACTTGAATAAATAGATTTCAACTCCTCCTTAGACCAAGTTCTATGAAACTCTTCAATAGAGAGTGTGGAATCTTCATGGACTCATCACCACAACATACCATTTCATTATGTAAGCATATTAACTCCATTTAATGAAGATATTATAATTAATGGAAGGGATATAAAAGTTTTAAACAAAATAATATAAGTGAACTTCAATTTATTATCATGGTTGAAAATCACCACTCCCATGCATGTCATCCTAATTCACCACAAACAAAAGAGAAACGTATGAAATTTTAGTCTAGAATTCAGGAAAAAATGTTGAGTCAATAACTTTTTCCTTATGAATTTTCCATTCCTTCATGAAAAGGGTAGATTGTTATGTCATTAAGGTATTCTTATGACTTTACCATTCCTTATGGTTTTGAAAATCACAAACACATTATTTCAAGGAAAAACTCATTTTACCCCTATTTTACTTCCATAAGGAAAATTTCCTTCCCCATGGAAATCTATCCTTACCATTTTTTCATTGTTAATATCAATATTTTTCTTAAGTATAAAAATTGAATTCATATCTTAAACCTCGGAATCGTATAATACTTAGATATGAAGCATTCTGTTTTAAGATCTGAATTCCTGTTACAAACTTTTATGAAGTTCTACTCTGAATTCCCTATTATGAACTTTTATGAAGTTCAACTATGAATTCTTATTACGAACTTATATGAAGTTCTCACTAAGAATTATGATGGTGAATTCTGATTACAAATTCTCATTACTAATTCTAATGATGAATTATGATTACGAATTCTCATTATGAATTCTGATAAGGAATTTTGATTACAAATTCTCACTACGAATTCTGATGATGAATTCTAATTATGAATTCTCATTATGAATTCTGATTGTGAATTCTGATTACAAATTATGGATATGAACTTGTATAAAGTTCGACTCCGAATTCTTCTGCAAAACAGAATCCGAATATCTCTTTATTATAGACTCTGAATTTATTTTTGGTTACATTCTAAACTTTCATATTTTCTTACATTCCGAATATCATTTTTAGTTATGTTCTTTTATAAAATGATTTCGTGCCTTAAATTATCAACTAACCATTGTTTTAGTGACACATGTACAGGTCTCTCCAAAATTGAAGGAAGAATATGACCATTGGAGGAGGGAGTCGACCGTTGGAGATGTGCCTATAAATAGGAGCTCATTTGAAAAGAAGCACAACACTTGACAAAATCTTTTACATCTGTGCTTATATGTTGTTGAAGTGATTTTTAGAGAGAGAGGCTCTTATAAACTCTCACGCTTCGTGCATAAATTTTGAGAAGCTTGTTCAAACTTTGCTTCGTGCAGACTTTCTTCGTGCGACTCCGGTTGTTGGTGTGTACAATTGAGGGCTTCCCAGGATAGAAAGACAGAGGTGCCGACTACCTGATAGTTGAGGGCTTGCGGGAATAGAAAGAAAAACTCTTATATTTGTATCTAGGTCTTACCCTAGTGTGGGTAAGACAGACTTTCTTGAAAGTATAAATCAAGGGACCCCTTATCCAGGGTTGTTGGATACCCTTCTCTTTGGGTTAAAAGAGTTATTGTTTGTCACTTGTAGTGTTACTACTTTGTTTTCCACTGTGCATTTTGTATTGTTAAGGAAAGTATAACTTTATTATACTTCCATACTTGTACTCTGATTATATAGGATTCTATACTCTTTAATGTAGAAACTTATTTGTTTTAAACTTTTGTTGAGTTTCATTTCCGAAATCACTTTTCCGGAATCAAGAAAGTTATTAGAACTTAGAGGTGTTGTGAATTTTAGTTATTCAAAATTTACTTAAGGTTTTTTTAAGTATACAATTCACCCCCCCTCTTGTATTTGAGAATATCATACTTATATATTCGATCCTGCATTTGGTATTATAGATTATATCATACTCACATACTATCTAACAATTGGTATCAAAGGAATAGGTACAATCTGAATTAATCTCACGATTAGATTTAGAAGACTTTATTCTTTTTATAACTTTCGGAATGGAATATTAAGAATTGAATTTTTGGATTCGTATTATCATAATTTGTTTTTTGGAATCATAGTTCAGATTCAGTTTCTCTTAGAGATACTATTGCTCTATATTTTCCTTGCTTAGGATATTTTCCTTGTTTACAAACTCTTACTACTAACAAGTTTGTGTTCCAAAGACTATCTTAAGAATGGTAGGTTTAAATGTTGGTTCTATTGATAATCTAAATCCTACAAGACCTCCTATTTTTTTATGGAAATGATTATGAGTACTAGAGAGATAGGATAAAGACTTTTGTTATAAATACTGGAGTTTATAACTATATAATGATGACTGGAGATTATAAGATTCCGGATAAGGAATTTAGAACCTTTACGAATCAATATAAATCATAATATCAATCAAATTTTAGAGTTAGAAATACGTTGTTATGTTCCATGACTAGGAACATCTATAGTCAAATATCTTCACGTGAAGCTGCAAACATTATCTGGAAGAAATGTGAAGTTACACATTTTGGTACATCAAAAGTCATAGATACCAGAAGAGCTATGTTGAGAGATGAATATTATAGTTTTAACTTTCCTTATGGAGAACCTATAAGTAAAGTTTTGCAAAGGTTTATGACTATTGTGAATAGCTTACAATCTATGGGAGAAAAATGTTTGGATGATGAGGCTCTTATGGAAAAGATCATAGATATTATTCCAAATGAATGGGAGTCCAATAGGACATCTATTGATGATAATAGGAAAGTCACTTAGATTTCCTTAGATGAGTTGTTTGGAACTCTTCTTCAGCATGAAACCAGAATGAAGAGAGATGCTAAAAATGTTAAGAATAAAAATGGGAATGTAGGAGTTTCTTTCAAAATCACTTCTAAACATATAAAATCCAAGACCCTATAAAGAGTAACCATCTTAAAGACAAATAAAGTCACTATTCAGTCAGAATCTAGTGACACAAAAAAGTATGAGAATGAATTATCTAATCTTGCTCGAAGAATGAACAAGATTGTTGCTCAAAGGAACTATCAGAATAAATATAGGAAGAAATACTATAGAGATAATAAATATGGATAAGTTACATGTTATGAGTGTAAAAGAACAGGTCATATCAGACCTGATTATCCCTTATTGAAAAAGAAGTAAAAGAAGGAAAGGAACTCAGAAAGGAATAGTAAGAAATTCTATCAATCAAATCACAAGAAAAGTCGTAAAGATAATGATACTTTGAGTTCTAGCTGTGGAGATTCTTCAAAAATTGAATCTTATAAATATGATTCATCAGCACAGAAGGATATGGGTTTCATTGCTACTACTTCTTTCCAAAATAAATGTCTTATGGCCAAGGTACGCTCTGCTGAGGCGTTAACAAATTTATCTCTTGATAAGAATTACTATTCTGAAAAAAGTACTTCTAATGAAGATACTTCATCCTCAGAAAATGAAGAATTGCCTTCATATGAAGAAGTATCTATATTTTCCATTTTACTTTAAGCAAAAAATTGTAAAATTTCTATGAAATTAGACAAGGAAAATACCAGGGAAGAAATTCTTATAAAAGAGATTTCAGATCTTTCTAGAGTTCTTAGAGATAAAGAAGAGATTTTAGAAAAACATTCTAAAGACCTTGAGAAAGAAAATTCTAATAAAGAAGAACTTTATAAAGATCTTAAGAATTCTAATTTAAAGATAAAAGGTTTTGAGGAAAAATATAACTCTAAGGAAATGATTCCTGAGGATAGGAATTTAGTCATCAGACTGAAATCTGAAATATTTTCTCTTAAGAATATCCTTTCAAAATTTACCTCTGGGAAGGGAAATTTTGATAAAATTTATTCTTAAACTAAACCTCAAGGAAACACTACTGGAGTAGGTTATAATAACTAAAAACTGGTTTTCAAAAACAACTATTTTGTTCCTTCTAGACCCCATTTTTGTTCTAAGTGTCAAAGTGGTGGGCATTGGAAAAAAATAGCTCCTTAAATAGAGTTCAATCTCTTGGGTTTCATAAAACATATTTTTCTAAACAAATGTGGATACCCAAAATTTTGTTATCTAAAAATTTCGGATCCAAGAATGTTTATATTCCAAAAATATAACTTTTTCTTATTTTCAGGAAAATAGGTAAAGTACCAAAAGAAATACACGGTACATGGATAGTGGATGTTCCCAGCATATGACTGAAAAAAAGAACTATTTTGAAAAGATTATCATGATGAAAGGAGGAAAAGTAACTTTCAGAGATAATGCTCAGGGAGAAATTATTGGTATAGGTAACATTGTTCTTCTTGGAAAAACTTTGATTTAAAATGTTTTATTTTTTAAAGGTCTTAAGAAAGACCTCATTAGTATAATACTGTTATGTGATGAAGGCAAACTTGTGAATTTTAGGAATGATAAGTGTTTAGTACACAATTCAAAGGAAGAATTTATTCTTTCTTCCAATCGGTAAGAGAATGTTTACACACTAAACTTAGAATACCTTAGGAGCCAATACATACCTTTACTTAGTGAAATGGAAGATCATTCTTGGTTATGGAATAGAAGGTTAGGTCACTGTAACCTTAGGAACTTATGCAAACTTTCTAAGAAAGGTTTAGTTAAGGATCTACCAGAACATAGATTTGATTCTTTAAAAGTTTGTGACCCTTTTAAATATGGCAAGAAACATAAATCAAGTTTTAAATCAGTCGGTGAAGTATCAAATACTGATGTATTACAGCTAGTGCATATGGATCTTTTGGTCCAACACAAACTGGAAGCATTAAGGGAAAGTATTATGTATTTTTCTTGGTTGATGATTACACGAGATTTATGTGGGTCTATTTTCTTACAAAGAAGTCGGAAGCCTTCTCTTATTTCAAAAGTTTTAGATCCCATGTTAAAAATGAGAAAAGTCTTCCATTGAAAACTATTCATAGTGATCATGGAGGATAATTTCAAAATTCTGATTTTGAAACTTTTTCTAGTAGAAAAGGTATTACTAAAAAATTCTCAGCACCCAGAACACCTCAACAAAATGGTGTTTTTGAAAGAATAAATAGAATTTTTCAAGAGACAACTAGAACCATGTTGAGTGAGTATTCTATAGCCAAATATTTTTGGGATGAAGCTGTAAGTACTGCTTGTTATACTATAAATTGTGTTTTATTAGACCTTTTCTTAATAAAAATCCTAATGAGTTATGGAATTTTATATAACCTAGACTTTCCTACTTTATGGTTTTTGGCTGCAAGGTATTCATTCTGAATACGAAAGATAATTTACACAAATTCACACCAAAATCGGATGAAGGAATTTTCTTAGGCTACTCCACAACTTCTAAGGCATATAGAGTTTTTAATAAAAACACTTGTACTGTTGAAGAGACAGTACATGTTAAATTTTATGAAACTAATCCTTTTGTTTTTAAACAACCCCAACCTACATCCACAGATATGTTTTCAAAAAATGATTATCAATATTTTATAGAAAATCCTTCTGATAAGGAAAATGTTCAAGAAGATGCTTCTGAAACATTTACCCCAGAATATTTCCTACCCTATGTTGATGAACAGGTTTTACAAATCCCAAATCAGCTATTAATAAAGAATCATCCCAGTGATTACATCATTGGTGATGTCAATCATCCTGTAAGGACTATAACTTCCTTAAGAAATGAAGTAGAACATCTAGCATTCCTTTCCCAATTAGAACCAAAAATCACTGATGAAACTTTAGGTGATGATGATTGGATCAAAGCCATGCAAGATGAACTAAATGAATTCGAAAGGAATAAAGTCTGGACCTTGGTTGAAAGACCTAAGGAAACTTCTGTTATTGGAGTAAAATGGTTCTTCAGAAATAAGTATGATGAAAATGGAATCATTATTAGAAATAAAGCTAGATTAGTTGATAAAGGCTATAATCAACAAGAAGTAATAGACTCTGAAGAAACTTATGATCCAGTAGATAGACTTGAATCTATTCATATTTTACTTGCCTTTTCAACATTCTTCAATTTCCAAATTTTTAAAATGGATGTGAAATGTGATTTTCTTAATGGTTATGTTCAAGAGGAAGTTTTTGTTGAACAACCTCCTGTCTTTGAAGACACAAAACATCCTGGTCATGTTTTTAGACTTACCAAAGCTCTCTATGGACTTAAACAAGCCCCTAGAGCTTGGTATGATAGACTTACATGATTTTTGATTCAAAATAACTATGTTAAGGGAAATGCAGATCCAACGCTTTTTATAAATAATGATAAGAAAAATGTTTTGATTGTTCAAATTTATGTCGATGACATTATTTTTGGTTCAACTTAGCAATCCTTAAATGATTCCTTTGTAGATCTAATGAAATCTGAGTTTGAAATGAGTATGATGGGTGTGTTAACATTTTTCCAAGGTTTTCAAATTTCTTAAAAACCAGAAGGAATCTATATATCCAAACATAAGTGTAACACCCCGGGTAAATAAAGAATATGACATTTTTATATTTATCCCTATTTTTGAATAAAATGTTAACATTAATTTAAAGGTAACGCTATGCTTGATGTCTTACCCAATACGCAACAAGGAGTTCCTTTGAAATCTTACGTTGCACTATAATAATAAAATATTATTATTTTAAATGGTAGTTAACGCCTAGCTGTTGTAATGGAGGGAATGAACAAAACTAACTACAAAATGATTATATATGTTTGTCAAATATTTTTACTTTTTACAATAAATTTTAAAGGATTCAAAATGTGAATGAATTCAATTTTAAGCGTAAACATTCTAATATTCTTTAGAAGGTCGATTAACCGCCTTTTGATGGAGAACCTATTTTAAATCCAATTTTGGAAAATTTTATGTGTTATATTTGACAAAATAAAATTCTTCTTTAGAATCGGGACATCAAAATTTACTTTGTGTAAATTTTTGGTATTTTTCCGATAAAGTTCATTTTTTTAATGAATAGTGAAAAATGTGGTATTTTAATTCAAACCCACTTTTTAATATAATTTATTTATATGATTAGATTATATTTTGAATTGGTTTTAAAGTTAAATTAGAATATATTTTTACCATTTAATCCAATTGTGGTCATTGGAATTAATTTCACATTGAAATTGGACTTAAACTAGTATCAATCTTTTAATAGATATTGTTTCATAAAAACACGCTATTTGTTTTGACAACGGGAATTAATTTTTAAATTAATTAATGAAACTTATATGTTTTTAATTTTTTAAAATAGACATCATTTTTGAGTTCAGAATATCAAATATAGCTTAGGGTGAATTTTTGGTATTTTTTTGAAAAACTTCAATTTTTGATGAATAGTGAAACCACTAAGTGGTAGTTAAAGAAACTGATTTTTCATTTAAATGAAACTTTTCCACCTCTGTGTTTTGAATTTCAAAAATCCGACATACATGGTTGTCATTAGGAAGTAAAATTTGGTTCAATGGGATTAAAATAATTTTTTTGGTGAATAGTAACTTTTATGTTCTTAATCGCGATTAGAGGTAATTAGTTTAATTTAAGGTAAAAATAATGTTTTAATAAAGTGAAATGACCTAGACACATGTCCTACCCTCATTGGATGTTTCATGTCCGACCATGACAATCCATGGGTCAACTTGGGGACCCCATGGAGCCACTTTGGTTGAAAAATGACATAAATAACTTTTTATTTAAAGTTAAAATAAAAATGTCACAAGCATGAGATGTTTCACTAAAACAATTTTTAAATGGGGTTATACAAGCCCTTTTTTTACTATAAATATTCATTAGAAATATAAAAATATTTCCTACATCATGATATTTGTTTTATAATTTTTATACATCAAATAAATTAAATTATTTATGACATCATGATGATGCAGCGATTACCTCATTAATAAAGGATTTAAATAAAATGAAAAGATAATGTTAAAACTATAACTTACACTTGTAAAAGAACTATTGGATGAGTATATTTCAAACCCTTACCACCTTATCCTAGAAATAAATCAATATGGGACCTTTAAAATCCGAAAATCATTTGAAAATAATGTAACATTTTGTAACTTTCCAAGAGTGCCCCTCCTCTCCTCTTATAAAAGGCCCCGACCTCTACCACCTTACCCACACCTCTCAAGCATTTGGCTCGGCCAACCCCTGCTCATTTTTCCTCTCCACATCCCTCTCTTACTCCTAGAATCCTCACTTTGGGCAGAAGTCTTCCCAAGGAAGCCTTTGAGCTCAAATCAAAGAGAGATACTCGATTTTATGGTAATGTCTTCACTTGTGTTATTTTGTTTTATCTTGCTTCTCCAACCCCCTAAATGCTTTTTATTCATTTCTTTTGTAACAAATATAGTATCTTCAATATACTAGGATGTTGTTATAATAATTATTCGAGATACACTTACACACACCTACATCTAATGGTTAAAGAACATACTGTTTCTGTGGATGATGAATTTCTGCCTCACGAAACAATGATTGTTCAATATTCTTTTAACACCTTCAAAGGTGTCCATTAAGATGTCAATATATTTATATATGATATATAATATGTTTATGTTTTCCTTAAGCTTCTGTATTTTTCATTTATGGCATACCTTTATGGTTTCCATTATGGGTAAACGCGATATCTTCATTTTAGGAAGTGCGGAATACCGCCCCCTCAAAGTGATTTGATTCGTTAATGCCATATGTGGGATGTATAAAGGATTTAATTAATGGTATTACATATGATATCATACTGGAATTATAATATACCTTTATATCATTATTATTTCATTACTTTGAATACAAAAAAAATAAATAAAAGTAGCGTTCATGCGTACGTACGACTTGCCGTCTCCATGAACGGTACATTTCATTTCTTATCTCCAAATGTTATGTACTATTATTAGTACATAAATATAATGGATATATATGTAATATATTACATCTAAATGATTTATATCATTCTGGAATTATAATATATATATCTATCATTTTTTTAACTCCATTAATATGACATAGAAATGAAAGTAGCATTCATGCGTACGTACGACTTACCGTCTCCATGAATGGTGCATTTCATTTCTTACCTCTAAATGATTATGTAATATTATAAATACATGTATATTCTGGATATATATGATATATATGATATCCAAATCATGATTATCATTCTGGATATAATGAACCTTTGACCACATGAACAACATGTAATTGTAAGAAGTCCACTTTCGACTTAAGAACCAAATATCGACAAAACAAACATTATTAACTTAAATGATAACATAATGTTTATAACATGGAAATAAGTGATATAAAAGGAATAAATAACTTGAAAAATTTTCTTAAGAAAGTGTAAATTAACTCAAGTTTATTATTCAGGACGTTAAAGAACGATCGAGTCAAGTCGGACCCAAGGTAAGGGATCCTACTCCTCTCTTTCTTTTTAAGTACACTCTTTTATGTCATTACTTTTAAGCTCATATTTCTTATGATTTGGATGGTATTTTATATTACTCCTACTTTACTTTTTATTTTCATATGGTGAGAGACCCTATTTTCTCTCATCAATCCATTTTGGAAGTTTTGAGTGGCGTCGTTATGCTGCGGAATTTTCGTAAGAGATCCAACCTCTCTCTTTCTTTTTAAGTACACCCCTTTATGTCACTTCTTTGAAGATCCTCTTTGTTATGTTGGGGGATGTTATTTTATATTCTTCTTTATATAAATTTTATTTTAATATGATGAGAGAGCCTATTTTATCTCATCAATCCATTTTTGGAAGTTTTAAGTGGCGTTGTTAGGCTGCCGAGTTTTCGTAAGGGATTTTTCATCTCACTTTTATTCCCGTGATATTTATGATACATTTTCCACCATTTCCTTTGAGTGGTGTATGTAATTCCCATTATTATACTCCTTTTATAATATAATTTCATTTATGGGTATTTATATATTCATTGTATGACCCTTCTTCAATGGGGTGTACGTTTCGAAAGTTACCCAAGTCGGTAAGGGAACCTTTCACCCTCCTTTTTTAAAAGACTTATTTTGTTATGTCTTTTAATTCACATAACATTATGTTGTTATATGTTCTTCTATATCTTTAGTGATTTAAATTTTATGTCCAAGTGATGAGGTACCCTTTTTATCTCTCATCAACTCATTTTCTGAATTTTGTAGTGACGCCATTAGGCTGTCAAATTTTTGCAAGGGAACTTCTTAACCCAATTTTGATTCTTTGGGATAAGCTTGTACTCCTTGAATATGTCGTTCTATGAATATGTGTGAATAACCTCTGATTTTTTTACACTTAGTATCCACTTATATTTTGTGTATTAGTTTGTCACACATAATTATGTAATTGATTTATCCTTAATCCAAGGATACCGTCTTTGTATGGGACATCGTCTCAATCTAATTTCATTGAGGCATATTCTGTTTTATACACAACCTTCTTTTATATGGTTTATAAACCCCTTTGACTTTTACGTTTATCCGAAATGAATATTTTTTTATACAAATCTTTTTACTAAACGACAAAAGGGAATGTTTTTGTCGTACGTATGTGGCCACAACGACTTCTCCGCCGCCGTGACCATTATTTGAGTTTCGGCTTCCTCTACAAGCCATACCTTTTTTAAAAAGAAAAATAAATACCATGTTTTACTTTTATTTTATTTTGGTATTGAAAATGGTTTTCATAATGTTTTTAAATCAATGTGTTGTATTGATATCTTGTGATTTAAAAGTTGAAATGTTATGTTTCCTTTATGCATGTTTTATGTGATACAATTATGTTATGGTTCTTGGGCATTATTTTGAAGATGGGTGGTTCCGTGATAAACTAAGGGCGGGTGAGCCCGATATAGCTCTCCAATGCATTGGGTAATGCGAAGGGGTTAAACGTTAAGGTTTCTCTGAAGAGATTTAGGGAATATACTATGATGGGTATTCCAAACGTAACCAAGAGGGTTACTCCCTACCTAAGAATGTTATGAATGCCTCAAGTTACCTTTATGTCTTATGATTTCTATGATTTATTCATTATTTTTTAGGTATGTTAAAGTGATTATGTTTTATGGGTAAAGTATGATTTCATTCTTATGTATACATGTACTCATGTTTCCTTTCCATATTTTTATATCCCTTACTGAGCTTTTTATGCTCATCCCAAGTTTTGGAAATGTTTTTTACAGGTCAAGGGAAGGGTACATGATATGATGATAGTTTCAAGGAAGTGTCAAGAAAGAATCCATGTTTTATTTTAAATATGTTTCCGTTGATGGGAAAAATGAATACTATCTTTTATGTAACCACTTTGTTTAAATGTGGAATGTAATGCAAGTTTTATGATCTAGTTCTCTAAAACTCTAAACCTGAAAATATCCTCAATGTGTAATCTTGTAATAACTCAATATTAAGTAAGGTTTAAGGATGGGGCCTTATAGTTGGTATCATAGGTCGGTTTAGATAACTTTAGAGGTTAGGGTATTCTCTAAGCATAAGTGACATTACCATAATGGTTAGGATTTCAGAAAGAGTCCTAGTTTTAGATAAAGTGAATGAGTAAGTATATCTTAGTGTTTACCTTCCTCTTTAGTACATGATGGTTTTGTGGATATACTCACACTGACATTTCTGTTTTTAGTGAATGGATGGATCTAGCTGGCACCAAAGAGACAACAGGTTTGAAGGAAACTGTGGTGGTTCTCTGATTAAGATACTAGATAAAATGGGGGATTCAATGAGGAAACTCGTGGTTGTTATAAACCAACTATCAAGGTGTAATGATCAACCACTTTAACCTTGGTATGTTCTGTAATGCATCATGTACGAGATGACCAATCGATGTGGAAGTTCATGTAATAATTTTAAAGGTAACCATTAGAGTTTATATGATCCTTACTTTTGAGGTAATTATGGGTTATTATATGTTATGATGGAAAATGAAAGGCATGAGATAAACTTAAGGTTAAAATAGGTTATGATTATTTTTGAAGATTTTATATCATTTTGGGGAATGTTTTAAGAATTATATAGTTTTGGAAAAAGGACAACACGCAGACCGTGTGACAACCCGTCACGTCGGACAAAGCTGCGGGAATCGAACCCACAACCAACGTGCAACTGGTATTTATCTCCTACCACTGGACTACGTGAAGTCCCTGGTTAGTTTGACTAATTCTTTTTAGTTAGATGATTTTAGGAATCAAGAGTAAGTATTTTTGGGTTATCTATGGAAATTATTAACCTATCATCGAGGATGTGTGATTAGGTTAATTACTTTTCAGTATGAGACTTTAAGAGAATCTGATGTTATTTGGAGATAAAAGTTAATTTGTACCTTGGAAGACTATGTGATTAAATCCTTCAAATATTTGGGTTTCAATATTAGTTTGGTTTACTTTGAAGAATTTTATGGACAATTATTTATCGAATGGTCTTCGTTGAACTTTGGGTTTTTTTGGACAAATTTTGGAGATTTAGAATAGTTTTTATTTTTATAAAGGATTATACTTTTGTGGATTATCTGATCTCATACTAACAATTTTTGGTTTTGGATTTTGTCTAAAGACATGGGAAATATATAGTTCTCTTTTGTGGATTAGTTGATTCTCAAGAAGTTAATTATAGTACTCTTAATGAGAACAAGTCTTCCTAAAAACTCATCTTTTGGAGGAAATATGAGTTTGATTAAAGAATATGGTAAAAGTTGAAAGTCTACGTGACAAGTAATTATGTTTCATTATGATTTAAATAAGCTCAAAAATAAATTTCTCAATGAAGAGTAACTTAAAACAAAAATGTTGTCTGTTAACTTTTCCTACTGGGGAATCGAATACCATTTAACCCATCACAAGTTTGTGATTTTCTTGTGGTTAACTTTCCCCTAGACATGTTTACTATCACTCTCCATCAGAACATGACCCTTTGTTTTTCTCCCCCATGTCCATATTTTCGTACTTGGAATCCTAGTGTGGGTTAACTCGGGTGACCTTTGTACTTCTCTTTCTTTATTTTAAAGTGATTGTTTTACCGACTCTTTTTCCGATGTGGGACTTTCAATGGAGTTTCCAAGCCCAATTTTGAAAATTGCGAGGACGCAATTCCTAAAAGGGGGGAAGGATGTAACACCCAAAGTAAATAAAGAATATTACATTTTTATATTTATCCCTATTTGTGAATAAAATGTTAACATTAATTTAAATGGAACGCTATGCTTGATGGCTTACCCAATACGGAACAACGAGTTCCTTTGAAATCTTACGTTGCACTATAATAATAAAA
Organism: Viscum album; assembly: GCA_963277665.1. NCBI lineage: Eukaryota > Viridiplantae > Streptophyta > Magnoliopsida > Santalales > Viscaceae > Viscum > Viscum album. The sequence goes on along the minus strand of OY728120.1, from coordinate 2,042,624,449 downwards.
TAATATTATTTTAAATGGTAGTTAACGCCTAGCCATTGTAATAGAAGGGAATGAACAGAACTTACTACAAAATGATTATATATGTTTGTCAAATATTTTTACTTTTTACAATAAATGTTAGAGGATTAAAAATGTGAAGGAATTCAATTTTAAGCGTAAACATTCTAATATTCTTTAGAAGGTCGATTAACCGCCTTTTGAGGGCGAACCTCTTTTAAATACACTTTTAGAAACTTTTATGTGTTATATTTGAAAAAATAAAATTCTTCTTTAGAATTGTGAAATCAAAATTTACTTTGTGTAAATTTATGGTATTTTTCCGATAAAGTTCATTTTTAATGAATAGTGAAAAATGTTGTATTTTAATTCAAAAACACTTTTTAATATAATTTATTTATATGATTAGATTATATTTAGAATTTCTTTTAAAGTTCAATTAGAATATATTTTTACCATTTAATCCAATTGTGGTCATTGGAATTAATTTCACTTTTAAATTGGACTTAAACTAGTGTCAATCTTTTAATAGATATTGTTTCATAAAAACACACTATTTGTTTTGACAACGGGAATTAATTATTAAATTAATTAATTCAACTTATATGTTTTTGAATTTTGTAAAATAGACATCATTTTTGAGTTCTGAATATCAAATATAGATTAGGGTGAATTTTTGGTATTTTTATGAAAAACTTCAATTTTTGATGAACAGTGAAAACACTAAGTGGTAGTTAAAGAAACTGATTTTACATTTAAATGAAACTTTTCCACCTCTGTGTTTTTAATTTCAAAAATCCTACATACATGGTTGTAATTATGAAGTAAAATGTGGTTCAATAGGATTAAAATAATTTTTTGGTGAAAAGTAATTTTTATGTTCTTAATTGCGATTAGAGGTTATTAGTGTAATTTAAGGTAAAAATAATGTTTTAATAATGTGAAATGACCTAGACACATATCCTACCCTCATTGGATGTGTCATGGCCGACCAAGACAATCCATGGGTCAACTTGGGGACCCCATGGATCCACTTTGGTTGGAAAATGACATAAATAAATTTTTATTTAAAGTTAAAATAAAAATGTCACAAGCATGAGATGTTTCACTAAAAAATATTTAAATGGGGTTATACAAGTCATATTTTTGACTATCAATATTCATTAGAAATATAAAAATATTTCCTACATCATGTTATTTTTTTTATAATTTTTAGACATTAAATAAATTAAATTATTTGAGACATCATGATGATGCAGCGATTACCTCATTAATAAAGGATTTAAATAAAATGAAAAGATAATGTTAAAACTATAACATACACTTGTCAAAGACCTCTTGGAAGAGTATATTTAGAACCCTTACCACCTTATCCTCGAAATACATCAATGTGGGACCTTTAAAATCCGAAAATCATTTGAAAATAAAGTAACATTTTGTAACTTTCCAAGAGTGCCCATCCTCTCCTCTTATAAAAGGCCCCCACCTCTACCACCTTACCCACACATATCAAGCCTTTGGCTCAACAAAACCCTTATCATTTTGCCTCTCCACATCCCTCTATTACTCCTAGAAGCCTCACTGTGGGTAGAAGTCTTCCCAAGGAAGCCTTTGAGCTCAAATCAAAGAGAGATACTCGATTTTAAGGTAATGTCTTCACTTGTGTTCTTTTGTTTTATCTTGCTTCTCCAACCCCCTAAACTCTTTTTATTCATTTAATTTGTAAGAAATACAGTATCTTCAATATACTAGTATGTTGTTATAATAAGGATTCAAGCAACATTTACACACACCTACATCTAATGGTTAAAGAACATACTGTTTCTGTGGATGGTGAATTTCTGCCTCACGAAATGATGATTGTTCAATATTCTTTTAACACCGTCAAAGGTGGCCATTAATATGTCAATATATTTATATATGATATATAATATGTTTATGTTTTCCTTAAGATTCTGTATTTTTCATTTATGGCATACCTTTATGGTTTCCATTATTGGTAAACGCGATATCTTCATTTTAGGAAGTGCGGACTACCGCCCCCTCAAAGTGATTTGATTCGTTAATGCCATATGTGGGATGTATAAAGGATGTAATTAATGGTATTACATATGATATCATACTGTAATTATAATATACCTTTATATCATTATTATTTCATTCCATTGAATACAAAAAAAAAAAAAATGAAAGTAGCGTTCATGCGTACGTACGGCTTACCGTCTCCATGAACGGTACATTTCATTTCTTATCTCCAAATGTTATGTACTATTATAAGTACATAACTATAATGGATATATATGTAATATATTACATCTAAATGATGGATATAATTCTGGATTTATAATATTTATATCTCTCATTTTGTTTTAATTCCATTAATATGACATAGAAATGAAAGTAGCGTTCATGCGTACGTACGGCTTACCGTCTCCATGAACGGTGTATTTCATTTCTTACCTCTAAATGATTATGTAATATTATAAATACATGTATATTCTGGATATATATGACATATATGATATCTAAATCATGAATATCATTCTGGATATAATGAACCTTTGACCACACGAACAACATGTAACTGTAAGAAGTCCACTTTCGACTTAAGAACCAAATATCGACAAAACAAACATTATTAACTTAAATGATTAAAAAAAATTTATAACATTACAATAAGTGATATAAAAGGAATAATGAACTTGAAAAATTTTATTAAGAAAGTTTCAATTAACTCAAGTTTATTATCCAGGATGTTAAAGAACGATCGAGTCAAGTCGGACCCAAGGTAAGGGATCCTACTCGTCTCTTTCTTTTTAAGTACACTCTTTTATGTAATTACTTTTAAGCTCATCTTTCTTATGATTGGGATGTTCTTTTATATTACTCCTACTTTACTTTTTATGTTCATATAATGAGAGACCCTATTTTCTCTCATCAATCCATTTTGGAAGTTTTGAGTGGCGTCGTTAGGCTGTCGAATTTTCTTAAGAGATCCAACCTCTCTCTTTCTTTTTAAGTACTCCCCTTTATGTCACTTCTTTAAATCTCCTATTTGTTATGTTGGGGGATGTTCTTTTATATTCCTCTTTATGTAAATTTTATTTTAATATGATGAGAGACCCTATTTTATCTCATCAATCCATTTTTGGAAGTTTTAAGTGGCGTCGTTAGGCTGCCGAGTTTTCGTAAGGGATTTTTCATCTCACTTTTATTCCCGTGAGATTTATGATAAATTTTCCACCATTTCCTTTGAGTGGTGTATGTACTTCCCATTATTATACTCCTTTTTTAATATAATTTCATTTATGGGTATTTACATATTCATTGTATGACCCTTCTTCAATGGGGTGTACTTTTCGAAAGTTACCCAAGTCGGTAAGGGAACCTTTCACCCTCCTTTTTTAAAAGACTTCTTTTGTTATGTCTTTTAATTCACATAAAATTATGTTGGGATATGTTCTTCTATATCTTTAGTGATTTAAATTTTATGTCCAAGTGATGAGGTCCCCTTTTTATCTCTCATCAACTCATTTTCTGAATTTTGTAGTGACGCTGTTAGGCTGTCAAATTTTTGCAAGGGAACTTCTTAACCCAATTTGGTTCTTTGGGATAAGCTTGTACTCCTTGAATATGTCGTTCTATAAATATGTGTGAATAACCTCTGATTGTTTTACACTTAATATCCACCTATATTTGGTGTATTAGTTTGTCACACATAATTATGTGATTGATTTATCCTTAATCCAAGGATACCGTCTTTGTATGGGACTTCATCTCAGTCTCCTTTCATTGAGGCATATTTTGTTTTATACACAACCTTATTTTATATGGTGTATAAACCCATTTGAATTTTAATTTTATCTGAAAGGAATATTTTTTTATACAAAGCGTTTTACTAAACAACAAAAGGGAATGTTTTTGTCGTACGTATGCGGCGACAACGACTTCTCCGCCACAGTGACCATTATTTGAGTTTCGGCTTCCTCTACAAGCCATACCTTTTTTAAAAAGAAAAATAAATACCATGTTTTACTTTTCTTTTATTTTGGTATTGAAAATATTTTTCATAATGTTTTTATATCAATATGTTGTATTGATATCTTGTGATTGAGAAGTGTAAATGTTATGTTTCCTTTATGCATGTTTTATGTGATACGATTATGTTATGGTTCTTTGGAATTATTATGAAGAAGGGTGGTTCCGTGATAAACTAAGGGCGGGTGAGCCCGATATAGATCTTCAATGCATTGGTTAACGCGAAGGGGTTAATGGTTAAGGTTTCCCCGAAGAGATTTAGGGAATATACTATGATGGGTATTCTAAACGTAACCAAGAGGGTTACTCCCTACGTAATAATGTTATGAATGCCTCAAGTTACCTTTATGTCTGATGATTTCTATGATTTATTCATTATTTTTTAGGTATGTTAAAGTTCTTTTGTTTTATGGGTAAAGTATGATTTCATTCTTATGTATACATGTACTCATGTTTCCTTTCCTTATTTTTATATCCCTTACTGAGATTTTTATGCTCATCCCAAGTTTTTGAAATTTTTTCACAGGTCAAGGAAAGGGTACATGATATGATGATAGTGTCAAGGAAGTGTCAAGAAAGAATCCATGTTTTATTTTAAATATGTTTCCACTGATGGGAAAAATGAATACTATCTTTTATATAACCATTTTGTTTAAATGTGGAATGTAATGCAAGTTTTATGATCTAATTCTCTAAAACTCTAAACCTGAAAAGATCCTCAATGTGTAATCTTTTAATAACTCAAGATTATGTAAGGTTTAAGGCTGAGGCCTTATAGTTGGTATCAGAGGTCAGTTTAGATAACTTTAGAGGTTAGGGTATTCTCTAAGCATAAGTGACATTACCATAATGGTTAGGATTTCAGAAAGAGTCCTAGTTTTAGATAAAGTGAATGAGTAAGTATATCTTAGTGTTTACCTTCCTCATTAGTACATGATGGTTTTGTTGATATACTCACAGTGACATTTCTGTTTTTAGTGAATGGATGGATCTAGCTGGCACCAAAGAGACAACAGGTTTGAAGGAAACTGTGGTGGTACTCTGATTAAGATACTAGATAAAATGGGGGATTCAATGAGGAAACTCATGGTTGTTATAAACCAACTATCAAGGAGTCATGATCAACCACTTGAACCTTGGTATGTTCTGTAATGCGTCATGTACGAGATGACCAATCTATGTGGAAGTTCAGGTAATAATTATAAAGGTAACCATTAGAGTTTATATCATCCTTACTTTTGAGGTAATTGTGGGTTATTATATGTTATGATGGAAAATGAAACGCCTGAGATAACTTGAGGTTAAAATATGTTATGATTATTTTTGAAGATTTTATCTCGTTTTGGGGAATTTTTTAAGAATTATATAGTTTTGGAAAAAGGACAACACCCAGACCGTGTGACAACCCATCGCGTCGGACAAAGCTGCGAGAATCGAACCCACAACCAAATTGCGACTGGTATTTATCGCCTACCACTGGACTACGTGAAGTCCCTAGTTAGTTTGACTAATTCTTTTTAGTTAGATTATTTTAGGAATCAAGAGTAAGTTTTTTTTGGGTTATCTATGGAAATGATTAACCTATCATCGAGGATATGTGATTAGGTTAATTACTTTTTAGTATGAGACTTTAAGAGAATCTGATGTTACTTGGAGATAAAAGTTAATTTGCACCTTGGAAGACTATGTGATTAAATCCTTCAAATATTTGGGTTTCAATCTTATTTTGGTTTACTTTGAAGAATTTTATTCACAATTGTTTATTGAATGGTCTTCGTTTAACTTTGGGTTTTTTTTGGACAAATTTTGGAGATTAAGAATAGTTTTTCTTTTTATAAAGGATTATACTTTTGTGGATTATCTGATCTCATACTAACAATTTTTGGTTTTGGATTTTGTCTAAAGACATGGGAAATATATAGTTCTCTTTTGTGGATTAGGTGATTCTCAAGAAGTTAATTATAATACTCTTAATGAGAACAAGTCTTCCTAAAAACTCATCTTTTGGAGAAAATATGAGTTTGATTAAGGAATCTGGTAAAAGTTGAAAGTCTACGTGACAAGTAAGTATGTTTCATTATGATTTAGTTAAGCACAAAAATAAATTCTTCAATTAAGAGTAACTTAAAACAAAAATGTTGTCTGTTAACTTTTCCTACTGGGGAATCGAATACCATTTAACCCATCACATGTTTGTGATTTTCTTGTGGTTAAATTTCTCCTAGACATGTTTAATATCACTCTCCATCAAAATATGAGCCTTTGTTTTTTTCCTCCATGTCCATATTTTCATACTTGGAATCCTAGTATGGGTTAACTCGGGTGACCTTTTACTTCTCTTTATTTATTTTAAAGTGATTGTTTTACCGACTCTTTTTCCGATGTGGGACTTTCAATGGAGTTTCCAAGCCCAATTTTGAAAATTGCGAGGACGCAATTCCCAAAAGGGGGGAAGGATGTAACACCCCAGGTAAATAAATAATATGGAATTTTTATATTTATCCCTATTTGTGAATAAAATGCTAACATTAATTTAAAGGGAATTCTATGGTTGATGTCTTACCCAATACGCAACAATGAGTTCCTTTGAAATCTTACGTTGCACTATAATAATAAAATAATATTATTTTAAATGGTAGTTAACGCCTAGCCGTTCTAATGGAGGGAATGATCAGAACTAACTAAAAAATGATTATATATGTTTGTCAAATATATTTACTTTTTACAATAAATGTTAGAGGATTAAAAATGTGAATGAATTCAATTTTAAGCGTAAACATTCTAATATTCTTTAGAAGTCGATTAACCGGCTTTTGATGGTGAACCTATTTTGAATCCACTTTTGGAAACTTTTATGTGTTATATTTGACAAAATAAAATTCTTCTTTAGAATCGGGACATCAAAATTTACTTTGTGTAAATTTTTTGTATTTTTCCGATAAAGTTCATTTTTTTAATGAATAGTGAAAATGTTGTATTTTAATTCAAAACCATGTTTTAATATAATTTATTTATATGATTATATTATATTTTGAATTGGTTTTAAAGTTCCATTAGAATATATTTTTACCGTTTAATCCAATTGTGGTCATTGGAATTAATTTCACTTTGAAATTGGACTTAAACTAGTGTCAATCTTTTAATATATATTGTTTCATAAAAACACGCTATTTGTTTTGACAGCGGGAATTAATTTTTAAATTAATTAATTCAACTTATATGTTTTTAATTTTTTAAAATAGACATCATTTTTGAGTTCGGAATATCAAATATAGCTTAGGGTGAATTTTTGGTATTTTTCTGAAAAAACTTCAATTTTTGATGAATAGTGAAACCACTAATTGGTAGTTAAAGAAACTGATTTTTCGTTTAAATGAAACTTTTCCACCTCTGTGTTTTTAATTTCAAAAATCAGACATACATGGTTGTCATTAGGAAGTAAAATGTGGTTCAATGGGATTAAAATAATTTTTTGGTGAATAGTAACTTTTATGTTCTTAATCGCGATTAGAGGTAATTAGTGTAATTTAAGGTAAAAATAATGTTTTAATAATGTGAAATTACCTATACACATGTACTAACCTCATTGGATGTGTCATGGCCGACCAATACAATCCATGGGTCAAGTTGGGGACCCCATGGATCCACTTTGGTTGGAAAATGACATAAATAACTTTTTATTTAAAGTTAAAATAAAAATGTCACAAGCATGAGATGTTTCACTAAAACAATTTTTAAATGGGGTTATACAAGCCATATTTTTTACTATAAATGTTCATTAGAAATATAAAAATATTTCCTACATCATGATATTTTTTTTATAATTTTTAGACATTAAATAAATTAGATTATTTATGACATCATGATGATGCAGCGATTACCTCATTAATAAAGGATTTAAATAAAATGAAAAGATAATGTTAAAACTATAACTTACACTTGTCAAAGACCTATTTAATGAGTATGTTTCGAACCCTTACCACCTTATCATCGAAATAAATAAATGTGGGACCTTGAAAATCCGAAAATCATTTAAAAATAAAGTAACATTTTGTAACTACCCAAGAGTGCCCCTCCTCTCCTCTTATAAAAGGCCCCCACATCTACCACATTACCCACACCTCTCAAGCCTTTGGCTCAACCAAACCCTGCTCATTTTGCCTCTCCACATCCCTCTATTACTCCTAGAAGCCTCACTTTGGGCATAAGTCTTCCCAAAGAATCCTTTGAGCTCAAATCAAAGATAGATACTCGATTTTAAGGTAATGTCTTCACTTGTGTTCTTTTGTTTTATCTTGCTTCTCCAACCCCCTAAACTATTTTTATTCATTTATTTTGTAAAAAATCCAGTATCTTTAATATACTAGGATGTTGTTATAAGAATGATTCTATCTACACTTACACACACCTACATCTAATGGTTAAATAACATACTATTTCTGTGGATGGTGAATTTATGCCTCACGAAATGATGATTATTCAATATTCTTTTAACACCTTCAATGGTGGCCATTAAGATGTCACTATATTTATATATGATATATAATATGTTTATGTTTTTTTTAAACTTCTGTATTTTTCATTTATGGCATACCTTTATGGTTTCCATTATGGGCAAACACGATATCTTCATTTTAGGAAGTGCGGACTACCGCCCCCTCAAAGTGATTTGATTCGTTAATGCCATATGTGGGATGTATAAAGGATGTAATTAATGGTATTACATATGATATCCTACTGGAATTATAATATACCTTTATATCATTATTATTTCATTCCATTTAATACAAAAAAAATGAAATTAGCGTTCATGCGTTCGTACGGCTTACCGTCTCCATGAACAGTACATTTCATTTCTTATCTCCAAATGTTATGTACTATTATAAGCACATTAATATAATGGATATATATGTAATATATTACATATAAATTATTGATATCATTCTGGAATTATAATATATATATCTCTCATTTTGTTTTAATTCCATTAATATGACATAGAAATGAAAGTAGCGTTCATGCGTACGTACGGCTTACCGTCTCCATGAACGGTGCATTTCATTTCTTACCTCTAAATGATTATGTAATATTAAAATACATGTATATTATGGATATATATGATATATATGATATCCAAATCATGAATATCATTCTGGATATAATGAACCTTTGACCACCTGAACAACATGTAATTGTAAGAAGTCCACTTTCGACTTAAGAACCAAATATAGACAAAACAAACATTATTAACTTAAATGATTAAATAATGTTTATAACATGGAAATAAGTGATATAAAAGGAATAATTAACTTGAAAAAGTTTCTTAATAAAGTTTAAATTAACTCAAGTTTATTATTCAGGACGTTAAAGAACGATCGAGTCAAGTCAGACCCGGGGTAAGGGATCCTACTCCTCTCTTTCTTTTTAAGTACACTCTTTTATGTCATTCCTTTTAAGCTAATCTTTCTTATTATTGGGATGTTCTTTTATATTAATCCTACTGTACTTTTTATGTTCATATTATTAGAGACCCTATTTTCTCTCATCAATCCATTTTGGAAGTTTTGAGTGGCGTCGATAGGCTGCCGAATTTTCGTAAGAGATCCAACCTCTCTCTTTCTTTTTAAGTACTCCCCTTTATGTCACTTATTTAAATCTCCTATTTGTTATGTTGGGGGATGTTATTTTATATTCCTCTTTCTATAAATTTTATTTTAATATGATGAGAGACCCTATTTTATCTCATCAATCCATTTTTGTAAGTTTTAAGTGGCGTCGTTAGGCTGCCAAGTTTTCGTAAGGGATTTTTCATCTCACTTTTATTCCTGTGAGATTTATGATACATTTTACACCATTTCCTTTGATTGGTGTATATAATGCCCATTATTATACTCCTTTTTTAATATAATTTCGTTTATGGGTATTTACATATTTTTTGTATGACCCTTCTTCAATGGGGTGTACGTTTTGAAAGTTACCCATGTCGGTAAGGGAACCTTTCACCGTCCTTTTTTAAAAGACTTATTTTGTTATGTATTTTAATTCACATAAAATTAAGTTGGGATATGTTCTTATATATCTTTAGTGATTTAAATTTTATTTCCAAGTGATAAGGTACCCTTTTTATCTCTCATCAACTCATTTTCTGAATTTTGTAGTGACACCGTTAGGCTGTCAAATTTTTGCAAGGGAACTTCTTAACCTAATTTTGATTATTTGGGATAAGCTTGTACTCCTTGAATATGTCATTCTATGAATATGTGTGAATAACCTCTGATTGTTTTACACTTAATATCCACTTATATTTGGTTTATTAGTTTGTCACACATAATTATGTAATTGATTTATCCTTAATCCAAGGATACCGTCTTTGTATGGGACTTCGTCTCAGTCTCCTTTAATTGAGGAATATTTTGTTTTATACACAACCTTATTTTATATGGTGTATAAACCCCTTTTACTTTTATGTTTATCCTAAAGGAATCTTTTTTTATACAAAGCGTTTTACTAAACGACAAAAGGGAATGTTTTTGTCGTACGTATGCGGCGACAATGACTTCTTCTCCACCGTGACCATTATTTGAGTTTCGGCTTCCTCTACAAGCCATACCTTTTTTAAAAAGAAAAATAAATACCATGTTTTACTTTTCTTTTATATTGGTATTGAAAATGGTTTTCATAATGTTTTTATATCAATGTGTTGTATTGATATATTGTGATTGAAAAGTGGAAATGTTATGTTTTCTTTATGCATGTTTTATGTGATACGATTATGTTATGGTTCTTGGGAATTATTATGAATACGGGTGGTTCAGTGATAAACTAAGGGCGGGTGAGCCCGATATAGCTCTCCAATGCATTGGGTAATGTGAAGGGGTTAAACGTTAAGGTTTCTCAGAAGATATTTAGGGAATATATTGTGATGGGTATTCCAAACGTAACCAAGGGGGTTACTCCCTACGTAAGAATGTTATGAATGCCACAAATTACATTTATGTCTTATGATTTCTATGATTTATTCATGATTTTTGAGGTATGTTAAAGTTCTTATGTTTTATGGGTAAAGTATGATTTCTTTATTATGTATACATGTACTCATGTTTCCTTTCTATATTTTTATATCCCTTACTGAACTTTTTATGCTCATCCCAAGTTTTTGAAATGTTTTTCACAGGTCAAGGGAATGGTACATGATATGATGATAGTGTCAAGGAAGTTTGAAGAAAGAATCCATGTTTTATTTTAAATATGTTTCTGTTGATGGGAAAAATGAATACTATCTTTTATGTAACCACTTTGTTTAAATGTGGAATGTAATGCAAGTTTTATGATCTAATTCTCTAAAACTCTAAACCTGAAAAGATCGTCAATGTGTAATCTTGTAATAACTCAAGATTAAGTAAGGTTTAAGGATGGGGCCTTATAATAAGTATATTAAAGATCTTCTTAAAAAGTATGGATATGACAACACTAAGAGTATAAGTACTCCCATTGGTAACTCAAACACACTTGATCTTGATGAAACTGGGAAACCAGTACATCAAACATCTTTTAGAGGTATGATAGGAAGTCTACTTTACTTGACAACTAGTCGTCCAGACTTAATTTTTTTAGTATTCTTATGTGCAATATATAAATCTAATCCTATGGAATCTCAATTAAAGGCAGTGAAAATAATTTTTCACTATCTAAAGAGAACCATGGATTTAAGACTATTTTATACTTCTGGAAATGATTTTGTCTTAAAAAGTTTTTTAGATGTTGAATTTGGTGGATGTAGAATGGATAGAAAGAGTACATCCGGAACTTTTCATCTCTTAGGAGATTCATTAGTTTCCTGGTCTTGCAAGAAGCAACATTCTGTAGCACTCTCCACTACTGAAGATGAATATGTAGTAGCTGGAAGTTGTTGTGCTCAAGTGTTGTGGATGCAACACACACTCACAGACTATGGCTTGAGTTTTACTAAGACTCAAATTTTGTGTGATAACACAAGTTCCATTTCCCTTAGTAAAAACCCTGCACATCACCCTTGTGCAAAACACATAGATATTAGGCATCACTTTCTTAGGTATCACACACAAAAAGGAGATATCATCCTTCAATTTATCAGAACTCAAAATCAACTTGCTGATATTTTCACAAAATATTTACCCTCCGATATATTTTAATACATTAAACAGTAGTTAGGAATGATTACCATGAGTTAATCTTCCTCAATTAACTTTCTGTTGAACCTATCTCCTTAGAGTAATAAGCTCCTTTTCATAGGGGGAGTACATCTTTCATTAAAGTTTTTCAAAATTTTCAGTCAGTTTTTCAAATTTTCATAATGAATGTTTTCGTAGTTACTTATTCAAATTTTCGTAATGAAAGTTTTTGTAGTTAGTTTTTCAAATTTTCTTAATTAATGTTTTCTTAGTTATTTTTTAAAGTTTTTGTAATGAAATTTTTCGTAGGTATTTTTTAAAATTTTCATAATGAAAGTTTTCTTAGTTTGTTTTTGAAATTTCTGTAATGAAAGTTTTCATAGTTAGCTTTTCAAATTTTCGTAATGAATGTTTTTGTAGTTAATTTTTAAAATTTTCGTACTAGAAATTTTCATAATCGAAATTTTCATAATGGAAATTTTCATGATGGGAATTTTCCTACTCATAATTTTTCGTAATCAAGTTTTGGTACTCAAAGTTTTTGAAATAAAACTTTTAGATCTTAAGTTTTTCATAGTCAAATTTTCTTCAAGAAGAATATCACCTATTACGAATAATCTTCTGAGCCAAATCCGAAAGTTATGACTTCCTTGTTTAATTTTTCGTAGTCACTTTTACTTGCTAGTAGTTTCCTTTGTTTTTAAAATTTCTCGAATTCAAGTTTCCTTAAATCCGAATGTTTTTCTTAAAATCTCAAAATATCAGATTCAATATTTCCTTGCGGGTATGTTTTCAACTGTCAAATCAGATCAGAGAGTTTTTCAACTATTATATTGGAATTTGAAGTTGAAAGGTCACGTCCATCGCTTATATAAAGGGTACCCTGATGGTTGTCCCACGTCGGTTTCCAAGCTCTTGAGTCTCGAAGCTCTACATCTCTACGAAAGGTCGTTCTGAATCCTTCAAGAAGTGCTCAGTCGGAATGTCTTCAAAATCTTTTTCTCAGGATATGTCTTCAGTCAAGCCGATCTCGGAATGGAAGATATATAGGGAGAGGTTGGTACACCCAAACTTCTTCAATAATTATGTCTCTTTAATTTCCAAGAACATCAAAATCAATGGATGGGAAGATGTATCCATTTCTAAAACTCAAGCTCAAGATGTGGTGTATCCGGACTTTCTCATAGAGTTTTATGAGTTAGCCAGTTTTTTCATGGATGATGGAAGGGAGAAGTTCTCCTTCAAAAGATATAGAAAGATATATTCTTTATCTTATACCAAGGTGGATAGCTTGGTTGGAATACCCTATGAAGGATAGGAGAAAATTTTCTCTCATAAGTTTCCAGAAGTTCAAGGTAGTTTTGTTAAGGCAAAGGATATGGAGTGCCTTTGTCTTTCTCATATCAACACTACAAAAAGAACGCCCATATTTCAACCAATTATCAGATTCTACAGCTTTCGTTACAAGGGTTAATTGTACCAAGGAAGGGTGATAAGAATACCCTTAAGAGGAGTGACATGTATATTCTAGACTTTTTAGTAAACCTCAGGAAGGTTAATCTCATGAGACATATCCTCATTATGATTCAGAACATCAAGAATGGAAATCTAAGAGCTCAGATTATAATGTATCCTACCCTGCTCTCAAAGTTTATAGTTCGGTGCCTAGAATACTTCAAGATCCCCTGCAGCTCCAAGACGAGAAATTTCAAGGTGATACTGATCAGTGATGACACCCTGAAGAGAATAAAAGTAAGTTTTTCAAAGTAATCATGTGAATTCTATGATCTACCTAAGGAAGTGGCAGAATCCTATCCATAAAATGTTGAAAAACCCAAACCATCAAAGAAAGCAGGAAATAAAAGAAATTTTAAAGAATTGGAAGTTGAAGATAAAACTCCCAAAGCCAAGGAATCCCAATCCGCACCTCCTAAACCCAAAAATCAAAAGTCCAACCCGGATGAGGTGGTAGCAAAGTGGAGGGAGGATAAGAAGAATAGATAAGTACGGGAGCCACAGTTCGGTTTGGATCCTACTGAGACAGATCCCTTGAAAGAAAAATATGCTGATGAGCTAGAGAAATATGCCAAGGAGAAGAAACACAAAGAGAAAATGTCTGAGACCAAGATTGTTCCAACTATCTTGAAGGCTACTGAGGTTTCTTTAGAAAATATTCATGTTCTTAAATCTTTCCTTGTGAAACAATTGCCCAAGACTCTGGGTAAGAGGTTTCTGTCTCCAGAAAAACCACAAGATAGGACTGTGGAAGAGAACAAAGATGCAGAAGAAGTGCAAGAAGTTGAGAGCAGTGGTGGCTCTGATGATGTGATCAATCAGTTTGAAGAGTATCATGAAAAAGGGAGTGCTTCCGAAAAAATTTCACTCTGGACTTCTCAAGAAGGATCCTCAAAATTGGCTACACCCGCAGATGATGCGAAGGGTGAAGAGGAAGTGAACAAGCCATCTGAGGAAGAGAGTCATAGTCATGACTTTATCCATCCTAAGGAAGTTGAAGCCAAAGATGAAAAATAGAAAGTGGATGAAGACAAAATTATACAATTATCCGGAAGTGAGCATGAATCTTATGATGAAGAAGTAGTACAGAAAATTGATAAGGGTAAACAAGTTGTTATTGACACCCCAAAAAAAGATATTATCAGGAAGAAAAAAGCCAGAGGATCCTCTAAGAGGATGTTGGTAGAGTTAGAGGAAGAACCATCTCCTAGTAAATTGTCTGATTCAGAGTCATCTGCATTGGGACATGATTTTTTTGTTGAGTCCCTACTGAAATTGGTTGATACCATTATGATATTTCCTACAATATATTCCATATGCCAAATGCTTTAGCACAATATGAATCAGAAGATAGAATCTGTATCCATGGAGATGGATAAATGTGTGAAGATTGAGGAAGAACATAAAAATTTTCTCATCAATTATGAGGTCCACATAAAGTTGTGTAGCAAAATGACTCTATGGTCAAATAAAATCAATGAAGATTTGGTAGAGCATGATCTATTTCAAGAAGATGTTAAAGAAGCCTTTGGTACTGAGGATGTAAAAATTAAAAATATTTCAGACAGTTTTCAGGAAAAGCTAATTCTAGAACAAAGTTCTCAGATTTAGGATGTAAAAGACTTGAATGGGAAGCTGAGCTATATTTTTCAAAGCTTGAAAACAGAGATGGATCTCCAAATCGAGATGCAAGAATATATTTTGAAACAAGATGATTTTCTGATTTCTCAGGAAGAGTCCATGAAGGCTCAGGCAGAGGTCATGAAGGCTCAGGAAGATAGGATCAAGGTGTTAGAAAAGCAAGCTGAGGAAGATCACAAAGATCTGAAGAAGTTTAATACCATTGTCAAAATGCTAATGCCCAAGTAAAAAGAAACAAAATAGACCACTCTGATCTTTTGTTGCATTTTTTCCTTGTAATAATTATTTCAATCGTAATAGAATTATTGTTGTGTTTTTTGTTTTCTACACTAATATTTTTGGTACTTTATTTATTTCCATTCCCTCATACTCTTTTTTAAAATCATAAAGGGGGAGAAGGAAAAATAATTCTATAGAAGATAAAGAAAAAGATATATCCCTAAGTAAGGGGGAGTTTATTTAAGGGGGAGTTCTCATTATGAATATTTCTTCATTCAAATAAAATTTCTCATTCCAAAAATCTAGAATACGATCTATAGGGTTCTAAAGCCTAAGGGGGAGTTAGTCATATTCACCATTGTCCATAAACAAATGGAGATAAGCTTTAATTTCAAAGTCTATAAATTTATTCTAATTCCTTACATTCTTTTTTCCCAAGGATGTTTTTCTTTCCAAAAAGGGGGAGATTGTTGATTCAATAAGGTTTTCCTTATGACTTTTCCATTCCTTCGTGAAAAAGGGGGAGGTTGTTAAGTCATTAAGGTATTCTTATGACTTTACTATTCCTTCTTGTTTTGAAAATCACAAACACCTTATTTCAAGGAAAAACTCATTTTACCCTTGTTTTATTTACATAAGGAAAATTTACTTTTTCACAGAAATCTATCCTTACCATGTTTTCATTGGTCATATCAATATTTTTCTTAAGTATAAAAATCAGATTCATATCTAAAACCTCATTATCGTATAATAATTAGATATAGAATTCTGTTTTAGGATCCGAAGTCCTGTTATGACCTTTTATGAAGTTCTACTCTGAATTCCCTCTTACGAACTTTTATGAAGTTCAACTCTGAATTCTAATTATGAACTTATATAAAGTTCTGACTATGAATTCTGATGATGAATTCTAATTATGAATTCTCATTATAAATTCTGATGATGAATTCTAATTACAAATTCTAATTACAAATTCTGAGGATGAATTCTGATTACGAATTCTCATTACGAATTCTGATGATGAATTGTGATTCTGAATTCTCATTACGAATTCTGATGATGAATTCTGATTATGAATTCTCATTAAGAATTTTGATTGTGAATTATGATTATGAATTATGGATACAAACTTTTATGAAGTTCAACTCCGAATTATTATACAAAACCGAATCCGAATATCTCTTTATTATGGACTCTGAATTTATTTTTGGTTACATTCTGAACTTTCATATTTTCTTACATTCTGAATATTAGTTTTAGTTATGTTCTATTATAAAATGATGTTGTGTCTTCAGTTATCAAATAACTGTTGTTTTAGTTACACATGTACCGGTCCCTCCAAAATTCAAGGAAGAATATGACCGTTGGTGGAGGGAGCTGACTGTTGGAGTTATGCTTATAAATAGGATATAATTTGAAAAGAAGCACAACACTTGACAACATCTTTGAAATCTGTGCTTAAATGTTGTTGAAGTGATTTCTAGAGAGAGAGGATCTTATAAACTCTAATGCTTCGTGCAGAAAGTTTTAACAGCTTGTTAAAACTTTGCTTCGTGCAGACTTGCTTCGTGTGACTCCGATTTTTGTTGTGTAAAATCGAGGACTTCAGGGGATAGGAAGATAGAGGTGTTGACTACCAGATTGTTGAGGGCTTGTGGGGATAGTAAGACAGACTCCGATCATCGTATCAAGGGCTTACCCTGGTGTGGGTAAGACAGACTTTCTTGAAAGTATAAATCAAGGGACCTCTTTTCCAGGGTTGTTGGATACCCTTCTCTTTGGGTTAAAAGATTTATTATTTGTTACTTGTAGTGTTACAACTTTGTGTTCCGCTGTGCATTTGGTATAGTTAAGGAAAGTATAACTTTCTTATACTTCCTTACTTGTACTCTGATTATATAGGATTCTATAATCTTTAAGGTAGAATCTTAGTTGTTGTAAATTTTTTTTAAGTTTCATTTCTGGAATCACTTTTCTGGAATCAAGCAAGTTATTAGAACTTAGAGGTGTTGTGAATTTTGGTTATGCAAAATTTCCTTAAGGATTTTTTTAATGTATACAATTCACCCCCCCCCCCCCTCTTGTATTTTATCATATCATACTTATATATTCGATCCTACATTTGGTATTATAGAGTATATCATACTCACATACCATCTAACAAAAACCACATACCTCCCTCTGGTAAATCCTCGATTCAAACCCTTATTATCAAGTGTAATGGGTCATTTTGGGGAAAAATAGAAATAAATAATAAGAAAAAAATAAAATAAAATGAAAAATTAGAGAGATTTTATATGAGAGAAAAAATAAAAATAAAATACAAGAGGGAATGTGAACGAGAAGAATAAAAGAAGAGAATAAGAAAATAAGAATGAGAATAAGAATAAATGGTGGGAGAATGCGTGTGATTAACTGGTATATAAAAATAGCTGATTTATATTAATTACGAAACAATGTTTAAACAATATTAAAAAATGAAACTAAATAGATTGAAAAAAATTAAATAACAGATGTAGTCCCTCAGTAGTACCCTCTTTTGATCTCTTTCCATCACCCTCAACAGTTCAGCAAGCCCCTCTATTTATGGAGTGTATAATTAATTCCATATACCTCATTAATGATTACATATCTTGGTCAAGATAATCTTTATTTTAGAAGAATACTTGGATACCTGTCTGAATAAAGATATTACATATTTATCAATAAGATATTAGTCCTTACTATTTTTTTATAGTACCCATGATTTTCGGCATGAATGAAAATATTATAGTGAATCCTTCAATCTTATGTAGGGATTATGAATAGGTTATGAAAAATGGAATACACCAAGGTGTTTGGAAGGTGATACAATGATGGTAGTGGAATAACATAGATCCTCAAATCATATAGCCTTCAATGTGACCATATAATTATCATCTCATCATGAATGGAATATCCCCCTTTGAAATGAGATCAAGGGTTTCTTATATGTTCCTAGAGGTGATCCGAGTGGTATGGAGCCTTGTAAGTGGTATTTGTCTTGATCATGTGCTTTCTCTAGATCAGAACTAGTGGTTCTTTTGTGTTGCATTGGCAGCCAATGATGTCAAGAAACAAAGTGGAAATGTCTAAGTGGGGTGATGCTTGGGCGAAGTGGGACAACATCATTTTTGTTATGATGAATTTTTAATTCATCAAAAACCTCCCACATTAGTGATAAGATTGACCACCATGATTTTTTATAATAAACTCGATTGCTTTAGTTGCATAGAAGCCTACTATGGGGACGAGATCCCATAACACTTTCACACAAACATGATTGGGCCAAGACAAAACATGTGGCCTATATGGGACTTATACCAACCTATGCTATATGGGATTATCCCTATGGTTATTATCTACTGAATCTTCTTGAGTGGCTCTCAAAGTGGGGTAGATTTGTCTACTGTCCCTTCTAGGATGGATATGTGGCTGATATTCCTACCTTAGTTGATTTCTTCTTTGGTTGGATAATTTTTTACCTAAAAATAATTAAATACACATAATAAGTTATTAAAAATAATATTAAATAAGATAAATAATTAAAATACCCCCATTTATATTCATTTTAATTTTCAATTATTATTTTTCACATTTTTAACAAACAATCAAATTCATGGGAATGTTCTTTTAAATCCATCAAAAAATCATTAAAATTTATTAAAAAAATTTCATGATTTATGAGTGCATCAATGATAAGTTTATGAATCATATTTGGGAATTATTTGAATTAAAAAAATATTTAACCCATCTTATACACTAAAATTAGGACTTATATATTTAAATTTATAAAATATACTAAGATAATAAATCTTGTTTTATTGATGACTTGATAATTGAAATATATTACTAAATCATGCATAAGGAAACTTATGGGATCTTTAAATTTTTTTAAGGAGATAGAGATTGGGAAAATATAGGAATTTTGGGATAGAGTAGTTATGCTAGCATAGAATCTGTAAGATTCGGTGTAAACAACCTGAGACAAAAAAAATTGGTCCTAATATACTGACTACATTATCACCAAAAAACTAAAAAATGTTTCCATTACACATGTGAATATATTCATTTTTTGGACATATTAATCCAATTTTAATTAGTTTAATAATAACATGCATACTTTTTGATATTCTTTTCTCCTAGTCCACACTCCCCATTATTTTAATTCATTTATCCTAAGTAAAATAAACTTTTAATATGCTTTAATATTTTCTTGAAGTAAATTACCCTGGGTTTTCCCACTAAATATTCTTCAACACCTTTTTCACTTGTTTGAGGTGGTGTAGTCACCATGAGATATCCAAGAAAATTACATAACCATATATCTTATCTTAATAACAACACCAAAATGTAAGCTCAAGCCTTTTTAAATGCTAGTCAACTCATCCAATGCAAGATCATGGTTACTCTAAGGGGATAATAAATCCTTGTGATGATCATTCAAGGATGTAGATCACATCACAAGCATTTATATTATTTTAGAAAATACCATTAGACCATAAATCCTATTTGATTATTTTTATCTGCATAAATTAGGAAATTCCAAAAATAGAGTATATGATTTTCCCCCATATAAGAAAAGATGAAGAAATATAATAATGTGATGTCTTGGAGATCAATGAGGGAATACCCATTTTCCAAAGGATAAATGATGAGAAGTTCAAGATGAAAGATCATTAATAGGGATATATAATCCCACATGGGGTCTATTAAGATGATGTATGAGATGTCTAAGTATCTTTTTCCAGTGCCTATAATATGATGGGATGACTCTATATTTAGGGTCCCCACCCACTATGATGTAGTATATTTTTATTTTATGTTCACATATTTCACCCATTGTGCCACTTATAAGCCAATGTCAATGGGTAGCTAACTCAAGGGTTAAACCCTGAGGGTGGTAATATGGAATTTTTAAGTTTCCATTCTTTATTTTAGATATGGTTTGTTTCTTTTTTAGGGATGGAAATGAGGATTTTATGGGTTTACTGAGGAATTTATTACCTAACCGTTAACATCCCCACCATCATTCATCTTTTTTTATCAAATTTAATATCCTCCCTTATCTTACGAACCCTTCATATCATGGATTTCTAAAATTTAAGGGATATACAAGAAATAATGGAGTTAGGTGTGGCGGGAAATTGGGATCACAATAATAACATAATAATTATATTATTTTCATGAAGGAGGTGGATATTGGTGTGATAAAGAGGTATTGGTGTCATATTAAGCTTAAAATTCTAAATAAAAGGATGTAAACTATGAATGTTATTTTTTGGGTTATTAAAGTTCAATGAGATAGTTAATGTGTGAACAATAAAGGATCGTATATGAATCTCTTTCAGAATAACACTTCTAGCACAAACACTTTTTTATATATTTATCTTTTATTTGATTCCCATTTTCCATTTTTTTAAAATGTTTCTAAAATATTAAAAATACTGAAGTGAAAAACACTCATGTCAAATAGTTATCAAGTTGAATCTCTATAATAAAAAACCAATATTTTTTATTAGGTTATAACTTTGAGATTAAAATTTCATTTTATTTACCCTAAATTAAGGTTTCTATTAGAGGATCATATTGAAAACTATATATATATATATATATCCCATTTTACTATAATATCAAAACTAATCACTCATCCTTCTTTTAAAAAATTATGACAAATGTATATGCATGGAAACATTTAATTTACTTGGTTCATCCCAAACTTGGAAAATTTATAATGGATATAGTGAGTTCACGAAAATCATATTAGTATCACTAGATCTACTAAACTAATTATATAATTTTGGGACATCCACTATACCATGATAATCCACCCTAATATGAAGTCCATTACTGATGAAAATGACTCTGATATATAAATTGAATAATTTATTAAAATAGTAAAGTGTAAATATTGATAAATTATCGATATAACCACTTAGTTGGGAGATACATTTCTTATCATCACTATCCAAACTTTAATTAATTATCAGAAATTACCTCTAGTTTTCAACACAACTCATTCACATACACAACCATCAATATATATCTATGCTTTTTATTCATTATATGGCTTTTCTAACATGTATTATTACAAATCATTATCCACTTATCAGTCTTGGTTCCAATAATCTGACCATATTCTTAGATATTAAATTATAATACCATATTTTCTCCCACACCATTTTCTATATATTAACTCTTTGTGTATTCATCATTATTTCATGAATCCTCTTTACTAAAATATTTTTATACATGGATGCATTAATCATTCACGACATCCACTTGTGATGACATCTTCTAGAATCCCAATTTACTTGGATCATTATTTTGTTCCACATTTTTTACTCTTATATTCTAATTTGATAAATTATATTCCATTATTATTCTCTTATAGTGTATTATTGACACTTGGCTCATAAAGTTGTAACATTTAACTTTTGGTAAAAAAAGGCAGAGATTCTATTTTAATTTCTTCTTTTACCATTGGGATTCATGTGTGATACATTTTTGACATTATTATTCAATTTTTTGATCTTAATATTATATTATTAATGAAAAATATGATTATTCTTGGTCACCCATGAAGACTTGTATTAGACGTGGATACATATACAATGTTTTTCACCCACAAAAATTTATTATCTGACCCATAATATAATTTTCTGATATAATAATCGCTATTTATTTATATTTATCTTCACTATTAAATTATTGGTATTTTTTCAATAGAATTATTTTTCAATATTATAAAGTTATATATATCACTAGGTATTTTCATTTTTGGTGAAATATGTGAATCCCAATCATGTAGGGACCCACAATA
Source organism: Viscum album (assembly GCA_963277665.1). Taxonomy (NCBI): domain Eukaryota; kingdom Viridiplantae; phylum Streptophyta; class Magnoliopsida; order Santalales; family Viscaceae; genus Viscum; species Viscum album. The sequence goes on along the minus strand of OY728120.1, from coordinate 2,042,602,048 downwards.
CATTTTAGTTATGTTTAAATGGTTGGTTAATGGAAACCATGAGAATAAACCATGTGCCCCCCAAGTGCATCTAGTGTTATCGGCATAGTTGTTTCATGATTTCTCAAATAGTGTTGTAAAACCCTGGAACTATATCAGCTCTTTAAAAAGTGAAATATATATTCCACCCACATTATTTTTCTCCCTAAATTTTGTTTATACCTTATTTAAAATAATATAGGGATTGGGGCGTTGAATCTTGCACCATTTTTTCACCATTAATTTTTGGTGGATTCTAATCAATATTATTCAAAAAATATCCAAGTTAGTGGATTTCTTCCTTATTTCTTGTTTTTATTCTCTCCCCTCTTATTGGTTTACCTATTCAACTTTTTCTATGGTGGCTTAGGGTTTGTATTCCATAAATATAATGATAGGTTTTGTGATTCTTAGTTATTTTACCCCAATAAAGTTCTATACTATTTATCACTTTTTTATTCACCCCATTCTCCAATGGTTCCATTGATTAAGGTAGGTGGTTTCATATGTTTCTTTTTTTTGAGGAATGTCAAGTGCTTTCTTACTTTTAAAGGTGTGTTCCAAAATCTTTAAAATATTTTTGTACCAACTTTGATTATATATATATATATATATATGAAATACTTTTTTAAGACTTAAATTTTGGTGTGTGTAGTTCAATTGTTTTCAAATCATGTTTTCCCACAAGGAAGTAGAGATGCATATTACATGTTTTTTGAAATGATATTTTGAATGAATATGGTTATAACAGTAAAAATTGAATTATTTAAAGATATTATGAAACATGGGAACCTAGGGTTATTATATGGGAAACCTAGTATAATTACTATTTGGAATTTATAAACTCCCCCTAGGGTTGTATTATGTGACTAGATATAACACTATTATGAATTGGAAGTGACTTTACATCTAATAATTGACATATATCTCCATAGTGTCCCACAAAAAGGTGAATATGATTGGTTTTTAGACATATTTACATATGTGTATCTTAGTTTTCCATGACCATCGCAACCACAGGTCTTACCCCTATATTTTTTTTTAAATTTTTATTTTAGTGGTTTCTAATTTAATGTTTAAACTGTAATAAATCATATTACATGTTCCTTTCCAATAAAATTTTAAAATAATATTTTCATAAGGTTTATTTCCAAACTATCATGCTTGGATTATGTGAAAAAGGTTTTTTACGGAATACTTATTGAGATATTTTGAGAATAGTTATTCTCAGATCTTATATACACCCTTTGGGTGTATGTAAATCTTGTTTTAACTTATATAAGAAAAGTAAAGACAGTAATTGTGGGTGGTGGAAGCTGAAGATATCTGAATTTGGGTTGGTGGTGGTGACAATATAGGGAGTTATCCCTCTTGTCAATGGAAATGGGGAACAATTATTTTTCATTATAGTTTTTTAGTATCCACTTTTATCACCATATCACCTTCCCATCACATTTTCATACTTCTGTTTTAGACTCATTTTATATTCTTTCTTGACCTCTTTTTTTTATTTTTTGGTTATTGAAGGTCATTTTGGTGTATGTGGTGTTACGGTTTATTTATGAGTTTTTATTTATATTATGTCATGTGGGTTACTTTATTTTTTATGTTTTACTTATTCTTGTTCATAATCTTCATACACATGGTAAGGTTATTATAGGTTACTTATTAAGAAAATTTCTTATAGTAATTGATTAATTTGGTTAAACCATTCTAAAAGGTGTATTCTTGATTTCAAGACACTAGTTACCCACCCATGAGGATTGGAAATTCCATTTGGACATTATCATAGAATGATTCATGTATCGTCTTAGGGGTTTCATGGGCTGGTTTGTGAAAAAGTTGTATAAATGCCCAATTTTTTATGATATTTGATAAGTTTAAAAAGATATGAGATAGTTTCATACAAAATATGTGAATTTTATTGATTATTTTTTTCTTTTAAATTTATTCGTACAAAATTTATATTTATTTTGAGATTGTTAATGTTTTTAAATGAGGTTATTTACACATTTTAATAGTCTTAGTTATTCTTATTTCATTTTATATTATATCATACACCCTCAAAGTTGTCATATGAACCCTATAAATGGATTTACAGTTAATGTCTTGTGAGAAAATCCCATAGTGGATTAGAATATAAATGAGGTGGAACTGAGAACCATATAACAAGGAGTGGGGAATAAACTTAATCAGGATAAGGAAGTATGATTGGTTCTATGTTAGAATAAATATTAGGCTTCGTTGTTTCTTTAAGATCATATCTCATCCTTCTCAGGAAGTGAAAATCCTCAAGTTTCAGATGAGAGGTTGGATAAAATTGAAATTATAATTGAATTCATCAAGACTATACTTTAAATTAATGAAAAATATGAATCTTTATGCTCAAATATTCTATAAATAATTAGTGATTATACATTTTTCAAGCCATGATCAAGAGAATATTGAGCAGAATACTTTAATTTTATTTTTATTGAGAAATTTTATGAAGATATGATGTAATTTATGAATTCTTAAAAGATTTGGGTGCTCTAAAATACCCCTAAATGGTTATAGAGTTTGAAAATCAATTCATCAAGATTTATCATTTTCCTATCTAGATGGTTTTGAGTGATGGATTGAAATCTCAACAGTTTGAAAGGGTCCTTTGATAAAAAAATACTATCCTATGTCTTTCAATTAAGGAATTACACCCATATAGAAGTGGTAGAACAAGCCCTGATGGAATAGATAAATTAGTTTTAGATATCAAGAATAGTTTATGATACTTCCATGACTAGTGGAAGTGGTGGAGAAATTATAGAAAACAAGAAAAATAATGATGAGTTTATAAGGGTATTTAGAAATAGATCTAAGAAACCATATTAGTTTGTAACATCATTAATAATGGCCAGTGGATGTTTTATTTTTAATCAACATTAAAAGGATGGGCTCATAAAACATTTGTGTCAAACATCACCATGAATTTTCGTACTAATAGATGTTTGATTCACTTTTAGAGATTTTATAGATCCATCATATCTCCTTAATGCGGTGAAGGATTTTTGGTTACTATGGGATCCATATATTAGTATGTTATTTAAAAATTAATTGGGTCCCAAACTCATGGTTGTATAGGGAGGAGTGGTTCATATTATATAAAGATTATATTGATTTACAAGACTTAGGTTAGTGGTGGTATTTAGATCCACAGTAAAGAAAGTGTGTTGCATGTAATGATGAGAGTGCCCATAGAATTTGAGGTAGGGCCGATGACTATGAGAGGTAATGTAACAAACTAACCCAGATTACAATGTAAAGTAGTATCTCGGTTGATTTTCTATCGACCTTAATGGTATTCATAATATCCATGTAAATGTGAATAGCACACAAGAATCAATAACAACCTTAATAAATGATTCCACCCATTAAAAGATAATAAAATCAAAGTAATCTATAGAAACATTATCACATATATAAATAAACAAAACTATAATAGTCTATAAGGTAATAATATAAAAAATTGAGGAAGATAAAAACTACCAAAATCGTTATTCTAGTGGTCCATGACAACCCATCAAATCCTGGGACACATGTCCTCATCCAACTATTCATGGACCCAGAAAAAGAATTCTAATACCACAAAAATAACTATTATAGAAACAAGAAGATTTCAAAAAAAACCGTACAAGAATGGGGTGATCTTCATATCCCAATAAGGTCCCACAAATAATTTCATATATATATTACATTACTAATTAATCCGATGATGATCAATTTAAGTAAAACCAAACTTGATTAAATAAAATTAAACATTTATTTCCAACATAGTAAGAAAATGGTTTTACTTCATGAATATAATCAAATATATGACCTTTTAAAGATAAAAAGCATTTCTAAAGAATTTTTAGTGTAAAACATTACTTATGAATACACATCAACTAGAATTTTTAGATCTTTCCATATTTAAAATCATTTTAAAAATACATAATAACCAAATAAATGAAAATATTAAAAATATGGGATAAAAAAGATTCAAAGAATGTATCTATATAAATAATTTAAAGCATTTAAATATATAAAAAGTGATAATATAACACCACAATATGGAACACAAGATCTAGGAGTGTTTAGATTTTTAGGGTAAAAATCATGGTGAAATAGGTGTCCAAGTTACATTACCCTAGGTTTATGGGCTATAGGGGAAGAGTCCACAAAAAGAAGTACTCCTTTTTCCTTAAAAAATGTTTAGTTAGTGTCCCCTTCCTGGATAAGTAATTAAACCTACCCAATTACCCATATCCCCCTAACAACTATTGTCTTACCATTTGAAAAAACCTCAATTTTTTTTCTTCAATCCAACTGAGCACATAATGCTCAAAATCATTTAAGAACGTTTCAAATGAGAAATCATTGAATTGAGGAAAATATTTCTTGAATAAATACACTTTTCAATAAAACATTCTTTGTTATTCAATTTAAGTTCATGATAAATATGCTTTGAAATAGTAAAAATAAAATTTTTGATTTCACAAAAATATCATTGAACACATTTCAAAATGATAAAATATGTTTGCTGAAAAATATTTTTAAAAAGTGAAAGGAAATCCAAAATTTAACATATTATCATGAATAATCATTTTCACGATCAAGCCCATATAAATTTTAAAGTAAATTGGGTGAATAATCATAATTAAAAAAGGATGAAAAAATATGAAATTACCTACCTTGAATATCTTTGTGGACAATCACAATAATGATGTTACTACAAGTTAAGGAGTGGAAAATTTTTAGGTTGAGGAGTGAGACAACCTAGAATCACACTATCTGTGTAATAGGAGAAATAACCCTAACTATCATCACCAACTAATAGTAAGAAATAAAACATAATATATGAGTTCTTAGACAATAGAGAAGGAATAAAAAACCTATGATCATCTAAATTTTCCATTGCAAATGGTTCCTAAATTGGATGAGTGAAATCAACCCATGGAGGTAAGAAAATAACCAGTTAATGAAATCGTTGAAGTAAAGTGAATTTTTCCATGAAAATAACTTTATATGGTATTAAAATCACCTTATTCCCAGAGTCCCTAGTTCCTTACAATGTATGGCAGGGTAGTTATAAGAATTAATAAATATGTTATGGTTTTAATAAAACTGAAAACCCATAAATATTATGTCATCAAGTTTGACCACCAAAGGATCGAAATTTTAGACCTAGTAAATAATCTAATCTAGAAAAATAGAATTATAGATAAATTTTTCTCTCCTAATTTAATGTTCATTGTAAAAATTACAGAGTTACTGAAAATGAATTGAATGAGTTATGGGTGAATAAATAAAAAAATGAATCTTGATAGACATAGTATCTAGATAAAATGCATTGGATGTAAATACATAACTAGTATAATATTCGGTCTAATATTGAGTAGAAAACATTAATTAAAATTATCACTGGAATCTTATATATAATACATAAAATTTCATAAAATATTGACTTTCTATTCAAGAGATATCATCTGATTATTAAATTTCATTAAAACTATCCATAGATTTTGAGTTCTAGGTTGTAACACGTTTTTGAATGGTTTAGTTGTAATTCAATAATACCTAAAGTTTAATAAAATGATTATAATTGATTTAATAAATAAATCACAACATTTTAGCCTAATTATGGTTTAAAAAAATGTTATATTTGAAATGGTGAGGTGTAAAACAAAGCACCAACCTTTCCATTGATCAAAAACTCCCAATTTATGAAAAATTGATTAGAGCGGCCCTAGAAATCACCCAAAAGAATACTTTAAAAAAATAAGTGGTCAAAAGAGTCAAAATAAGCAAGATTTGTAATGATTTATGATTGGTTAATTGAAATAAAATGAAAATGAAGTACTTGGAATGTTTAGGTTAAGATGTGAAAATTCTTCCCACAATAGTGTTTTCTATCCTGAGTAAGATTTCAGCCCAAAAGATAGAAAACATAGAGGATAAAATAACTCCCACATTTAATCCACAAGGTTTAAGGTCCTTGAAAAGGAAGACTACTCAGCCAAATGCATCCAAACAATATAATTCCCAGGTAATGGCCAAGAAATCATTATAATGAAACCTTTAATTATAACCCTAAAGTTCAACACATGTCTCAAAAAAACTCAAAAACACTGATAGCAATATCAAATCAACCAGAAAGAAAATTAGACCTTTCATTGGTCTTCCAAGAATTTATAAATTCACTAAAAGATAAAATGTTATAATGATCCATCAATTATCTAACCATACACTAGAAATGAATTGACTGAAAATGATTTCTATCCTAGAAAAATACTCAACGGTAATTGTATATTTTCAACACCAAAAGTATCTCCTAAATGTACATGTAAAATAAATTCCTAGCACCTTCAGGTTCCTAGTCCATTAAGAATACACAAGTTCTAGTTACCCATGTATAACACTAAGGATAATCCAAGTCCAACCAAAAAAATCTCAAAACAACTAGTCCGGTGTACAAATAGGGAACTGAACTCTTGTGAGGGATTTTTTCCATCACATTATGATTGAGATATAACCATAAATTGAAAAAATATGATAACATGGAAAAAACCAACCAAAATAGATCCAACAATAAGCATAAGGAGACTACACTAGAAGTAATAAAAAAGAGGTACTTTGAAATAAATCAACCCTAAACATCCAAATGATCTCAAAACAAGATTCCATACAATAACAAAGAGTACAAAAAACCTCACGGGATGAAATCCATTCAAGTTGAAGTGTAACAACTTTCGAGGGAGTAAATCCACAAGGAGAAACAACAAGATATGAAGTAAGTGAATCCACCATCATGATCAAAACCAAGGTATATAAGAAAAAAATCACCAAGGAACACAAATAAAGACACCATAGATTCCCTTAACATGAAGGTCACTAAAAATAAAAAAAATACAACAGGGAAAACTCACACTAGTATTAGAAAAAGATAATAACTTATATCTATACTTGTAAATAACCTATAAAGAAAATTTTAAAATATAGGAATCCAAAAATCCGAAATCTCTGTACTCAAGATCATGAAGATACGATTCTCATAAAAGTGAAAGGAAAACTTTCAACATGAGAATTTCAATATTGGAGATCTCCTCACCATGTCAAATTCCATCATATTCACACTTCTCAAACTCAACTCATCAAAAATGATGATTCAAAAATGATTAAGTGACTGTGAGAATCCATAAAACCATATTCTTAAATTTATAATATTGATTCTAATAATGATATTGGAAAATAAATATCATCAAAAGAGAGAAACCAGGAACATGGAAAACCCCCAATGTCACAGGGTGGAAAAGAGAAAAAAAATCAAAGAAAAACAAAATTTTATTCACTCTGACATTATGATCAAAAGTTAGACTAGTATAAACTTATGCTAACAACTCCTCTAATTTTTGAAAATATTAACTCCAACGCCTATGGATTGATCCCTATTTTCATAAAGCATCATCATATGTGCATCCAAGATATAATAATCCCATAATTAAACTCCCCCTTTGGTTTAATAACTTATATATCCTCTTAAGGTGACCCAAGATTCCACACCATTTGGAAACTCCTAGAGCCTTCAATGAAATATTTTTATAATGGTAATGTTCTCCACACTATAATCACACAAAATGGATCGTATTTAGCTGAGAAGGTTATATAGGATCAAAAAACATCTATAAAAGATCATATTAAACAACTTCATTTAATGCGACCACTTATGGGGAATGTAAAATATTATTCCACTTTTCTAGCTATGATAAAACTAACAAGACCCTTTCAATAACTATTGATAAGAGGTCAAAAATACTTCTTAAATGAATCTTCCATGGTCCAGTTGAATTAATATTATAAAAATGTGAGCTTTAAGGAATTCATCATTATAAATATCATGAGAGAAATATACCACACTTAGAAATTGATTAGCATACACCACAACTGATAATTCACATTAATTGAAACACAAGACCTTAGAGACTTTTTACTTCTTCATTTCCTCTTGATACGACCTTTTAATGAAGAATGAATTGAAGATTACCCATGAATTTTTTTCCATACATACAGAAGTGAATCACAACTTCCCACAACTCTTTATTAGTTCCCTAAAATAAGGAGTTGATTGATTTAGCCTTCAAATCATTAAGAGTCTGGGTAAGGTCATCAACTTGTGAATTCCCTTATGAAAAACTAGAATGAATACTTTGGAGAATGGACTAATGAGTTAACTTCTTATCTTTCTTTTATAACATTCTAGAAGACATTTATAGACATCACCAAAACATAGTCTTATCAACTCAAACATAAAAAAATTCACAATTGAACACAGAGAATCCCAATGATTTTAAAAAATAAATCCACAAAACACTTTTATCAATTTATCATTATTTTTAAATAAAAAAAAAGATTTTTTTCATTGATAAAACATTACACATTTTTTCAAAATGTTTAATCAATATATAAATCCATTATAGTTTCAAAAATTCCATTACCAATTCATTGAAATTTTTACGTGTTTTCAAAATCATTATTACCTTTTACAAATTTAAAAACCATTTATAATTTTAAAACATTAAAAAAAGTCAATTTCCCATTATAAAATTCCTTTATTACACCACATAGGTGTCATTGAATATTAGTTTTCTTTGTAAAAATTTCCAGAAAAACAAACCTTTTGGTAATGGAAAATGTGTTTCAAAGAATTCAAATAAAAGTTGTTTTGAGATAAAAATTTCATTTTTTTCAATGGATTTAAAAACATAACGAAAGGTATTAGGATGTAACAAAAAAAATGGAAGTAAAATAACCCCAACCATAACCTTCAAAAATGAAATCACTTAGGTGGGGTCATTTTTGAAGAAAATGGAAAAGTTACCAAGTTTAGGGTTAAAATAAAACTATTCATGGATTTCTTATATGGATTGTTAAACCACACCCATGCCTTAAAAAAATCCTATATTGAATTCTAAATATCCTTTTTACCAAGAATCTCTCCAAATAACATAATTGATCAGAATGAAAAATTAAATTCTATAAAGTAAATACCCCCTCTGATACCATTTGTAATGAATTGACCTAATATACCATCTAAATAAGTTTCGGGGCAGATTTTACACAAACTAGAAGGGATATCTTGATCCCCATAGGTTATATATTAGTACACATACATCAAGAAACAATATTGGGTGATGATTTATCAGAATAAAATATAACAAAAAATAATGTACTTAGTATAATTACTCCACCAAAACATCATCACATAAGTAAATTAATAAAACTATAACATTGTAAAAGGATATGAAACAAAAAATTAATGATGATAAAAATAACCAAAACTAAGTTCTAGATGGTCCATTACTACCAACCATCAACTAGGTCCTGCCCATACCAACCAATCTCGAAACTATAAAAATAATTCGAAGATAACACAAACAACTACTATAGGAATAATAAGTCTGTAAACATAAAATGGTACAAGAAGGGTGTGAGATACAGAGCCTTTTAGGGTTGCACCAAAAATTTCATATATAACATAATTTAATTAATAATCAACTAATTCTATATTTACATAAAACAATGAATGATTAAATAAAATAAAATTTGGATTTCCAGCATATTTAAAAAATAGTTTTATTTTCAGAATTAGTTCTAGTAGATACCCTTTTAAAGAAAAAAACAATTTTCTAAGTATTTTTGGTGTAAAACAATAAGGATACATACATTTCAACTTTTATTTATATAATTTTTTAAATTTATATGCAATTTTGAAAATACATAATATCCAAAGTAATTCAAATATTAAAAATAAGGGATAAAATATAATCAAGGAATTTATCAATATTCAAAATTAAAATATTTTAAATATAAAAAAAGTGATAATATATCAAAAAAATGTTACATAGGATATTGGGTAAGTTGAATATATATTGTAAAAATCATGGTGATATTGGAAATCGGTACAGATTACCCTAAGTTTATGACCCAGAGGGGAAGGGTCACAAAATGAGGGTACTCTTTTTTCATAAAAATGTGTTTATTTAGTTCTATTTTCTGGCATATAAAATTAAACCTAGACCATTACCCATAACCACTTAAAACCCTAGTATTACCATGTGAAAAGACACCAAAAGTTTTTTTTCTTAAATCCAAAAAATCACATAATTTTTAAACTATTTTGATAAATAATCTTTTTTAAGATTCATGACTTTATAAATATAAAAGTGAATTTGGTGAAAAATCACAGTTCAAAAATGAATGGCCCAATATGAAGTCATCTTCTTTGAGTCTTTTGATGAACAATCCTGGTGACAATTTCCTTACAAGATAATGAAAAAAAACATTAAGGGAGAGGAGAAAGACAACATTGAATCATAATTTTTTATTAAGAGTGGAAATACCAATGACTATCATAAACACATTATAGTCATAAATCAAGAAAAAATTGGATTTCTTATCAAATAGAGGACTTACCTAACTATGATCAACCAAAGTCTCCATTGACAATGGTTCCTTAAGTTAGGGAGAGAAATCAACACAAGGAGGAAATAACATGACTGGTCAATGAAATCCATGAATAATGGAACATTGATCCTCCGTAAATCAATTTTATTGGTATTAAAATCATTCCCATGGTGTTCATGGAGTCTATATGGTTAATCGAGGGTTGGAGGGGACTTTTTAACAATTAATGAGGAGTTTACAGTATTAAAGAAATTTAAAAATCATAAAAATATTGTTAGTAAGTCTAAACTCATAGAGTTTCGTTATTTTAAACCTAATAAATGATATAATAAAGGAAAATTTTACTTTATATAATTATTTCTATACTTGTTCAATGTTCACCCATGAAATTTCAGAATTATTTTAAATGAATTGATGGATTTATGGGTGAATCATTAAAAAATATGATTCTAGATAGACGGGCAGCGCATATTTAATGTAAAAATTGTAGATTCATTTTATACATAGGATATGTAAAAATATTAAGTATAAACCATTAAATAAAATTTTCATTGGATTCTTATATATCTTCTATAAAAAATTATAAATTTTGAATGTTCCATTTTAGATATATCATCTTATTATTAAATATAATCCAAACATTACATATATTTAGAATACTAAGTTGGAATTAATTTTTGACAAGGTTATGTTGATATATATAACTCCATAAATTTTAAGTAATTTCTTGAAGTTTATATTTTTAACATATCCAAAAAATTCATCCTCTTTGGATTTGGTAAAAAAAAGTTTTGTCTGAAATGGTGAGGTAGAAAACCATGCACCAACTGTGCTATTATTCAGAAAAGTCCAAATGTCTCAAAAACAAACCAAAAAGAAACCAAAATGTTAAAGGTTTAAAATAATAAATGTTACTAAACATTTATTAAGGTGAAACATTATTTTCAAGAGATTAACTGATTATAACTCCATAGTTAAGGAGGTTTGACATGAAATAGTGACTAATATAGGTGACCTAGTGAAAAGTTTCTCAGGGTGTATGTGAGTGAGGACAAAGCACACTAAAATAACTTGTGTTATCTTATGAAGATATTAATTAGTATGATGAACCATTAAGGAATGTTTATGGGACCCAAGTAGGGCTAAAAATGTTTTTTCAAGGAATATGGGGTGTTTTTAATTCCTATATGTCACATTAGTATCATAAGAGGATTCTGTTAGAAAGTGTAGTGGCACTATCTAGTTTTAGATGTAGAGTTTTTTATCTGGGGGGTGAAAGTAACACCATATAATTTTAAAATATTAAAAGACTAAATTTTATGACCAATTTAAAAAATGTGTACCTTTATTTTAGAGAGACTATCTGATTAGAATTATAGAATTAAATAGGCTTCCCATGGAGTAGTGATTAGGATGGGTGACCTCCTGGTAATATTCTTAAGGTGTGTTGGTGAGGAAAAAGCACATTGAAAGGATATTTGTTCACATATTTGGACAGTCATTAGAATGGTGACCTAGTTGGGTATGTTGGTGGGCCCTAGGGATGGGACAAGACGTGTCAATTGGGAAACTAGGTTTTCTATCGGGCCCAGTTGTTACAAGTACCATACTCATTTTCTCATATATGAAATATTCCTTATCTGATATAGGTTCTTATCATTAATATATTTGTTCTTGTGTTATAGATCTATGGAATATTCTGTTTGATATTATTCCTTATATAATATAAATATCTACTCTTATTGATAATTAAGGGGAGTTATCATAGAAGTTTCTGATCCTCAATATGGATATATTTAATATTATTCCTAGGATGGACTATATGACCACTTTTAAAGACCAAATTTATTTTTACCAATAGTGGGTGAAATATACTACATCAAATTGAGGATGTCATTTCTTTCATGGATAATGAGACTCATAATGTAGTCAATAGGGACCAACACTTCTTGATAATGACAGGATTATATTCATGATTTCATATCTTTTGGTAGAGGTCAATGAAGGGGGACTTAAGTGTGGGATTCATTACATGGATATAGATTTTAAAATACTATTCCATGATTACTTCTCAAGGTTTCCTTTTTTCTAGGAGGTTTTGTTTTCTATTGATATCTTTCCTAGAATGAAAATGATTACATTTCCATGATATTGAATGAGAAAAAATGAATTGAGATAATTGAATATTCAATTGGATGATTAATAATCCATTATCTTCCTTATACCTTGTGTTTCTCCATGGTACACTCCCTTAATATTTTCTAAGATGGAATATGTTACTATTCACTAATGAATATATTATTTGGAATCTAGATAATTTTAATATTAAGAATAAATATCCTTTTCTTCACATTTATGACCTATTTAATTAGTTAAAATGGGAAAGGTGGTTTTAAATGATTGACCTCTAAATAGGATATCACTAGCTAACAGTGAAGGATTATGATATTCCCACAATTTCTTATTGAAGAATGTATGGTCATTGTGAATATCAAGTGATTCATTTTATTTTTATCAATTATTATATGGAATTTGTGGAACATACAAAGGATACATTTAATCAAAACCTTAACTCCATCATCATGGTATTCAATACTGACATGTTGGTCTACTCTAAATCTAAATAAGAGCATGAGAATCACATAAAGATTATTTTTGAAGTCTCTATTTTCATCATGTTTATGAAAAAATGATGAAGTTTAACGTATATATCTTGGAAATCAATTTATATAGACACGTCTTATTAGAATAAGGAATTTTAGTTATTTTTTAAAAGGTAATAGATTTTATGACCAAGGAAGAACTAAATAATGTTTTTGAGATATGTGAATTATTAGGTCTAGTGGGTTACTACCAATGATTTGTTAAGGACATAAATAGTCATTCATCACCCTCGACTACACTAATTTGGAAAGAAATTAATTTTCTATAGATTGAATAATGTTAAGTATCATTCAATGAGTGGATGTGTCATTTTAAAAATATTCCCTTTTATAATTCTAATTGTGTCCAGATAGGGCTATGTTGTATACTATTATTCATCAGATATGAGATTAGGTTTCATGATTATGTAGGGTTATCATGTGGTGGTGTACGCTTTTTATTAGCTCTATCTATATGAGATGAATTATCCCTACCATGACATAGAGATAGCAGTGATGACACATGATCTAAAGTGTTGGAAGAATTATATTTATAGTGAGAAAATCATATAGTATCCCCATCATAAAATCTTAAGTTATATTTTATCTTAAATTAGAATTTGATTTTAACCCTGCCTATACACTAATAATGGGGAATTTTTTTCAGGATGCTCCTAATAGAAAATTTATATAAAAATATTTTAAGGAATTCAATTATGAGTGGTTCCTAATAATCTTTCTTTTACTCAGATAAATTTAAGGTATAAGAAAGAGGATGAGAAAATATTAATTTTAAGTATTTAGATTAAACTTTATCTTCTTGAGGTTACATATATAGAGTAAATTGGGGACATTGAAAAATAATGAATTATGAGGAATATAAATTTTATGGAGAACACTAATGAGTGTTCACTATTTCCCTAGGGAATCATCTGTTTTCGGAACTTATGTGTGGTTCCTATGCACAAAGGGAAAGTAGTGATGAAATATTTCCATCATTCATTATGGAAAGTCCATAATAGGGGTAATAATATGTATTATGATATGGTACATCGTTATTGGTATCCTATTATAAGATATAAAATAGCAGATTTCATGTCATGATGTTACAACTATCAGTAGGTTAAAGAGTAACATTAGAAATATTCCAATTTTCAGTAGTTTCTTCCTACGCCCACTTAAAAATGGGATAAGATATCAATTGAATTTATCATTGGGTTGCCTTGAACACCTTTAGATAATAATGCTACATGTTTTGTGATTGACCAATTGAAAAAATTAGTTCATTTCTTCCCATTAAATGAAAGCACCATTTTTGAGGATCGGAGTAAGTTACATGTGAATGAGATTATTAAACTGAACAAGGTTAATTATGCTATAATTTCTAATAGAGATCACAAATTGACCTCACAACTTGGTAAGTTTCTTAAATTGGGGATGGGGTTCAATGCGAAAATAAGAAAGAAATTTTATCCTCAAATATAATTTCATATAGGGTGGGTGATTTGGATTTTAGAGTACATGATCCATGATTATTTCTTGGATATTAGAGGCACATGAGATACCCATTTGTTACTAGTTGAGTTTTCTTATAGTAATTGATACCAGTATTCAATCAAAATGGATCCTTTTTATGTTTTGGATGGTCCTCCATGTCAGGATCCCATACGTTGGACTGAGGCGGGAAGGACTTCTCTGATGGGATGAAGCATCATTCATGAGGTGATGGGTTTGATTTAGATTATTCAGTAATGATTGGTTTTTGTTAGATCATACATAATTACTATGCTGATTTTTATTATAGTTATTTATATTTTTTATTTGGTTATTGTGTGTTCATGAATGTGTTACCTTATTTGGGTCAAAAAATCATGGAAATAATGGGAACTTCACTTCATAAAATGTGAGATACATTAAATTCATTAAAAATATTAACAAGGTCACATATTAGTTTTCATTTAACCCTATATGGAATACATTCATGAAGTCTTCCATGTATCTTAGTTAAAGAAATATAATCCCATTACCTACCATGGGTTTAACTAAGAATAGCTATAATTTGAGGTATATGTTTTAGTGCCTGAGAATCTGATCCAAATTGTTGACACTAAAGATAAAGTGCTATATAAAAAAAATTATTCCATTAGTTTAGGTATCAGGGATGTCATGACCCGTCCCCCGGGGCTCGTGTCGTGACTACCCCAGGCCCGCCTCCATAGGCTAGGGGATGAAGACTAGCACCAAAAGGGGTATTCCCTATAACTGGGAAGGCATTTCCTTTATAACCAAAAGAGTGCTGAAAGTAAATGGGGTCGGAATACAATCCCAACAATAAAGGTACAAGTACAACTAAATTACAATACAACTGAAGAAAAAGAAAGACAGAAAGTGGATCATCCTCCGAGGTTCCTACCTAAAGGATAGGTACAGATCACCTCATTAGAATTCCACATCTGCCTGTCTCCTCTGTGTACTGAAAAGTCGTATGGTCCACCTCTTGGCACCGTCCATTCCTGGTGCTCTCATCCTCAGTTATCATTGTCCGTTGTATGCACCAAACACAATGAATTATGGGCATATCCCATGTAGGGGTGAGTATAACGATACTCAGTAGGGACCTCGAGACGCTCAAGGTCTCACAAAATATCCCATGGATAAACCAAAAGTATGTAAACCAGTGACAACCCTACTTAGGTATATTCCCATACATATACCTATGTTATCAAGTATTCCCATCTCAATCATGAGGAAACACAAGGTCCAACTCAAAATCCCAAGGCTCAACTATTCTGCAAAGGAAGTAAATTCACGAAGGTAAGTACCACACTGGTATAGACTCATCTCACACTAAGTATAACTTAAGTACAATAGTATAGATGATTAGATGTAACTACTGAATCATCTTACTCTATAAAGAAGCTGAACCGCACAGGATCTCTAGAAGCTGACACACACATGATCACTAGGTACATCGCCATACCCACACAGGATCCTAGTTAATCTCCAGTACATCGTCAGACCCACACAGGATCCTAGTATATCTTCACGTCACAGCCAGCTATTGGGTTCCCGCACTATGTCTGCTTGTCTTCGGGAGGATCTTCTCCACAAGTCACTTGGTAAATATTCCAAATACTATAAAGTCTCGTCAATAAGTATCTCAAAGGACCTTCACATCATAGGGGTCTCAACGCAATATACGGCGCATCATTCTGACGCTCGGTCTGTGAGTTATTAGCCATTTTTTGCCCAAGGGCCCGGTTGTATACATGCTTGATCCCACACGACCATTCCCCAACTTTATCCAAAACTTTATTGAGGTATACCAAAGAGACCGTCTCACTCCAAGGTTTCCATTTCCATAGGCGGTTTGTCAATCAGACGTCTAGTGATAAATATATGGTCAAAAATGCGTAAAAGGGTTGAAGTGGGTCTGGGTCCGGTCCAACCCGTTTGGACCGACCCTGCCCAACCCGACCTAGAAAGACTCAGTCTGGGTCGACCCGGACCACCCCACTAGGTCTGCCTCGGCCACGGTGTTTGTCATGAGGGAGCGGGGAAGCTCTGCTGCAGGGGGTGTCTTGAGGGTGTGAGGCCACGGGGCGGCTTGGACGGGGCAGCTAAGAGGGCAGCGGGCGGCGCTGTGAGGCCGCTGGGCGGCGCGAAAGGCCGCAGGGTGGTACGGCCTGGCCGCGGGGTGGCACAGAGTGGCCGCGGTGTGGCGCGGTGAGGCCGAGGGGTGGCACGGCGAGGTCCTGGGGCGGAGCGGTGAGGCCTAGGGGTGGTTCGGCGAGGCCGAGGGGCGGCGCGGCACGGTGCGGAGAGGTTGTGGGGTGCGAAGGCCGTAGGGCGTGGAGGCTGTGGTTAGAGGATCACCGTGGGGCGTGGAGTCCATGGGTGGCAGTGTCCATGGGGCGGCGTCATTTCCTTTGCCGCCTTCATCTCCTTCATTGCCTTTGTCGTGGTTGATAGCTGACCTCCTCCATCGTGAAGAACACTACAAATCATCACAAGCATTGCGAAGAGGATGGGCCTTGTTTGTTTGGCCCACACACTCCGCATTAGAGAAATAGAAAGTGGCTATAATCTCTCTTGAATTACGAACAATATTAAATAACAAAAAAGGGAAGAACATGGGAATATAATCATACTCAATTTAAACCTCTACCTCTTTCTCTTGATGATGTCGACGAGGTTGTGAGGAAGAAGACAAATCGTTGGGAAAAGACGGACATCGGTGTCGTCGGAATTTTCCTGGATTTTCGGTTCATGTGTCATCCTATTTCTTGTTTTGGAAGAACATTCTTCGATGGAGTTATTTGTTTGGAGAAGAAGTTCTTCATTGTCTTCCTTCGTTCAGAGAAGAAGTTCTTCGTTGGTGTTCTTCATTCAAAGAATAATTTCTTCGTTTGAAGAAAGTAATCCTCTAAGAGCTCTCTCCTTTTCCAACCAAAAGTAAAAGAGGTTCCAATATTGTTTAAAATTAGAAGAAATTAAGTTGGCACACACACAAAAGTTTGAAAAATTATTGTAGAGGAAGTTCAAGAGGCTCCTCCTCATTAAAATGGGATTTGAGAGGTTTATCCCCCATTAAGAGGGGTCGGGAGGTCCCCACCTCTAAAAATTCAAATTGGGGGTTTATGCTCGTCTGGTCCCCACAACCATAACCCACACATTGGAGGCTTCAAGAATAAAAATAAAATTTTAAATAATTTTATTTTTATTTTCCCACAAAAATCCCAAAAACTATCTTTCACCCTCAACCTATTGCGGTCGAGGTGAAGGTCTCCTTAAGCGAAAATGGGCGCTGCAAGTTCAACGGTGCCCTCAAATTTCAATTCTGAGCACCGGTTCCATATTAAGAAAAACATGATCTCACTTTTACTAAATGTACTCATAAAAAAGGTTAGAAATTAATTTCGGGCACTCCGGGCCTTGGAATCACACGCCATCAATTTTTACGGACTCGTAAAATTTCCATTTAATTACAAAAAAAATTACATGGAAATTCTGGGTCTTTACAAGGGAAGCATAAATCATTTATGACGGAGCATTGAGATTTTATTTTATGAAATCATCAACTCTAGTGGAATAATGTTATATGGAGAGTATAATTTTCATACCCATAGTGTCATTTTTAGGTACAAGATTCCTTATTTTTTATCTTTTATCTTCATTTCTGGGTTTTTTTCATAGAATGTTTTTTCTAAATTTATTAAGATGTTATAGGTGCATGGTTTTCTCATGGATAGTGTAAAATATGGGAAAAAAATGAGTATGGGTTTTTAAAATGTTTTAGATGTGTTCACATGGTTGGATAATGGTTTATTAAACTATTCATCTAAATCATATTGGTTCCCTAGGTGTATCCTATACCATCTTTAGGATTAGAACATAGTTTTCCAATCCATGTGGACAAATCATATGAACATAATAGGTTCTTAAAAGGTAAAATTAGTTTTTCCACCCTCGTTTGAATTAATTTTTGCAAGCCCTATTTATACCCCATTTAATGTTATCCATGGATTGGGTCATCAATTCACATACTCCACCATTTATACACTTTAATTTTAGAGGATTCTCGTCAGGATCCCTAAAGAAATTTCCAAGTGGATTTAATCCATTTTCATTGGTTCTATCCTCTCCATTTCTTAGTTTTCTTATTTGTATTTACCTATGGAATCTTAATGTTTGTGTTTAATAAATATAATATTAGTTTTTTTGATGTTTACAACATTCAATTTCCCTATAATGGTCTCCTTAATTCATTACTTGCAAATTCACCTAGTTTACTAATGGATTCATTAATTATGGTAGGTAGTTTAATAAGTTAATTTTTTTAATGATCCTTAAGTAGTTTATCAATTTTAAAAGTGTTTTTTAAATTGTTTACAAACATATTATACCACCTTTTAGGACAGATATATATATAAATATATATATCTCCGTGTGCGTCTATTTTTGTGTGCAATATACATGTTTCAAAACATCTCTTATGTTGTGAGTAACGTAATTGTTTTGAAAGAATTTTTTTTTATAATTTAGTGATGATTATTTTTATTTGTTTAATGAAATTAACTTTTTAATGGAAATGGATTTGTTGGTGAAACTAGAATTATTTAAATATATTATGAAACAGAGGACCCCGGGTGCTCAGGTTGGTAACCTAGGAAATGTTTCATGAGGCATTGATACACTCACTCTATCCTTTTTTACTCCACAAAATATATTGGTAATATGGCATGGATAATAATTTACCAATAGGAATTTAAATTGTTATACCTATAGACCCATGCAAATATTGATATGATTGGTTTTCGAACATAATAATGTATTAATATATTAGTGTTCCATAACCTTAGATGCTCAAAGGATTCTCCGATGATTTTTTTGAAATATTTTTTACATGGATTATAATTTCATAATTAAACTATTATAAATATTTTCATTTGATACATTCATTTAGAATGAAAAATTAATATTTTAATATGGTTTATGTCCAAACTATAATTCTTTTATTTTCAAAAAATTGTTTCTCAGGGAACACTTGGAGGGACCTTATAGAGATATATATGTTCACACCCTAAAAAGTCCATTTGACTATATGTAGGTCTTGTTTTGAATGGTAATGGTAATGGAAAGTCTGCACTTGAAGGTAGTGGTTGCTCATGATAGTTGATTTTTTTGTTGGTGTGGACATAGTGGGGAGTTTTTTCTCATATCAAATAGAAATGGGTGACAATTTTTTGGTTCATTTTTTATTATGGTTCGGTAGTATAACCTTGTATTACCTAATAATAATCCTATACTAATTTCATTTGTTTTAATTTTGGACAAATATTATATTAATATTTTATATGTTGGTAACATTTTGATATCATAGATGTTCCATTTTTATATGGGTTTTTATGGATGATTTATGATTTTTATTTTATATTGTTCCATGTTGATTAGTTTATTTTTGTTGTTTCACTTCATTAAGTTCATGTATCAATAAAAATATATTAAGGTAATTATAGGTTCTATATTAAGACCCCTTATTATGATAATTGATTCATTATGAATAAATTCTCACAAAGGTGTATTCTGGATTTTTAGGCACCAAATTATAGCCCATTGGGACAAAGAATTTTCTTCAGGCCGTATTATGGGATGAATCAGGAACCAGTTAAGTGTTGCCTAAGTGGGTTCTTGATATTTTATATGTGATATTATATAGAGTTTTAAGTGATACACTAATTTAATTTTGTTTTTATCAATAATATACTATACATAATTTTATTATCCTATTATGACTATATCATAAACAAAAAAATAATTGTGTCATTATTTGAGAGAATTCATGTTTTCTATAGTTTTTATGTCCATATATTTCATTATCCTTGGTGACACCAACTATAATTATTTACCATAGTGAATTTATTATTATATTCCATAACCCATGGGTCATTTTATTTATATTTACTTCAAATATTTATTCTCAAAAATCAGTTAGTTTTGTCGATACATGCCATTTCCTTGTGAGATATCACCAATTCTAAATCTCACTATTTGTGATTCAACACATCACCTCCCACACTTTTCATATTTATATCATTCAAATTAATTATAATATTTTTATTAGATTGTGATATCCCATGTTTTAATTAGAAAAGGTTTCATGAAATCTTATAGTAGATATATCTTCCAATGGAAACCTAGAACAATCCAATATATTGTGGCACAACAAATAATATACATAGGCTTTTAGCTATGATATAAAAATAATATTAAGGTTTCTTCTCTGTTTGCAAGAATAAAGACATATATCCATATATGGAATGTAAATAATCATTAGATATTCAGGATATTAACTACAACATACATTTCATGTATGAAAATATTTCCCCACTAACTTTTGTGATATGATCCCAAAGTATGGCCATTTTTTTACTTTCAAGATCGAACTTTCTCCAAAAATTTGTTACGATTTATCCATCCACATAAACACTATTAAATCATTATTAAAGAAATAAAAAGATCATAAATTTTATCATGTATAATTTCACCACTTCATTTCCACCTAATAATTATTTTTTAGTCCCCAAATCTAGCTATAACCCTATATACTTCAGGTTACATCAATATACTTCAGCGAAATAATATAAAATCATAGTCTTTAATTAATGATATTTTGCCTACTTCTTCCATGTAATCAAAACATATACTCTGTGTGTGAATCAAAATACCACTATGTAACAATCATTTCATAGAATCAAATTATATATACATAATATATATATCCATTGATCTCAACACAATAATTTTTACATACTTTTAATATTAATGTGGATTCTTTATCAACCACAAACTCTTATCCATCCCCCAAGGTTTGTCAAAATTCTCTATTTCTCTACATCAACACTATATCATATTCCAAATATTATTGTCTACATCATCATTCTTGTAAAATAATCATAGGAATTTTGATAAATCAAATCAACCCTTATGATGTCATTTATCCACAATGCCTAGACTCTTCAGGTGTGAGTTTTATGTTAAGGGTTTTAAAAAATATAAACATGATATCTTTTTATTAAGGAAGAAGAAAAATTTACAATAATGAAATCAAAGAGTATTATACACAAAAAGTGTAACCTTTTCAATTTAATTTTTGAATGAAAGAATTAAAAGGGTTTTTACAAACCCTTCTAACTATAAAAAATCTAAAAAAATAAATTATAAATTAAAAAATCTAAAAAATAATATTTTTTAAAATATTAAATTATATTAGAAAAATTATTTAATTAAATAGATTCATAAAATAACCTAAAAATGGGAGTAAAATTTCAAATTAATGAAAAATATTCAATTTATCTTAAAAAACATTAAATGTATAAAAAATTTAATGGTATTTTTCACATTAAAGAATAAAAAATATCATTGAAAATTACATGTAAATGAGTTAAATTATATAATAATTTTATTATTTAAGACATATATTAAATTAAATATATAATTTCAATCTATTATTTAGAATATTATTATTAGTATCATTAATATTTATTTTAAATCAATGTTTTCCTTTAATATTCTTATTAGAGTTTTTAATGTATATTATTGTGTGTGTGTGATTGTTTGTTTTAAATGTTTTTTATTTTGTTTTAAAAAATTATTATTATTATTTGATAAATATTTCTTGGAGTGAGAAATTATTTACTCACCAAATTAAATAATTAATTTAAGAGTTAGTTTAATGGTTTTTAATTAATTAAATCTATATTTGGTCATTATATAATAAATTTTATGGCCTTCCTTATGAAAAATTCAATGTAATGGGGAATTGTAACATGGTAATTGTTAAATTTGTATTAATTATTTTCAAAATGTGGGTGGGTCCTCTTGAAACTATACTACTATCATTTTTATGATTTTTTTTCAATTTGATTATGTTTTTGAATTATTTATTAGCAAGATGATTAGTCAATATTAGAGGAATTTTAAATTTTTTAAAAACATGAAGCATTTAGTTAATATTTTTAAAACATAAATAAGTAAGTAAAGATTCATATTTAACTAATTCCAAATAATAAATTGTTCACAATTTAATTTGTTTCTGTATTGATTTAAAATTAAGGATTTTATACATCTGAAGCCCAAAAACTATCCACAACATAATACAATATTGGATATTTCAATATTGATTCATAATTTTAATATTTTATATTATTAATTATCACTCAAAAAATATTCAAAAAATACCAACATTATCTAAATACAATTGAAAAAAAAACTTTTTCTAAAATTTTTTTTTATACTTGATAAATTATTACAACAAGTCAATATGTTTTATTTTATGTTGAACCTACAAGAAGACAAAACTAAAATTATAATCTATACATACAATAAAAAAATTTAAAATATAATTAAAATGCACACATCAATATAACTATTGATTACTATAATTTTATCCAATTCTAATAAGTAGTTATCAAGAGAATTCAAAGACTATTATTTATTAGTCTGAGAAAATCAAGAGTTAGAATTTGAAAGATAACTTTTTAAAAATAGATTTTCAACACAAATCCAAATTTTAAAAATTAGGTTACACTTTTTAAAACTTATTTTATATATTTTCACTTTATAGTTATTAATTTTATGTAAATATCACACAAACACAAACACATTTTTTTATTCACTGTTATTATTCATTTTTTTGTAATAATAATCAGATTAACCTCAATTATATTATTTAATTTTTTTATTAACAATTTATTTTTATTATTAAAAAATTTGTGAGGTAAATGTGAATTAGTTTGTAGACTCCCCATGATGTGATTAATATTTTTAAGTGTTTTTTATTTACTAATGATATTTTTTCAGGTTGAAAATTGTTTAGATAATAATTATACAATGGAATTACAGTGTTGAAATGTGTAATTCCATTATTAAAATAGTGAAGTATACAATTTAAATTTCGTAATGTGGTGTTATAATAATGATATAAATAGTAAGAGATTATAGGGTTATAATATTTATTTAATACATTTTATAATTGTCATAGGTGTTTTTGGGGTAAACCAAACTTGTTATCCCCATTTCATTTCTCAATCTTTTAGATCTAATTATATTATATGTTTTTAAATTTAAATTTTCCCAATATATGGGAAAATATATAACTTTATTTTTAAAATGTGTAACTAAACATGTAAATTATAGAATTGAATTGTCGGAATATTTAAGTAAGGTGTTATAATGATTTATCATAATACAATTAACCAATTTCTATTTAGATAATATCTTGAGTGGTCTCTCTTGAGTCTTTATATTTCCCTTTTAAATATTCTTAAGTAGATAATGGATCTATCATCATCAAAAATAATTATTTTATATATTTGATTGTGTTTTATGCTTAATTTAATCCTTTTTGTTAATTTGGATTTTTTGACACATTTGGGTGGTTTTAAAAATTTGTAGAACTAAATACTATTATAAGTAGTATTGCAATATCAAAAACATTTTTTTATAATTTTTATTTTTTGATTTAATTTTTACTTTTTTTTCTAGTTGTAAGGATCACTAAATATTTTTGTCGTATTTTCCTTCTTACTTTACAGTGAAATAAATATTAAATATTTATGTATACACAAATAATAATTTTTATAGATATAAATAATACAAACACAATATATGTGTGTGTGTGTGTGTGCGTGTGCGTGTGTGTGTTTATATATATATTTGTATGTGTATTTATATAAATAAATATATAAAATTTATATCAATATAAGTGTTATTAAATAAGTATATATATTATGTATATTTCTATTTTATATTTGTATATTATACATAATTATGAGTGTGTATGGGTGTATATATATTTTATATGTGTATTTATATACATTTATTATATGTGTGTTTGTGTGTGTATAAATTTTATGTGTGCATTAAATATATGTATATTAATATCTTTAAATGTGTACATGAATATATATATATATATATATATTAGTGTGGGTGTGTGTATTATATGTATATATATTAATATATGTGTATGTATAGATATATATTATGATATATTCATCTCTATCACTAACTCTCTATGTATATATTTACATACACAGATAAATTTTATATATATATATATCAAATTTTTATAAATACACATAAATATACATCATATATATATATGTGTGTATTTAATTATTAACGTTTCTATATATAAACAACATTATAAATGGAATCAATGCTATAGTTTTCATTTTGGCATTTTTAAATCTCTCTCTGAATATCTGGTGGCATAATAAGGAATACATCTCAATGTTCTTTATGAAAGGGTTATTTCTCATTAAATAAATTTTGATAAAATACGGTGACTTGGAGAATAAATTATATTTCGTGTTTATGTTTTCATTTAAAGTGACCAAAATTTAAAAGATTCCACACATGAGTATAATTTTCAATATTTTATCTAAATCTAATTTGGTGGATTGAATTTGAAATTGTTCTTTTTTAGTTTGGTTATTTTTTATTTTATTTGTATGAGATTGTAATTTAGTTTTAATTCAACATAAGTAATGTTTAAATTATAATTTTTTTATTAAAAAATTATTTTTATATGTGTGTTTATAAATAATATATATATTTTTTCAATAATAATCAAAAAAATATAAAAAAAGTGTTGTACCGTAGGGAATAATAGAGATATAACTATAAAAAATTTAAATTTAAAAAAATTAATAATTATTTTACCTAATGTTAACCCCTCCATGATTGTGGAAAAATTATAGGTTTGTTCAAAAGATCTATATCTTTGTCCTTATTATGTTTTTGGATCCTAAATGAGGATTAAGTCTCCCTTTCAGTCATTATATATAATTTTCTATATTTTCATATTGATAATGAAGTATTCTTAATTTTCATACCTTTTTTTCTAAGACTTGATAATAATTGTCTCTAGTGCACTAACTTTTTATTTAATTTCTATAATTCTTGAAATGAACCATTATCTCATATCCATGGAACTATTATATTTATACTTATGGGTAGTTGTGTAGCATTCTGGGGTAAATAGTTTACCATAGAGGATTATATTTACCTTTTCTAAACATTGGTATACTAGATGTTCTATTTTTTCAAATTGGTTATTAAATTATCATTAAAATTAGAGTTATATTGATAATGATGATAATAAATAAATATGGAAAAGTGATTATGGATGTGTGTTTCATGTGTTTTCATCAAAGTGTGATGTATTAAATAGTTGATGAAGATTTTTAAATATGTAAATATTAATGGAGAAGCATATTTTTTCAAAAATATAAATGTAATATATTTATAATTCCTTTCATGTATTTTTTATCATGTGCTGAGATTAAAAAAAATATTTAAGTTATATTTTATATTTTCATTATTGTTGATTAATTTTCAATGATTTATAAGAGAAGACATGTTAATAAGAGAGAATCAATTATAATATTATTAAGAAAAAGTATGAGAAATGTGTTTTTTGTATCATTTAGGTACACATTAAAATTTAATTATACTATATTTTTAAATACTATAGATCATGATGAGGTTATATAATTAGTCAATTTAAATGAAAATAGTTTCCATGGCCTAAGTATTTGAATGGATGATGAGTGTATGCAAGAAACAATACTCGTGATTTAATGTTAAATTTGTAGAATAATTTATTCATAATAAGAGAGTTGTTTTTATAATTCTATTATGTTAAATCATAATCCAATTTTATTATAAGGTAAAAAAATTTATAATGAATTAATAATTTTTTTCTTCATATTATAAACAAAATCAATTTTTTACCTTATAAAATAACAATTTTGTTCTACTTGGTAACAATTCCAAATAATAAAATTATGGATGGTTTTTCAAAAAATTGATTTTCATATATATTTTTTCTTATGTTAAATATTTCAAGAAATAAATATTTAAATATTACATTTCACTTAAATGTAAATATGATTTTTTTGGAATAAACCTCAAAATATTATTATAAAGTGAAAATTTGATGGATTTATTTGAAATAAAATAATATATTTTTATTCCTTGGTTATGAAATATATTTATGGAATTAAATATAGAAACATTATATATGTGGTCAATTTTAAAAGGAAATTGATTTTAAAGATCAGAAATTTTATATCACTTATCTATACATGTTTTATTGCTTTGTATTTGCACATTTTGTACCTGAATGTGTTATGTGGTAGTATTATGTATAAAGGATCACTAATGTTTTTTTTAAAATATAATGATAATAATTATGTCTTCTATTTTCCATATTTAATTTTTATTGGTAAAAAAATAATGATTAATATAATTTTTTTGGAGTGTCAATGAAATTATATTTCAAGTCATTTTTTTGTATTATATAGGAACAATATCATTGAGGCTTTTTTCAAGAAAATACATAGGGTTTAGATAGGCATTAATATTTTATCATTATGTTAAAGAGAATTTTATCTATAAAACTATGAAATAGTATAATAATTAAATAATAATGTTGAAGGTAGATTTAATAATATTTTTTCTGTATTCATTTATGAATAACAAATCCATGATTTTGATATAGATATTATGTTTTTCGAAATTTTATCTCAAGAATATGTAAGAGGGATTAGAAATGATTCTATAATTGAATAATGGACACCATCATGATTTTTTATTATAAATGAGACAATATCGTAAATAATTATGTTATATAATTTAACAAATGGCTATAAAGGAAAACAGAAATAATATTTCGTTTTCATTAATGAAGAGAAAGATAAAATAATATACTAATTTACTATGGAAGAAATGAAAATATAAAGAAAAAATGTTCTTTAAATGTTGAGGCTTTGGTGAAAGATAATATATTGAGGTTATATACTATAATAAAAGACCTAATAGATAAATTATGATATTTTTTTACATATATTATCTATATATAAATAAAATATCATATACTACAAAATATATTGAAAAATGAGTGATATTCGATTTCCTCAAAATTATAAATTATTAAAATATTACAAAGGGTAACATGTATAATTTTACAAAGGAATTTTTTTTCATAGATCCTGATAATATATATATTGGTATTATTTGGTCGATTTAAAATAACAAAATATGAATTAAAATTTTACATCTATGAGAATGATTCATTTTTTCCATCATTAAAGACATCAAAAACTTCAATAAAATCATATCTTTATCAAATTAAGTATTAATTCAAGTAGATGAATACTTATATTTATTATCAATTAAAAAATACTTTGAATACCATGAAATGTTTCATAAAGAAAAATCCTATTTAACGTGGAAACTATTGGGTTTGTATAACTCATTTTTTGTAAAGAAACAAAAAAATGAAATTTTAATTAGTAACTAAATTATTTAATCACAATATTTTAAGTTTAAATCATTAGTAATTTAATATTTAGAATTATTGGAGTTTTTTTAAAATTTAACGGGATGGTTTAAAGAGTTAATGAGGGATATTATGAAAGAAAATTATAGAACAATGAAATTAATAAATAATTTTGGGAAAGAAAAGGGGGGTTAATTGTTGTTATTTTTTCCTTTATTTTTCTATTTTATTAATAATTTCAATTTTTTATTTACCTTTCCATTTAATAATAATTCAATATTTTTTGTACCATAAGAATATCATTTTTATGTTACTTCTTCATCCACCAAAGATGAATGATAAGGCACCCCTCTCTTGGGTGTATTTTTCAAGAATTTATAGGAAAGATATTTTATTATTATCTATTTTCTTATTTTTATTAATGCCTATACTGTGGAAAAGATTATTGTTCATTTTAATTTTTTTTAAAGAAATTTTGTTCTTTTTTATTTGTTTATGGAAACTAGTTTATGATTATTGTCTAGAAATGATTAGTCTTCATCCCTTATGAAACTATTAAGAGCGTATTTTTTGACTATATAGTCTCTACAAACTATTTCTTTAGTGTCTCCCAATTGAGGCTCTTCCAAGTATTGAAATAAAATAAAATTAATATTATATGGCTTAAAAAGCTTCCCAAATAACCTTATCTGTGTAGAAATGTGTTGGAAAGAGCCACTTTATAATCTTTTATTCATCACTTTTATCTTGAGTAACATCACCATAAGTATTCTTAACCATTTCACTAGTCAATACTTTATCTTTCCACTTATTATACTTAATCTCATAATTATAATTCAAAATAAATTTTCCCATAATCCACTTTTATATTTTAAAATATTTATATAATAATATAAAACACAAACTCTTTCAATTTTTGAAGTCTAAAAAATATTCTTCATACAGGAAATTACTTTAAAATTTCAATAAAAATAATTTTCCCACATGATTAAAGTCATCAGTAGAATAACTTTTTTCTTAAGTTTGAAACCTCATTAACCGATAATATATGATCTCTTTATCTTACCATAAGAGGAATCCCCATCCATGATGTGTGTAATTTACTAAAACTCAAAATTAAATCATTATTCTAGTAAATGAAGAGTTTGGGGTTAAAAAACATTTCATTTGTATACAAAAAATGTTATTTGGTGTTGATTCGTCCATAAAAAACTTGTTATTTATTGGTTAGAGTGGTTAAAGTAGTTGTAATACATGAAAATTAAAACATATAAAGTTATATAATCACATTATAAACTAAATAAACTACGCACTTTTATCATATTATTTTCTAATCTCTGAGAAATAACCACCTAGATCTTTGATGGATTGATAAATATTTATTTTTAAAAATCAAAATTTACAACAAAATGTACCCATTATGTATAATAATACACTTATATATCATACCATACAATTATCTTTGGTGAATAATTACTAAAAAAATCCTTAGATACCTAACATTTTCTTCCTCAAATCTATAATAGACAAAAATAGTATCAATGAATGTTAATTTTTTTTTTCAGGATACGGATAAATCACAAAGTTCATTAACCCCATGAAAAAAAATATTATATGTGTAACTAAAAATAGAGCTACTATAAATTTTAGGTACCCATAATGACATTGGAATATCTTTCTCAATCGTTTTCATCTAATGAAACCCAAATAGTAAATTTATTGTTGAGAACATGCTATCTCCATTTAACTGGTCTTATAAGTTACCAATTACAGGTAAAGTATATTTCTTATTAACTATAAATTGATTCTGACATTGATAATTGATATAAAAAATCAAAATAAAATCATAATTTTTAGAAATTGGTTTAAGGGTTTCTCAAGGCGACAAACTCATTCTAATTAAACCCTTTTATAGAATATCACAAATTTTAATAAACATTAGTATGAGATTTTTTGAATCTATAAAATTATGTTTGATATAGATTTTAAAAAAATGTAAATGTAATTAAATTCAAAATATAAAATCATGATAATATTTTTAATGTACAACTTCATTGGATAAAATATAAATAATTTTTTTAAAACCCTTCTAAGCTCATCCGTATGGTCCCCCACTATAATACATAAAACATGATGGATATGAGGTTATAGTCTACACACAATGATGTTTCTTTCAATGATCCCAATCACCAAGAAAAATCACACAACATTATTCCATTTCAATAAAAATATAATGAAAACAGGTTCATGTAAATAAAAACCAATACATGGAAATAACTAAGTATTTTATTTGTATCTATAGAAAAATAAATTCATAATTTATCCAGTATTCCAGTACCACTAATTTAAATGGCCATAATACTTTTTTTAACCTTTTATGACCTCTAATAGTAGCATATTAATCCAATTTTCTTTAAATTCCCTTAGTATTGAGTAATAATTCACAATATAATAAAAGTTATACAATGTAATATGTAACACCATCATTTGAAAACATATGAGTTAAAGTAAAATTTAGGAAAGTGAAATCATTGAAAGCCTTTGTACCCTTTGAGGAATGTAAATTTATCTCATGAATCTTCTCATGTAAATATAATTAACCATATAACCCTTCTTCACTTATGACACCTCATCCATGATCTACACGAGGTCTATAAAGTTTAATAAGATCTCTTAACCATCCTCATTTTCAACATCCAATTATATTAGTGTTAATATTATAGGTATAGTTAAGGAAATAAACTTCATCGAGGTGTCATGGGAATCTTCTATGATCTACCCATTGTCACGCTAAAAAACAATCATATATAACTCTAATAAGATGGGTATAAAATATAAAAAAATTCATGTATACTATATATAAGACATGTGATTGAAAATTTCCTAATAGCGGGTTATGAACAATTATCCTTGGAGAAATATGATAAGAATTGGCATTCAAATCTTCACAGACATCACAACCTACACTACACAAAAACATTTGATCTCTTATCCATACTCCCACAATATATGTTACATTTATGGATTCCCTCTAAATTTGAATTTGTACATACTAAGTCTTTCTAGATGAATTTGGGATTATTTAACAAATACTAAACGGTCTTTTATATATAGGGGTTTTATGTTCCCAAAAATGTAAGTTCTAATGAGGGGGGTGAATCTGTGGTGATCTTTTATAATTCCTCCCCTCATGAAATAAACCCCTAAAAGATGTTATAGTTTCTATTATTTTCAACATAAAATATATCAACCAATATTCCTATGAAATTATAGGAAAATTAATCATGGAACAATTTATATAAAAGGTTCACTCATAGTGTGGATGATTAAATCCTTTCCCGAGTGACTACCGTTGGTCCATATAAAAATAACTATGATATGTAGTCAATGAAATTGATCTACTTATCATTATAATTATTGTTTCTCTATAATGTTATATATACTGACTCCCATCAATTAAAATGTTTTCTTATTTTTTGAGCCACAAAAATTTATGTAAATTTTCAAAACAACCCACAATTATTTTCAAACTTCAGATCCTTGGTTCTCTATCTCATAGCTCTATCCAATAACTTTTCTACAATACCTCTCCTCTCTCTCGCACATTAATAGTTTACATATGTATTATAATTTTATCCCGTTATATAGGCATGAAATCAAGATAAAATAAAAGAACCCAAATATTTTTCCTTCTGAAATCAAACTCAAATTTAAATTATTCCTCCTCAACAAAACATTATTTAGACCTTCTCAAATCTTCTATAAATTTCTGAACATTTACTGAAATCTCATGAATTCTAATAACTTCTCTAAACTGTCTAGATAAATTAATATTTATTGATCATCTCAACATAATCATGGTTAAGGTCTTTACAGATGTCGGTAAAGCTCCTCAGAACACTGTATGATAATTTATTGTCTGATGAATTCATCAAGATCATATCCTGATTCTAGTAAACTCATAATTTCTCTATCCTTTACTCTTCATATGTATCCTATAACCAATGGAAAAATATAAGTTAGTCTGATGATACCACATTTCTTTAACTGATGGTCATTCGTCTGATGGATATTTGACCAATCAACATTAATTTGGAAACTCATCCTAGTAGTTTTATAAATCATTCACTATTCTCTATTCAGTGCAACAATATTTACTATACAACCCGCTCTTTAAATTTCATGAATTGATATAAATTTTTTCATCACTTATTTGGTAGAATTATGAGACTTGTCCTCCTCTACCACTTGGAGAATTGATTTTTTTATGGTCATTGTAAATATCTGTCCATTCGAAATTTCTTAAACATATACAAAAAATTTCCATTCTACATTTTACCTATTATTAATATGATATTTCTAATGTACATCATCAATATAGATAATTTTACTTTTTATAGCTTGGAACTTCAACTTTGTACACCATTTCTAAATATAAAATTCCTCTTGATCACTATACAACCATAAAAAACATTGTAGGATGAAATTCGACATCACTCTCTTTATAAAAAATCATTCCAACTCATTTGGGATTGTTTTTATATTTATTTTGTTAATAAAATATAGATCAACATTGTATCATATGACTTAGTAAATTAAAATTATTAATTTGGTAAAAAAACATTCTCAAAACCATTATTAATATTATGTAAGGAAATCATCTTAAAAACTATAATAAATATTCCTTATATGAAATAAAAAACATTTATAGTAATATGTTGACTATAAATATAAAAATCATTGCAAAAGAAACCAAATGGATCTTTAATTTCCCCATTTGTTTTTGTTGGAATCATTAGAATCATTCATAACAATTGTTTTCCCAAACTATTATCAACCTAAAACGTTTCTCATAGAGAATTTACTGACCCCACACTACTGGAATAAGAAATGTTTTTAAAAGTAATTCCTTCCCATAGATACAAGTAATTTTATGGTAATGATAAGATAAACTCCCATAATTATTTTCATCTCTACCTTTTAATGACAACACCAGCTTCAGATTCCCAAATGAGAGATACACGAGTTTATACTTATTCTAACAAAGATGTATTTATCCCCCCCCCCTTGAAAATATAATCTAAAGGTTAAATTGGGTAATTTAACTATAAATATTATTAAGTAATTAGTGTAGGCATAACATGTAGTTTCAGTCTCAATTCCTCAAATATTTTCATTGGAATATCTTTAGTGAAAACATCAGTAATATGATATTTTTTTGAAATATACCCAAGAATAACTTCTTCACTAAAATAATTCTCTTTTTTGAAATGAAACATAATATCAATGTTATTTTATTTCAATTTTTATACATTATTTTTGGAAAGATCAAAAACACCTTGATTATCAAAAATAATATTCAATTGTTTTCCAATATACACTCTCAAATACTCAACTTAAAGCCACATTATTTGTGTAAATCTTGGGTGGTGGAAACCTATTATATGTCCATTTCTCAAAGAAAAAAAATTAATTATTACTAGGACATATCACACATATTTATACCAATAATAAAGTTCCTCATAATTTTGACTTTCTATCATTGAAATCTATAGCCTAATTGACATCCATGCAACCAATAATGTTCATATCATTACTTCTTCTTAACACCATTCCATAATTTTATATTCCTTTAACATATCTAAGTATTGTTTAATTCATAGAAATGTGTGATTCATTTGGTTCACTTGGATATATTTTATAAAAATTAACATCATATACAATGTTTGGTCTTAAATCGGTATTCTTGAGTAAAATTATAATTAAATTCGATAAGCCTTTATAATTCACACATTTCCTTTCATGATCTTTACTTATCTTCAAATAAATAGGAATGGGGGTAGAAAATTATATTTTATATTCCATGAATTTTTTTTGAGAAACTATTTAGAGTAATTTTCTTGGGAGAGTAAGATATATATTTTCTTTTATTGAACTTGAAATCTAATAAATAATTTAAACTCTCTATGTATTAATGTTTGAATGTTCATTGTTTTATTAGAAAATTATTCATAAGATATATCCCTGTATCTAGTAAAAATTATATCATCAACATGAAAAATGAAAATAAGGGTACTTGTGTTCATATTCTTCACATACATGTTATTATCATATTTTTATTTATAAAAGTTAACTTATTTAGGAAACTATGTAGTTTTGAGTACCAGGATCGAGGGGCATGGCTCAAACAATATAAAAAATTATTTTGTTTACATTCAATGGTTCCATATTTATTATTTATAAACCAATTACATTGATAAATGTTTAATTCTTCTTAAATATTTAAATTCTAGAAAGATAACAAAATATGTATTTGATATAATTTTTAATTTTGACGAGTGTCTATTTTCAGGAAGATTCATATAGCTTCAAGTATTGAAACAATGTAAATATTTTTTCCAAATCAATAAATTTTATTTGTTAGTAACCCTTAGAAACATGTTGATATTTGTTTATTAAATTTTCCCTATGTTCATTAGTATTATTAATGAACACACATTTTGTTCCTATGACATTCTTTCATATGGGTCATGGAACAAGTCCCGAGTTTTATTTTTATCAATTTGATATATCACTTCATTGATATAATCTAAATGATATTTATGTTCAATCACCTCTAAAATTGACACTAGTTACACTTGTGAGATAAGTGGTGAATGGTTATGAAATCTTAACTCCCATATTTTCTAAACAAGATCTTGTTTATTTCCAAAAATTTTATCATATTCAAAATGTATTTTTTTAATTAATAACATTAGAAACTTTCTTTTTGTCTTATTTTTCTCATTACTGGACTATTCAAAATTAATTTTTAGAATTTTAGGCTAACAATTATATTCCTTTTCATTATCATATTTGGAAGTCATAATTCTATATTTCTTAATATCTTCATTAATCTTCAATTTTGTAAGTAATTATAATTTTCTGCAACTTTTATATCATATGAATCAACAAAATTTTTATACATTTATTCCAACACTTTTAACTTTTTTCATTGGATGAATATCCCAAGAAAATAACTTCTTCATTTTCATCAAACATTCATAAATATAGATTTTTTATCCTTATTAAAAAGGTCTTCGAAAAACATTGAAGTTTTATACTAAAGTTTGTTTCTCATAAACCATTTCATAGAGAGTAATTTTTTATTTTGATCGAAGTAATAATATATTTTTTTAGTGGAACAACTATACATACAAATTTTCTCCAGAATAGTATTAAAATTTTAAATTCATTGAGCTTGATTCTCCCCCTTTCAACAGAAATTATATTTTTAGTTTTTGTAACTCAATTTTATTGAGGAGAGTATGGAGCATTGTATTAAGGTTTGGTTCCATGTTTCTTTATATTGGACATGAAAGACTTACAAGTGTATTATTTTCCATTATTTTCTCTTAGATTCAGTATATAAACACCCATATCTTTATCAGTATCCCATATAATTTTTTTATCAACCCTTTATCCTATAATTTAAGTTTCATGATCATTATACTAGTAAACGAGTGAAGTAATAAATGAATATAGTAAAGTACAAACCCAATTTTATTCATTGATGTCTCATTTGTCCCCAAATATTGAAGTGTATGAGTTTAAGAGGTCTGGTTGATTTAATTTCAACTTTAATATGTCTTTGACTAACCATATTTCCTTTTAGGAACGTTATATAAATAAAATCCTCTTTCCTTATCAATTTTGGTAAATATCTTATAATATCATACTTATAAATTATTCTCATACTATTCCATCAAAGATGACTAAGTCTTCAATACCTCAACTTTTTTTCATCCTAAACACTTATGTAACAAGGATTATAAATATATCTAATTTGGAATAGATTTTTGCTGGTTATTTATCCCCTAATAAAAAATTTAATCATTAAAAATCCAATTAGTCATGATTATTTTTTGAATATAACCTTTATACCATAACCTAAATTTTTCCTATACTCAGTACGTTGTGATAAAGACCTTTAATATATAAAACATCCTTTGAATCCAATTTATGATATTAAATATCAGCTTTAAAAATTCATTTATGTTTTAAGGAAATATAATTTTTGATGGTGACTACTCTACCATCATGTTATTTGAATTTTATTAAGATTTTAATATCACTAATCATATGTTAGGAATAATAACTTTAAAGAAACTATAAGCTATTCTTCCTACTATATTTTAGAGTAGTCAACAAAAATAAAATTACTATGTTCAATATTATTTTTTCTAGATTCATTTTATTTTCTATTACAATAAACATGCCTAATAAGTGTTTTTACACATTCTTCAGCGCAGTAACATAGTTGTTCAAACATTAAAAAAACATCCTCAAAGTAGTCATTTTTTCCCTTGAGAACTTTCTTAACTTATGATGAATTTTCATTTCTTTTTGCATTTTTTTTGAATTTTACTCTATTTTTTCAACTAATTATTCCCCTTATTCTATGAATTTTCATAAGTATAGACATTATATTCCAATAATTATACACCTTGTGTCTATATATACCACAATAACAATAATATCTTCTGATCCTTGATATTCTATAGAAAAATAAATTCTCCTTATGAAAAGTTTATTGTGGCTCAAAAAACGTTTCTATATATGGATCCCCTTGGAATATGAAAAAATTATTATGGAGATTATTTTCCAATTTCATTTATTTCATGGGTTTTTTCTCATCCTTTATCAACTCAAAATATCCCAATATTATTTCTTTTATCTTCATGGTTAGAATAATTAGATTAAATTTTAATGCTTAGTGAGTGTAGATGTCACCTGATTATTGGGATGAATTTTTTTAGTAGATTAATATGTTTTAGCCTTGATATTTGATTTTTTTAAAATTTCCAATCATCTAATTTATGGTACATTGAACCATGATAAATCTCAATTGTGGTTTATAAAGATCATTATCCTTGGTAGTGAGTTTCTAACCAATATATTCCACCATATTTCATTGGTATAAAAGTTTTACTTTGAGTTTTTAAATTTCCTCAATGCATGAATATTCATTTTTAATTAATTATTACTTTCCTTGATTATTCTTCTTACTTTCCTTCTTTATTAATTTTTATTCATAATTAATTAATTTCACTTTGGGTGTTTTAATGATAAACAACTCATATGACCAAAAATACTTTGATAAGTTGACTAGGGTGAAAGATATTATTATTTAATCATCTCCAAAATGGTAACCATGAAATACTTATAATATTTATACATAAATTTTACTTTTAAAACCAACCATGAAGTATTTTTATGAAAATATAACTATGTTACAATTATGGAGATGGTAGGCTGCATGTACACCTGAGTAACATTGCCATTTTTTACGATCATGATGGAAAGAAGGTAAGTGTTATTTTACCTTTAAAGTAAGATACTTATATCATAAATATCATATCCTTTCTTTATTTATAATTACATATACCATCCATGTGATGTTTCAATAAAGAAATAAATCACAGTGTTTCACAAGGTGGTAGTCCACTGTACACATGAACAACAATATAATTTTCAATGGATGGTAAAGTAAGTAATTATATGATATATTAATTTTAATGTTTGTTTAATGTTTCACTATAATAATATATAAATATTAAATTAATTTTTATTACCTTCCATGTAAATCATAGGTGAAAAAAAAAATCAAATCGCTTTGTGATGTGGTAGTCTGCCGTACACACAAGCGACGATATCATATTCCCCATGGAATAGAAATTAAGAAAGAGTATATGATATTATAATTAAATAATTATTATTATATCATAATTATCATATGAAATATTTCTATACATCATTATTCCTATCTATGAGAAGTGGTGATGGAAAATGAATTAGGTCGGTTCACTAGGCGGTAGCCCACCGTATACATGATCAACAGTTTCATTTGCCTTTTGAGAGATGTCGGGATGGTTTTAGGTAACTACCTTAACATAAAAAATCTCAATATATTTAAGATACTGATTTTATTATATCAACATTGTTTAATAATATCATAATTATGTGATGAATAAATAAAATAAATCACTATGTTGAGGACTTTACCTCTTCTTCGTACAACTTCTTTTGGTTTATACCAAAATCATTTCTAGGAAAGATTTATGATAAAAACATGTATTATATGATTATATTTGGTAATTTATTAACTTTATTTTTCATTTTTTTTAATAATCAATGAGTTTTGGAAGTTTAATAAGGAGAGGAGAGTGGGTGACCTTTTATGTGTGGGGGAGAGGACATGTTTGGAATTGGAAAAGAAAGAATTACACCAACATTTTTTCACAAGAAATAAGTCTCCAAAATGAACCATATTCAATAATTTAAATATATAACATCTATATATGACCATAAAATAGTAAATATAAAATTTTTGGGTCATTTTAACCATTATATTTTTAGTTTAACCCTCGATAAACCCGTTTTTACCTTTACTATAGTAAATTATATTAACAATTTATACTATTTATTATAGTAAAAAATAATTTAAACTTATATGATAATAAATATTATTAATATTAGAAATATTAAATCCATTTTTACCAATTTAACTCACACAATTGCAAGAATTTATTTTAAAATCAAACCCATAGAGGTGTCGAAAAAAACATTTTTTCAAGAAATGTATTTTTTAAGGAAAACATAATATCTTATAAACTATATGAAATGTAATAATAATTAAATGGATTTAAATTAATATTTATAGATATATAATATATACCTTTAATTTAAATAATTACTCATTAAGGGTTATTTTAATTATTTAAAATCGCAAAACATTAATCACTTTAGGATAGTTTCTTCAAAAATGTGTTTTAAATCATAAAAATAAAGTTATAATAAAATCCAGTAAAAAGATTATTTAAGTGTATTAATTTTATTTTTTAGAAATAAATAATAAATATATTAATTTTAAATTAAATTAAATTAATAATTGGACTTTTCGATTACATAATTTATTAAAAATAAATGAAAATTTTATAAAAAATTATATTTTTAACTATTCATTGAAAAAGTAATATTTTTGAAAAAAAAATTAAAATTTCACCTTAAAAAAATAACTATTTGATAATTTTTTTTAATTTCATTTTATAAAATAATTTTTTTAAAATATCTAAACTTAATTATAATATTTTATCCACAATATTAATAAAAATAATTCTTTTGAAGAAAATATATTTTCGATGTATAAAAGTTCATTGATTAAAATTAAGTGAGTAGTTAATTAGGATTTATAAATAAATTAATATTAAATAAGACCATTATATTCATTTCAGTAAGTACTTAATCTTATTCATACCTTCAAATTTAATGATTATGTTGTAATGATCACATTTAAATAATCATGGTTCATTTGGGTTTGATACTATAGGTCAATTACTCTATCAAACATATCTGTCCCTTAAAAAATACTTGGGGTGATATATAATCCCTCCCTTAAATAATTTAACCACTAAAATTTTAGATTTTATACTATGGAGAAAACCAGTGCGGGTAATTATGCTTCGTCACCTCTTCTTGTTCCCATGTTTCTCCTTTAGACATGTGGTTTCCCTAGAACACATTGACAAGGTGAGTTGTTTTATTTCATAGAAATTTGTCTCTATGATCCAAGATCTTCACTAGATACTCCTCATATGAAATAAATTTTTCCAATGGTACCACCACTTGGTTTAGTATATGTGAGGGGTCTATTATGTACTTATTCAAGTGGGATACATAGAACACATCATGTACTTGAGATAGGTTAGGTGGGGGTGAAAGTTGATATGATAACACTCTAATGTAATAAATGATATAAAATGGGATTATGAATCTAAGAATAATATTTATCTTATTCCAAAACCTCTTGAATTTCTTCCACGATGATATATAAAGGAATACCTTCTCTAGGACCTCAAACTACAGGTCTCATCGATGATTTTATGCATATATTTTTTATTGACTTGGTATATATTTTCTATGATGATTAATGGTTTGATACTTTTCTATTATATCTTGGAAAAAATAATGTCCCATTAGATTCCTCTATCCATCTTCTTCCCAATATGTTAGAGTCTCACACTACTTCCTATATAGAGCCTTATAACGTGCTATTTGTATGGTAGAATAGAGGTTTTTTCCTTATGAGAAATATACCTGGGGAATGTGTTGATCCCAACATACTTTTAAATTCATTGAACAATACATCTACATATCCTCTAGAGTTTGTATGGTTCTATTATACTGACCATCTACTTGAGGGTGACAAGTAGTACGTGAAACTCAGTTACGTATTCAACTCTTGTTGAATTCTTATCTAAAACCTTGAGGTAAAACTCAAATCACGATTAGATATGATATGAAGTGGAATACCATAAAATATTACCAGTTTTATTATATATATCTCATCAATTTGGTTTAGATCAAAATATTCTTTAATGGAAATGAAATTTGTTGAATTTGTATGGTGATCAACTACCACCCAGATGACATTATTTATTATAGGTGTCTTGAAGAGTATTAAGATGAAATCCATGGTTATGTTTTATCATTTATATACTAATATGGGAAATGGTTTTATCATACCCTTATACTTATATCATTCAACCTTGACTTTTTGGCATACCAAGCATTGAGATATAAATTCTGCAATATCCTTATTAATTTTATCCCACCAGAAATTTTTCTTCATATATATATATACAAATATTAGTACTTCCTGAATGAATAGAGAAGGAAGAGTTATTCACATCATATATAAGTTCCATATTTATCTGTGGTTTTTATGGGGAACATATTTGGATTTCAAACCTTATAACTCCATCTCCAACAATTTTTAACTCTAGAATATTCACTACCATTTTCTATAGCACATCATCATATTTCTATGCCTCATTGATCCTCCCAAGAATGGATGGTTAAAAAAATATTTTAGAAAGGTATGATCTATATCCTTTTAATATTCCCATACCCATCCTTTTCATTTCTAAGATTATTATATCCTTCTCAATTATTATGATTGATTATATTTGTATATTATTTCTACTTATAGTGTTTACTACTTTTTTTATTTCCCTGGATGGTAATGGATTTATCATTAATATTCCTTGATCAGGTCTGACTATATTCACTGATTCTTATTAATCTATTTTTTTGTGAATATATATTTTAAGATCATATGATATGTATATATTTCACACTTCTCCCTATATAAATAATGTTGTGATATCTTCAATGAAACAATCACTATAGCGAACTCTAGGTGAAGCCTATGATAGTTATTATAATTAACATTCCACTAACTTAGGGAATATGATATCACTTTATCATTATTCATTAGTACACAACCCAAAACCTACATTGAATCATCGCTATAAAAAAATTCCAACTTGAGGGTAGCATAAGTAATGGTGCAGGGATAAGCCTATTTTTTTATCTCCTTGAAGGTCTCTTCGCATTCACCAGTCCAAAAAAACTTTACACCTTTTGAGTTAACTTGGTAATAGATTTTTTCAATCATGACAAGTTCCTCAAAAATCATTAGTAATTACTAGATTATATATGGAAACTATGGATCTCTGTTACATATTGAAGTCTAGACCTTTCCTCGATTTCTTTTATCTTATAAGGGCCATATCTCTTTATTGGTGATAATATTACATAGGAATGGAAAATAATTCAACCATAACATACATTTACTATACTTTTCATATATATTCTCCTTTATCAAAGTCTTTAGCAAAGTATTCAAATTATCTCCATGCCCCTAATTTCTTTTAGAGAAAATCATAATATAATCTAAAACGGATACCACAAATTTTTTGAGGCAATCTCCATTCGTCATACCAATAAATATTTCTAGAATTTTTTTTCTTTTGAATGGAATATCTATGAACCCATAATTTCCATACCTTGTTTGAAATACAGTTTTAAGAATATCTTCCTTCTTCCCCTTTAGTTTTTGATATCCTGATCGAAGTTCCACCTTAGAGAAATATTAGGCTCCACATAGTTGATCAAACAAGTCATTTATCCCTTTAAATAGATACTTATTATTTATATTAATTTTATTATGTTCTTGATAATAAATTAAAATTATCATTGACCCATCCTTCTTCTTGATGAAGAGGACCAGTGAACCCAACAGTGAATCACTCAGGCATATAAAACTCTTTTTGAATTTCTTTTCTAACTACTACTTTAACTATTATAACTCAACGCTATCCATCGAATAAGAAGTTTTTGATATAGAACAATATCTAGTTATATTTTCGATTGAGAACATGACCTCTTGGTATGGATAAAGACTAAAAACTCCTTGGCAATATATTTGTAAAATCCATCATAATGGGCA
Source organism: Viscum album (assembly GCA_963277665.1). Classification (NCBI taxonomy): domain Eukaryota; kingdom Viridiplantae; phylum Streptophyta; class Magnoliopsida; order Santalales; family Viscaceae; genus Viscum; species Viscum album. The sequence goes on along the minus strand of OY728120.1, from coordinate 2,042,559,729 downwards.
TGTATTCAATCATGATTATCACATTTTCCTCAATTATTTTAGCTAAATGTACTTCCTTATAAAGAAATAATATATAAGAATTAATTTAATAATACAAGGGAGATTAATCACCCTCTTTACACTTGTATAAAATCATAGAATGACTTGGAAGGTGAAGATTGATCTCCCTTTCCTGACAGTTGATGTTGTATTTCTATAAGGACATGCAATCCATGCCCAATATGGTATCAAAATCTACTAAAATAAGTAATATGATATTTTCTAGAGGATTAATTTCACAAAAATTGACTTGGGAGGAGTTATATAATGGTTATGAAACTATAACTCTATTTTTTGCTATTAAAAATAGCTAACCCTCATGTTTTGATAGAGTGATTGAACAATTCTACTAAATTTCTATGACATGAAAGAATGTGTAGAACCAAAATAAAAAAATTTGTTATCTCTTATTGATTGAATATCTTGCATACCTTTCACCACATAATTTTCCATTTAAACCTTAGAAGTAGTAATAAAATACACACTTATATGATTCCTTTGAGGTTGTTTTCACTGATTTTCTATGAAAATCCTTAGCTTAGGTTATTGGATTCCATAATTCCAATGTTCCCTATAATTAAAAAACATTACGGTGACAATAATTTTGATATAAACTATCTTTTTTTCTTCCTCATTAGCAAGATTATTCATTTTCCTTTGGAAATTATTTTCATGATGCCCCTCTTTTCAACATATAAATCATCTTCAAATTCCCCTAAGTATATTTCTAGGATACTTCCTCCAATACTTTTGACACTTGAGATGTTGGGTTTTCTTCAATCCATGAGATTTATCTTTTTTATAATAGGGAGTAAAAATAAATTTTACATTATTTGTTCCAAGTCCCACGAAACCAATAGGAGTCACTAATCTCTATATCAGCTTTGAGGGAACAATGAACAATATATTTACAGCTTTATGATTTCCAAATAAGTAATTATTTTAGTAGTCACAACTTTAACCTACTAAAGAAATGGTCTACCTTACTTTTAGTGATGATAACAATGCCTAAGGTGTACCATGGAATCCTAGTGAAGTTTTCATCATATTAACTAGTAGAATCATCTTTATTTTTATTCAGACTAAGGAAATACATCTCCATTATAATATGGAGATTTTGGAGAAAATATTTTTAAAAATATATTTTCTTGAAGTCCTCCAATTCCATGGAATAAATATCCTCTTTGGAATTTGTGTACTTAATTAGTGTCCACTACTGATCATATTATCCCTAAATGAGATAAATTACTAACATAAATTTCTCTAAATATATACATTAGGATATAGATAATATCATCTCAATAGAGTTAATATATTATTCAATGATGAGGGGATCAAATTTTTCACTAAATGTACGGGGAATTTTTCTCATAAAAGACTCGACTACAACATGATCCTTCTTAAGAGGAGGAGTATGTTCTACAAGATTAATGTTATTATTCATAACATGAGATAGTTGATACATTTATACCATGAAGTTATCATCTCCCATTAATTTATGGTTAGTCATATCATTGGGAAAATCATCACATTTCCTATAAAGTTGGTTATTGGAACATGTTATCCTATTTCCCACCATTAACTAAAATAAAAAAAACACAAGATGAGAATAAATTAAAATACTAAAGGGAATCAAATAAAATTAAAAGGAATAACTTATAAATGATAATAATTTCATGACTTATGGGACTATAGGTTTTAACCAATATTTTCTATGGTAATGTTTTCTATTGAGTTTTATAACCTAACAAAATTTTCAATTCTTTGATAATGGTTTGTGAAGATTTTATGAATTTTCAAATCATAACAATGCTTGTTTTCATGAACTAACTTATTATCTATTCCAAATCATTATTAACTTTTTAGGGTTATTATCCCTAGGCTCCTCTTTGATAGAGATACACTAATTGTAGTATCGATACATTGATGTATTTATTTGGAAACCACGCACTATATACTTCATCAAAATTATTTTATATTTTTAATACTTATTCTTATCATTATAATTAACCTTCGGGATCTCACTAAAGATTTATCATTATAGTTTAAAAGGTAAACACAACTTTTAATTTGATACCAACTATAGTGGATTGGAATTATTTCTTTTGGAATATATTATATACCTATGAGAGCACACTATCAACCCTTTCCTCAAAAATCTATTGGGTAGTGATCCATAATTCGTTCAACACTCACATGTGATACTTCCAAAGGATCAAATTACTTCATTTTACCTAATACCAACTATAGAAATCAATAATTATATCCAGTGTGATATTATTGATACCTGTCAAAGTACTCTATGTGAGGATACAACTACTAGGTGTGAATCTTACATCATCCCTAATGGTACCCCTTTCCTCATGAAGCCCTTGTATAGAGAGGTATGATTCATCCAATACTTAGACTTAAGAGTTCCAAATGATAATATTACTTAATTTACTCTAATACCAACTATATAAAACTAAACCTTTTACACATATTATTACATTATTTTTAGACATAAATATCCAACAAGCACAACCACAAAGATTTTGAGTTCGGATGTTTTTGGAAGACTATGTACATATTACATGAAAGGGAACTTAAAAAAATTAATATATTTTTATCCAAAGTGATATTATAAAACTATATGTGAAAACCTATGTAATACATTAATAAAGGGGTGAGATAAAAATACCATTAAGGGAATAAACATGATAAAAATATATAATATGTGATTCAAAGTTATGACATTATATCATAGAAGAGATGGATCATGAGTAATCTCGTGAAAACACACCATAAAGAACGTGATATAATAATATCTTGAAATTATAGGAAATATGGAGTAAACAAATAACATAACATAAACATAAGTCAAGGATAACTTCCTAAATAATAATACGTAGTGGAAAAAGTAATGGACTAGGTTTACCCCCTAATCCCATACATGACGACACATGTGACTAAAGCCTTAACTAATTCATTTGAGTGCTATATAGGAACACCCATCATAACAAGTTCATGATTTATGTGTGGAAAAAAGGAAATAAATTATAATTCATAACATACTATTTACCTATTAAATGAAAATGTATTGCATAATCTTGCTTCATATCACAATCGAAAAAAAATTCACAATGAATACATTGGACAGATGATCATAAGTCATGTATTAACCCATAAAAGGAAGGGTTAATAAGATATGTACATATATTAGATTCATAGATATGTAATTTATAAGTAATAAATGACATTATATAGAGAGACATAGTGATTTTTAGATAGAAAATTCATAATCCAAAGGAACAGGTGGTTTAGAGAGATCCCTTACCTTGGGTCTGTTTCATAACATGTGTTAATTATATTCCTAAAAAATAAATGTTAGTTACATACAATATTATTAATTTTTAAAATTTATTTTTACTTTTCTTTTATTATTATTATGTTATATTCAATTACTTAACAAATTAATTTCACATCGAACATTTTAACGATAAATGACTCGTATGTCCAAAATAACATTGGTAAGTTGATTAATGAAAAAGTTATTATAATTTACTATTTTATAGAATTGTAATAATGATATAATTATAATTTTATAAATTAATTATAATTTTAAAACCAATTATGAAATATGGTTAAGAAAAAAATAACTACATCCCAATCATGGAGAGAGTAGACCGTACGTACAAATGAGCAACATTTTCATTTTTGGATGATCATGAAAAAAAGAAAGTGTTAGTTAATATTTATAATATTATCATTAGATTATAAATATAATATTTTTTCTTTCAAGACCTTTATATATATGATCCATGTGATGCGGTAATATAAAAATGAATCACATCACTAGGCGAGGGGGAAGTCCGCTGTACACATGAATAGTGTTATCGTTTTCAATGGATGGTAAAGTAAGAATATATATGATATATTAATATTAAAAAATTGGTTAATATTTCATGATTATAATATATAAACATTAAATTAATTATTATTACATTCCATTGTCAACATAGGTGAAAACAATCACATCGCTTCGCAAGGCGGTACTCCACCGTACATATAAGTGATGTTATCATATTCCATAAACAAAGGAATGTAAGATGGTGTATGTGATATTATAAATCTATAAGTATAATTATATATATAGATAAAATTTATCAACAATATATAAATAATTATATATCGTTGTGGGAAGTGGTGATGGAAAACAAATTATGTCGGTTCGTGAGTCGGTAGTCCGTCATGCACATGATCAATGGTTTCCTTTTCCAAATTGAGGGAGGAAAGGATGGTTGTAGGTCCCTAACTGGACATAAAAATATCTAAATATATGTAATATACTTATCTTATTATACCCTTATTTATTAATAATATTCTAATTAGGTGGAAGAAGAAATAAAATAAAGCACTCTGTTAAGGACATTACCACTTCTTTGGAAAACTTATGTAGGGTCATACCAAAAATGAATTCTAGATTAGATTAATGATTGAAAAAGGTTTACAGGATTAGGGGAGGTGACTAATGAAGTTATTTGTTCATCAATTGGCAAAAAAATTAGTTTTGGATTGTAAAGTGGAGAGGAGAGGGGCTGACCTTTTATAACTACGTGAGAGGACACTCTGGTAATTTTTAAAAAGAAAGAATTACACCCATTTTTTCACAATAAAAAATTATAAAAAATGAAAAATTTTAGGAATTCATAAGATAAAAGGTCTAAATACAACAAGAAAATATATTATTTAGACATGTTTTGGGAAAGTTTTAAAAATTATATTTTTATTTAAACCCCCTTGTAAACACATTTTTACCTTAACCAAGGTAAATAATTTTTACTATTTCACAATTTATTATAGTTAAAAAATAATTTTATTTTATTGGATAATATAAATTTTTTGAATTAAAAATATGTAATCCATTTTTCCAAATTCTACCCATATAAGTGGGATAAGTTAATTAAAAATTATTCTCCGAGATATGTAGAAAAAATAAGCTTTCAATAAATGCATTTTTAAAGAAAAGATATCTCATATTAACTATATGAAAAGTAATTATAACAAAATTAATTTAAATTAATATTTAATGATATAAAATTTATACATTAGTTTTATATCATTCCTAATTTGGTGTTATTTTAATTATTTAAAATAGAGAAACATATATACTTTAAAATAGTTTCCAGAAAAATGTGTTTTAAGGCCTAAAAATAAACATAATGTAAAATCCAATATAAAGATTATTTAATATTTTTAATTGGATTTAATATATGTAAATTATAATTATATTAATTTTAATCAAATTAAAATAATAATTTTACATTCATATTACTTTATTTACAAAAAATAAATGTTAATTTTATAAAAATCGGTATTTTTCACTATTTTCTAAAAAACTAAAAAAAATGAAAAATCCCAAAATTTCACCTTATATTAATATCAATATTATGATTTCAATTTTTTAATTTTATAAAATATAATTTCAAAAATTTCAAAAAATTAATTATAATATTTTTTCATAAAAAGTAATTAAATCCATTTTTTGAGTAAAATATATTTATGATGAATAAAATGACTTTTTTAAATTTAATTAACTAGTTAATTTGAATTTATATATTAATTTTTATTGATTACAAACATTATATAAATTTCATAAAATAATTAATCATGTTCATACTCTCCAATTTAACAGTTAAGTTAACATTATAATATTTAAATAATCATGGTTTTTTTTGGGTTCGGTGTTGCAAGTCACATACACTAATGAACACAGTTTTCCCATTAAAAAATGAGTTTTTACAGATATGTTGTGTATTTTATTTCATTCTAACTCCAAGGTCTATATTTTGGGTAAAATGGTTATTAGGGTTATTCTATTATAAGATGGATTCTTAGTGGGAAGCATGGGGCTAAAACAAGGCCATCGACTAATGAGTGAGGTGAAATGACCAGTCGATGCACAAGGAATAATTCTTTCATTCTACCTAGGGACACATCCATCTATATGATAGTGCATGACCTACTAGTGGTTCCTTGATTATTCCATCATTAATTTTTTTTACTTAATTTTACACAAATCTATTTATTAGACTCACTCTCACCCAAATCTGACCCTAATGTGACTTCAATCTCTTGGAGAGATATACATTGGTGGTTTAGGCTCCCTCTTCCTCTATTATTGGGTGAATGAATTCTAGATCAGGTCATTGGAAGCCTACAATGTAAGATCTACATGTTCTAATTCTAATCCTCCTTCTTTATTTGGAATTCATTATGGATCTAATCTATATTGGACAGATCTATAAATCTATACCTCGATATAATGGAGGATTAATTCTTGATTTATAAATCGGTGTTGGATTATAAGAACTGGTGACCTATCCTTGATTTATTCATGATATTCTATAGGTAACAAGACACTTTTGTGAACATTGGTTCTCAAGATTATGGAAAATTTTATCCCTCAATGGATCTTGGAAATTAGCATCAACATGATAAATATAGGATTCTATTACTGTATTAGGACCTTGTATGGAGTTGTTTGACATACATGGAATATGTATATATAACTAGTATAGAGACCATGTGATGACATAGTATATTTTCAAGTATGGGTATCCTGTGGGACCATGTTTTTTATTTATTTGGTATTCCTTTCTATTTCATACCGTTTGTGTTACAATTTTACAGCCTCTAGAATTTTTGATGTTATGTGATTTTTCCAATATATGTTGTGACTTACTTTTGTATTATTTTATAGAATGTGTAATACATATTATAATAAATATATCTTTAATAGGTCATTCCTTACATATGTATTTTTTTATTGCCGGTGGAAACTCTATTATAGTGTTCAGGTTGAAATGTGTCTCTGATGGACTTAGTTGGCCCCTTATAGGGGGTTCTTAGATGAAATGGCACATAGATCTTGACTCTACATAAAGGATTTATATTTCCAAACCTTGTAATATGATTTTACCATGTAGGAGAAAATTCTATACATCATTGGAAGACTGTCCATATGCTAGTTTTATGTACCAATGTGGAATTTTATTATGTATGTGTAGAGTTCCAATGATTCGAGCATGCCAATATTGTATAACATCCGAGGAAAGAAGGTATTCTTGGTCCATAAGTGTGAATTTACATTAAAGAAGGGATTTAAGTTATTCCTTAAAGGTGTAATTTTTTTTGTCCTTAAATTTGGGACATATTCATATAACATGAACTATGTCATGGAATGACTACTTCCAAAATAATTTTTCATGAGGCCAAATGATGTGCAATCGATTTTCATGGAATATTTGTTAGTAAATGATCAATCATTATAGAATTTTTATTATTTTCGTATGAGTATTTACCTTTCCATCATGGCATACACATCTATATAAATATACACTTGTGTTGAAGATGAATCAGTGTTGTACTACTGGGTTAATACTCACATCGTACACAAGAATATCAATGTGCATGAATACTTCATAGTCTTCGAGCCATATAAGGGAATAGTCCTAGATCATGTGTAACATACCTTCGAGTTACTATCATAGTATTATCATTACAATTTATGGTATTTGGATGCATGCATGAATCAATAATGGTCACATAGGACCACATTTCTTGTAAACCCCTTTTATTACTTCATATAAGTTATTTAATCAAATGCCTAGATATTTTTTACTGGTTTGGGGTTAAATCTATATTTTATAATTGTTTTATATTTATATGATGACATTAGTCAGTTTAACCAATGAATTATATTTTGATATATATATATATATATTTAATGGTGAATAAAATTCTGGAACAGAGGCATAGGTTTGAGCCATGGATAGAAATAGGTGGGTTATACATTATGTGGGGATATCTATTAGGATAGACCTTCTTATTTAAATCCCATATATTTTACTTGAAACTACATAATTTATACTCATAAGAAAGTTATCATAGGTGTTCTACGGATTCTTTTGTCACTATATAAAAATAATGCCTTAGATATTATTGATGGGGTTTCCTATAAAATCATGCCAGAATGTTTTTTATAGAATGGATATTCAACTTCCACCATAGGAAATACCAGAGGATTCACCTGAGAATTCTTATGTACCTACCCCATTGGTTTATATGGAAAACCTACCTCATCATTTAGTATTTTAGACTTCACCTACTTAGGTCATAGTGATGCACAATACCATAGTTAAATATTCCCTAAATTTATAGTTTTGGCATCCACCAGCCTTTTAGGAAATCAGTGGTCCCTAGGATTCTAAGGAATTGATTGATATTGTCAATGGAATATTTTACATGGTATATAATCATGATTATTGGTGGGAAAATATGGTTTCTTTTATGCTTCAGGGACCCACTGGGAGATGGTGGGGTGTTATGGGATTAGAAGGAAATAATTAGAGTCTTACTTGTGAGGTCTTCAATGATCTTTTCATTAAAGAGTTATATTATAACAGACTGGAGCTCGACTAATCACGTGAGTTTATAGAGATTCATCAGGGGACAATGTTTGTTTCTAATTACACTGCTCATATTATATAATTTTTATTATTTTATCTTATTTTGGTGGGGAATGAGGTGTAGAATAATAGGTTCTGATATTGGACTTCATATGAGGAATAAACATTTGGTGTGAGGTATTGACCTGATGACATAGGGGGAGGTGTTTACAAGGTCGTGAATTTTGAGAAGGGGATAGGGGAGGAGAATCGAATAGGTTTGAATCCAATATTAAATTGTTTTCCAACTAGAATTCCCAGTGCTAAATTTTTTTTCACATTCACTAGTTGGAAGAGGAATCATGTTGAGGTACAATAGGGTGGCATATAGGTTGTGTAGAGTGGGTCTTCATCTACACCCTCAGTGGTATGAGATTTTACTAGTTACTACAATTGTGGATGTAATGGATATTTTCATACATCATGTATGAAACCAATAAGGGAATATAACCAATGTGTAATAATGGTTCATCTCCGATGATTTTTTTTCTAAGGTTTCACATATACATTCAAGTAGGTCATTTCACGGTGCAAGTTGGGGTCCTCATCTACAAACCCAGTCACTACAGACACTGGGGACTCATGTGAGTTATACACCACAAAGTCAAGTACATTCTTCAGTGTAAGGTTGGATGTATGTGATAGAGGAGGTTCCATTAATTAGTGGATAGGGACCTTCTATAGTTAGAGGTTTTTTTTATTACCTCTATTCAATCAACATATTTATTTTACACATGAGACTCACATTCTTTTATATTTTCTCAAGTCTTTTCTAGCATAGATTTTTTGGTTATGTTATCGTCCAAGTTAATCTCTATTTACATACCCTTGGGAAATAAAGTAGACCATCTACAGTGATGTGCTAAGTGTCCCATTGTTATTTATAGATACAAACTTCTATCGAAGTTCATGGTCATAAATATGACTATTTTTAATGTGATATTCACAATGGACTAGGTGACCAATTAACAAGCTCACATCAACTACTGGGGAGAGAGGATTATATTGATCAATTAAATGCACATTCGAGTTGGATGGATAAAAATAGATATAAACCAAATTGGATCTATCATGGAATAAGTAGTAGGAGTGGATATCAAAGTAGAATAAATAGTATCTCCCACTAACTTTACTCTGGTGTTGGATGATTAGTAGGGTGTCTTCCCAGATAAATTCTCAAGTTTTCCCCAAGAAAAAGGGACTATGTTTGAGATTGAGATTATACCTAGTGTATAAAAAATATCAACTCCTACTCATCATATATAAGAAACTGATTTAATATATTTGAATGTGTATTTAGAGTATTTAAAGTTTAATGGATTTAACAGACTCAATACATATCCTTGGGGTGATCCATTGTTGTGTTCCAAGAAGGTGGAAGGTAGTATTTTACTTCTTATAGATTATAAGAAGCCCATTTAGGTAACTCTGAAGAACAAGTACCATTTACATAGTATTGTTGATCTGTTCGATCAGTTATAGAGAGCCTTATGGTTTTCCAAGATTTATCTTTGTTCAGACTACCACCAACTAGGGGTCATTGATGAGGATATTCCCAACAAAATGTTTAGGAGTAGATGTTAGTTTTATGAGTATCATTTCATTCATTTTTTGTTAAAACATTATCCATCAGTGTTGATGGATCTCATGAATTGGTTTTTCCATCCATACCTTGATCCTCCATCATTGTATTTATATATGATATCCTGATATATTTGGGGACTTCAGATATTAATGCAAGACACCTTGAGAAGGTATTGAGTACACTTAAAGAATATCTAATTTATGCCAAAATTTCGAGGGCTCAATTTTAATTTCAAGATTTAGGATTCATAAAACATTTGGTTTTTGAGGTGGTAATATACATGGACCTTGATAAGGTAGAGACTGTGATGTCTTGGGAACATTCGAGGAATTTCTTTTAGATTATAAGTCTCATTTGGACTACATTGTACTATCAATGTTTCATCCATGATTTCTCCCATTTGTTAGTGCCGATAGAATAGCTGGCCAAAATGAGGGTGTTGTTTGAGTGGTTTGATTTGTGTTAATAGGCCTCCATAGAGTTTAAGAGGAGGTTTATGACAACTATATTTTTTATTATTCTAGATATTAATATTAGATATTTATTATAATATGATACCTCACGTGTTAGGATGAAATGTGTTTTGATGCAAAGGGGTAAGTTAGATTATTATCATCCACTTCAGCTATAACCCCATGAATAGAACTACCCGATACATGAAATAGAGTTAGTGGATATGGTTAAGAATCTGATGTGTTGGGAACATTATCTCTTTTCTGGGTGTTTTTTCATCTACATAAACCAAAATATATTGTTATAAATCTTCTCTTAGTGGGAAATTAATTTGAGGAAAAGTCTCTTGGTGACGTATCTACCATCATTTGACATCTATATTAATTATTATATAAATAAGGGTATCCTCTTTGTTAGTGGAATTATATGGAAAACATCAGGGAAATAAGTTATTGTAAATTTAACATCTCAGGTCGAATGATGTCAGATGATTTCATGGAGAAGTTTTTAGTGGATACTTATGAGGATCAAGGAATAATGAAATATGCACCTTTGGTTGCCACATCTTATCTATTGTACCAAGTAAAGTATCTCCAAAAGTAGGATAACAAGTGTTTAGTGAAACTATAACACATAGAAGTGGGTGATTTAGTCCTAGGGTTGTCCATATATGACTATTATTCAATTTTAGTTAGTGTGAGAATTGTAGTGCCATCATCCTTAAGGGACGCACTGATATGAAAATCCCATTTGTTAAAATGTGATTTTCATATAATATTGATGATTATGCACCCTGATATTTGAAATTATTTTTGGTATCCTGGTAGGAAGAGGTACATTTTTAATTTTGTTTTGTGATTCCACACTTGTTAGAGGGTAGAGGATTAGTATCAACATCCGGATGTTTTTCATTAGTCACATACAATTCCTATGTGTAATTAGGATTACGTGATAATGAACTTCATGATGGGGTTATCCAGGACCTTGGGGAGTGGTGATGTTGTTTGGGTGATATTTGATCAACTAAAAAAAGATTCCCATTTTCTTATTGATTTGAGATACCCTTTATGTGGATAGGTTGGTAATTCTGTATTTATGAGAGGTTGGGTTCCTGTATAGAGTTCCTTTAGTAATCTTTTCAAAAGTGAACCTCAATTAAAATAATGGTTTTGGTAGGTCTTGTAGAAGGATTTAGGTACCCATCTAAAACTAATTACAACATTTCATCCATATACTGATGAGATATTAGATATAATAATTTGGATATTTTAGAATATTCTACTAGAATGAATTCTGGACTATGGTAGAGCATGGGATGATCACCTATACCTGGTTGAGTTCATGTAGAACGAATTATTCTAGGATTCAATTTAGATGGAACCCTATAAGGATCTTTATTTCTGGACAAGTCACACCATATGTTGGAACACAGATAGTGTTTAAGTAGTTTTAGGTTTGAGTATAGTAGAGGAGAGATCCAAGAGGGTGAAATTAATTTGGAAGCAGTTAATCACCACTTTATGTAGAAAAAAATTTCATAATGACCATAAGAAGAGATATTTTCACTTCACTATGGGATAAAAATTATTCCTTTAAGTAAAACTTCAATTAGGTAATCAATGGATACAAAATCAAGGATAAATATATCTAAGATTTCTTGAACCATTTTACATTACTGAGTATATCAAGATAGTGGCCTACTATTTGGATCATCCACATTGTTATCAAGATATGCATGATGTGTTTAAGGTGTCTCATCGCCAAGGGTACATGATTGATCCTATTCATGGGATCCACTATGAGGACATTGAGCTAGATCTTGACATATCATTCATGGAGCACCTAGTTCAGATCATCGATCAAAGTAAGAATGTTCAATGATGGAAGATAGTTCCACTTATCATATTTTAATTTTAGCATGATTGATTTTAAGGGAATACATGGGATATTGAGTCTGATTATCATGTTTAGTGCCCTAAAATTTTCAATCAAGAACATTAGTGACACTTATTAGGGAAAAGAATTCATTATAGTGGGAGAATCGTGATGTACTAGATATTCAATGTATGCTTATTTTTAAGTTATGAAATATAGTGTCTTGTTTTCTACCTTGGTGGTTTATCTTATGGGTAAAAGTTTCTCAGTGTTTGTTTTTTATATAATGGATATAACATCCCTAGTATTTTACACATACCATTACATGATTTTAAGCATAATTAACCATCAAATACAAACCAAGGAACATATAGTCTAGAATCTTTGGATAATAAGGTACATAAAACTGAAAACATGGGAATTGAATAAAACTTCTTCATATTAATAATCCATATGACATTGTAACATCATTTTATCTCTTATATCTATATAGGATAATTTAGGGAAAACATGAACAAATGTTATGAGATAAAAAAACTAATAAGGAAATAAACATAGGAATAAATCACAACACATGGGTTAGAAGGTATAACTTGATGAAATAAAAAGGCATAGAACATGATTAATCATATGAAATCATAAAATTTATAACATGGGATCATATAATCCTCTTAAAATAGGGATGTGACAAAAATAAATAATATTAAATAAGCATGAGTTGGGGCTAAATTCTAAGACTATAACACATGGTTGACAAAGTCCCATAAAGGAATCAGGTTTACTCCCTCTCCCAACATGACTTATCATGAGACTAAAAATTACCCATTTCATTAGAAAACTATCTAGGTTCACCATGATAACATGTTCATTCATATGTGTGCCACATGAAGAATCGAACATAGGTTATAAACATAACCTTTACCCATGGAATGAAACAGGAATCTTCATCATATCATAAGGCATAAACAATGGTTGTATCATAATAAGTTCATTTAAGAATGAATTTAAAACAAACATGGACATTAATAAGGAAAATTATAAATATATCATGATAAATTATGTAAAAATGAAGTGAAAACATGTAAAATATGTGTTTAAGAAACATTGGAAATGAGCCACTTTAGTGTAGTTTAAGAAAAAATATTAAAGATTATTTAAAGAGAATAAGACATAATTGTTTGCATAAAACCAAAAATGAATTAAGAATGTTTTTCAAGATAAAAATGGAGATTTTAGAAAAATGTTTTTTTCTTAAAATAGATTATTTATTTACTTGAAAATGTGTAATAAATTGGGATTTTCACTTTAATTGGGATTGATTATCTGGAGGAACTGAAAAGAAAACCTTATAAATCATGTATTTTCCCATCAAAGATGGATGATTGGATCTAGAAACATAAGTATAGAACATATAAACATAATATAGAATATGTATATAACATATTTAAAGAATTTAAATAGTTTAAAGAGTGATAAATCAAAGCCCAAATATAATTGGGAGGTTTGGAGAGATTCCCTTACCTTATATCTGAAAGTGCTCTTGACTTGTTCTTATTATATTGAATAATCAAGTTAAATACATAAATTAATTAATTCATAATCTCTTATACATGTGATTAATTTATTATAGTTTTATTAAGTTCATTTATGTCCTTTATTATGGGTTATAAAATTCAGTTTTGTAATTCTGAGAGTGTTCATTTTCTTGGTCTTCACGAAGGGTTCACTTATATAGAAGTATAAAAGTTCATGTAAAATGAGAATAATTCTACATAATTAAAATTTTATGTTAATAATGAAATTACACATGATTAAATGGTCTTATATATCATCTATTTATATAGTAAAAGGATGATTCATTAGATAAAATTTTAATGAAAATATTTAATTTATTTTTGTTGTTTTTACGACCGTCCCAAACTTATATCCTTTTATTTAGTATCATGTTTATATGTTTGTTATAGAACATTATATAACATATAATATTTATAATAAAATATTATTTAACCATAATAATGGTTTTATGATCATCCTTGAAGGTGGTAATGGAAAATGAAAATGCATCATCCATGATGGTGGTAAATCGACACATCAGAGACAATGTTTTAATTTTTAGAATAAAAGGTAGTGGGGAAGAGGTTTAGAGATGGATATTACATTAACATAATAAAAATATACTATATATAAGATAATTTATTTATTATTACACCTAGATAAGGGATGTTTATTAGATTATTTTAAAAGAAAATAAATTGAAAATAAATTAATAGAAAACGAAAGATGATTTTACCTCTTGAACTTATTCTCCTTGAGAACTTCCTTATGGAAATTGGTTTTAGTATTTTATTGAGAAAAAAAGGATCATATATATAGGGGAGATACTGGGGATGTTTATTGTGTATAATTTGGACAATATTCAATTCTTGGAAGGTGTGAGTAGAAGAGGTGGTGAGAAGAGGTATTTATAGGGGGAGGAGAGTGGTATTTTTAATTATTATAATGATTATTTTATTATTTTGGATCAAGACTATCAATAGTGTTGAAACTTATCACTAAATATATTAAATAATTAAGTATAGTTATAGATTTTGTTTCTTACATCATCCATACCTCAACAATGACAAAAAAATTCTTTTATATAGCTAATATTTTAAATTATTGTATTCCACTATTCAAAAAAATTAAACTATTTAAGAAAAATACAAAAAAAATATCCTAACCATTTATAAATGTTTATAATTAAAAAATGGATTCCAGTTTGTTAAAATAATTTTCTAAATATGAGAAATTTAAATTTTATATAAAATCATCAAGTACTCCAAAGAAAATTATTTTGATAATACAACCAATTTTTTGACACTTTCCTAAATTAATTATGGTATCATAAAAGTATATTATAATCATGAGGACATAAAAAATTATTTTATGAATATTTTTTATGAAAAATAATTTTCATTTATATCTTTATATTAATTATAAAATTGTAAATAAACATTTATGTTTCAAAAGAAGAAGAATAACTAATTTATTGTATTAAAAAAATCTATTTATGTATACCAAGATACAAATATATTATATATTCATTTATAAGATACCAAAATATTATATAAACATTCACATGTGAGGTTACTATTCTATTGGATGAGTTTTTATTCTTAATGGTCACATTACTATTCCAATATTCTAGTTGTTATTTCATTGGTATAGGTTCCTTAATATCTATAAATACCACTTATTTCATTATTAATTTATGAAAATAATTTTTTTATTAGGTTCTATATGTGATGTTTGTGTTTTATATTATAATATAGTTATAATAAGGGAAATTTTATTGATAAAATTCTGGGTTATTACATTCTTCTCCCTTATGAAATTTCACCCTTAAAACATCATTTTATATACTGGGGTGAAAACTGGAGAGCGTACTTCTACTTCTTCACTTACTATGGTTCCCATGATGTCTCTTCATACTTATGGTTCTACTATAGTACTTTTACCAAGTGATTATTCTTGTAGTGTAAAGCTTTATCTCTATATTCCATGATGTTCATTGGATTCTCTTAATATAAGAGGTAATTCTCCAATTGTACCACCTTTGGATTCACTATGTGTGAGGGATATGGCATGTACTTCTTCAAGATGGATATGTGGAACACATCATGTAATTGAGAGATGGTAGGTGGAATGGCTAGTTGATCATCCAAATATGTGACATGATCAATAATCTTGAAGGGGATGATGTACTTGGGTCTCAACATTATTTTCATCACAAATCTCATGATCCTCTTGTATAGATATATGAAGGGTAATACCATGTGTCCAACCTTAAATTCCTAGTCCCGTCAACGATGGTATTCATAGATCTTATACCATCTTTGGTATGCCTTAATGTGTTTCTGAATTCGTTTCACCTTTTATACCATTTCATCAGCCATTTAAGGTCCTATAAAATGAATTTCACCAACTTCATCCCAAAATGTTGGTGTTATGTATCTTTTACCATAAAGGGTTTATATGGAGTCATTTGGATTCTCAAGTAGAAACTGTTGTTGTAAGAGAACTCAACCAGAGGTGGATGTTGGTCCCATATTCATTCGAAGTCTGTAGAACATGCAATAAACATGTCTTCTATTGTCTGATAGTCAACTCAAAATGGCTATCAGATTGAGGATTACATGATGTATTGAAGCTCATCTCAGTGTTTAGATCATGCTAAAGACTTTTCCAGAATGTGGAGGTGAATCTTGGATCACGATCTGATAAAATTGATAGTGGTAATCCATTCAGCCTCACCACTTCTTTGATGTATATCCTTATATGTTGGTTGAGTTATAATTCCTCTTGAATTGAGATAAAGTGAGATTCCTTTGTAAGACAATCCACAATAACCCATATAGTATTGTTTCCTCTGTATATCATCATAATTCAAGTGAAAAAGTCCATGGTTATGTTTCGCTATTTCCATGCTAGTATGGGTTTTGGTTGAATCATCCCCGTAGACTTTAGTATTTTAACACTCAATATCTAAATTACTAGGGACTTTGATGTATATTTTTCAATGTCCTTCTTTATATTGTCGAACCAATCATTCTCCCAGATATCTCAATCCATATTTGTTCTCCCTGGGTGAATTGGCAAGGTTGATCTATGTGCTTTATTCTGAATATCATTCTTTATATCTTGGTTGGATGATTCAAATAATTTTGACTCAAATATTATGACTCATTCCTCATCAATTTTTAAATTTGAGGATTTCTATTTGTAAGAACAAAGATCTTTATTTCTGGTTTGGATATTTATTTCAGGATGTTTTTGAGGGAAAGGGAAGAATTGGGAAAATTTTAAAGTACACACTTTGTACTTTTGATTACACGCCATGTACCCGGTTTCCATGTGTAGTCATGTACTATCCATGTAACAGTCGAGTACATGGCCATGTAGGTGACCTGGAAGACTGCCTAAAGTAGGGGTTGATTGAGGCTAGTACACAACTTGTACATTACATGAACACACTGTATAAAATTCATTTTAATTGATGAGTCAGAGTGGGGTTACATATCATCTCTAGAAAACACTTTTTCTCCCCTCGATTCGTACAGGAGAGCAACAGAATGCTAAATATCTTCAAGATCCTCCTGGTTCTCTATCTGAGCTCTGATTAAGACGTCGCCAGGTGAGTTGGATTTCCACTAGCGAGTTCTCTCTTCCCCTTGATCCTTTCTTCCTGATTCCTCTTCTTTCTTGAGTTTTTCAAGGTCAAAATATTTTTTATTTTTTATATATACATAGTTCTTGTCTGATTAAAGGGACAATGTTCATGATTATTCATCATAACACATCATGGTAGGTTTTTTGTGGCTTTCATTGATTCTGTTTGGATTATATGTGCTTAAAGTGACGAATAACCATGTTTGAGGTATTGCGTGTTTTAAAAATTTAATCCTAATTACTACCTGCAATGGTTTTTTAATTAATATAGGGGTATTACTTGTGCATAAGGTTAGATGCCTTTTTTATGGTAAAACCCATGGGTGTGTTTCCCTATTTGACTATTTAAGACCATTTGGCCTAGGTTTCCTATGAG
This sequence comes from Viscum album, assembly GCA_963277665.1. Classification (NCBI taxonomy): domain Eukaryota; kingdom Viridiplantae; phylum Streptophyta; class Magnoliopsida; order Santalales; family Viscaceae; genus Viscum; species Viscum album. The sequence goes on along the minus strand of OY728120.1, from coordinate 2,042,541,704 downwards.
GCATACCTTGTTTCCATGCCTTGAATTGTTTAGGATGGAGTTGTTTGATTATATGAATTTCATGTGTTATGCTTGTGAATGTTATCCATGTAATAGTAATAGATTACACATGATTCCTTATTACGATATGTGTGTTGATCTTCTAATGGACCATGAGAGCCTCTGACCAAGAAAACTGTGGTGGTTTCCATGTTTATTTACACAGGAATGTGAGAGCCTTGGTGTGGACTTTGACCCAGGGGTATTAACTATGAGAGCTACCTAGGAGGTTGTTTATGATTACTTATACTACATTGACCTAGGGGGTATTGACTATCAGAGCTACCCAAAGGTCACATATAATTTATTGATTCCTTGTGTACCTATGGGTATTAACCATGAGAGCTTCCTAGGTGGTCATTTGTATTTGAATAATTATATGTTAAACCAAATGGGTTAGATCATGAGAGCTTTCCTAGAGGGTTTTTGTGAATAATTGAATGATTGTGATGAGTCTATCAAGACAAAGAAAAATCTTGGACTCAGTCTTACTTGATTTTTTAGATGGTCTTTTGAGACATCTATTGTTACTATTACATGGGGGGATAGAGCTTAGGCTGGATCCCAAGATTCATTATTCAAATATTTTAATAATTATTAAATGAAAGTGAATATAATTAAAAGATGTATGATTATTTACATTTGATTACTTCATAGTTTATTGTTTCATTTAGGCATTTTTCATGCTACATATATTCACTAACTATTAGGCACAAATATTTTGGTTGTTTCCTATTGGGATTCGTCTCTCACCATGATTGGGCCATGCTTTTGGACACAAACAGATTATATGGTTGTAGGTATAGATAAGGTAAAGCTCCCTTCTTCATCAGGAACATGATTGTTGTTAGAGCTGGAGAGAAAGGGACCAATCTATGTCTTGTGATGTTGTTGGAGTTTACTTTTTTTCTATAATTTGGTATCACTATTGTATTTACAAAATTTTGAATTGTTTAGATTCATTCCAAGAAACATGTGACATGCATCATTTATATATGCTTCAGTTGTTATATTACTATCAGTCTTCCATTTTTTACTCATATTGTGTGGTATTACTATTTCCTCTATTGTTTATAATTTGTTATTCTGTTGTGTATACTCTAGCAAAGAGGTCATAGTTTCCCCATTATCAGACCTTGGCCCTCACTACTTGTCAGCAGCCTCTGTCATTTGGGAAAATGCACTTGAGTTCATGTGACATACAGGGTGCGTGGCACCCGAAACCTGGATGTTACAAAGTGGTATCAGAGGAGGTTTCTTTTCTACTTTGTCTTACTATTTGGAGTCTATAGGTAGGTATAGTAAGGAATAGGTAATTGGTAATAAGATCTACATGGGAGTAGAAAACTCGTGTATAGTGAAAATCCATGTAACTTTTAATATTGCAATTTTTATGTTTTTTCATTTGATACAGTTGATAAGATTTCACCGTTGGGTGATTCACTTGTTTTTTGCTATTATCATTGATATTATTGAGGTTCTATTTCTGTTACAACCCGATGAGATGAGGGTATGACATATCATGCATCATATAGACACTTGATAGAGATCACATGTCATACATTCTTGTTATGAAATTTATGGTACATTACCAATTGCATGTTGTTATGGTATATGTGGTGCTATATATGCATGATATTGTGATAGATATCGTGATATAATACCCACTATTTTGATAGGGTAAGGAATATGTAAAGTTTCATTTTGATGGATGCCAAACTTTAGTCCCTAAGTTGTTATGGGCCCTCTTGTATCAGAATTTGGTGGATCATGTTTGAACTATAATTTAATTTTATCAAGTTATGATAAAAATAAGGATTCCAAACATTGATTTGCGAGAGTATGGGCTCCCACAGGTCAGAATGTTTCATGCCTTAGAAAAAATTTATGTTTTTAGGGGTTTTAGAGAAGTTTCAGAGGCTTACTGTCTAGAAACCCAAACAACATGGTGTGTGACATTATGAACACACACCATGTGTTCTTATATTATGGAAGAAACAAATTTTTTAAGTACACGCCGCGTACTAAATGTACATTTCATGCAGTCTTTAATCGTGTGACTGACTGTTTGAGCAGAGATATGGGGTTGGGAAACATTGGTATAACATGCCATGTACTAGGATTACATGTCGTGTCGTAACGACCGTATGTTCGACCATGTGACTAACAAAACGGGTGGATGAAAATTAGGTAATACATGTCGTGTCTCGTTTATGCACACCATTTAGAGTCGATTGTGTATATGATCATGTGACCAAGGACACTAGTGGATGAAAATAAACTGGTACACACTGTGTCTAGGGGGAACAAGCCTTGTAGTGTTACCCAAGAGATAACCATTTAGTTCTAGACGTGTAGAAGTACTTGGGAATGAGGGAAGATTCAATTACACGTAGTGTCTCGTAAAGAACATATCATGTGTAAGGGTGTAACACAACCAGGTTTGGCAGAGGTACCCACCATGTTAAAAGCTTAAGGGAACACACTGTGTAGAGTCTATACATGCCATGCTACCCTGTTTTGAATAACTTGAATTCTTTCCTTCTCCTCTTACATTTTTCACATAAAGTTTTAGTCCTTTATAATATTGAACTGAGGTGTGCACTTGACCTTGTAGAGTCATTCCACCAAGATGTCCTCCTGTTGTACGTCAGGTGCAGGGAAATGACCAGACACCAGAACAGATAGATCAAGGACTACCAGAAGATCCTCCCATCATTCACATCTTGGCACCAGCTATTATACCGGACATAGGTGTTGATGCATAGTTTTGTGATGGATTTATAAGGATGATTCAGACTTTCAAGGAAGCACCACATCCTACCTTGACAATTGCAGAGCTGACGCGGGTGTTCTAGCAGCAACATCCTCCCACATTTTCAGTAGAAGGGGGACTACATGCTATAGAGTCAGGGTTGGTCTCTATTCTTCCTATCATTGAGAATCTGGAGACACCTCCAGATAGGATCATGAAGCTCACGATGTGCATGCTACATGATTCCATATATAGATGGTGGGATGTTGTCTCAGAGGAAGGACATCATCGGGATATGGCTTGGTAAGAGTTTCAGAGGACCTTCTATGACTACTTCTATACCAAGATGGTTAGGGAAAATCGAGCCTATGAGTTTATGCACTTAGAGCAGGGAATTCTTATAGTGATGGAGTACTCTTCTCATTTAATAGAGCTTCAACGCTTTGCACCTGTTCTGGGAGGTGACAAGTTATCATTGGATAGGAAATTTAAGGATGGTCTTAGGTATGAAATTTGATCTCATGTGAATGTTTTTAGGACATCTTCTATGAAGACTATAGTGAATCGGGCGCTGGTTACTAAGTGCAATCTGAGGGAGTTGGGAGCTGCAAGCTAGGGAAGTTTGGCATCTAGGGATGGTAATCCTTCATTTGATAGAAGGAAACACCATAGGGATCCTTAACATGGAGATTATAGTAGCAGTGATGTATCTACATGTATCCAGAGGAGGTTATACCAGTTTAGGAAGAGTGGGATATGAGACATCAATGCTCGAGAGGCCTAGTTGAGTGCCGAGAATGCGGCAAGATGGGTCATCTTCAGAGTTATTACCATTTTTTCTCACCAACATCTAGTGAGAGTGGATCAGTTATGACTCCACATTCAATAGTAGGACCACTAGTTTCTCCTCAATTAGGGAATATGATATCGTTTGAATGTTTAGGATGAGGAGGTGGTTATAGTCGTGGTATCCAGACTGTTGGTTTTATGCTACGATAGGGTGGATCAGCTTGGGGTTGTCAGGCATGGTCATAGGGTTGTGGTGTAGGTTAGACTTTTTAGTAGAGCAGACCAACCAGGAGTAGGATCCCGGACCCTCTACAGTTAGAGGTACGATTCTAGTTTCCTTTAGCTTATGCTATTTTTGATACTAGGGTTTCCCATAGTTTTATATCGGTTTCCATTATGGAGAACCTTTGTCTCTATATATTTACATCTAAAGATTTCATGATTCTAGACACTCCATTGGGGATTGGGACAGATAGTGTACGTTAGTGCAAGGAGTTCCCTCTTGAGGTTGGGGGTGTCACTTGTTGTGGGGCCTCTATGTCTTAGAGATGACAGAATTCGATTTCATTCTAGGAATGGACTGTTTGGTCTCCTTTCAGGCCTTTATTGACTGTTATTGTCATAGGGTGAGTTTCATGTCACCAGAGGGTTGGTCTTCTCTACAGAATGGTGAATGGGACGTCGGTGTAAGTAGAGATGGACCCGAGCATCATGGGTTGGGAGGAATTATATCCCAGATTTCTAGTTTATATCTGGATGACCAGGGGACTTCACAGATAGAATTTCTTCTAGTGGTGGATTTTTTTAGAGATGTATTTCTAGATGACTTTTTAGGTTTACCTCTAGAGAGATAGGTAGATTTATTTATTGATCTTGTGTCAGGAGTGGAACTGGTGTCCATTCCTCCGTATAGTATTGATACACTAGAGTTACAGGATCTTAAGGAACAGTTAGACGAGTTACGTGAAAAGGGTTTTATCTGACCCAATACTTCCCCTTGGGGTTTGCCTATATTTTTAGTGAATAAGGAGGATGATAACCTCAGACTTTGTGTGCACTATCAGAAGATGAACTAGTTGACGCTCAAGAACCAATATCCCTTGTTAAGGATTGATGATCTCTTTGATTAGCTTCGAGGATCCTGTGTGTTCTTCAAGATTGAATTGAGATCCATTTATCATCAGTTGTGTGTTAGACCATCAGATATACCTCTTACAGACTTTTAGAGAAATTATGGTCTATAAGAGTATTTGGTTATGTTGTTCGGTCTCATGAACGCGCTTGTAGTTTTCATGGCACTGATGAACTAAGAGTTCCATCCTTACTAGGATTATTTTCTGTTAGTCTTCATAGACAATATCTTTGTGTACTCTTTCACTCTACATGACTATGCCATCCATCTTGAGATCGTATTGAGTGCACTGACAAAGTATCAGTTATATTCCAAACTCTCAAAATGAAACTTTTGGATGAACCATATTCACTTCTTGGGTCATCTTATCTTAGAGAGAGGAGTACCAGTATACCTATAGAAAGTGATATCAGTAGGTTCCTGGTAGAATATGAGGAATTTTTTGATTTACAGAGTTTTCTAGGGATGGCTGGTTACTACAGGTGCTTTATACAGGAGTTTTCACACTTAGTAGCACCACTGGAAGGCTAACTAAGAAGGGTGAAAAGTACTTGTGGACAAATTCCTACAATTTAGCCTTCCAGGAGCTGAAATAGATATTGAATTCTGTTCCAATACTAATTTTTCTAAATACGGACAAGATTTACACCATTTGTTTATGATGCTTCAGGTATCAGGCTGGGGGAAGTGCTTATGCAGGGGGGAGGAATCTTGGCATAGGGGTATCGGTAGTTGAGGCACATGAGAGGAATTACCCGAGTAATGATCTCAAGTTGGCTGGAGTTGTTTATGCTTTATGTTGTTGGTTACATTATCTTTTGGGAGATCATTTTTTTGTATATAATGACCACACAAGTCTCAAGTATATCTTTACTCAGTATGATCTGAGTTTGAGAAAATTAAGGTGGGTTGAGTACCTTTAGTATTTTGACAGTGAGCTTGCCTATATGTCTGGGAAAGGCAATGCAGTGGATGATGTATTGAGTAGGAGGACTTAGATACAGGTCGTTCAGGAGACCAGTAGTGAGTGGCAGCTTATAGCTCTATTCTCTGAGAAGCATTTGGAGGTGCACAATAGAAAGGGGCATGCGTTTCATTATTCTATAGCTGCTAAATCTACTCTAATGGATCGAGTGAGAATATAGAATCTATCAGATTCCAAATTCATAGTCCTACAGGAGAGTGTGTAAGGTGAGGACCGTACTCCTGGGTGTACCATATATGGGGATGAGGTCTTTCGTTTTCTTGGATGTGTATGGGTGTGGACAGACATGCATAATGAGTTGATATGGGATTTTCATTCCTCTGTTTGGCCAGTTCATCCTGGTTTCACCAAGATGTTTCGAGATCTACACCATCATTATTGGTGGCCTAGTATGAAGATAGATGTAGCTAGTTTTTATATGAGTTGTTCCACCTGTAAGTAGGTGAAGGCGAAGCATCAGCGATTAGTAGGTATTTTCATGTAGTTACCCATTCCTGAGTGGAAGTGTATTGATGTCATGATGGATTTTTTGATGGGTTTACAGAGGTCATCTTGAGACAACGATATAGTTTGGGTTTTTGTTGAAATACTCATTAAGGTTTCACATTTCTTCCCGATCAAGGAAACCTTTAGTGTTGAGGATCTTAGAAGGTTATACTTATGAGAGATTGTACGTTTTCATGGGGTTTATCACTCTATCGTTTTATATAGGGACACCTAGTTTACTTCTTGTTTCTGATAGGGACTACAAAGGGCTTTGGGAACACAGGTACTTCTGAGTACAAATTTCCATCCCTAGAAAGATGGACAGTACGAGCGCATGATTCAAGTTTTGTAGGAAATTCTTCGATCATGAGTCCTAGATTTTGGGGGGTCTTGATAAATACACATACCCCGAGTGGAGTTTTCCTACAATAACAGTTTCCAGAAATGATTTAGATTGCATCTTATGAGTCTTTGTATGGTAGGCCTTGCCGATCACCCCTATGTTGGCTAGAGGTAGGAGAGGAAGCTATGTTGGGACCTCATATTTCCAAGGAGACCACTGAGCAGGTGGAGTTGATTCATAAGAGGATGACTATTTCACAGTCTCTCCCAAAATCATATGTTGATCCGTTGAGATGAACACTGGAGTTCAAGGTCAGAGAACATATTTTCTGACATGTCAGATAGAGTTTGGGACATAAGAAGATTAGGAGATAGGGGAAGCATTCACAGAGATATGTCAGGACATTTGAGGTTTTGGAGAGAGTCAGTTTGGTTTCTTATTTGTCTTAGTTACCTCATATGTACTAGGCTATGCATGACGTATTCCATGTTAATCAGCTCTGGTGTTACTTTTCAAAACTGTCTCATATTTTTTAAACTTGAGGAGGTTGAGTTGGAGGTGGATTCATCCTCTATGGAGCACCCTATTCAGATTTTGGATCGATTAATGAAGGTTCTTTGTGGCTAGTCTACTTCTCCAGTATGTGTGCTATGACAGCATGAGTGAGTACAAGATGAGAATTTTGAGATGGATTCTGATATACAATCCTAGTGGCCAGATTTGTTTGAAGTTTCTTCTTCACCACACTTGGAAGGGAAATTCAGGTACAAATTTATTTAAGGGTGGATGTTTCTAAGAACTCAGATCTTCATTTTAGGTTTTTATCTTTATATCAGGTTGGTTTTTTAGAAAAGTTAAGTTTTGGGAAATTTTCTATGTATACGCTATGTACTTTTGAGTAAAGGTCTTGTACTCGATTTCCACATGTAGATGTGTACTGGCCATATAACGTCCAAGTACATTTTCTTGTAAGTGACCTAGCATACCACCTAAAAAAGGGGTCGGTTAAGGCTAGTACATGGTGTGTACATTAAATTATCATGTTGTGTACTTTTCTTTTTATTTTATGAGTCAGATCGAGGTCACGCCTCATCTCTATAAAACACTTCTTCTCCCATCAGTTTTTATAGGTGCATGATAGAATTCCGAAGATCTTCGAGATCCTCTCTTTTCTCCGTCCGAGATCCAATTGAGATGTCATTGGGTGCGTTGAATTCCCACAGGTGAGTTCTCTATTCCCCTTGAGGATTTATTTCTAATTCCTCTTCTATCGTGGTTTCACGACCCGTCCACGAGGCCAGTGTTGTGACTGCCCCAAGCCCGCCTTCCATAGGCCAGGGGCTGGCGACTAGCACCAAGGCGTAATTCCTGATAAAAGGGGAAGGCATTTCCTATGTAAAGTAAACAAACACCACAGAGTAAGCAATAAGAAGTAAACACTAAGTAAAACTGGGTACAATAGTAAGTGCGGAAAAGTAAGGGGGCCAGAATACAAAACCCAAACTGAAAGTAAAGTACAACTGGAAAGAAAGTACAGCAACTGAAAATTAAAGCCGCAATGTCAATTCGTCCACTGAAATTCCCTCCTGAAGGGTGGGTACAGATAGTCTCCTCATCTCCACGGGTCCAGCCATCTGCTCCATGTACGTCCCGCCCAGTGGTCCACCTCCAGGTACCGAATTGCTCCACAAGCCTCCACCATGACATGACCCATCCTCGGGGCCCGTTCCATGACTACCCCAAGCCCGCCTTCCATAGTCCAGGGGCTGGCGACGAGCACCAAGGCCTAATTCCCGATAAAAAGGGAAGGCATTTCCTATGTAAAGTAAACAAAAACCACAGAGTAAGCAAGAAGAAGTAAACACTAAGTAAAACTGGGTACAATAGTAAGTGCGGAAAAGGAAGTGGGCTAGAATACAAACCCAAACTGAAAGTAAAGTAGAAATGGAAAAAAAGTACAGCAACTGAAAAGTAAACCCGCAACGTCGAACCGTCCACTGGAAGTCCCACCTGAAGGGTGGGTACAGATAGTCTCCTCAGCTCCACGGGTCCAGTCGTCCGCTCTGTGTACGTCCCGCCGAGTGTTCCACCTCCAGGTACCGACTTGCTCGACAAGACTCCACCACAATCAGTGTTTTCTGTCGTCTGCATCCAACACAACGAAGTGCGGGCATAGTCCGTGAAGGGGTGAGTACAACCTACTCAATAGGGACCCCGAGACCCCCGAAGGTCTCCCAGAATCCACAAAGGGTAATCCACAAAGGAAAGATACAATCACAAAGTAACATCCAACACTACTTAGGTATATGCCCATATATATACCTAAGTCATCAATTCTAGATTGGCTCTAATATCCGAGCCCAAGTTAGATCACGTCCACACAGGATAACACAACATAATCCACATAGTAAAGCAAGCCAATCATATAAAAGATAATGATTGGAAGTCAAGACTTAGCTCACACAGGTATACTTCTTCGTAAGACAATAGAGATGATCAGATGTAGCCACTGATTCATCTAAGTCGTCAGATCCACACGGGATCGATAGGTACTAACCCCCACAATGACCCACAAAGGATCGATAGGTACTAACCCTCGCAATGACCCACACAGGATCTGACCCACATAGGATCGGTATGCGCTGGCCCACACAGGAACGCTGAGTGCTGACCCCCACAGGATCTGATCGACATAGGATCAGTAGCAGTGATCCACGTAGGATCGCTGAGTGTTGTAGTCGTCATCGTCGAATCCACAGAGGATTTATGTACATTCATCATCGTTGTCGCAGTCGCAGCCAGCTCTAGGGTTCCCGCACACTGCAAGCTCATTTGGGAGGGTTCGCTCCATGAGCCGAAGGGCTGATACATCAACTGACACGATGTTCGGAGTTGATGTATCCAAAAGTTCCGTATCGTCAACAGGAACTCAACGTGATAGATGGCGCGTCATTCGGACGCCCGGTCTGAGAGTTATTGGCTTTTTCATTCCAGGGGCCCGGTTGGTTTTTAAGTCAAAACCAACCCGGCCATAGGTCAACTGCATCCAAACCTCGATTGGAGTAATCCAAAAGGTCTGTCTCACTAATATGAATCCAACAAAGTCGACGACACGACAATCGGACGTCCGGAGCTCAAGTTATAAGCGTTTCTACTCCGAGGGCCCGGTTGGTTTCGTGTTCGAACCAACCCGGCTGAACCCAAAGTTCTCCGAAACCAAGAGTGTAATATATTGAAACAACCATCTCGATCCAAGGATCGCATCGCAGCTGACGGTGCGTCGATCGGAGGTCCGTAGCCCAAGTTATAGGCAAGAGACCGAAAGATTTCCGAAAATGGGGGTTTTGGGACCGGCCCGACCCGGCCCGAGACCCCCTGGGTCGGCCCGAACCTGTTTTTCCCGAACCGGGTCTGGGTCCAGCCCGTTTGGGAGTGGCCCAGCTCGGCTGGCGCAGCCCGGCCCGGCTGGCACGGCCCGGCCCGGCACGGCCTGGGCGGCCCGGCCCGGCGCGCTGGCGCGGTCCGCTGGCCAGCTCGGCGTAGCCGGGCTGAGCGGATGGGGGGAGTGGGGGGGGGGGGGCTGCCCCCCTATTTAATGAAACACGGCCCCCACATGGGGGGCCTCTCCTCCTTCCAGTCGGGGGTTACAAACCCCCGGACTCCCCCCTGAACGGTCGGCCCGCTCCGGTCGGCCGGTTGTTGTCGCCACAGGACCAGCGTGGTACCACCCTCCTGCTCCGACGGCCAGAAGTCGGCCGCCATTCCTGCTCCGCCATGTCCAAAGGCCGCTGACTTGGTCCGTCCGGTGCGGCGCGACGGCGCCGCGCCCCTCCGCCGTGGCCCCGCTCCAGCCGCGGTCTCTTCCAGGTTCTCCAGCACGGCGCGACGGCGTCGCGGCTTGTTTGACTTCAACGGCGTGGTGCGACAGCGCCGCGCTTCTTCGCCCATTCTCATAGTTTCTGCACGGTGCAACGACACCGCACTGCCTTACATGTGCCGCAACAAATTCAAACAATCAAGGGGGGAGGAGGGTCGTCCATGTTCGTGCGGTCCGTCCTCCTCCCGTTATTGCAATAACAGGCGGCCCAATTTGAAAACAAAGAAAGGTGATGGAAGTAATCACGAACAAAACAAATAACCCCTACCTCGAGCATTGTTGAACAAAGGCTCATCGTGGAATTGAATGTCGTGGAAGAAGGCGTCGTGGAATTGAATGTCACGGAAGAAGGTTCTGTACACTTTGACGAAGATCGTCCGAGGAGGAACGGTGTCTCCTTTCCTTTGACGCGGGAAGAAGGAATGAAGGAATGTGCATCGGTGTTCTTCTCGTTCTTCAAGGAAGATGATGAACTTCAAAACTCAGTGATTCTTCCCCCAATCCTCTCTCAACAATCTAACAACAATAATAAAATAAGTGTTTTTCTTATTTAATTACTCATGCCATAAGTTTTTGAAATTCAAACATTCTAATTTAACTCACTTAATTAATTAAACTTATGTTGTCATATTAAAAGTAGGGTTTAGGGAGTTACGGAATATGAAGGGGTGGGGTTCTTGTGGGTCCCACCCCACAAATATCCTATCTAGGGTAGTTCCCCAACTTCCACACAACGGATAACCACTTATTAAAAATAAATAAAATTGTAGCTCAATTTTATTTCACTTTCCACAATTTTTAAAAACTCCTCCCTAGAAAATGAAACCCCAGTAAAGGTCTTCTTAAGCAATTACTGGAGCTACAGTTCCATCGGTGTCCTCGGATTTCGATTACGATCAATGGTTCAAAATTTAGGAAATCTGGCTCGTTCGTTCACTGAACGTACCCAAGCTAAACTTCGGAAGATTATTCCGGGCACTCCGGGCCTCGGAATCAGGTGCCGTCAGAAACTGCGTTCTTGTAAAATCCCAAAGAAAATTAAGAAAAAATTTCGATAGAATTTTTATGGGCCCTTACATTACTCCCACCTCAGTGTTTTACGTCCCCGTAAAGATACATCATAAACTAGGGGAACAAATGTGGGTACTGTGCACGCATTTGAGCCTCTCGCTCCCAAGTTCTCTCCTGGAGGTTCTCGTGCTTCCATCTGATGCGCACTAGAGGAATCGACCATCCACATAGGACCCACTCCTTTCGATCCTCGATATCCACTGGGACCTCTGCAAAAGTCTCCCCATCATCAATGTCCAGCTCCCCATGGTCAATGATATGTGTCGGGTCGGGCACCTATCTCCTCAGCTGAGATACATGGAAGACGTTGTGCACCCGATGCAACTAAGGTGGTAGAGCCAGGTGATAAGCCACCTCGCCAATCCTGCTGAGGACCTGGAATGGTCCGATGAAGCACGAAGACAACTTGTCGCCTCGGCCAAATCTTCGTAATCCACGTCGAGGTGAGAACCGTAAGAAAACGTGGTCTCCATCCTCTAACTCTAGTGGCCTCCGCCTCCTGTCAGCATAAGACTTCTGCCGGCTCTGAGCTGTCCTCATCCACTCCTAGATGATCTGGACCTTCTCTGTCATGGCCTGTACCATCTCCAGTCCCACAAGTGCTGACTCCCCAGGGTCTTTCCAGCACAGAGGTGATCTGCAAGGTCGGTCATACAATGCCTTGTATGGTTCCATCCCGATGGTGGAGTGGTAGCTGTTGTTGTATGCGAACTCCACCAAGGGTAGATGATCCTCCCAGCTGTGACCAAAGTCGAGGAAAAATGCACAGAGCATGTCCTCAAGAGTCTGAATGGTCCTCTCCGTCTGACCATCTGTCTGAGGGTGAAAGGCGGTGCTCAGACGTAGCTGCGTCCCAAACGCCTCATGCAACCCCTTCCAAAGCCAGGAAGTAAAGCAAGCATCTCGATCGAAGAAGATAGATGATGGAACACCATGAATCCGTATAATCTCCTGAACATAGAGGCGTCTGAAGCTCTCCACTGAGCCCCACTCTCTGATGGGTAAGAAGTGGGCCGACTTGGTGAGTTGGTCAACAATCACCCAAATGGATTTGTGACCACTGGAAGAGCGTGGAAGTCCAGTCACAAAGTCCATAGATATCCCATCCCACTTCCACTCCGGGACCTCCAAGGGTTGTACCAGGCCTGCTGGTACCTGGTGCTCCGCCTTCACCTACTGGAAGGTGAGGCATCGAGAAACGAACTCTACCACAGCCTTCTTCATACCCGGCCACCAGTGCTATCGTCTGAGATCCCGGTACATCTTCGCCACTCACGGATGTACTGCTAAAGGGGAAGTGTGAAAATCCCTCAGCACCTCCTCCTGTAAAGCATCTAGTACCATGGTACTTCCTCTGAAAAGGATGACGTGCTCTCCTCCCACATAGAATCCATCAGGTGCATGTCCTGAGGATATATGTGCACGTCGTGTCTCACAGTCAACATCCCCATGTTCTTCCTCTCTTACCCACTGTAGTAGTGGAGGAGTGACTATGAGTGACTGTAGAAAGGCTGCTCCATCACTATCCATGAAGGATATATGCAAATCGGCTAGCTACTATGTCGCCTCACCAAGTAGTTTGATTCCCGTCCTCCTATTGAATGAATAAGCTACTATGTTCCCCTTTCCAGGAGTATAGACTATCTAAAAGTCATTGTCCTGGAGGAACTCGAGCCATCACCGCTGTCTCAGGTTCAAGTCCTTCTACAAGAATATGTACCTGAGACTCTAGTGGTCAGAATAGACTATAAATCACTCGCCCACCAGATAGTGTCGCCACATCTTCAGAGCGAAGACCACTGCTGCTAACTCCAGGTCATGGGTAGCATAGTTCTTCTCATGCTACCTCAACTAATGTGATTGATAGGCGATCACTTCCCGCTCCTACATCAGGACACATCCGAGTCCGGTCCCTGATGCATCGCAGTAAACTACGTACCCTACTCCCTCTTCTGGTAGCCTCAAGATAGGTGCACTGGTCAATCTCTGTCTCAGCTCTTGGAAGCTCTGCTGACATCTATCTAACCACACGAAGGGTTTCCCCTTCTTCGTCAAATCTAAAAGTGGTGCCGCAACTCTGGAGAAGTCTGGCACAAATATCTGGTAGTACCCAGCTAAACCCAAGAAACTCCGCACCTCCATCACGCTCTTGTGTGGCTCCCAAGCTAGCATTGCCTCGATCTTCACAGGATCCACCACAACTCCGGCCTCAGAGATGATGTGTCCCAAGAAGTGGATCTCATGTATCTAGAACTGAAACTTCGAGAGCTTACCATAAAGCTAGTGCTCTCGGAGTGTGTCCAGTACAACCCACAAGTGGTAGGCGTGCTCCTCCTCAGTCGTCGAGTATATCAATATGTCGTCGATGAAGACCACGACAAATCGATCGAGGTAAGGCTGAAAGATCCTGTTCATGAGGCCCATGAACACTTTTGGAGCATTGGTCACGCCGAAAGGCATAACCAAGAACTCATAGTGTCCATACCGACATCTGAAGGCCGTCTTCTGCACGTCCTCATCCCGAACTCTAAGTTGATGATAGCCTGACCTGAGGTCTATCTTTGAGAACCACCGTTCTCCCTTGAGCTGATCTAAGAGATCTTCAATCCTCGGTAGTGGATACTTGTTCCTCACGGTCACCTATTTCAGGTGACGATAGTCGACACAAAGTCTCAAGCTCCCACCCACCTTTTTTGAGAACAATATCGGGGAAGCCCAGGGTGAAACACTGGGTCAGATGAATCCCTTTCCCTTCAAGTCCTCCAGCTGCACCCGTAGCTCTCGAAGCTCGGAGGGAGCCATCCAATATGATGGGGTGGATATCGGGGTTGTCCTGTGGTACAAGTCAATATAAAAGTCTACCTCTCTACGAGGAGGTAGTCCTAGAACGTCGTCAGGAAAAACGTCTGCATACTGATCCACCACTGCAGGTAAGCTCGGACTCTGCACGTCAACTGCTCCAAGGATGAGGCTAGACAACTGATGAGTGGTGGGATGTCCTCTCCTCTACATGATTCTATCATGTGCTGTAAAGGCTCCCTTCTTACCAGTGAAGGTGAACCTGCTCCCATCGGTGCAAACACATCGCACCTTGAGCCTAATGCAGTCGATCTGAGCATGAACTGTAGATAACCAATACAAGACCAAGATGACGTCGTAAGGCCTCGACGCCGCTACAAGAAGATCCCATTCGAAGCTCTCGCCTCCTAGAGTAAGCTCACACTGCCGGCACCAGTGCGTAATCGTTGAGTCTGCTCTCATAGGAGTCTCTAGACGTAAGGATCGAGCCAACGACTCCGTAGGAATCTCCGAGCTCCGAACAAGGGCAACGACTATGAAAGAATGAATCGCTCTTGTGTCTATAAGAACTGCAACAAGGGTGGAGTAGACACAGATAGTACCTCGAATCATATCGGGCGCGTCGTGGTCGTAGGCCTCCGCTGCCTGGAGTTGTGCTTATCTCTGCCTGCCAGCTCCCTATGGTCAGGGTGGACCTTCTGGTGGTGGTGGTGGTAGAGCCTCAAAGAGTCTCCCACCACCTGCTGCTCGGCCAGCTCCTCTGCCTCGTCCTCCTGCTCCCTGTGAACCGCCACGGTCGACCATCTGCCTCTGCCTGGGTGGTCCCTCAACCGTCTGCTGCTCCTCGGCACGGTGGGTCGGGCAGTCACGAGCCATGTGGCCCTGCCTGCCGCATGCGTAGCACTGTCTACCTCTCGTAGGACTGGCTCTGCGGTGTATTCCCTACACCTCTGAGCCAGTGTCCTTAGGTCGTCCTCCTGAGAGTCTGGTCTTCCTGGACCCATGTGTCATTCGTCGACTGCCAGCTATAGAAGACTCTACTACGTGCCGCCCTGCGGTAGTTCTCGTTGATGGTGTAGGCTCAGCAAGAAAGCTCTCAATGAGAAGGGCTCGCTCCAGTACCCCTTCTTGTGTCGGAATGCTGAGGGAGATCAGCGATGCCCTGATCTCATGCCTCAATCCCTACTTGAAGGTCCAGGCCCGGAAGAATGGGTCTCGAACCATGTCTGTTGAATAGCGTGAGAGATCAGTAAATCTCGCCGAGTACTGGGCGACTGTCAAGCTGCCCTGTAGCAGCTGTAGAAGCTCCTGGACGCGCACCGCACAGAGGGTGGCTGGGACGAACTCCGAGTGGAAGAGGCTCTCAAAGTCCGTCCAGAGGAGTGATGCCTCGTCGTGTGCCTGGATCATCAAGCTCCACCATCTGCCTGTTGTCGTGTGCAGGAGACTCGCTGCAAGGATCACCATGAGGTCTGCTGGTGTCCCTACCAAATGGAAAACTCGTACAACTGCCTCAATCCAATCCACGGCTACCTGAGGGTCCGTCTCCCCACGGAAACTGGGCGGTCACTGACGCTAAAACTCGTGCAGTGCACTAAGGCGACGTGCACTATCAGTGGCTGGGGCAGGTAGCATCGGTGGCTCAGTGGGTAGTGGTACCACCGGTGCCTCCGCAGTAATAGGCCCTGCATCGAGGCCTCGTCGCTCGGTGGGCTGTCATCACGTACAAAACTCGGAACCCTAGATGGTTGCCGTCATGGGGCCATCCTGAAAAGAAACAGGTGCGCCATGGTTAATACAGTATACCTGGTGAACTGAAACAAAGTAATCACAAAGAAAACTTGAAACACACATTCAATCAACGTTTTCGTGCACTAAGTCGGAAATCAGAAGTCAGGGTCCTAGTGTATGGATACGTCGGTCGCCGCACCAACACTGGACTCCCTGGACTGATAACCACACTCAATACTCTTAACACTATTGCTTCACATAGAAAAAGATCAGAGTCCTGAGTTTTGCGGTAGATCCAAAATCCTCTGATACCAATTTGTCACAACCCATCCTTGGAGCCCGTGTCGTGACTACCACAAGCCCGCCTTCCATAGGCCATGGGCTAGCAACTAGCACCGAGGTGTAATTCCCGATAAAAAGGGAAGGCATTGCCTATGTAAAGTAAACAAAGACCACCTAGTAAGCAAGAAGAAGTAAATACTAAGTAAAACTGGGTACAATAGTAAGTGCGGAAAAGTAAGTGGGCCAGAATACAAACCCAAACTGAAAGTAAAGTACAACTGGAAAGAAAGTACAGAAACTGAAAAGTAAAGCCGCAACGTCGAGCCGTCCACTAGAAGTCCCACCTGAAGTGTGTTTACAAATAGTCTCCTCAACTCCACGGGTCCAGCCATCCGCTCTGTGTACGTCCCATCCAGTGGTCCACCTCCAGGTACCGACTTTTTCCACAATCCTCCACCACGATCAGTGTTTTCCATCGTCTGCATCCAACACAACGAAGTGCGGGCATAGCCCGTGCAGGGGTGAGTATAAGCTACTCTGTAGGGACCCCGAGACCCCCGAAGGTCTCCTAGAATCGACAATGGGTAATCCACAAAGGAAATATACAATCACGAAGTAACATCCAACACTACTTAGGTATATGCTCATACATATACCTAATTCATCAATTCCAGATTGGCTCCAACATCCGAGCCCAAGTTCGATCATGTCCACACAGGATAACAAAACACAATCCACATAAGAAAGAAAGTCAATCATATCAAAGATAATGATTGGAAGTCAAGACTCATCTCACACAGGTATACTTCTTCGTAAGAAGATAGAGATGATCAGATGTTGCCACTGATTCATCTAATCCGTCGGACCCACACTGGATCGATAGGTACTAACCACCGCAATGACCCACAAAGGATCGATAGGTACTAACCCCCGAAATGACCCACACAGGATCTGAACCACACAGGATTGGTATGCACTGGCCCACACAGGACTGCTGAGCACTGACCCACAAAAGATCTGACCCACACAGGATCGGTAGCACTGATCCACGTAGGATCGCTGAGTGTTGTAGTCGTCGCCATCGAATCCACGGAGGATTTCTGTACAGTCATCATTGTTGTCGCAGTCGCAGCCAGCTCTAGGGTTCCCGCACACAACAAGCTCATTCGGGAGGGTCCGCTTCACGAGCCGAAGGGCTGATACATTAACTGAAACGAAGTCCGGAGTTGATGTATCCAAAAGTTCAGTATCGTCAACAGGAACTCAACGTGACAGACGGCGCGTCATTCGGACGCCCAGTCTGAGAGTTATTGGCTTTTTCGTTCCAGGGGCCCGGTTGGTTTTTAAGTCAAAACCAACTCGGCCATACTCCAAATGCGTCCAAACCTCGATCGGAGTAAGCCAAAAGGTCTGTCTCACTAAGAGAAACCCAACAAAGTCGACGGCACGACAATCGGACTTATGGAGCTCAAGTTATTAGTGTTTCCGCTCCGAGGGCCCGGTTGGTTTCGTGTTCGAACCAACCCGACTGAACACAAAGTTCTCCTAAACCTAGATTGTAATATTCCGAAATGACCGTCCCAGTCCGAGGATCGCATCGCAGCTGACGGTGTGTCGATCGGAGGTCCGTAGACCAAGTTATAGGCAAAAGACCGAAAGATGTCCGAAAATGGGGTTTTTGGGCCTAGACCGACCCGGTCCGAGACCCCCTCGGTCGGCCCGAACCGGGTCGTCTCGAACCGGGTTCGGTTCCGGCCTGTTTGGGCGCGGCCCGGCCCGGTGCGCTAGCGTGGTCCACTGGCCAGATCGGTGTGCCTGAGCTGAGCGGATGGGGGGGCGTTGCCCCCCTGTTTAATGAAACGCGGCCCCCACGTGGGGGGGCCGCTCCTCCTTCCAGTCGGGGGTTACGAACCCCCGGTCTCCCCCCTGAACGTCCAGCCCGCTCTGGCCGGCCGATTGCTACCGCCACGGGACCGGCGCGGTCCCGCCCTCCTGCTCCGGCGGCCGGAAGTCGTCCGTCGTTCCCTGCTCCGCTGTGGCCAAAGGCCGCGGCCTTGGTCCGTCCGACGTAGCGTGACGGCACCGCACCCCTCCGACGTGGCCCCGCTCCGGTCGCGGTCTCTTCAAGGTTCTCCGGCGCGGCGCGACGGCACCACCATTCTTAGCCCATTCTCATAGTTTCCGCGTGGTGAAACGGCACCGCGCCACCTTACACGTGCCGCAACAAATTCAAACAATCAAGGGGGGGAGGGTCGGCCGTGTTCGTGCGGTCCATCCTCCTCCCGTTATTGCGATAACAGGCAGCCCAATTTGAAAACCAAGAAAGGCGACGAAAGTAATCATGAACAAAACAAATAACCCCTACCTCGAGCATTGTTGAACAAAGGATCGTTGCGGAATTGAACGTCACAGAAGAAGGCGTCGTGGAATTGAACGTCGCGGAAGAAGGTTCTGTACACGTTGATGGAGATCATCCGAGGAGGAACGGTGTCTCCCTTCCTTTGATACGAGAATAAGGAACGAAGGAATGTGCGTCGGTGTTCTTCGCGTTCTTCAAGGAAGATGATGAACATCAAGACTTAGAGATTCTTCCCCCAATCCTCTCTCAACAAGCTAACAACAATAATAAAATAAGTGTTTGTCTTATTTAATTACTCATGCCATAAGTTTTTGAAATTAAAACATTTGAATTTAACTCACTTAATTAATTAAACTGATGTTGTCATATTAAAAGGAGGGTTAAGGGAGTTAGAGAATATGAAGGGGTGGGGTTCATGTGGGACCCACCCCACAAATATCCTATCTTGGTTAGTTCCCCAACTTCCACACAACGGATAACCACTTAGTAAAAAGAAATAAAATTGTAGCTCAATTTTATTTCACTTTCCACAATTTTTAAAAAACTCCTCCCGAGAAAACAAAACCCCAGTAAAGGTCTTCTTAAGAAATTATCGGCGCTGCGGTTCCATTGGTGTCCTCAGATTTCGATTCCGAGCACCAGTTCAAAAGTTAGGAAATCCCGCTTGTTCGTTCACTGAACGTACCCAAGCTAAACTTCGGAAGATTATTTCGGGCACTCCGGGCCTCGGATCAGGTGCCGTCAGAAACTGCGTTCTGTTAAAATCCCAAAGAAAATTAAGAAAAAATTTCTTTTGAATTTTTATGGGTCTTTACACGTGGGTTATTCAAGTTTGAATGTTTTTAACCATTTTGTAGATCTACATAGTTCTATGCCAAGGGCCAATTTTCATGAGTGTTCATCGTACCACATCATGGTAAGTGGTATGTGCCATAATTTGATTGTCATTGGATTATATATTCTTAAAGCGGTGAATACCCTTGTTTGGGGTATTGCCTGTTTTGAAAATTTAACCCGAATAAATACATGTTATGGTTTTTTTTATTAATAAATGTGTATTTCTTATGTGTAAGGTTAGATGCCTTGTTTATGGGACACCCCATATGTGCATTTCCATGTTTGACTATTTATGTCCTTTTGTCCTGTGTTTACTATGAGGTATACCTTATTTACATGACATGGATTGTTTAGGATGGATTTTTTTGATTATATGAATTGAATGTGTTATGCTTGTGAATGTTAACCATGTGATATTTATAGATTACATGTTTTTTATTATTGTGATAAGCATGCTGATTTTACAATAGACCATGTGAGACTTGGACTAGGAAAAATATGGGGGTTTCCATGTTTATTTACACAGGACCATGAGATCCTTGGTGTAGACTTTTTCCTAGGGGTACTGACTGTGAGAGCTACCCAGGATGTTGTTTATGATTACTTATACTACATTTATCCAGGGGTTATTGACCGTGAGAGAAACTCATAGGTCACGTAAAATTTATTAATTCCATTTGGACTAGGGGTATTGAACATGAGATCTTCCTAGGTGGTCGTTTGTATTTGATTAAGGCTATGTTAATCCAAAGGGGTTAGACCATGAGAGATTCCTAGAGGGTTGTTGTGAATAATTGAATGACTGTGAAGAGTCTGTCAAGCCAAAGCACAAGCCTGTACTTGGTCTTACTTGATTATTTAGATGGTCTTCTGAGACGTCTATTGTTGCTATTACACGAGGGGGATAAAATATTAGGCAAGATCCCAAGATTCATTATTCAACAATTTTAATAATTAATAAATGGAAATGAATGTAATTGAAAAATGTAGGATTGTTTACTTTTGAGTACTTCCTAATTTATTGCTTCATTTCATCATATTTCCTGCTATATATATATATATATATATATATATATATATATATTAATTGGCAGTTAGGAAGATATATTTCAATGGTTTACTACTAGGATTCATATCACACCCTATTTGGGTCATGATTTTAGACCCAAATAGATTATATGGTTACAGGTATAGATAATTTAAAGTTCTCTTCTTCATCAGGTAGTTGATTTCTTTTGGAGCTGGAGAGCATTCGACCAATCTAGGGATTACGATGTAGTTGGAGTTTATTGTTTTTCTGTACTTCGGTTTCAATATTTTATTTCCAGCATTGTGACTTGTTTGGATGCTTTCCTTGAAACATGTGGCATGCTTCATTTTTATATGCTTTACTTTCTATATTACTAGAAGTCTTCTGTTGTTTACTTCTGTTGTATGGTATTACTACTTCCGCTATTATTTATTATTTGTTATTCAATTTTGTATACTATGCCAATGAGATAATATTTTACCCATTATTAGATCTTGTCCCTCGCTGATAGTTGGAAACCTCTAGTGTTTGGAGAAATGCGCTTGAGGTCATCTGACCAACCAAGTACGGGGCACCCTTGGGTGGCACCTGGAACTGGTAAATTATAAACTTTTTTGATATCTTCTTCCTTTTTCTTAATTTCCATATCATATCTTTGAAAATAATCTATTTTATTCACAATGGATGGTTGAGAAATCATATGTGAAAGGATTGATGATTTTTCTTGCTAAATGATTCCCATGTCCATCCTTTAAAAATATAAGATCATTGGATCTTTCTCAATTCTCATCATTGATAATGTTGTAATATCCTTTCTAATAAGAGAATTTGCTACTTTATTTAACTTACCAAGATAGTAGTGGATTCAGTAGTTATAATCCTTGATGATATCTAACTTTCTTCATTGTAACATATTATTCTCATTTGTGTTAATATATATTTGAGTCTCATATTAGAAGTATATATTCCACACTTATCTCAATAGAGATAATGACATCATATTTTCAATGAAAACATCAAAGGTGACAACTCCAGATCATGTGTGAGATAGTTTTTCTATTTTATTTTCATCTTGATTGAGGCATAATATATCACTTTATCATTTGTAATTAGTACACATCCTAATCCCTTCTTCTATGTATTGTTGTATACCATAAAGTGTTTCCCACTTGTCAGAAGTGTGAGTACTGGTGTGGGGATAAGCTTCCTTTTAAACTCTTTAAAGTAGTATTCATATTCACTAGTCCAGAGAAAATTTTTTCCCTTCTGATTCAGCTTGGCTAGTGGGTTTTAAAATCATGAGAATTTCTTAAAAAATCACCATTAATACTCAGATATACCAATTAAACTATGGATCTTCCTTACAGTTGTTGGTCTGGGACACTCTTCAATTACCTTTTTCTTTGAAGGGTATACAAATATTCCTTTACGGGTGATAACATGACCCACTAAGGGTGTATCATCCATTTAGAACTCACATTTAATTTACTTTTCATATAGTTTCTCACTTTACAAAGTCTTTATCATAGTATTCAAATGCTCCTCATACTTCACTTTACTTTTGAAGTATATCAAAATATCATCGATAAAGACTAAAAAAATTTGTTGATGTAATATATAAGGACTCTATTCATTTAATCCATGAATATTTTTGGAGAATTAGTGATTATGAAAGGAATAATAATGAACTCATAGGGTCCTTACCTCATTCAAATTGTAGTCTTGGGAATATTGTTTTTTCATATCTTTAATTTTTGATATCCTGACCAATGGTCCAACTTATATAAATACTTGGAACCAGTTTTTGGATTGAACAAATTCATCTATCCATGGAAGGGGAAACTTGTTCTTTATCGTTATTTTTTGAGATCATGATAATCAATGTAGTGGTGCATCGATCCATCCTTCTTCTTGATGAAGTGGAATGGTGAACCCCATGGTGAAGTACTCAGGCATATGAAACCCTTGCCCAGCTTTTCTTATAACCACTTCTTTAGTTCCTCCAACTCAATGGTGGAAATTGTATAATCTGTCTTTGATATAGGTAGATATGCAAGAATAAGTTCAATTGGTAACTCAATCTCTATATCAGAAGGTAGAAATGGAAATTCTTCAGGGAACACCTCAGTGTATTTCCTCACAATGGGAATGTATTCAAGAATGATTATCTCATTTGTATTAATAATTTGAGAAAAATATGATTTCTCATAATGAAATAGTATCCAAAATTTAGATGATGATTTTGAAGGATTTTCATCCTTCTCCTTACACTTGTACAGAATTGGATAATTCTTCCTATTATGAAGAGTGGTCTCCCTTTCTTGACAATTGATGTAGTATTTGTATAATGATATCCAATCTATCTCCATTATAGAATCAAAATCCACCAAAGGATGTAAGATAAGATTATTTGGGAGTTACAGTCCCAACCAATTAACTAGGGAGGAGTTATATACTTTGGATTCAATAATTTACCCATTTTATGTTCTCACATATAACTTAACCTCCAAATTTTTAGGCGGTGTTTGAATAGTTCTACTAAGCTTACATGATATAACAGAATGTGTAGAATGAAAATCAAATAGTATATTTGAAATTATTGAATGAATAACTAGTGTACCTATCATCTCATCATTTTTGGGTTCCACCTAATCAGTAGTGATATTATATTACCTTCCGTTTTCCCTTACATGTTGTTTTGGTTGATTGCCTCTAATAAATCTTGGCTTAGGGAAATGGCTCCCATAATTCCCATGTTCCTTGTAGTTGAAACACTGCACTACAGTCTGAACGTTAATCTAAATATTCCTTTCATCCTCTACATTTTTGGGATTCTTTACATCCCTTTGGAAATTATTAGTAGATACCCCTCTCTTCCACATTTTAATCATCCCCTATATCCCTTTAGATAGTTCCCAAGATTCTTTTTCCCACACATTTGACTTGTGGGATGTTGGGTTTCTTCCCATAATGGGATTTATCAACTGATCCTCCAATATTAAATTCCATTTTACTCTTTTTATATATTTCCCTAGGAGACCACTAAGAGTCTCTAATCTCCATTTCAAATTTAAGGGAACAATGGATAGTCTCCTCAAAGTTGTCAGAGTCTCGAATTGCCAACACTTTTTTAGAATCGGCTTTAGTCTGATAAAGAAGAAATACTCCTTTCATTCAGTTTTAACAACAAATATAGAGGCATATTATGAAATACTTGTAATGTTTTCCTCATATTCTTTTATATACTCATCTACCTTTTTATTCAGTCCACGGAAGTCCCTTTACATCTTAAGACAGAGAGTTTAGGTAAAATATTTATTGAAAAATATTTTCTTGAAGTCCTCACAATCCATAGAATCAATTTCCTCCTTGTAATTTTTTAATCAGTTTCCACCATATATTAACTTCTCCATCTTAATGATATAATAACAACATGAATTTATCTTCTTCTAATCATTCAATTTTAGATAATATCTTCTCAGAAGAGTTAATCAATTTCACCGCGATGATGGGTTCAGAAGGTCCACTAATGTTTGGAGGGATTTTTAATGTAAAGGATTCAACTAAAACTTGTGTTTATTAGGATAAGGAGTGAGTTACACATGATTTAAGTAATTATTGATAAATTTATTCAATTGATTAAGGAGTTTCACAATGTTTTTATCTCTAGTTCAAATCAGATTTTTCTTTTCATTAGGGAAATCATCACATTTTCTATCACATTGACATTGGGAATGAGTTCTATTATTTACATACATTAACTAATAAAAAGGTAAAATAAAATTAGGGTGTCTTGGATACATATCTAATAAGTATATAAAAAAATTAAATTTTCAATATAGAGGGATAAATGTTTAAAGGAATAGTATTTTATAACATGTGATTTTCTATGTTTCATCTTATCTATCCATGGTGATAGAATTATCACTAGGGTTTTTACCAAATTTTTCTAATCCTAATCCCCAAAAATAAATATACCATGGTTTGATACCAACTATAATTTCCAGAGCATTTTACACTAACCCTTTCATGATTTTAATTCTAATTATCAATCCAATTTAAACCAAGTATCATAAAGTGTAGTGTATTTTGATGATTAGGTATATAAAACTAATATCATGGAGATAGAATAAAATATATTTATATTAATCATCCATAATGAGATACTAAATTAATTTGTGATCATAGATCTTCATTGGATATCCTAGGGAACACATTAAAAAATTGGATATGCTAAAAAGCCTAGCAAAAGAATAAACATAGGAATAAAACATAACACCTGAGTTAGAAGGTATTACATGAGGTCATAAAAATACATGCAATGTGAGTAATGAAATGTATGCATAAAATTTAGAACATGGGATAATATAATCTTAGAAATATAGGAATTTGGAAGAAACATATGACATTACATAAGCATGATTCAAGCCCAGTGCAAAGACAATATCACATGGTGGACAAAGCCCATAAAGGAATCAGGTTTACTCCCTATCCCAACATGACATCTCATGATCCTAAAAATCACCCAATGAATTGGATAACTCTTTCAGTGAACCCATCATAACATGTTCATGCATATGTGTTTCACAAAAATAATCAAACATAAGGTACAAACATTTGGGTTAGACATGAAAATAATTGGGTGTTATAATAAGAACATAAGGAATAAACAATGGTCACATCATAATGATGTACATGAAAGAATGTATTTAAAACATACATGTAAATTTATAAAATAAATTAGTTATATATCATGATACATTATTCCCAAATGAATTAAAAAATGTAAAAATAGTGTTCATGAAACCTTAGAAATGAGCAACTTTAGTGCGGTTTAAGGGAAAATATTAAAGAGATGTTAAAGAGAAAAAATGAATAATAGTTTTCTAAAATGAAGAAATGAAATAAAATACATTTTCATGATAAAATGGTGATTTTATAAAAATATATATAGATTAAAATATATAATGTATTGTAATTGAAAATGAGTAAGAAATTGTGAAGTTCACATTAATCGAGCTTTCTTATCGGTAGAAGAGAAAAGGGAACATTATAAATCATGTATTTCCCCATAAAATAAGGATGAATGGATCATGATACAAAATTTTGGAACATATACATATAATATGTAAGAATTATATAATAAAAATTAGTAGCTAGAATTGTTTATATATAGAGAGAAACCATAACCCAAAGGTAATTGGGAGGTTCACAGAGATTTCCTTACCTAATGTCTAAAAGTGTTCTGTACTTGGACATAATATCCTAAATTATCAAATTAAATTAATACATTAATAAATTAATAACCTATTAAACATGTAATATATTTTTTTATAATATTTTTAAGTTCATTTATGGACTTTTTATGGGTTATAAGATTCAATTTCTTTGTTATGGGAGTGTTTATTTTCTTGATTTCCATGACCAGTTCGCTTGTATACAATTATAGAAGTCCATGTAAAATGAGAATAATTCTATAGAATTTTAATTATATGTTATTAATGAACTTAAAAAGTATTAAATTTTTTAATATATCATATAGTTATATTGTATGATAATAATTCATTAGATAAAATTTTAATAAAAATGATTTAATTTATTTTTGTGGTTTTTACGACCATCATGAACTTATATACTTTTATTTAATATCATGTTTATATGTTGGTTACAAAACATTTTATAAATTATTATATGTATAATAAAATCTATTTTTACCATAATAATGGTTGTATGACTGGCCTTGAAGGTGGTAATGGAAAATAAAAACACATCATCTATGGTGGCGGTAAATTGACACCACATGGAAAATGTTCTCATTTTTAGAATAAAAGGAAGAGGAGAAGAGGTTTAGTGATGTATATTCCATAAAAATAATATAATTATATTTTATATAAGGTACTAGATATTTCATTCCACTTGGATATGGGAAGATCAACAGAGTATAAGAAAAGAAAATAAATTGAAAAGAAATTAAAAGAAAATAAAAGAAGATTTTTCCTCTTGAACTTCCTCTCCTTGAGAACCTCCTTAGGGATATTTTTTTGGTATTTTTTTGAGAAAACAAACTCCTAGACATGGGGGGAGAGACTTCGAAAGATTATTGGGATGAATTTGGACCTGATTAAAGGATTTCAAGGTGTGAGGAAAATAATTTGTGAGGGGTGATATTTGTAGGGGGAGGAGAGGTGTATTTTTTATTATTATATTCATTACTATATTATTTTGGATCAAGAATATTAATAGTGTTGAAACCTATCACTAAATAGATTCAATAATGAAGTAAATATCCTAATTATGGTTCTTACATTATCCATACCTTAACAATACTAAAAAATCATTTATTTAGCTAATATTGCAAATTATCGTTTTCCATTATTCTAAAAAAATCATATACTTTGGAAAATCCAAAAAAATAACCCTAACCATTTTTTGAATTGTGGAATTCAAAAATGGACCCCATTTTATAAAAAGAAGTTTCCAAATTTTAGAAATATTATTTTAAAATAAAATCACCATTTACTCAAAATAAAATTTTTGATATTATAACTGATTTTATGACACTTTCAAAAATTAATTAATATCTTATAAAATGATATTATAATAATTAGACAAAAATATTAATTTATGAATATATATTATAAAAATAAATTTTATTTTAAATAATTATATTAAATGTAATATTGTAAATAAAAATTTGTGTTTTGCAAAAAAACCAACACTTCATTTATCATTTTTAAAAAAGTCATTTAATTATTACATGATAAAAATATATAATATTTTAATTTATAAGATAACCAAATTTTGTTTATAATTCCATAGGTGAGGTTACAATTTTACTGGGATGGTTATTATTCTTAATGGTCGCATTACTATTCCAACAGTCATGTTACTATTCCATTGGTATAGGTTCCTTAATTTCTACAAAAAAACTTATTTCATTCTTAATTTATGAAAATAATGTTTTTATTAGGCTATCTGTGTGATGTATTTATTTTATACGACAACATAATTATAAAATGGGAAATTCATTTGATAAAATTCTTGACTATTGCAATGGAGGCCTAGTGGGATGCCTAGAGGTTGAAACATTATGAAAGGTTGGCCAATGGGGTGAACTAAGTTTCTGGTGATAAGCCACCTAATAACTCATGGCCAAGGTAATATTATTGTATTTTTTCCAAGAACATCTGTCATCCAATGGTGCCACCTGGCCACCCTGTGATTCCCATCAGAACACCTAGGGTAACTAGATTATCCCATCATAAATTTTGTTTTTATCATTTTACTATAATATGATTATTAGACAAGATATCACCCTAATCTGGCCCTAATGTGACCAAAACCTTTTGGATATCTCTCCCTTGGTGCTATAGGCTTCCTATTCCTCTCCCCTCAGTATCTTGAAGTTTATATCGACCCTTTAACATCCTTTATGCTAATATATATCCATTTTAATCCCAATCCACATTATTTATTTAGAATTGATCATGTTTATAAGCCATATTGGTTAGATCTATGAGTATCTATTCAGAATTAATAGAGGATCTAAGTATGAGTGATAGATCAATATTGGATTATGAGAATTGGTGACCCCTCAATGATCAATCATAGATCTCTATTGGTGAAGAATTACTTTTTTGAAAATTAGTGAAATAACATGATTCAGGTTTCATCTATCGATGGATCTTGGAAATTTGAATCAACACACTTAATGTTGGAAGTATGTACCTTCTTGGACCCTTGTATGGATTTGTTTGACATGCATGGATATTATTTTTGTTCCTAGTATAGAGACCCTTGCATGATATGGTATGTTGGAATCCATGGGTAGTCTATGGGACCTTATTCATTATGGATTGTGTGTTCCCTGATATGTCATACCTTATATATAGTTCATTTCATAGCTTTAGGAATATTTTATATGCTTTGATTATTCCTTTTTAATTATGTCTTACTTTGTATTATTTCATTGCATGAGGAATACATATCAAGGTACATTTCTCTTTTCAATTTCATGACTTGCATGTGAATTTGTGAATAGACTTTGGAACCTCTGTTTTAGAGTTCAGGTTGATAGGTTGTCAAAACACAACCTACTAGGCCCCTCTTGGCCAACAGAAATACGAATCTATCACAAATTTTTGTCTCCCAGAGGATAGGGGAAGGAGAAAACATTGAGTTTACAAATCAAACACATGGGTGGTCTTAGAATAACATACCTACACACACACAAAAACATCTCCAAATACCCATAGAATGATTAAGGGTAAAATAAAACACATACCAAAATGTATGAAAACATACATATCCTACGTCAGAGTATGACACAAGTACTAGAATGAATAATGGTCAAATAACAACTCACCAACACATAAAAATGAGAGTAACCTACTAGGAATTATGGTAATGTTATCAAATTAAACACCAAGTATGAACCATGATCTTTCTAGCTCAACTATAATCCTCCTGATCCTAGTCCACCTAAGACTCCATGGAAAGGCTTTTTTTCTACATACGACACAACATGTATGGGAAGATCCCATGCATGTGTGAGTATATATATACCCAGTAGGAAACCCCAAAATCATCCCACATAAAGCATGAAGAGAGTAGTCAGATCATCATTTTAATGGAATTTCTATTATAATATGATACATAATAATAGTAATAATAATATAAATATACTCATGATATACAATAAGTCTCAAGGTAAGGTCACAACCATACATCCTTCTTATAATTCCTACTCAGGGATTCAAGGTAAGACTCATCCAAGAGAAATCACTCTACGAGCTCGATAATACTGATCGTGGTCATCTCACAGGTTTTTCTCATTGATTCTAACCCTGAATAAGTACACATTGGAACATTGAAGATATTCATACATTGATAGGGGATGTCACACAGGGCCTATGGGGGATTATTAACTGTAATTGGATAAGCATCTTAGAAAGGTATCTAAAACCCAACACATTTATTACATGATTCCTAGCCCTATATAGAGAGGAATAAATGATAGGGGATCAAACTCTATGCCACATGGAGGGATTTCTAAAATATATCCAAATATAATTATGTTGATGGGATCAAACCATATTCTCATGATATGATTCCTCCCTATGACATCATAGGGGTGGTCCAAGGGAATACACCCTACAAATATGGTTTTACACTAAAAGTAATGAGCACCTAAAACTACCCTATACATAGTATGTATATGGTATACATGAAATATCTTGGCTACCTCAGATCTACCTATGTAATGTGACTATGGGTGTAAAGGAGGAACGGACGAGCCCGAACCATGTCGGTTTGGGTTCAGATGGGCCGAGCCAACCCAAAAAGTTTTGTAGCTCGTCCCAAGATGGTCATATTCTTCAGGTCGTGCCTAGCTTACTGGGATAAACCAAGGATTGGGTGATTATACCTTCAATAGTATGGTAATTTTATTCCAAAACTAACATTATTATAACTTTTATAGAATATATATATAATTATAGATATCATATAAATGTATTTTGTTCAATGCATGGAGTAGTTGGTCTAGGCGCAACCTTGGAAGATAAGGGTAGGGGATGGAATCCCCCTAACCGTAAGTTTTCTGATAATTTTCTTGGTTTTTTTCGGGTTACATTCTACCCTATAGAGAAGGATGGTAGGATAGGCCTTCAGGATCGACCAATGGGTCAAGATTCTGGGCCAGGATAGGTCAAAATATTGTGACCAAGTTACAACTTTTCCAACCTATTAGCCCAATTCCAAACCTTCCCAGATCATAATTTTCCAAGATGGACTTGGTCGAGTTTCATGCCGGGATGGGTTGGATTTTTGGTTGTTGGGCCAAATTTACACCACTAACTCCAACACACTCTCTTGAACATTGGCCCATGCCCATGTACATTGGAAGTGACAGTGCTACCAATCTAGTCTGGGTACTCTAGTTATGTATAAGTACTGAGATGTTCCTATCTACTTTGTTCATGCCCCTATACTTGGACATTTTTATACCCATGTACCCCAAGGGTACACACTGGGTTACCAGTCACTGGTTACACAGAATATGGTTGTTCCCACATGACACAATATATTTTATTTTTTTGAAACCTTAGACACTACATCCAAGTGACTAGACGACATGTTTTCTTTAGTCTACATGTTGTTTATGTCATTAATTTTTAGAATCCAAAAACTATCACACAGTTCCCCTACAGCTCCAATGACATTGGATCCACTGCAAAGATCACCCAAGAACATAGATCTGAGTTGACCAAACATGAATTGTTGTTTATGTCAATATTTTCACCATCCAATCACTCGAGAAATGCCTCTCATTTCACCACACAACCACAGAAACACCAAACTAAAATTTATAGGCCTCAATCCATTATTGGCCATCCATTATCACCCTCACACCTCAATAATTTCCAAGATCCTAGAAATGAACTTGTGGAAATGATCTGTTGCACCAAATAAGGATTAAAAATGATGGATTCCCAGTATTTGTTGAATCACCAGCCAAATTGAACACCAACGATGATTGTATGAAGAATAAGGGGGATAAAAGCACAAAATGAAAAAGTGAGGGATAAACCTCAAACATTTTTTTGGTTGGATTCAATCCATTGATAGGGAATCATTGAATGAAGGGAAAATAATCAAAGATAAATAAAAATAAAAATTCTTAATTATAGGAAAATAAATCAATACCTATGAATCAATGGTATAATTGTGAATCCAATTATTAAAATGATTATTTTCATTCAAAAAAGGATAAAGAATATTAATATTTAATAAAAAATAATTCCCTACCTCATTTTTTGATTGACCACTAATTAATAACAAGTCTGCATCATTTTTTAATTGGATATATCCATGAACTCCTTGGGAACACCAATCCTTACAACAAGATTCATTATCATTCATAAAATAAATCTCCTTAAACAGATCCTCTAAAATACCTAGGTATATACAACAAACCCAATGGATTTTCCATAAATAGATCTAAATAGAGGAGATTTTGTTTTTTTTTCATATAAAAAATAATAAATAAATAAATAGATTTATTTATTTATTTATCATCCCACTATTCAACTTAAGCTAAACACCTAACACGCCCAAATGTTATGTTACACCTTGGGTCAATCAAGTATTCCATATTTAATGTAGGTCTAAAATTTTCCATATGAGACTCTTTTTGGGAGTTATTCCATTATTTCAAAAAAAACATGATGTGTGTGATGTAATATATTTAATATTTTTATTATATCAATATGAAGTCCCTCCAGGCCCTGAAATCCAACTGAAACTGAGTTCCTATGTTAGAAAATATTATTTAATATATTAAAATGTATTACAAGAAATGAATATAGTTGTTAAATTTTCTTCTCCTAATATATTTTACTCTCAAAAAGAAGAAGTCTACTTGAACATTTGAGGGTGCTATGATCATATCTAGTTCTTCCAATCATAAGTGTTCTCCTAAAGATTCCCATGTGACCACTATACACACAATACAAGAATCACTCACCCATAAATTACCTTCTCTTATTGACCCTTGATCTCCCTTGGGTCCTCTGTACATTCCTCACCTACTTTCAAAAAAATTATATCTTCTCTACTATAGTTTTCCCCAAATCGAGGTCAATGAGTACAGATTAACCATGGATCATACCAACAAATTTTTTACTTTTAGGGTCTATTGTACGAGTCATATAATGGTCTTATATCAATGGTAGTGTGGTATCGTTTTTTATACACAAGCTTCACCAAGTGTAGGTGATTCTCCCTACTATTAACAAAGTCTAGCATGCAATTTTGAATCATGTCTAATGGAACTTGAATGGTATATTTTGTATGGATGTCTATCTTTGTGTAGAACTCTATGATCAAATGTAACTAAGTCCTAAAGATCTTCTACAATCATCTCTATAATCAGAAAATTATGCAATCATCATGGTCTAACATGATCATTGAGGTAAACTTGTGAATTTGAAAAATCTCCCCGATATAAAGGCATCATTATCTCTCTATAGAACACTAATTTCAAATGGATAAAAAGTGAAATAACTTAGTCAGTTGTTCTCCAATCTCCAATGTAACATTGAGTCCTTTAAACGACCATTAAATCCCCATAATAATTTCCATGGATATTCCATGATACTTCCTCCTAGACACATCAAGGGGTTATGCTAATCCTGTTGGAACCTATTTCACAACCTTTAACAATTGAAAAGTGAGGAATTGATAAACAAACCTTACCACGCACTTCGCCATTCCTATCCACCATAACTAATGTCAAAGGTCCCAATACATTTTCACCACTCTTAGATTTAACTCCAATTGGTATGTATGAAAATCCTTCAAAACCTCCTTACAAATTATCATTGGTATTATGTCCCTCCATTAGAAAAATATGAAATGCTCTTCACATTTATAAAATCCATAAAGATTATGTCCCATGGATATCTAAACATGTAAGGTCCCACAATCAGTATATTAAAGAAGAGCCTCCATAAAAAGTTGTATAAGTATAGGTGTAACATCGATTGATTATAGGTATGTTGAACAGTCCTCATACACTATGGGAAACTACAATGAGGCCTAATAATCTGATGACTTTCTCAATAACTTAAAATAAGATCTCTTAGAGGGATAATCTACTTCCATGTTCCCCTTCTTGGGAGTATTGACTATCTTGATGTCATAAAACTAGAGTAACTATAGTCATTTCCTCTATTTAAAGTTGAGATCCTTTTGTGATAAGATATAATTTAGTATTTTATTGACTAAATTGATGATCAACCACACACCCATATGGTAGTGTCAAAAAATATTTAGGGAGAACACCATAGGTTGCAACTCCAAATTGTTGGTCTTTCAGTTTTGCACTTGTGGTGTCTAATGTGGGGACCCATAGGTAATAACATCCTACATATACATTATAGGAAATTGAATCCATGTTCTATATGACTCAAGAACACTACATACTCAACACACTCCTTTGGGAGTCTCAATATGGGGGAACTCAGAAAACATTACCATAACTGATGAAAATCTTGTTGGATCCTATCCATCCGCATGAATGGATACCCATTTCAGGCCAAATAAGTCATTGGTTATACAATCCTAGAGAAATTGGGTATGAATCACCTGTAGTATCAAACCAACCCATGTAATCTCCAAAACATAATTAACCTCTTGGGTGGCTCCATATTTATCACTACATAAACCTTTATTAGGTCTACTGATACTCTCGATTATAAGATTTCATTGAAATGGACCTCTCAAATTTAGAATTGACACTTCGAGTGATTCCTATAATTCCAGTGATCTCATAGTATGTCTTGGACCTTAATCAAGTGTCTTGAATTATCCACTTCTGATATCGAGTACACTAGGATGTCATAAATGAATACTACCATGAACTGGTATAAAAATGGATGAAGGATCTAGTTCATATGTTCCAAGAGAACTATTGGGGAATTTTACCCACCAAAAGGAATCACTATTTCTCATAATTATAGTAGAAACAACATAATTCCATCTTCGATATTTCTGAAGGACCTCAAGACACCATGGGAGGGGTAGGTGAATCAGGGTGTCAAAGTTTTCTTTAAAAGTGATGGATCTTATTCCCATATTGGTAGGAACCTATTAAATATATCTAATGAGAGTGAGCAGTAATCAAACAGTCACATTCAAAGAATCAACAGATTAATTTTACTTGGTTCACAATTAAGGTCTATTCCAAGGAGCTTATGATGATAGTGTGTTGGTAGTACCTAAATCCACTAAGCCTAACTAGTTATAGAGTAAAAAATATTAGAATCAGTCTCTCTGTACTAGGCACACTTCCATTACAATATTTGGGGGATATATCACTGTGTCT
This sequence comes from Viscum album, assembly GCA_963277665.1. Lineage (NCBI taxonomy): Eukaryota > Viridiplantae > Streptophyta > Magnoliopsida > Santalales > Viscaceae > Viscum > Viscum album. The sequence continues at coordinate 2,042,507,301 of OY728120.1, read as the reverse complement.
CTCAGAACACTTCCTTCGACACCCCTTATCTCACTACAATGGGAGGAATCTACTCACAGTTTATGGAATTATAGGTCCCTTAATTTTCATTAATTTGTGCATCCTCAACCTATGTGAACTGGATTGATTCCTCTATGAACTTTGTTGCATCGCATAGCACTTGTTCTTTGTGGAACACCTCTTACTCTATGGACTACCTCCGATTACATTGACCTTCTATCCATCCGAAGACCTCTTCTTCTCCCATGGACCAACTTCCTCCATAGACCGTCACTACTTTGCTAACCATTTCTCCTCCATAGGTTGGCTCTACTTCCGTAGAGAAACACTTCTTATACATATCCTTCTTCCTTTTCTAGGTATAGAGTCACTTAAGAACTCTTCCATGAACTATCTTCATAGACCAATTTTCCTTTAGTATAATCCTCCTTAATAACTTCTTATACTTCATAGAGTTTTCTTCACACGAACCACTTTGGACTTCACTGAATTCCTCCCAGATTTCTAATTAGAATAACTTTTCTAAAAGATGGGATAAGTAGTCCTTATATAAAAAAATAGATCAAAAAGTATTACTAATAAATTTAACAAAAAAAATCAATGTGGTACAGGCTTCACTAAAGACTGCTTCTCCTAAGAACCATTAATCCCTCTATGGTCCGCGTACCACCTCTCCTCCTTCATGACACCTCAAATGTTACACCCCGACCCGAGAAGCATGGAGATGGTGAATTAGTTTACTACATTGGAATGATTATAGGGAATCAAATCCTGAAGGACCAATAAGTTTAGAATTTTTGGAAGACCATAATATATACATGATACTCATATTACATTAGGCATGACAGAAAATACAACATGATACATAACAAAATGGGGTAAACATCATCTGTGAAACTAATTCAAAGGATTTCTTTCATAACCTGGGGAATGAAAACATAATATCGGTGAGCTAAAATTCTTATTAAGGGATAAGTGAAGAAATTAAAAGTGATGTAATGTAAGGAATTCATATAAATTATTAAAAGGTAAATAATATGAAAGACACATGACATCAATAAACTGAGAATGAAAATGCATCCATAGTTTTTGTCATAATGAAAACATCCTGGAAAGTAAAAAATGAATAATGAATAAAGAAAACTCATATTCAGGGGACATCATGTATATATAACAAGAACCATTATACCATCGATATGGTTTATGTTTGTGGGTAGAACCCCATCTGATTCTATTTGGAAACAAACATGAAGGGTTTGTCGCCAACTGTTTTGTCTGGTGAGACCTATCGACGCATCGAGGGGCTATAACAAGCCCCTCACATCAATTCAAGTCCAAATAATTATTCATATATAGATTTAATTCAAGAACAATATTTATTATAAATATCTATAATGATCGTAGGATAGAGATTCATTAATATTTCTCCAATTAAAATGACATTTAAAATAAACATTGTATGTTAAATGGTATACGACTAAGACAATAAAAATGTCCATGATAAAAGAATATGGATATTTGGTTGAAATATAATTTCAAATGAAAACTGATCTCAAATGGGTAGTAGATACAACACATAAGTATTATTAGGTTCACAATACCAATTAAGTCTCAATGAAATGGAAATTAAGACAAAGTCCCTTACCTTAATTCTCACTTCAATTTGCCGTGTTTGTGCCTCTTGAACAACAATATTATATTTATTAAAAGACTGACCCAAAAGATAATTATAGTCATTTATATAACTATTTATCTATTAAAATAATTTTATTATATTTCTTAATCTCCATTGATGAAAATTTAAGTATTTGGTATCATGTTTTACTTAAAAATTTCCAGTTTTGCAACACTTTCTCTATTTTATCTAAATGTAAATTATAAATTAATATAACCAATTACCAAAGTATATAATGCATAAAAATATATGTTTATATATTATATATAGTTTATAAAATCCACCCTTGAGGATTTTTTTATGTGTTCACATGGAAATGTCACCATATGTGGTTGACTGACTTTTAATGGGACATTGACAGGAGAGTTGGAAGAAGACATTTTAAAATTTTATTTATTGTAGAATGACACTTATAGTAGGTTAAAATAATTAATATATATATATATTAACTTATTGGGGATAAAATTATATTGAACACACACACACCTCACACATAGGCTGGAAAGGCATCGCATAGCCCCCCAAGGGGATAAACCTCCAATCAAGCCATATATATTCATTACATGGTCTGTAGGCCCTGTGGGCATGAAAACCATTACAATAACCATAGGCCCAAAGGGCATTAAATACCATTAAATGGCCCATAGGATCAAATTTTTGACCCAAAGTCCCTTCGGTGAATATTGATGCTAAAGTACATGGGGGTCTAGGAGCATTGGTTTCCTTGGATTTAATGATCAGTTCACTTATTTTTAAGTAATGAAGTTAAATTAAAATGGATATAATTATCAATAATTGAAAATATTAATGAAAATTTAGTTGTTTAAATGGTTATATATATCATTTGGTTAAATTTAATGAGGATGAATCATTAGATAAACTTTTACATATAATTTTTTAGATTATTTTGGGCATTTTTTCGATCATTGCACAATATTTTTGTTTTATATATTAATATTATGAATATATAATTGTTCCAGAAAATTACATAGGATTTAATAAATATTTCAAAATCTATTTCAACCATAAAAATGGTTTCATGAAAATCCTTGAAGGATAAATTGAAGAACCAAAATCTGTTATCCACAAAAGTTGAAAATCGGCCCCTCATAGATAATAATTTCATTTTTAAAATAAAATAATGAGAGAAAGTTGTTTTGTGATTGGTATTCCATTAATAAGATATAATTATAGTATATATATGACACTGGAGTTATCATGACCATTTTGATAGTGGAGGTGGGGATATTATAATAAAATAAAGAACATGAAAATAAAATAAAAAGGAAATGGAATAGGATTTTACTTCTTGAATACTCCTCCTTGAGAACCACCTTAAGGAATGGGGTTTTGGTCATATGGTAAGAAAAATAGCTCTTAGATGTGGGGATAGAATAGGGAAGAGTATTTTGGTAGAAAATTGACAAAATTCAAGGATTAGAGGAGTGAGGAGAAGAGGGGGTGAGGTGTGGTTGTTATAGTGGAGGAGAAGGGTGATTTCTCATTATTTAATTTATTATTTTATTATTTTGGTTACGACAAGAAATAACATTGATTTTTATGATTAAATACCATAATCAGTAAATGTGAGTTCTAACCAATGGTTCTTAATCATTCATGACTCAATTAATAGTTTATTTAACTTATAATGTATATATACCGTAAATTACCATAATTTACTATTCACCAAAAATTCAAGTATTTCAGAAAAATCCAAAAAAAAAATTACCCTAACCGTTTTTTAACATTTATAATCTAAAAATGAACTCTATTTTTTAAAAATAATTATCTAATTATGATAAATTTAATTTTTAATTAAAATAATCATTTACTCGAAAAATACAGATTTTAAATTTATAACTCATTTTGTAACACTATGAAAAATTAACCATGGTCTCAAAAAATTATCCAAAAATCATAATACAACCAAATATTAATTTATGAATAAATTTTATGAAAATAAATTTTATTTTTGAATCATTATATTAACTATAAAGTGTAAATAAATAGTTAAATTTTTTAAAAGTACTAATACTTAATTAATAATTTCTAAAACATTTATTTACTATAATTATATTATACTTTCATATAAAAGATGCTTAAATTTTATTTATACATTCATGGGTGATGTTACTATTCATTTGGCTAATTAACTGTTTAAATGGGCCATATTACTATTCATAAGGGTAACATTACTATTCAAAAGGGTGAAGTCACTATTTACTAAAAAATTAAGTTGATCTTATCAGACTCTAAATATCTTACTAATCACAACCGTGTATGTATATTTTTTAAAATTTTATTCATAGAAGTAAAAAAGTTATGTTTATTCTATAGGTTATAACTATATTTATTACATAATTATAATTACAAAGTGTTGTTTCACAGTGAATCATTGTTGTATGAAATATAAGATATCTAATTTATTGAAATTATTTTTGAAGAAACATATCATAAAATTTTAGTGTGTTATATTCTTCCCTCCTTCATAAATTTCATCCTCAAAATTTTTAATGTATATTTTATTCTAAAAAGATGTGGGTGGTTCTCTATAACATCCTTAGGTTTCCATATTTCTTCCTCTATTTTATGGTTTCTCTAAATAACTTTTACCAATAATGTTATCTGATTTCACAATACTTTCTCTCTGGTGTCAAGAATCTCAATAGTATCTTCACAATAAGATAAATCTGGTTCTAGTTCTATTTCCTCATAGGTGAGTATGTGCGTTGGGTATAGCATGTAGTTCTTTAACAGTGACACGTGGAACCCATCATGAAAAATGGATAGATTTGGTGGTATTTTTAAATGGAAAGTTACAAATCTAATTCTTTTCAAAATTTAGAATGGTCTGATGTACCTGGGGAATAGTTTCCCTTTCTTACTGAACCATAAGACACCTTTCCATGGAGATACTTTCAGAAAGATTTGATATGCCACATGGAATTTCAAATCTTTTCTCAGATTTTCAGCATAACTCTTTCTCTTACATTGGGATGCTTTAATATAATCCTAGATTTTCTTTACCTTTTTTCATTTCCTTTTCAACATTTTTTGGTCCAATAAGTTTCCTCTCACCAACTTCGTCCCAAAAAGTTGGAGTTTGAAATACCATTCCATATAATGATTTTTATTGTACCATTCGAATATGATAATGGAAACTATTATTGTAGGAAAATTATAAAAAAGGTAAGTAATGATCCCATATACCTTGAAAGTCATGTGAGAATGATATCAACATGTCTTCCAATGTTTTAATAGTCCTTTCAAACTATCCTCCAGTTTGAGGGTGATAAGAAATATTCATATAAAGCTCAGTATCCAAATCCCTCTAAAGAATATTTTAGTATTTCTATGTAAATTGGGGATCTCAATCAGACCCAATAAATAGAGTTTCACCATAAATTCTTACAACTTCATTAATGTAGAGTCTTGGTAGATACTCTAGAGGAAAATCTTCCCTTATAGAAATGAAGTGTGCTAATTTTGTAAGATGATACAAAATTAACCATATTGTATCATTACTTGTTGGTGTCCATGGTAGTCTTGTGATGAATTCCATATTAATGTCATCCCACATCCTCATTGTAATAGGTAGATATTTCATAACTCCTCTAGGATTCTATATCTCAGCATTCATTTGATGAAAAACTAGACACCTTGCGACATAGTCATCAATTTATTGCTTCATGTTCTCCCAAAAAAATTGTTCCTTTATATCTCTACCCATCTATGTTCAACCATGGTTTATAGAGATATTTGATCCATGAGAATCAACTAATAGTTCCCTTAATATCTCAAGTATTTATGGAACACATAACCTCAATCTAAATTTTAGAAATCCATCATCATAAATGATGTCTTCCAATATTCCATCCTTAATGACATTAATTTTATTTTGAATGTTCTCACCAATAGATTCAGAGATTTTAATTTACTCCATAAAATATGGTTTAGCAATCATTTGAAAAAGTAATGAAGCTTACTCTTTATTTCTAATTCTTTTCTCAGGGCATTCCATACCACGTCGTCTCATTGACACTTGTTGTAAAGTTTCATCATACACTGTATTCCCACTTTCCAAAGGTCGATAGCATCCATCACTTATTTAGTGATGTTTTCTACAAGATCAAAATAGGATAATTGGATATCAGTTCCCCCTTCTGTGGATTCTTCATTGAAACTTGTCTTCTGGTCTGGGTCTCCCACATAGATTAAGACGTTATTCATGAAACTCGTTCCTGGTGCCTTCTCTTTGTGGATTCCAGTTAATTGCACTGCTTTTGTCAGGTCATTCTAGGGCATCAAGCCATAGCATCAAACTTCGGTCCGGGGAGTAGTCACATTTAGATATATGTGGAATTTTTGGACACTGGAACACTAGAAAACCTATATTCTTCCTCATTATAGGGCTTCTCAGGGGCAGAGAAACCTGAGGATTTCCATGGACATCACGAGGAATGTTAAGCTAGAGGAATGTCTCTAAGGTTTTCATCAGCTTCCCATGTTTAACAAGGGATATTCCATGAGCTTAATGTCTATATGAGATGTATTAGACTGATTGTGACACTGATTTTCATGGATCATAAGGGTACATCCCTAGTAGGGAGCACCTGTATGGTTTACTAGATGTGTGGATCTGAACCCCCAATGAGGGTGGACCCAAGATTGTGTGTCCCAAAAAGGGATGTTTGAACACCATGAAGGCTGATCTAGATGCCACAATAGGTGAATCAGAAGAGGTGGGACCCAAAAATGGGGACACTAAGGATTTACATTGGTTGGGATTGAGCCTTAAGGAGTCTTCCTATGTACCCTGTGTAGATGACAGGGATCAAAACCCATGTAGTTTAAAGGGTGGTTTAGGGATCACACATGGTTATCTTCCCATATAAATGGTGTGATCCCACTGGGATGTGGCAGACCAGGTAAGAATTAGGATGGATAATGGATGATTTGATGAAGTGGATGAGATGAATTGGATGGAACCAATGCAAATATGATGATAATGTTGGGCTTGAACCTCAGCGAGGCTTCCTATGTATCCCGGTGGATGGTAATCAAAGTCAATGTAGTTTGTTGGGGTGATGGGAGACAGAAGGAGGTAGACCGTGAGGGTGGATTAATGGATGAGGACCTGAAAGATATAAAACCTCTAGGTTGGGGCATGATCTTCCCCAAACACAAAGGCTCATGGTAGAGACTAGGGTGGGACATGAGAGGTGGTCTTGAACCTTAGGGAGGATTCCTACTTATCCCTTCGGTAGGGAATTAAAGTCCATGTAGTTTAGGATGGGGCATACAATAGGGGTGTACACAAAGGAAAATGACCCAAATATATTTTAGGTATTATGAATGGTTAGAAGATCAAGAAAATAGTACTTTTGGTTGGGGAATATGCTTGGGTAGCGGCTTGTATGGATGGATCAATACACCCCAGGGAGGTGGATTTGGGATATGTGCCCCAAAAAATGGGAAGATGTCACATCAGGAGGATAAATCCCTAGAAGTGAGAAACAAAGTCTACCATTATACTAAGTTAAACCTCATAGAGGAATATTATATACCTTTTGTAGAAGATAGGGATCAAAACCCACATAATTTGTAAGTAGAGAGGGGCATGTAGTTTAACATCATGAGGGACGAGAGTGAACATAAGTTAAGAGGCCAAGACAGATAAATGATGGGCCTGAAAATTGGGGAGGCTATCTATGTACCCTATGGAAGATAGGGATCAAATTCCACATAGTTCCAGAAAATAAATGGGTATGGGGATTACACATGGTTAGCAGCCCAAAAAGGATGTAATGGTCACTATTTTCTCTAGTCCCATGTAACTCATGATCGGAGTGAGAAAAAATAATTACCAGTGGATCTGACAATCGCGTTGTGAAATGTGCATCCACAAGGGATGGAAAATATCGGGACTTAATCCAGAAGGGAATCCCTAGGATGGTGACCTAATGTACAAGGAGAATATGGCCATCGTATCAAGAGAACCTTATCAAGGTGTGTAAGGGATTACATAAAGACTAACTGAGGTGCACATGGTGACAAAGTACAAATGGAAAGAGATGTCAGAATAGATGTGATGTTTATTCTCCTTCGACTCCTCCCAAGCCTATCACACACGTAGTGATCATAGTTTAATGTCATTTATCAAGGACGAGTGGTGCTTGGCAGTTTAATGTTCTGTTTCTCGGATGATGAGGACTCACTCCTCACCCATTGGACTTACATAACCTGTATCTACCCACAAATTGTGGAGGGAAGGCACAAGAAATACCCGGAAGGAGTGAGATAGAGGAGTGGTCACTCAAGGGGCTCACATTAGCGTGGCTATGCAAAGAATCAATAGGTGTTATCATGCCTATGAGAAGAAGCATAAGGTAGGGAAATGCAACATGGATCACCTCTTGGGGGACCTAAAAATCACTTCATGCAAGCCTAGAAGTCCGCATAGGAGAGGGTTTCATGAATAAGTTGGCCTCTCTAAGATGGGATTTGCGAATATCTTGTGATTCATGAAGAGAGGGAGATTCACAAAAGAAGGTTCTTAGTGAAGCATGGAAAATAAGATATCTATGAAGGGAGGATCTTCATGAAGAAAGATGACCCAACCATGGCATGGAGTCTACATATATGCGAAGATTTCATCATGAAGGATGAATGATCCATTAAGTACCGAGTGCCCAAAAGGGACTTATACCTTCACGCCCAAAGTGGTCGTAGTGCTCTTTATATTCACGGATCCATCTACCACTACTCTATGGTGGTTGTGGAGGAGTTTGTTCTATTGGATTCACATCATTCATGGTGATGAGGGGATTTGTGTTAGGCATCGATAGAAATCCTCCTTTTGATGATTTGTGGGCCCTGTAAAGATTGAATATTTTCCCAAATGGTGTGGAACATCCTTGATCCATATTTGGCATGGATTTATGTGCCAAAAAATGACCCACATCATAATTGGATTCGAGGATAAAATGAGTGTTGGATTCTGAGGGTAGATCATCAAAAATATGTAGATTGAGAAGGTGGACCGTGAAGATGGCACACAGAGCATGTGGGAGGATCGCCGCAATGCTCGCAGTAGTTGAGGGCACCACGAAGCTTAGTGAGTTGTTTCCTATAAATTCAGCACGATGGACCCTCTTTTGTATACATAATATCTTTGCAAACTTGTGCTCGATCTATCAAATTATGAAGCTTCATCACCCCCAATAATGATCTTTTCAAACTCGGTTCCTCAGATTGGTGCTCCGCATACTCTTCTTAGCGAAATGGAACATCATGATCTTGTGTTTCCCTACGAAGTGCACCGAGTCCTATAAGGATTCACAGCCATGTGTTACATGAACATTCTTTGGTAACAATATCCATGAACATGATCAACAAAAAGAGGAGAAAAATCACTAAATTCATAGAAAAAATGGCTAATCCAGAAGCTTCTCTAGAGGTTATTATGGATACCACTCAAAGGGAAGACATAACGAACAATCCCGAGATCATAGAATGCTTGAAAATATATTCTAATAATGAGTCTATTGAGGAGATACTAAAGGAAATGTAGATGTAATACCCCCTCTATAAGATTTTTCCACTTTACAGATTCATACCGAGGGACGTTGTCTTCATCCCCGAAGAAAGAAGGGATGAACTAGCTTATTGGTTTAGGGGCAATCCATTCCAACATCAATGGTTCAGGGATGTTGATGGTCATACCTAGAAAGACCACATGCCTTTAACTACCAACTGTATCTACATTATCTTAAATAATTTTGATGGAAATTTTCTAAAACAAGAGGTATATCCACCGCAATACCACACTGTCTAAAGGAGGATTTAGGGAACCTGGAGAAAGGGTGGACTCATAACTGGGATCTGCGCTAGAGTAGCAATTTCATGGATGAATGGGCCTAGGCCTGCTGAGTCTGTGCTTGTTGTGATGAATTTGGACCAGATCTGAGGTCGGTAGGACTGTATGAGTCTACACAAGATTCTCAATTTTACATATACTGACCAAAATGAATGATGCTAGAGATGTCGAGTAGGAGGTCGTCGAGGACCAAAACATTCAATTTTCATCACGAGGAAATCAGTATCAGCCTCTGAGACCTCCACCATATTTTAGGGATTCCATCTTGGGTGGTGATGTACGATTGGTTCCTTCCCACATAGAATTCATGGAAGATTCCATAGCATAATCCACAGCTTCTAAAGACATTGATGGACCTAGTGTTAGGTTATAATAAGCAGTCGGTGAAGACGACCACATAATCGTTCATCTTGGACATGAGAGCATCATCCAATCATTGAATACTCATAGTCTTACTTGTAAAGACCCAGATATTTATCAATGCAATTTCTTTATTATTATAGTAATTTCATATAGTATGGAGCAGATAAAATCACATAAAGATCATAATAAAAGCTTTATAAATGATGAATTAATGAAATAAGTTGTGTTTCTAGATGTTGAGGAACCTATACTAATGAAATAGTAACTTTACCTTTGGAATATTAATATGACCCTTATGAATAATAAACCAAAAAATGAATAGTAACCACACCCATTAAATTATAAATAAAATTTATGAATCTTATAAATAAAATTATGATAAAATTATATGATAGTATAAGTAAACAAATGTTATAAAAATTATTATTTAAGTGTTCATATTTTTTGTAAGTCATAAGTATTTAATAAACATTTTATGATTAATTGAATAATATAAAAGAAAATGTATTTTCATAAAATGTATTCATAAATTGATGTTTTTTATGTCTTATTATTTAAATGTAATTTTATGAGGCCTTAAATAATATTTCAAAGTGTTATAAAATCAGTTATAATTTAAAAAAATTCAAATAAATTATTATCTAAATTAAAATTTTAATTTATCATATTTAGAATATTATTTTCATAAAATGGTGTCCATTTCTGAAATCATCACGTAGAAATTGTCCAAGGGTGATTTTTTTGGTAATTTTTAAAAATAATTCAATTTTTGGGTGAATTGTAAAAATATTGTTTTTCACATAATAAGTATACCTTAAATTACATCATTCATGATGTTATGGTGGTGTAACCCTTTCTTGAACTTTCATGTTCGTCCATGGTTTATTTAATTTCTTAAATGGTTCCTTAAAATACAATAATCTTATTTTATAAACCTAAAAATAACTTTCAAAAACTTAAAGTCAAAAATTGATTCCATAAAATATCATTTTATATTTATTTTCACATTATTTTTAATAAATTAATGAATTCAAATTATAAAGATGATTTAAAGTCTAAAACGAATTGTATTATATTAATATATGATTTATATTGTCAAAAAACTACAATTACAATTCTAACCATTGATATATCATTATTTTTTAATATTTTATTCTAAAAATACCCCCTCCTCAAGTATAAATAACCCTTATTCCTCCCCTTGGAAAACCACTCCTATCATCCTATCATAACCCTAATATCTACCCAAATTATCCCTCTCAAGCCCCTTATAATTCCTAGGGTTGTTTCAAATTCATCTAACTTGAATCACTGATGGATTTATAGTTTTGAGCAACAGAAGTTATACCGAGAAGTGAGTGAGTCTCTATTAAATCTTCTCACTTTTATTCTTCTCTTATCTTTTTACCTTATCCCTCTCAAAACCATATCATAAAAAAAGATTATACAGAAATTTAACATTATATCAATGATGTTAACCTACTATAATTATCATATTAATAAAAATATAAATTTAAAACTTCCCTTTCCTTCTCTTTTGACAACATCCCGTTAAAGGTCGGTTAACCACCTATAGAGATGCTGCCATGAAAATTATTTTAACTACCTTCATGCATGGACAATATTAATTATATGTAATTTATTTATATAAAATTACATTTATTCTTTTTTCTAGATCTAATTATACTAATTTATAAATTACATTTAATAAAATATTGAAATAGTTGTAAGATGGGAAATTTTTAAGTAAAATATTATATCAAAACGCTTCAATTTCATCAACGGATATTAAGAGATATAATCCAGTTAAAATAATTTATGAATATTTTTTTAAAATGAATATAATTCAATTCTAGATCATTTTTTTAATAAACATAATCTTATTATTTCAGAGGTGCAAAAGAGACGAAATTATGTGGGAATTAATATAAGGGGATTTCTCAAACCCAACTCTCTTTATCTGGGTTTACCCTCTTTCACCACATTTTTAGTATGAATATTGCTTAAAAATTAGTTCTTAATAATTATATTATTTTTTATGGGATATACATGTTCTATACTAGATTTTATTACAAACAAAATGTTTTCCAAAATAACTATTCTTTCAAAACATGCCTCTTACTTCTAACTTAAGGTTGATGATTCTTATATCAAGTATTTTATTCCCTCTTTCATTTAGGAACCCAAGGTTTATGAATATATACTTATGATATGAAACCCATTCCTTTCCATGGGTTATATATATTCATTATTGATATATGTTCTATGTGTAATGCATGATAATGTAACAGTTATGATGTGACAAGAGCACCTAGAATTATATGGAGCAATGTTAATGTTATGATGTGAGGGGTGTTCCCAGAATTATAGAGCACTCTAATGCATTGGATAATGTGAAGAACCTCATGAGTAAACTGAAATATACATGAACATGATTCTATTTTTTTCACATCTATGTGTGGTAGTTGACCACTAAGACATGATGTTTCATTATTATGCATTACCACATTCCAAATCATCTCTTAATGGTTCCCCCCATGATTGTGATCCTATGCCTACATTATGATAATGATCATTCTCACCTCATGTTTTATTGTTTCGGGTTCTTATCTATCTTTTTACTATTCTTTTAGATCACACTTTTTTGATGTATATAATTATGTGACTAATTTTACTAAGGAGAATTCAGAATCCATTAAGAAGCTTGAGAATAAGGTATTAAATTAATGTTTATGTTTTATGTTGTTACTGTTATGTATGATCCTAGTTTTCCCAATACACTAAACCTTGGGTTCCTGGTCATGCAATGATTTTATTTTTTTTATCATTAAAATGATGTAATAGTAATGTAAGAAAAGTAGGGTCTTTATAGTTGGTATCAGAGCAAGGTCTAATTAATTTGGGAATTAGGATTAGATATCCTTAGTGAAACCCTTAGTATGAGTCTAAGTATATTTAAGCACATAAGAAGCTTTTCTAATCATGGGGATCCCATAAGTGATGATTTTAATGTCAATTTCACTAAGGAATAAATTATTTATTCATCAATTGTTGAATTATGTTTTGTTTTAACCTCATTTATTTTAGAAAATGGAGGGATCCAAGAGAAACTAGGCCAACATCCCATATGAGGGACAAAGTAGTGATTTCCCGAATGATTCCCCCAATGCTTTGGGAGGAGGAGTTAAAAACTTCATGGGGATGCTTACCCAACTATCTCAAGTTATTAACAATAACATTAATAATGTGTAACATCCTACTTCACCTAAGAGGGAGAAATTGTCTATCGAGTGTTTTATGAAACAACAACCACTGACATGTAGTGGATCATCCAATCCACTGGTCACAAAATAGTGGGTCAACTAAATGGAGAAGATCTATTCTATGCTTCATTGTGTTGATATGGAGAAGGTGACCCTATCCATTTATCATGTAGATGGAGTGTCCAATCAATGGTGGGAATTGATTAAAAACACCAAGCTAAGGGACAAAATTGAATATATGGAGTGAGCAGACATTAAGATAACCTTTCTTCATAAGTATTTCCCTCGAACTCATTGAACTAAGTTGGAGAGATGATTCATATTGCTGAATCCGAAGGAATGAGAATCTATAGTAGTGTATGAAGAAAATTTCACAAGGCTTGCAAGGTACACATTAGGTTTTTTATCAACAATGATAGAAAAATTGATAGATTTTTTAGTGGTTTAAAACCAAACCTTCAATAGGCTCTAGAAATTACAGACTTTGGGAGTTATAAAGAAGTCACTCAATGTGCTATAAAAGTTTAATTGCAGTTTCAAGAATGGTCTCATGGTTATTGTGATAAGAAATAAAATATTGAGTTTCAAGATGGAGGATCTAATGGGAAAGGTGAAAAGAAAACTCAACCACCCACATGTCAAAAATTTGGGAATAAGAATCATGTGAACTACCAAAAAGGGATGGGGAAATTCTTCAAATGCGGGATAGAAGGCCACTAAGATCATTAATATAAGAAAGTCGTGAAAAGGAAGGGCAATTTTTTGGAGGAAAGGAATCACCCGGGGTCCAATGCTTCAACTGTAGGGAGAAAGGGAACTATGAAATCCATTGCACTAAACTTAGATTATTTGAGGGTAATCAGCATCAACAGCCTCCAGATTCAAATGATCAAGGAAATTCTTATACCTTCACTATTTTTAAAGCAGAGCAAGAAAAATAATCCATAAAAGGTACACTTACTATTCACTGAAGAATTGAAAAAGTATTGTTTGATTCTAGTTATACACATTCATTTATATCAAGAAAGTTTGTAAGAACTATTAAATTTAAGCCCCAAAACCTTGAAGTAGAGATATCTATAAAAATTCCAAGGGGTGAAATCATTGAAACCAAAGTATCGGAATCTTCCCTTGTTGGCTTATGTTGGACAATTCTTCAAAAAATCTTGTGATACATCCCATGGTGGGATTAAATGCTATAATGTTAATGGATTGCCTCTTATTATATAGAGCACATATCAACTATTGGGAAAAGGAAATATATTTTCATATTCTGAACCAACCCATGATCATCTACAAATTCAAGGAAGATCATTAATTTCCTATGAAAAATACATTAATGGTGTGGGTGTTGATTACCTACGAAGAGGCATACCTTGCTCAGATAGTTGAGTCAGAGGAAAGTGTCAACCTATTATAAATTCCCATCATGGGGGAATACAGTGACATATTTCCCAAAGATTTACCCATAATTCCCTCAAGTTGTGAGGTAAAGTTCATAATATAACTCATACCTTGAGCTACTCCTATCTCAAAGTGTCCCAATAGGATGGCTCTTACTGAACATGAAGAATTAAATAAGAAATTTCATGAGAATTTGAAAAAAGGGTTCATATTCCCTATTACATAACCTTGGGATGATCCAATGCTCTTTTTCAAGAATAGGGATGGATTAATGTGGATATATATAGATTATAAAAAACTCAAAAATATCACCATGAAGTATGGGAAGCTATAGGAGTACCATGTCGATGATGATGGTGTGATTGGGTTTGGAAAGATGTTTGTATGCCTTTATCACTTGGGATAAATAAGGATCTATTTGATAATGCACATATCTCACCTTTCTCTATCCACCCTAGGAGTACCAAGATGTACTGTGATCTCCAAGAACACTTCTGGCAGGACAACATGAAGAAATAGATTGGTGAGTATTTCTCAAGGTGCTTGATATGCCATCAAGTTAAAGTAGAGGAAAAAAGTATAAAGGGATGATGAAACCATTTAATATACCATTGTGGAAATGGTAAAATGTCATTATGGACTTTGTTATAGTTCTCCCAAAGATATCCAAATATAATAATGAAATATAGGTTGTGGTGGACCAACTCACCAAAAATTCCCCCTTTATCGCTATTTGGGAAGACCTATTGCTTGAAAAATATGCAAATATGTATGTGAAGGAAGTGGTGAGACATCATCGAGTTCCACTCTTGATTTTCTCTAATTGATATCCAATGTTCACATATAAATTATGGAGGAGTCTTCAACATTCATTGAGTATGAATTTAAATTTTAGAAAAACCTATCACTCCCAAATTTATGGCCAATTTGAAAAGAATATTTAGACACTTGAAGATATGATAAGAGCCGACTCTTTAGAATTAAAAATTGGATGAAAATATCATATCCCATTGGTTGAGTTATCATAAAACTGTATCTTCCACTTGAGTATTCATATGGCTCCATATGAAGCTCGGTATGGAAAGCGATGTAGAACTCCAACCTGTTGGGATGAAGTTGGTGAAAGAAAGCTATTTGGACCTGATCTTCTGAAAGATATGACAGAAAAGGTTCATGTCCTCCAGTAACATATCAAAGATCCTCAGAGTCAATAAAAGAGAAATGATGACAACTGTCAAAGGGACTTAGAGTTCGACATTGGAGAAAAATTCTTCTTTTGAATATCACCATGGAAGAGATTCATGTAGTTTGGATAGAAAGGGAAGCTAAGCCCAAAGTACACTGGCCCCTCTGAGATCCTTAACCACATAGGTGACATGTCCTATTAGGTTTCACTTCCACATAGCATGGCTCAAGTTTATGATGTGTTTCACATATCACTCCTGAGGAAGTACATACCAGATCCCTCAAATATACTGAACTCATAGGTAGTACATCTAAAGGATGATCTCTCTTATGAGGAGAAGGCTGTAAAAATTATGGACCAAAGAGATAAGGTTTGATGAAACATGAAAACACTCTTTGTCAATGTGTAGGGGAGGAACCATAAGTATTAAGAAGAAACATGGGAACTAGAGGATGTGATGAAGGAGAATTACCCTCACATGTTATTGTATAACGAAATTTTGAGGGAGAAATTTCAAAAGAGGGGAAGAATGTAACGACCCAAACATTTATCAATGGAATTTATCCCTTATTATAGTAACATCTTATAGTATAAATCACATAAATTAAATTAGATACCATAATAAAATCTTTATAAATGATGCATTAATGAAATAAGAAGTGTTTCTAGAAGTAAAGGAACCTATACTGATAAAATAGTAACTTTACCTTTGGAATAGAAATATGACCCTTATGAATAATAAACCAAAAAAAATGATTAGTAACCCCACCCATTAAAGTATAAATAAAATTTAGGTATCTTATAAATGAAATTATGATATAATTATATCATAGTATAAGTAAACAAATATTTAAAAATTATTAATTAGGTGTTGGTATTTTTTATTAGTAATAAATATTTAATTAAAATTTTATAAATAATTGAATAATTTAAAAGAAATTTTATTTTTCTAAATTTTATTCATAAATTAATATTTTTTATGTCTTATGATTTTAATATAAATTTATGAGAACTTAAATAATATTTCAGAGTGTTATAAAATTTGTTATAATTTTATATTTGGTATATTTTTCAAATAAAATATTATTTTAATTAAAGATTAAAATTATCATATTTAGAAAATTATTTTTATAAAATGGTTTACATTTTTAAAATTAGCACTTAGAAATTTTCCAAGGGATATTTTTTGGTAATTTTCAGAAATATTTAATTTTCAAAGGAATAGTAAAAATAATGTTTTTTCACATAACTAGTATACCTTAAATTACATCATTCATGATGTAATGGTGACATAATCCTTTCTAGAACTTTAGTTTCGTCCATGGTTTATTGAATTTTCTGAATTGTTTCTTAAAATACAATAATCTCATTTTATAAACCTAAAGTCAAAAGTGATTCCTTAAAATACCATTTTCTCTTTCTTTTCAATTTCCTTTTAATAACATTATGAATTCTAATTATAAATATTATTTAAAGTCTAAAAATATTTATATTATATTAATATATGATTTATATTTTCAAAAAAATACTATTATAAGTCCATCCTTTGATATATTATTTTCTTCAATATTTTATCCTAAAAATACCCTCCTCCTCAAGTATAAAAACCCCTCTCCCACCACTTGGAAAACCAATCCTCCCATCCATTCCTAAGCTTAATATATACCCATATTTTCTCTCTCAATCCCCATATAATATAAAAATACGTTCTTTAGTCCTCTAACACCAATCAATTAGGGAAGTATAGTTTCGTTTAAGAAAAGCTACACTAAGGAGAGAGTGAGTCTTTATTAAATCTTATCCCTTTTCTTCTTTGCTTTTCATTTTACCCTCTCCCTTTCAAAACCATATGAAAAAAAAATTATTATAAAGTATGTTAAAATTATATCAATGATTTTAAACTACTGTAATTATCATATTAATGAAAAATATAAATGTCATACTTCCAATTACAGCTCTTTCGACAACGCCCGTTAAAGGTTGGTTAACCACCTACAAAGATGTTGCCAAGAAAATTATTATAATTTAATTCATTCATAGAAAATATAAATTATATATAATATATTAATATCAAATTACTTGTATTTATACTGATTTATAAATTAAATTTAATAAAATAGTGAAATCATTGCAAGATGGGAAATTTTTAAGTAAACTATGATATAAAAATGCTTCAATTAAATCAAAATAAATTAAGAAATATAATTCAATGAATATAATTGATAAATATTTTTATAAAGTTTCTATAATTAACTTCTAGATCATTGTTTTAATAAACATAATTTTAGTATTCAGTAGGCGCAAAAGAGACAAAATAAAGTGATAATTAAGAAAAGGGAATTTCTTGAACCCTGCTCTCTTTTGTTGGTTTTCTCTATTTCACCCCATTTTCAGTATTGAGATTGATTAAAAATAATTTCTCTATTGGTATATTATATTTTCTGGGATATACATTTTTTCTACTTGAGTTTATGAAAAACATAATGTTTTCCCCGATAACCCTTCTTTCAAAACAAACCACTTATGTCTATCTCAACGTTGATGATTATTATATCAAATATGTTATTACACCATTAATTTAGGAACCAGAAGTTTATGAATGTACGATTGTGAGATGAAACCCATTCCTTTTTAGGGGTTATTTGTGTTCATTATTGATATATGTTCAACGTGGCATGCAAGACAATTTAATTTTTTTTGATATAACAGGAGAACCCAGAATTATATAGTGCAATGTAAATGTTATGATTTTATAGGTGATCCTAGAATTATATAGGACTCAAATTCATGGGTAATGTTAATAACCTCATGAGTAACGTGAAATATGCATGAACACGATGCTATATATTTTCACAACTATGTGTGAAGTTGACCACTAAGATGTGATGTTTCATTTTTATGCATTGTCAAATTCCATGTCTTCTATTAATTATTCCTATAATTATTATGATACTATACCTATGTTGTGATAAGGATTATTCTCACCCCATGTTATATTGTTTCAGGTTCTTATATATCCTCTTACTGTGATTTTATCTCACCCTTTTTTGATGTATATCCTCAGGTGACTAATTGTAAAAAGGAGAATTCTAGAGCCATTAAGAAGATAGAGAAGAAGGAATTAAATGAATATTTATTTTTTATGTTTTAAATGTTATGTATGATCCTAGTCTTCCCAAGACACTAAACCTTTGGATCCTATTCATGTAATTATTTTTTGTTTTTTTCATTAAAATGATGTAATAGTAATGTACGAAAAGAAGGGTCGTTACATTACCGACCACTCGAAGCTTTAGGACTCTAAGAGAGGGGTTGGGACTAGATAATAGGATTATCAAAATAGCCAAATCACCTTTCTTGAAACATTATAGCACACAAACGAGATATTTTTTGGGGCATTTGAAGAAATCCGAATAAAGGGGAATGAGAACTGAGAATCAGGATACCCAAAATTTTGAACACAATGAGGGTGGCATGATGATGTAGGATAACTGTTGACTGTATTACAAACACAACATCCATATCATGTTATCTCAAAACAGGAACAAACAAATGAGGGTCAACCACTGATCCTTTTCAAAATAAGGGGCCAACTCGAACTGTCATTCAATGTCCACCAGAACGTTGTCCCAGGAAGGTAGGTGAGCCAAAATGGCATGGGACTAGACCATTAGGGGGTTCCATTAGATTTGAAAGAGGATGAGGATCCAAATAAGGGGGAAGCATGAAGCATGGTGATGGAGCTATGAGATGTTCGAATGGAGTACAACACTCTTGAAATTATGACACTGTGAAGAAATATCATTGGAGTAAGCATATCGGTATGAACCAAGGTCAAACCTCTTCTAAAATAGGATCTTTATAGTGAGAACCTATAATATATTTCAATTTTACATCATTCAAATAATGATGATAATTAAATATTTTAACTTCATACGGTGAGGACGATGCATGGAATAGTTTAATGTACCATTTCTAGGATGTTGCATGTAGTTTAAGTTCATACTACTAAGACCCTAGTAAATGGTTTAAATTCATGTTATAAGGACTAGGGTACCCTTATTTAGGGTCAGAGAGTTTGGATTACAATTGGTTCCAAAGGGCCAGAAGGGTTAATGAACCTATGGTTGGGCCCGAAGACAGATGTTCGGGCATTGCAATGTATCCCATAAAGATGGGAATATAGATGAATTAGTTATTAAGGGCTCATGTAGTTTAAAATCATGCATGATGAAAGTTGATATTCTGTTTATTGTCATAATTCTAATTCATATACACCACAAAGGAGGAAACTGTGACAAGTTACATAAACCGATGTGAATGAGGACAGAGAAGACCCATGCCACACCAGACATTCTTAAAGGGTAACATAGGGGAAAAGGGCCAAAGTATGGGGTTTTACAATCCCATGGATAGATCTGAGGATAAGATATCTAGATGTCACTATGTATCTTTCAAGGGAAGGAATCAAGCCATACATAGATGATTTGGTCATCACTACATATCCTATAAGTGAAGTAATCAATCTGTATGTAGTTCTTTGGGGTGTGCAGGTCATTCCCATGCTCATGAATAAGTGACATTAGATATTTCTTGTTTTCCTTTTTGTGTGGTGTGTGTGTATATATATGACCAGGAATCCCTAGATGAATTGTCTGAGTGTCACTACAAGAATCAATCTGTATGTGGGTCCTGAAAAGTGGAATGGTGTACCAAAGGTCATTCCCTCTCACGTGAGAACACCAAAATGTGGTGTTGTCTTTCATCATGCATCTAGAACAATGTTTTTGTAGTTTAAGGTCGTATGATAGGATATACCCATGCATTATATCATCGTATGGTAAGGATGAAACAATTTAATGTCCTGAGGGACAAGGCAACATAGTTTAATTTTATATCTCTTGGATGAAAATAAATATTAGTTTATGTTCATAGAACATAGACTATAAGGTTTTGAAACATTTGTATGTGAGTAAAATCCTATCGAAACTCATAATACCTCATGATCCATGCTCAGTGTGGGAAATAAGGAGATATATCAGGCTTTCTCAATCACATGAGAGTGCACAACATATGAAAGGAGGTGTCGAGTTGGAGAATTCAACCATTTCAGCATTCCTAATCAACATGCATGAATTTGCGAAGGGACAACAACATGGGCATTGAAAATCCCAAAGAATATGAAAGGGAAGAAATTTGTGAATCACATCTCTTGATATTTGGGGCATAATAGGGGTGGCGTAATGATGGAGGATAACTGTTGACCAAATTTAAAACACAGAATCCATATTTTGTGGCCTAGAATAAGAACTACTAACTAAGGGTTAGCCACTGAACATATTCAAAACATGGGAGAAACCTGTCTCTAGATGTTTTCTGGGACATTGGCCATGAATAGTTTTTGAGGCTTAAGGCCAAGCATCCTTAAAATTTGTGGGTCCTTTTGAATACGAAAGATGATTATGGACCAAATAAAGGGACATTTAAAGCATGTAGGTGGAGCTAGGAAAATGTCCTTGTGGAATCCAACACTCCGGGTCTTTCACCACTGCACATTCAAGCATGATGATGTGGAACATATGTAGGAAGAATTAGACCCGCCCTCAAGGATTAGGCTCCTAAGGGGCATTGTGAGCAGTTTAAAGGTCGTGTCACTCAGACCTAGAGATCTATATTTTTGGTCATAGAGTGTGGACCATAGGTTCCCAGTTTAATGTCATGTGTGTGGTACATACCCATCCAGTTTAATTTCTTGCGGTGAGGATAATGACATCGCACGGTTTATCGTCTTGCGACTGGGGCCTGAGGGAAATGTAAGGTGTGATAAACAAACTTGATGTGAACATGGACAAAAGGAGTCCACGCCACACCCCACACATCCTCAATTGGAAACCCTAGCCAATAAGGGCGGGAAAGGGAGAATGGGTGACTCTACGGCCGAACCTGAGGGCCCAGTGTTCAGGAATCACTATGTTTCTTACAAGGGTATGAATCAAGTCAGATTTAGTTCTTGAAGGTAGGTGTGGAATGTGGCCAACACCAAAGGGGGTGATATCCTTGGAAACTAGTACCATATGGGTTTTTATGTTGTTTAATGTCATGAGAACTTGGAAACTAAATATCTTAGTTTAAGGTCATATACTGGGACTATGAGGAGGAGCACCCTAAAGTGGAAACATGTAATATGGTGTCAGAAAGGAACCTGATGTGAATGAGGAAAAAGATTTCCACATTGTAGCACACATTCCTGGGGGAAAACCCCCACAAAGTTGAAGGCTTTGAGATTTGGACCATAAGAATGGGATTCCCAAAGAGGAAATATGTGGTTCCAGAAAGCAACCCAATGTGAATAAGGACAAGGAAGTCCACATCGCATCACGCACTCTGAAGAGAACATGTACATAGTTTATAAATTCATGATGCTTGAACTCTGGGACCCGAACTCCTAGTTTAATATCATAGTGTATGGAAAATATGGTTTGCGACTCTTCAATGAATGTATAAACCTTATCCATATCCCCTAATACCATGCCATTCATGCTCTATGTGGGATACAAGGGGCAGAGAAAATATTTACAACACACGGAAGCACACAATAGTGGAACAGATGGGTGGAGTCAAGGCAAACCCCTTGACGCTAGTCCTTCCACTCAATGTGTGAAGGTGTAGGGAGGGATGAAACTGAGAGTATTGAAGTTCCATCTAGAAATATGGATGTGGGATGGAAATTGAATCCTGAGACCAACATTTGTGATGCAAGGGGATTGGGGTGACAATAGAGGATAACTACTGACCATGTTTGAAACATAATATCCATATCCTGTGTCTTGAGATGGGAACAAACAATTGAGGGTCATCCATTGACTATATTCGAAACATGGGAAAACATATCTCAAGATGCCCTTAAATATCCTCTGGGACATTGGACCCAAACTTCAGGTGAGCCTTATGGTCGAGCATCCATACCATTTGGGGGTCCTTTTGGATATGAATAGTGATGATGACCGAAATAAAGGGACACGTAAAGTGTGGTGTAATGAGAGAATGTACTTGAAAAGTCTGACACTCTAAGTCCCATACCACAACACATCTTAGTGCAATAATGAGTCAAATAATATGGAGGGATCCGATTAGCGATAGGTGACTCGAGAGAAAGAGTAGAGGAAAGACGTAGAATAGGTGGATGAACCTGACGTGGGGTCTGAAGACAAATATCTGGGCACCCATATGTATATCGTGAGGGTAGGAATCAAGCGATATATATTTACAAAATACTGTGCAGTTTAACATCATGTGGTAAGCATGTAAGTTGTGACACAATTTATTATCAAACGAAAAAGACATAGAAGGTAAATAATGTACCAAATGGGATATGTGTGGCATGGTAAAATAAAACCAATGTGAATGAGTAAAAAAAAATTTAACACCATGTCACACACACCCAAGAGAAAACTCGGGCCAAAGGGCTGGGTGAAGAGGACAACGAATGATTGTCATGCAATTTAACAACATGTGGTAAAAAAAAGTAGTTTAACATCATGTGGGATGGATAAAATCATATTTTATGGTCAAATAACTCAGACCATAATGGAGAGGTTGGGGGAACCTAGACTAGACCCAAAGATGAAATGTATGGGAGTTATTATATATCCTACGAGGGTAGGAATAAGGACACACATAATTTTGAAAGGTTGTACAATTTAATATCATGTGGTGAAGACATTAGATGTGAGAGTTATCTCAAAGGGGGTTTTGGTGTAGCTTTTATAAACCTGACATGAATGTGGACAATATAAGTAAAAACCACAACATGTTCATTCCTAATGAGATCCCATAATAGGAGGCCAGAAAGAGAATGTAACATTTATGGTACATGGGACTTGACTCAAAGAAAAAATGACTAGGTTTTATTACGTATCTTGATAGATAAGTAATCAAGACATACATAGTTCTAAAATGTTGTCCAATTTAGATTCATGTGGTGAGGATGTATGATGATCACAATTTAACTTCATGGGGGATAGTTACGCTAGGTTGTTTTACATCTTGCATCCTGAAGGAGAAAAAAGGTGAGGTCCCTAAAGGGAAAGTACATGGTGTGGCTAATGTAAAACCAACGTGAATGAGGAAAATAAAATCCCTAATCACACCACATTACCCTGGGACACTCACGTTGTGGGGCCAAAAAAATAAAAATGTTTTTGGTACCTAGTATGGACCCAATGACAAAATGTACGGGTGTTCCCACGTATCCTGCAAGGGTAGGAATCTAGACACTCATAGTTATGAAATTCCATTTAGTTTAGCATCCTAAAGTAAGGATATTAGTGAGTACTGCTCCCAGGGAAGGTATGTGGCACAGTAGTTGTAAACCCGACGTAGAGGAGGAAAAAAGATGTCAACGCCAAAACACGTACTTTTGAGGGGTGGGGCTTTGTAGAATAAGTGATTCCATCTTAGATGAAGATTACAAGACATTTCATAGTTTTTTTTGATGTGATAATAAATAAAGGACAACTTAACTTCATGCATGACAAGGTAGTTTAACATCATACATGACAAAAACATTGGTTCATTTTACATCCTGCAACTTGGATGTGGGTGGATAGTTTTCATGCGAAGTACTAATTGTGGAATTTGGCATTGGTGGGAGGTGTTATACTCTCACAATCCATGGTGACAATATAGTACACACCATTGGGATTCACCTTATGAATAATGTAGGGTCCCTTAAATTTGGGCTCAGAAATTTTTGGCTTCCTTCCGAATATCATCGGGGTTATCAGTACCAAAATCATGTCACCTTGGAGGAAGGATCAGTTGTTGAAAGCTGTGGATACCTTATTCTGGTGCCTCTCCAGATTGTGAAAGACCTAGAGCCTATTCTCATTGAGGGCCCCCAGTTTAGCCAAATGGACTATGGCTTCCTTTTTTTACATCTTTTAATCATAAATAGTCGTGTGAATCAAATGTAAATGAATCTTGATGGGCATAACAAATTATGTCCCATACACTAGGGTATATGGGGTCACATGGTTTGAATTTAGAGTCATCATCAAGTAAGACTATAGAGAATTGGGGAGATTTTATAGGAAACTCTTCTTGTTTTGGCCAACCATCTTCTTTAAAATTTTAGTGTGGGACTTGTTGAATGCCTCAATCTTCTCATTGTCTTTCACATGATAGCAAGATGTGTGATTATACCAAATTCAATACTTGGAGTATAGTTCTTTTCTACTTGACTGCCTAGAAATTGGTTTCGTTATTAGTGATAATGGTGTGACGGAATCTTATACAGTGGATGATGTTAGAGCTAATGAACACCATGATTCAATGGGCCTTTACTTCCTTGAGTGGTATCACTTTCGCTAACTTCGAAAAGAAACATGTGGAGGTTAGGTTAAACCTAAACTGGCAAGATTTTGTTGGTGGGTATGGTCCCATGACATCAAGTCCCTAGACTAAAAAATTCTAGCATATGTGGTAGTATATAGGGGCTCTGGCGACTGAAACATAAAGTTGGAATGGAAATGTCATGCGTGAAACCTCTTAGAGAACTCAATATAATCATGGACCATTGTGGGATAGAAGTATCCCAATCTTCAGATCTGATGGGAGAGTTTTGACCCATCCTGATGAGCTCTTTAGAAAATGACAATGTCTTCTTGAATAACCTCATAAATCTTGTATCCTTGGATGTAGTGGAGAATAACTCCATAGAAGCCACATTTTTTGGGATCTTCTCAAGGCTCTGACCACTATGGAGGGTGAACTATACTGCATTATTATAGAATCACTCACATTCAGATCTGTCTGTTGGGAGATGAACTTGTTGGAGATACTAAAGATAATGAGTCATCCAATCAGGGTATCTTATTCTATAGAAAGGGGATTTGGTGTTCCAGATGTAAAGGAATCGGTGGTAAGATGGGTCATCTATTGGTTATCATTATCATCTGAACTGATGTTTTCAAGGACCCTTCAATGCACCACATGGATAATCAGATCGTCCTGATCAGGCTCTGCAAAAGATGTAATAAGGATGGAAAAAGCATCATCTCAACCATTATATGGAGGAGTGATATGAGTGACCTCTAATAGAGAAGGGAATAGGGCCATCAGCTAGATAGTGTTGTCTTAGAGGGGCACAAGTTCCGACTTTTTGACTATATAGTCACCATTGATCTTCTTGATGACCATCTTAGAGTCCCATTTCATAGTAGGTGGGAAACATCAATCTTGATGGCCATCACTAGACCAGTGATGAGGGCCTGATACTTGACCTCATTGTTGGTGCAGGCTTCTGAAAACAAGAACATGTAGGGAAAGACATCTTACATAGGCATGATAAAGAAGATACCTAGGTCTAGTCTATTGAGTTTGGGGTCATTGAGCCTTCCAGCGACCAGAATTCAGGAAGTTCCATCGAAGTGAATCTGCCAACATGGCATGGTCAGGTCCACTAATTGAATGGAATCATCTAGAAAGTCAAAATATGGATAATGCTCTACAGGGGATGGATGGGCAGAAATAAATTCTTCCAATGCCTGACCCTTAACAACATTCTTTAGGAAAAACTTGTTGTTGAAATGTTGAAGGATCACTTCCCATAGAGAGAGAAAGCCTATCAGAATAGGTCAGTTCAAAATTTACTTTATAAGGTCCACATGAGACACTAGTTGTATCTCTTGATGCTATAGATAATGCTGCAACTTCTACACCATGAAGACGAGTGTGAGACATCTCTTTTTGATAGAGGTATATCTGTTCTTGGTATCTACAAGCAGGAGAAAAATATAATATAAATTTTTATTTGTCGGTTCATTATACTTATGGGAGATAAAGGCATTGAGCGATCATTCAATGGTATTTACATAAATAACCAGTGGATTTCTAGAGATGAGTGGCATCAGAACCTATGGTTGGAGCAGACACTTCTTAATCTACTAGAAATAGGTATGTCTTTCTTCATCCCATTGGTAGAAGACACCTTCCTTCATGATTCGGTAAAAGGGATTACACTTACCATCCAGGTTTTCAATGAATTGGTGTATGTAGGATAAGTGTCCCCAAAATCCATAGATCTCTCATAGGGTGCCCAGAGGAGGAATCTAACTAATAGCCTTTATCTTCTCTAGGATGATATTGTTGCCTCTATATCTGACGACGAAGCCAAGAAACATCCCAGAGGTAACCCCAAAGGCACACTTCAAGGTTTCATCCTTAGATGACGAGAACATAGAAAGACAAAAAAACATATCAATATCTCTAATATAGTCTTGATGCAGATGATATTTGACCACCAAATAGTCCATATAGAATTCCACAAGTGTCTCAAGGATCGACTTGAATATGCGTTGCATATAATGATGATAGGTTTCTCCTAAATTCTTCAAAATGAAAAGCATTTCCTAGAAATAGAAGGTACCTTTTGGTGCTATGATGGAAGTTGAATATTCATCCTTAGGGGCCATTCATGTCTGATTGTATCTGGAATACTCATCCATGAAATAGAGATCCTAGAATCTAGTGATGGAATCAATCAATAGCTTTGTCCTGGGAAGGGAAAAGTCATCCTTTAGACACTAATGGTTGTGGTCCTAGAAGTCAATACAGACTCTCATATGTTAGTTCTACTTCTTGATAAGAATGATGTTGGCCAACCACCTAGGTTATTATAATTTCTTGATGAAGTTGGATTTGATGATCTTATCAAACTCAACCTTGACCATAGATCTGTGAGAAGGGTGCATCTTTCTTAGAGGTTTTTTGAATCCATGATGACTTACTGGGAGACCGAGATGGTGGGAGAAGACCTGAGGATCTAGTCCTGGAATATCGTCAAAAGTCCAACCAAACACATTCCAATATCTCTTTAAGAAATCCACATACTATAGATTCTCTTCAACAGGAATAGCTACTATGGTCAATATTGGTCTTAGGATTCCTCGGTTTTGATATTCACCTGGATCAACTCATTAATAGTGGTGGAGACACCTTCCTCAAATATGAGAGGGGTTTCCTCTAAATACTATTGATCATCCATGGTGGAAGGATCATTGGAAAGAGTTAGATATTCTAAATCGGCTGACCATAATGGAATACTGGTGCTATCTTGAGTGGTAGTGGAATCCTATTTATGAGACCCACATACTGCCGAAACCATCACAACAAAGGATGTATATCTAATTCCATTAGGCCTTTTATCCAAGGGGACACACATGATAATATCAAAGTATTAGTGGCATGTTGGTTTGAGTCAGTTAAACCTGGCTAAGAGAAACATGAAAGTATGGCATATTTCCATTTTCATGGGGCAAATGTATTGATACCTTACAAGGGTAAGGGGCTCTAGAATCACTCAATCCTAGCCTATATAAGATTATGAGGTAATATTTCAAAGTTACTTGTACCTTAGAACAAACTTCTCATTTATTTTCTTAGAAACAATGAAGGAGTGTCCCAAGTCTAGGGTTGTGGCCTCCAATCGATGGATCGAGAGAACGAAAGCATCATCCAAATCTTCCCACAGGTCGGTTGAAGGAGTAGTGTGCTCGACTTCATTAGCTTTAACCTTCTTGTTATTTCTTTATAAATAGTTGATGTATATATAGGAGGATTCAAAATTAGGAAAGGGAGAGAAATATCCCAGGAGTACGCCCACTCAAACATTGGGGGAGTACTTAAGGCATTGATGATGTGAGGAGGGAACTGATGCATGTAAATGGAGTTGGGTTCTACCCATCAATTTATTGTAGGTGGTATCCTTTGAAATGACCATGAACTCAATGTGGTCTATCAGGCCCCCAAACTAGGTCATTTGGTAGATCTTTCTTAGATGCATTTGTTATGTCTTGTCATAACCTTGAATCTCCAGGTTAATGGAACTCAAATTTTCTTCAGTAATCCCTAGTTTTCAGAGCATCTGGGTCGAGATGAGATTAATCCCAGAACCTATGTCATAAAGAAAGTGGTAGACTTCCATGCCATCAAACTGACTGATGATATTAAATGGGTAGGTATTACCTAGAATGGGAGAATTTTTATCTCCCCCTAAGAATGATATTATGTCCTGACATTCTTCATGCACAACTTCCTCAATATGAAAGGCATGTGTAGCTACTGGCTCTGTTTCGAACTTTAGGGGGCTTTTAATAGCCTCTACATTGGTTTCATGCATATCTTTTGATTGGAGGATGGCTTTGAGAATCAGGATCTTCACATGAATGCTGAAGAGGTTCTTAAGCACATCATACTTCCACACTTGGCACATGTTTATGTGGACAAGAGTTTTCTCTATTGTAGGAGGTATGATAAGTACAATTGGTCAAACCGGTTTATTCTGGATGGTGATAGGGATATATCAATTTTCACTATTAAAACCATGAAAAATGAATTTCGGCTGATGGCTTGATAACAGAGGTATGTCCATAGTTGAATGTGGATGATCATAGCATGGCTTCGGCAGATATTCTTGATCAAGAAGCACAAACAATGGTGGTAGTGAGCCTGATTAGATAGGTTTAGAGGACTGTGTGTGATGTTCTATGTGCTAAGCATGTTTTCGGGTCTTAGTGTAATGCATTGCTTGTCTAGAGTCACTGTCCAGTTCATTCTGATGGTTCACATACACACATTTCAATCAACTATTTTGTCAGTTGGGAACATTATGAGGAGTTATCTGGCATTCTAAATCATCTAGAACCATGTAAGGGTCCACCATCTTTATGATGTTTACTAAAACATACTCCTGATTATCACTTGACGAATCATCCATTACTAGAAAAATTATGGGGTTAATTCAAATATTTAGGGGTATGAAGTCACAGAGCGTGCGTGATATCTTTGACACTGGTGGGGGACTTTGGTTTACCTTTCCCCATCGGCACCTACTCTTTCGGGGTGTAGAAGACTGAGAAGTGGATATATAAAAAGAAGTTAGAGGAGGTAAGATGACATTAGAAGTCTTGGAATGATTCATATGGGCACAGATGATGCCGTGAGTTCATCATACTACCTTTCGGGCCATCCAGTAATTATACTTCTGAGACCCAGGGTTGGAGACTTACTTCCATTCACCATGACTGTTGTTGTATGGATTTGTAAAAACACATGCCACATGTTCTGAGGCTTGACCCAATATTACTGTGTTATTAAAAGCCAAGTCCTAGATCCATTCCTGGAACACATATCACTACTTAAGGTTATTTCCAATGAACCATTGATATGGGAAATAGTTAAGAAAATCAATGAGATCAACATCTTTGGGCTTTCTATATTCTGGTAGCTTCAAGATTCGCTGATCCAAAGTGCTATGGAAATAGCTAGGGAAATGAGCCTCTTAAAAAGAGTAGGTTTGGTTTCCCTTATCTGGGAAAGGTATTCTGAGAGCCTAGCCCTGATGAGGGGCTGGATCTTGATGGTGGCCTAAATCCTGATCATTTCACCTAGGATGTAGTGGTTGATGGTGTGGTGTCAACCAATTCAGAGACTGGCGATGTAGAACCTAAGGCTCAGCCATATGTTGTTTTCTTCAGCAAGGATATAGAGGATGCTCTTCCATTAATAAATCAAGTAACATGGGGGCATCTACTTATGCAATGACTATTGTCTCATCCTTGGTGGCTATTCTTGCAGGTGTTGTGGGAGGCAACAGATGTGCCTTCTTGGATTGTTGCAGGGCTTCCTCTAGGTGCTGATCCTTATTAGAGAATTATCATAATTCACCTAGGAAGTTTTTAGTGATGATGGAGAGAACCAATTCAGTTTTCACATTCCTCACTCACATCATTATAAGCTGATCTTGTGTCATTGACATGTTGAGTGAATACATGAGACCTTTGAACTGAGAGAAAAATTTTGTGACTCACTCATCTGACTATTGATTTCACTTGAAGAGTTCAGTAATATCGGTATTCTAAGTGGTGGAGCTGAAATGATACAATAATTTCCTTTGGAGATCCTACCAACTAGGTATGGACCTGACATGTAATTGGCTATACCAAACGAATGCAGGCCCTTCTAGTGTCTATTCGAAGCACCAAATCTTGGTGTCTTCCTCCTATGCTAGAGTTTGAAACATGGTTCCACACATGGAGATGAAGTTTTCCAAATGCTACAACAGGCCGCCCATCCCTTTTAATGTTGAGAAGGTAGGATTTAAAAAATACAGGGGTGCCAACATTTCATCTACCCATGCTGGATACAGCTTGCAGTTTGGAATAATTTCCACCTTTTTCATTTCAAAATACTCAATGCGGGAAATGATAGAATCCATCAGATCAACTTTAGTGGGATTCCTGTCATGGTGATGATTCCTAACAAACTATACATTGGTGGGTTATTTAACATGATAAGAGGGCCCAATGAATTGTGGAATGGCAAGGGGAACAACCCTAAGAACTACTGGAGGATTGACCTATAGAGAAGTTGGAGTAATAACCTGAAGAGATGCCTAAGGATGGTACCCATTCCATTCAAGTGGGTTCAGTGATGCATAATATGGCTTCTTTCTATAGGCTTCACCCTTTACACTCTCTCGATGAGAAGGATTGGTGGGATCAATGGCATTCATCTCATCAAGAAGAACTTGTGGCTGCCCCTTCTACCCAGGGGGAGTATGGATGGGATCATACTAAGGATCGCTATAGTCTGGACATTTCTCTACAACACACTAGGTAAGGGGCTCATAAATGTCAATTTTATATTCCATGATATTTTGAGGCAGCATCAATTTTTTAGGGTCATACTCTATCTTCTATGCCATGTCGAACCGATTGGAAGGAATAATGGTCTTGGGGGGTCTTTTACCCTTATTGGGGTCCTAACCGAAAAGAAATGGATTATTGGGAAAAATGTGGCCAAGAAAGTGTCTCTACTGGAGAGTGACAATGTTCAGGGGGTCCAATAGAGATAAAACTGCCTTAGGGGATTTGTTTTATTCAACGAGACCAATCTCGGTCTCCTTCTCAGCAAGTTAATCCATGTTTACCATGACAACACCTTGAGTTATATCCTCTATATCACCTGGAAGATCTGGTTGAAGCTGGATCAGGATGAAGTGGAGAGATTCATACTAACCCCATCCACTGATCTAAACATGTGGGGATGCCTCAACAATAGTTATGTGGAGTAAAATGAATATCTAGATGTATCATTTATAGAGAATATAGTGATAGTTAGATGATACATGGTGCTGAGTGATGGGAAGCATGGCCAGGTCAACCATGCGGCACTACTGGAATATTTCATAATAATTATTCAGGATCTTTGAATAAACCAAATGATGATGATAGAGATGGAAATGAATCATCCAGATAGTCCAACAAAAACACGCAACTTCAACCCGGTCGAGTGACTCTAGAGCATTGATGTCTGGGGTGGAAGTCGGCCAGAACATCTCAATGAATTAGCCTGATAGAAGGATATCATATAATATTATTCATTTATAAGTAGGATCTAGCATTTGTTTTCCCCATTCCTCGACTGGCGAAAGCTGTGGGACTAGCAAGGGAACTGATATGGACAGTTGTGATGGAAGACTTGATGATGGAGAGA
Source organism: Viscum album (assembly GCA_963277665.1). Taxonomy (NCBI): domain Eukaryota; kingdom Viridiplantae; phylum Streptophyta; class Magnoliopsida; order Santalales; family Viscaceae; genus Viscum; species Viscum album. Next base: position 2,042,474,974 of record OY728120.1, on the reverse strand, counting down.
ACGATGTATGAGCTGACAAGCCACTGTATACTGGGTATTCCCTTCAGAGACGATATTGATTACATCACTACATCCCTTTAGGATGGGGCATTAACTGCTTCTGGTATAAGGGTGGTGATCATTGATGGTGGATCAGGCTGGTGTTCATCATCTTCCAAACTCCATAACAACTCTCCATGGTCTCGTGTAGAGGTATAGAGTGAGTCTGGTGATGGAAGAGAAGATTGCACAACAAGACCTTGCAAGGGATCCAAATCAACCTCCTCATGCATATACCTATGGATGGATTTAGGGATCTGATTCATATCGCTTTATGGGAGAACTCAGCGTACGTGCTGGGTTCCTACCCCAAACTATGGTACAAAGGATCAGTGTGACAACTCCCACATCGAGTTTCATTACATTTCAGAATCTAAAAATCGGACTGGGTTGACAACAACATTGTTATTCTTGGGTTTGTTCCTACTATAGTGGCAGTTCTCCCTCCTACCCCTAAATGGTTCTTCAAGGTAGAGGAGATCTTCCACATGGGAAGGAACTCCATGTGGGTTAGCATTGGAGATGGGATGAAATTTTATTATGATGGATGGGATACAAAGTGGTCCTTCATATAGATTTTATTTGAAGTGGGGAGGACATAATATTTGATAAGATAGGGTGCGAGGAGAACCCAAGGCATATGTAAAATGGAATAGGGGGAGGGCCTCTGTTGAATACGGTGATGATGCAAAGATGAACTTCATGTTGATAACTTAAAATATAGGAAACACCTCCATACCTGGGATCATTGGAATAGGGAGGACCTTCATGCTGAGTGACAAAAATATGTGTAATGCCTCCGCCTGGACTAGTGATAGTGGCATGGGGAGGATCTCCATGTAGAGCCTTAGAGAAGGGAGGACCTCTTCCCTTTCCAAATATTGAATAGGGAGGACCTCCATACTAAATATAATAATCACAGGTTAGGTTGTGACAGCTACTACTCGCATTATCCATCAAAAGATTCCACCCACACTGACCATGGGGTTTCTAGGGTCTCGATACCGATTGGGAATAGACATGATCATGATATGTAATAATAGGGAACTGATGGTGTTCGTTGGTGGTGGAATGTGCTGCTAAAGATGTAGAAGATGATGCCCCATGACATGAATCCTCCTAAGACAGTGCCTGACGTTGGTACTGAGTCAGCCAGATCAGGGTAGTTGGATTAGGGATGTATACCAAATGCTCCTAGGCCTAGGGGATCAGATGTCGGTGTTGAAACGGTCTGGTGGGAGACCTCCTTGTCGGATCCCTGGATGAAGTAAAAGCCGGAATGGCTCTAACTTCCCTCAATTCATTGGAGTAATTAATTTAATCATAGGAGAATTCTAGGGAGAGGCTCCTGAAATGGTTAGATGTCGAAGTGCGGAGCAGTGTCTCTCTATGTGGCCCTGGGAGGTAGCAATGAAGATGAGGCACAAAAGCCTCTAGATCATGGTGTTCTATATCCCTCATTGGGATGACCCCATTCTGTTCATTTCCCTGAATGAGAGTATCAATCACCCTCATATAAGTGATCTCAGAGGGTGAGATGGGTCATGAGTTCCCAAAAAATCGTGGTTGTTGAAGGTATCGTGGTGGAGGTGGATCCATGCAGAGCTGTTGTGATGTCATTTCCCCTACCCCTACATCAACAGGAAGGGGTTTACAGGTTTCCTACAACTATATCTTGTCTCCTAAAAAGCAAGAAGATTCATCCATCATCACATATGTTAGGAAAACAATTCCCATAACCCAACACTATTCATCCTTCCATGGTTGGGGAGAAAGATCAATGTTAAAAATTACATAGACCTGAATGACTGTGCTCAACTACACTGAGTTCTAGTGAGTTTCACAGGAGGCCCACTATTTTCATGGTGGGACATGGCACCAGATATCTAAATCCAGTGACATGTTAATCTACTGATTTATTAAGCATCAATAATTATCATAATTAGAGGAAAACTTATTCACATCGGGTTCCCCATTTTTGTTTATAATGCTTTCACTAGGGAACACCATGCAATATCGTCTCATCGACGCTCATAGGTGAGTCGCATTGTACCCCACATTCCTTCTTTCCAAAGGCAGGCAACATCCATCACTTCTTTATTGAAGTTTCTACATTGATTGAAATAGGATGATGGGATGTCAGTTTTTCTTTTCATGGATTCCTCCTTAGAATTTTCCTGATAGTTCGGGTCTCCCTCATGGATAAAGTTGTTGTTCGTGAAACTCATTATAGGTTCCATCTCTTTGTGGATGCTGATTATTTACACTACTTCTATTAGAACATTCCAAGGGTTCTTGTTAGGGTAGAAACCTTCAGTTAGAGTAGTAATGCTGAGGAATCTATGGCATGTATAGATGCTGAAACAATGGAACACCTATATTCCACCTCGTCCAAGGGCTTATCAAGGGTGAAAATTACCAAGTATTCCCATGGAGATCATGGGGTATCTTATTCTAGTGGAATATCTCTAAGGTTTTCCTCATCTTCCTATGTTTAACATGGGTTATGCTGTGAGTTTTACATCTAGTGGAGAGGGATCGAACTGATTGGAAAACTAATGAGAGTGGATCAAATGGGTACATCCCTAGGAGGGTCCAGCTGGAAAGTTTACTAGATTGGTAGATCAGAACACCCAATGAGGGTGCACCTATAATGGAATGTCCCAAAAAGGGATGTTTTTACACCATGTAGGCTGATCTAAATTCCACAAAGAGAGGATCTTAATAGGTGGGCCCCGTAAAGGGGGACATCGTGGTTTTCTGTTGGTTGGGATTGAACCTCAGGGAGGCTTCCTACATACCCTTTGTAGAGGATGGAGATCCAAACCCACATAGTTCGAATGGGTGGATTGGTGATTATGTATGGTTAGTTTCCCATAATAATGGCATGATCTCACTGGGATGTGGTGACCCAGGTAAGAATCAGGATGAATAATGGATGATTTGATGAAGTGGATTAGATGAATGGGATTGAACCAATATGATGATGATGGTGGTGTTGGTCTTGAACCTCAGGGGGGCTTCCTACATATCCTGATGGACAAGAATAAAATTCCAAGTAGTTTGGTGGGGTGATGGGACACATAAGGAGGTGGCCCGTGAGGATGGATGCATAGATGAGGACCTGAGTTTTGTTGAACCTCCAGGTTGGGGAATTATCTTTCAGAAACACAAAGGACCAAGGGAGAGACCATGATGGGACATTGGTGATGGGATTGAACCTTAGTGAGGCTTCTTATATATCCATATGGCAAGAAATTAAAGTCCACATAGTTCAAGATGGGGAATATAATCGGGGTGTACTGAATGGACAGTGACCTAGAGACATGCTAGGGCTTACACAAGGTTATAATCTTGAGAAAATGGGAAATTTGGTTGGGGATTAGGCATGGTTAGCAGCCCGTATGGATGGATCAAGACACCTCAGGGAGGTGGATCTGGGAGATGTGCCCCAAAAAAAGGGGAATATGTCATATTAGAAGGGTACATCCCTAGGAGGGAGCACCAAAGTTTACTATTGTTCTGGGTTGATCCTTATAGAGGCTTCCTATATACCTTGTGTAGAAGATTGGGATCAAAACCCACATAGATCGAAAGGAGAAAGGGGCCTATAGTTTAAAATCATGAAGGGTGAACTTTAACTGATGTGAAGTGGTTAGGATGGATGGATGTTTGGCTTGAACCTCACGGAGGCTCCCAACATACCCTTTGGAAGATAGGGATAAAAGTCCATGTAGTTCTGGAAAATAGATCGGCATGGGGATTATATATGGTTAGCAGTTGAAAGTGGATGTCATAGGCATTTCTTTCTCTAAGATCAAGTGTGTCTTGTTCGATGCATGAAACAAGAGGTAGTAGTGGACTTGATGGTCATGCCATGAAATATGTGGCCACACAGGATGGTGAAGACTAGGACTTACTCTAGGAGGGAAGCCTGAGGAAGGTGACCTGATTTATGAGGAGGATATTTCCATTTTACAAGGAGCACCATATCAATGTGTGTTAGGGCTTAAATAAAGAATGCTCAAGGAGAACATAGCAATAAATCCCAAATGGAAAGAAAAGGCGGAAGAGCTATGATGATCATTGTACTTCAACTCCTCCCAAGCCTATCACACATGTGGTGATCATTTTTTAACACCATATTTCAGGGACGAGGGGTGATTGGCGGTTTAACATCCTGCCACTCAGACAAGAGTATATAATATAAGTTCCCATCCTCACCATGGCTACTCTCACCAAGAAAATCATACAAGAGTATATAATATAATAAATAATATCAAGGTTACCCGCTACTACTTCCTCACAGGTTTGTCGCTTTTCCCCAATGTTGTGCATCCTAAGCATCTCTCTCTAAAAAGTCTTTCCCATAGACACCTGGGTGAAGCACCAAAACATGAACCTCATGTAACAAAACCACCATGTCCACATAATAATAGTAAAAAGGTAGTTTCTGGGAGCCACTACAGCTCACATAACTTGCATCATCAGTCGGGAATTATACCTCAAGATATTACAGTCCACACACCGAGTACGGATCCTCAAGTTATCACAGCCTATACACATTACACCTATAGTAGTCCATAAAAAACTATATCGAGAATATATGTTTGTGAATAACCACAAGCCTTTACTACCCTCTACACACGTATATAGGGAAAAATAACCACTGTTCCTTCCAGAAAAAGTGACTACCAAGAGAAGAGAGTGGGGCCAAAGGGGGTAGTCAGCCATCCATCATCCCACCGGAATGTTGGGAAAAACACCTCCCCCCCAGGGCTCATAATAATCGGTGTGTCAGTTTCCCTAACTGAAGGGGTCAAGTAGCGTATAGAAACACAAAAAGTACATAATATACTATATCTCACCACCACACTATGGGAATGACCTAGTCTTAGACTCAACTATAGCTAACATCTCTCGGACTCCCGACTGACACTTCTAAGACTAGGTATCCTATAAGCACACAACCATTTACAAAGCTTGATTACATTACTTCATTCCCTTATTATCAATTTCACTTTATGTTAATTAATTCTTTAAACATAAATTAAACATTAACAATTCCACATTATATTTCATTTCCATCACACCCAAAGTCCAATGTTGCTTTAAATTGTAACCTCATCATTGTTCCCCAACAAGCTTCAACCCCATGGGTTAACATCATTTATTAAATCGTTTATTAACAACATTATTACTTTCCCATATTCTCAAGCATTCTAGAATAACATTATAAGATAGTAAACACATGGGGGATCAACATGGTGAATAGATGAACTACCTGTTGAGTCCTTGATACCTATAGAAAGAGCATAGACCTATCCTCCATCAAGAAGATAAACACGGAAAGCACGTGGCATACCCCATGTGTCATTTCCCTTTTGGGAGGAGGGTAAGAAAACAATCTTCCGTGAACAATGGGGAAAGTAAAGAAGATAAAAAACTAACAAGAAACAGAAATCATCCAAACATTCACATCCAACTTGTTACATCATCTCTAGTGTCCTCCCCGACACCCACATGCATAAACTGATGAATCTCGCCACTCTAGGAATAAGCTACTGCCATAAAAAATAGGCATCCATGCACCCACATATCACAACAGCTAGCCGGGCTCACATCACAACCCAAGCAGTAGGAAAAAAAACATCATATCAAATGGGTTCTTGGACCTTAAACGAGCAAGAGGGTATCTCAGAACCCTACAAGGTATTATATTTTATTAAAAACCCAATTCTTTAATCCATCTTAAATTAACTGATTTATTATTCATAGGTTCCAACTTTGGGAAACCTAAACAGTAATCTATCACAAATTGATTAAATATGATTACTGCATCAATTTGATTAACATTAAATTACAACAACCACAATCATATTCATTCACCTACCTATTTATCTTTTTCCAAACAATTATCAATTAATTCCGGATTTACGTTATTTTCCAACTTCCATCAATAAAGAAAATAAAAACAAAGCAAGCATATATATCACACTATCTAGTAAAACAAGAGGTAATAACATATGACCGATATCAATTTATTTATTTGGTTCAAATATTTATTATGTCAATTCCATTATGATCTATTGGGATAAAACATGCTAACTCTACAGTTGCACATAAAAGAAAAGAGAAGCAATGAATCCCCTACCTCAAATGGTTCTTGATGTTCTTTATACAAAAACAATCCACAAAATGGGTTACGATCTCCTCCTCTAGTGACAACTTATATCGAAGATCAATTGATACTGCATGGTTGCATCAAAAATAGAGGGGAACCAATCCAATATATAAATTTTGATCACACAACTCCTACTGGAAGGAATTGAATGTTCGACCGTCTCACACCCAAGAACGAGGAGGAAGAACTAGGGAGGAAGATATCTCATCCCTTTGGAAGATTTAACGGAGCTACGATTTAAGATATGCTATAATTTCTATTAAAATTGGATCACATTAAACCACACGGTTTGACCAAGTAAAAGCATCCCGAGCCTTTAGGAAAAATTAATATCGATTTATAGCCATTGAATCGGCCAAAGAGTTCTTAAAACAAGGCTTTAAATGCATTTTTCTTCAAAGGAAATTTCAAAGTGGTGAAACTTTAGGAAGCTGGAAACACTTTTCACAAACTTGAAATTTGGAAAATGAAATAGAGGCTACCGTTGAACCTCACCATTCTGGAAATAATGTTCATGAAACAAAATTAGGCGAAGGAAATTGAGGCTACCATTGAACCTCACCATTCTAGAAACACTATTCATTAAACTCAAAATTTGGAAAAGGAAATAGAGGATACTGTTGATCCTCACCTTTCGAGAAACATTGTTCATGAACAAAGAATTTGTCAAAGGAAATAGTGGTTACCATTGAACCTCACCATTCTAGAAACACTTTTCAAAAACTCAAAATATAGAAAAGGAAATAGAGGCTAACCTTGAACCTCACCGTTCTGTAAACACTGTTCACATAATCATACCGATGACACTGTTCACATAAGGCTACTGTTTCACTGTTCACATAAGCCTACCGATGACACTTTTAATATAAGGCTACCATTGCACTGTTCACATAAAGCTACTGATGAAACTGTCCACATAAATCTACCATTTCATTGTTCACATAAGCCTACCGGTGACACTGTTCACATAAGGCTATCATTGCACTGTTCACATAAGCCTACTGATGACACTGTTCACATAAGGCTACCACTGCACTGTTCACATAAGGTAACCTATGACACTATTCACATAACGCTACCGTTGCACTGTTTACTTAAGCCTACCGATGACACTGTTCACATAATTAAAAATTTTGAAAAGTGTAGGGGATAATTCACCTTGACCACCTAAAAACCTCAAACACTAGAATTCAGAAAAGTAATTTACAAGAGAGTTCTGGTCCATTACATTAGATACCTCTCAAAACATTCTCATTCTCAATAATTCAAAACCCGCCTAAAGGGAAACTGAAATAGGGTCCGAACAACCACCCATCGAGATACCTCTCAAAATACAGCAAGCCACAGGAAGAAACAAAAAAAATCCAACTTATAAAAATGAAATGTCATTAACCACAATGCGAACATCGTTACATGAAAATAGTTAAACATCAAACAACTCTGGGTACTGAGCACATATCTATGACTCATGTTCCCAGGTACTCTCCTCCAAACCACCATGTCTCCATAAGACATGAACTAAGGGAACAAAATGCTCGCACAACACCTTCTCTTTACGGTCTTAGATATCCGCAGGCCTCTCCTCGAAAGTCACATTGTAACGACCCAAACTTTCATTAATGAAAATTCCTCTTGATCTAATTAAATTTCGTATTGTGGTTATATAAAATGCGAACATAATTTTTTTTATGTTTGTGGATTTTAAAATACCGTTATCATTTGTGATTTTGCTAATATAGTCATTGAACAGTTATCACATGATTAGTATAAATATAGGTCTTTAACAAATTCAATTTACTCAGACAAAGGAAGTGATGTCCTCATCTAGTAGACTTTCCCCGTACGAAGCCCATTTGTCAGAGCTTGGAAAGGAGGTGGATTCATTGGGCTTCTATCTTGACCAAGTCTAATCCGAGCTTGAACACATTAAGCTTGAGTGGAACCGACTACGGGAGAAGTGGAAGTTAATAGAGATTACCACCCGAGCGATGTAATCCGAGCCACCCCAAGAGTCTATCACCATTGAACACCTTACTCTTCAGTCTTATGTGGGTGTTATAAGGGGTTATGTAACAATACCTTATCACTATGACTATGTACATTATTTTTTGTATAAATAATTTGAATTCATTTTATTATTGTTACTTTGTAAATAGTTATTTAAAGCACAAATAGTATTTTTAGTTAATATTCAACTAAGAAATCTATTTTGATGAATTAATCGATTTTTAAATTAAACAATTTTTTAATAAAATATTATTATAATTAAATAACTTTTTATTAAATATAAATGATCATATAATTTTGTGAATGTAATTGTAATTTTTATTAAGGTTTGAAAACTGTTTTTGTCAAAACCCATGAATTTTCGGTAAATGTGAGTTTTTATTTTAAAAGTAAAAAGTCACATATTTATAAAATTATTTAGATAAAATGAATATCATTTTTTGAATAAAAATTTCGAAATTATCCAACAGTGAATTTTTCATAATTTTCTGAGACAGTCGAATTTTTGGGTAAAAATTAAATATCATTTAAATATATAATGTGTTTAATGACGTCATAATGACCCAATAGTGATGTAATAAAATACTATAAATATTATTTTCTTCTAATATATGTTTTATAATCAAAATAATGTGATTTTAGATTTTTTTTGATTGATTTTATAATGCTTTTGTGGACCCTCCAAGACTTATAAAACATTTTGTCTTTTTAAATTGCTTTCCTTGAGAGTGTGACTCACCACAACATAAGCAACCCTATTATTTTAATAATTTCGGCTATTGGCAATGTAAAATACTGTTTTACACTCCTATTTGAAAAAAAACCATGGGAAAAAACCGTGGTCTGGTTTGTGGTATTGATTAGTTTAATGTGAGGTTTCCCAAACCTAAATAATAAGGAATTCCCTCTCCTTTCCTATATAAACCCACCCAAGCTCCAACTTACTCTTCACTCAAAGCCTTTGGAGTTAAACCATACCCTAACCTCCTATCTCTATAATCATCCCAAAGTTCCCCAATCTCCCAATAATCCTCTCTCAAGCCTCTCCCAAGCCTTTGGGATCACACTTCCAAGTAAGGGATTTCTTCCTTTCTCATTTTTGTCCAATTTTCTTTAAGTCATTATACCCTTTTTTCAATTAAAAATGTTGGGGTATGATTTCGAACCTCCCCCATACTGACCTCTATATTTTTGGATGATGGGGGGCCCATTTATCTCTCATTAATTCCTCCCATGTACACCTGTTACCATGCCGAAATTCCGTGAGGGATTTCTCTCACCTCTTTTACATCCAAGTAATTATTTTGTATTATGGATCTAAATTCCATTACATTTGTTGGAACATGTATCTATATGACCCCCATTCTGTTAATTTCATGTAAATATGATAAGACACACCTTTCTCTTTCATCAACCATTTTTTTGAGTTCCTATTTCACATCGTTATGCTGCTGAAATTGCACTACGATTTTACAAGCCAATGTCTTTGTGTAGTGATTACCATGCCCATTTATCTATCAAGAGTATTCAACTTTATTAACATTTACTTATTTATTAAAAATATTCATGTATGTATTCCACATCCCTTTATAATGGAATAAATTATGATTATTGATTCCATGTTGTATGATCCATGTGGCACACTTATGCATGGAATAAAATGTTTAAGAAGGGTGTGCCCTAATAGCGCTCAAATGCATTGGGTAAAGTATATTATCATGATACATCATGTGAAATGGGTGTTGACTCATTTTAATTCAAGTGAAATGAGGTTTTACTCATTCTTCATGTGCAATTAGGGTTTACTCATTCTCCATGTGTAATGAGACTTGGCTCATGCTAATTCCATGTTAAGTGTTGTTGCCACATTTCCATGTTATGATTATCATGATTTATCATGCCTTTATGTTCATGTTTCTCTTGTGCTCCATTTATATTCCAATTTTCTAACATGTATTTTATTCCTCATTTTATTCCTTGTTTATTCCCTTATTGGGATTTATAGCTCACCCTTTTCTTATGCATGTCCTTAGGTTATCCCATGCAATGCTGAGTAGAAGGGAATGTAGTGGTCATGTAAAGTATGTTTTCAATAAAGAAGTTGTGTGTTTTATGTTCTAAGATGTTATGTAATGTTCCAAAGCCCCAAAGACACTATACCTCTCTATCTTCTATGTTGTTTCAGGTGAATATTTTATGTAATAAATCAGGTTTAAGTGTGTAATAAAAATATGGGTTGTTATAATTGGTATCAGATGGAGGTTTAGTTATTTTTTGGATTAGGATTAGAAAACCCTAGTGAAGACATAGAGATAAGAATAAGTATAATGAAAACATTCCTAAGTATTGGTAAGTATTGGGTAAGTGTTTTATCAAGAAAATAAATCCTTTTCTGGATATGAGCAGGTAGAGGCAGCTCTGGCACAGATGTATCCTAGGGGTAAAACCCAAAAACACTACTTTGAGCTAGACTCGAACGGGAACTGGTGCACGACAATGGTCCTTGTTGCAATCTTGGTTACCACACTCCCAGGGGATATGCTTTGGTAAATTCATAATTTTAGTATGAACCCTTATTAAGGGAATTAAAAAAATGCCCCTATGAATATATGTTAGAAAGTAGATCATGGATAACATAGATTGAAGCCTATGGATTCATAAGTTATATAAATAAAAGTTATTTATAATTCATCAGTTTTGTCCTTGGATTACCCTTTATGTGTTACTCCTAACTTTCCTTTTATTCCAGCCAATGGCTGGTAATAGGAGGACTCGGGCTAACAACCAATGTGAAGATCAATGAGATGAATGTCCAAATGAGATTCCCAATCTGATGGGAGCAGGAATCGCAATCTTTTTCATGCTTGTTTCTCAGTTAACTCAAGATTTGAATAGAAACATGGGTTAATAGGAACGTTCAACCCCCCCCCCCCCCCTATGAAAGAACAATTCTCTATTGAGAGCTTCATGAGACAAAGGCCCCCTACTTTTAATGGATTATCCGATCAATGGTGGATGTTGATAAAAAATACGAATCCTAAGGAAGAGATCAAGGTGTTGGAATAGAAGGATTTCAAGAAGATTTCTTTTGATAAATATTTTATGTGCACCCTCCGACTTAATATGGAAAGTTAATTCCTTTCCCCAAGAAAAAAATATGGTGAATCTGTCAGAGAGTACGAGGAAAACTTCACAATCCTTGCACGATACGCCTACAGCTTTGTCATTACCCCCGAATGCAAGGTTGTCCGCTTATTTGGTGGGCTGAAACCTATCCTATTGAAAGCGCTGGAGATCTGTGACTTCAACAGCTATGAGGAAATTTTCCGATGTGCCCTCAAGGTCAAAATGGATATCGAATAATCTCATGGGTATCATGGGGATAAGAAGCATAAGGTGGACTTCAATGTTGGCGGTCTGATGGATAAATCCAATGGTGCTAAGAAGATCCAAAGGTGCGGAAAAAAGCACCCCGGAAATTGCCTGAATGGGATAATGAAATTTTTTAGGTGTGAAAGAGAAGGGCACCTAGCTGTTAACTACCAAAAAGAAAAACCTACGACTACAACAGAGGAGAGGAACACTTCATTCGAACCTCAACGCATTGTTCATTGCTATAACTGCAAAGAACCAGGGCAGCATTCAAATCAGTTCCCTAAGCCAAGGAATTTTGGAGGCAACCAATAACCTCCAAGGCACCAAGGGAGAGATTTTTCCATCACTACTGCCGAAGTGAACCCCGAAAATGAAGTGGTGACAGGTACGCTAGTTATTCATTCAAGAATAGTGAACGTACTTTTTCATTCATGTTCTACACATTCTTTTATATCCAAAAAGTTTAGTAGAACAATCCCATCACCACAAAAAATCGTGGAAGTAAAGATGTTTGTAAGTATAGAAAATGGGGAAATCATTGCATCCCATTAATATAAATCCTCCCATGTTATGATCTATGGATTTAATTTCCCAACGAACCTCATCATACTCCCTCTAGTGGAATTTGATGAAATTCTTGGCATGGATTGGATTTCCTTATATATATCTAACATAAATTGCTGTGAGAGGGAAATCACTCTCCATGTGGAGAATCGACCCCCTATTCTATACAAGTGCAAGGAGGAAGATGAATCTTATTTAGCTCCATCATCTCAAGTGTGGATATTATTGCCCTATGAGCATGTGTATCTTTCTCATATGATCAAGTCTAAGGAGGAAACCATCCTTGAAGACATGCCTATTGGGAGGGAATTTGCTGAAGTTTTTCTTGAGGAATTGTCTGGTCTTCCTCCTAGAAGAGATGTTTAATTCTCAATTGATCTTATACCTAGGGCGTTGCCAATATCCAAGAATCCTTATATAATGGATGTTGTGGAGCTTGAGGAGCTTAAGAAACAACTATAGAAGAATATTGATAAAGGGTTTATATGCTCTAGTGCTTCACCATGGGGTGCACCGGTCCTCTTCATCAAGAAGAAGGATGGGTCAATGCGCCTTTGCATTGATTATCGTGAGCTTGACAAAATCACGATAAAGAAAAAGTATCCTCTCCCACAAATTGATGACTTTTTTGATCAGCTGTGTGGATCAAAATACTTATATAAGGTGGATTTTCGGTTGGGATATTATCAAGTAAGGGTGAAGAAGGAAGATATCACCAAGATTGCTTTTTGTACAAGATACGGGCACTATGAATTCATAGTAATTCCTTTCGGACTCACTAATTCTCTAGTGATCTTCATGGACTTGAAGAATAGAGTCTTTAGGGATTACCTCGACAAATTTTTGGTAGTATTTATATATGATATTCTGATATACTCCAAAACCAAGTCGTATCATGAGGAGTATCTAAGAACTGTAATAGAGACCTTACGGAAGGAGAATCTCTATGTAAAGTACAAAAAGTGTGAGTTCTAGTTAAAGAAGGTCTCATTCTTGGGATATATCATCACAAGCAATGGGATATCTGTGGATCCCTCCAAAGAAAATGCAATTGAGGGATGGATGAGGCCAATATCATTAATAAATATCTGTAGCTTCTTGGGTTAATCTGGATATTATCGACGATTTGTGGGAACTTTCTCATGATTTTCCAACCCTCTAACCTAGATAACTCGAAAGGGAGTAAAGTTTACTTGGAGTGATGAATGTGAAGAAAGATTCAAGGAGTTAAAGAGGAGGCTTATCACTGTGCTCATGCTCACTTTACCCACAAGTGGAGAAATTTTTGTAGTATTTAGTGATTCTTAGAAGAGGGGCATGAGTTGTGTGTTGATGCCAAATGAAAAAGTCATTGCCTATGCTTCAAGGCAATTGAAAGTTCATGAGCAGAATTATCCACACATTATTTGTATTTGGATACGGTGATCTTCGCTTTAAAATTTTGTTGGCATTATCTCTTTGGGGAGAATTATGAAATATATACAGACCACAAAAGTCTCAAGTATATATTCACACAGAAAGAGTTGAACATGCGCCAACGAAGATGGTTAGAGCTGATCAAAGACTATGACTTCTATATCCATTACCACCCTGGGAAAGAGAACAAGGTGGCAGATGATCTAAGTAGAAAGGACCCAACAATTATATCATTGATGAGAATTGAGAAAGACCCAATCTTCTTAGATTTGATGAAGATATAAATGGGAATCATAAAGAAGGGAACATCATCAATCCTTCCACAAATGATTGCCCAACCGTCTCTTTTGGAAAGGTTAAAAGATGCTCAAAAGGATGATGTGGGAATTAAGAAGAGAGTGGAAGCTATCAGAAAAGGGAAATCCTCAGAGTTCAATGTTAATGAAGAATGAATTGTGAGATTTGGGAAAATACTATGTGTTCTATCAAGTCTGGAGCTGAAGAAGGAACTTTTGGATGATGCACATAGTTCAAATTTCTCTATTCACCCAGAAAACACAAATATGTATTGAGATCTCCGAGAGAATTATTGGTGGGATAATATGAAGAAGGATATCATTGAGTATACATCAAAGTTCTTGGTGTGTCATCAAGTGAAGGCAGAGAGGAAGAAGTCTAAGTTGATGATGCAACCATTTCCCATACCAGTATAGAAATGGGAGAACATCATCATGGACTTTTTCACCAGACTTCTGAAGACATCCAAAGGAAAAAATGCAATCTACATTGTTTTGGATCATCTTACAAAGTCTGCACACATTATTTCAATCCGGGAGGTTTCTCATTGGATCAACTGGCACAGATATATATCAGGGAAGCGAAAAGGCAGCATGGAGTACCACTCGCTATTGTATCTTATCGAGATCCAAGATTCACCTCTATGTTTTGGAAGAGTCTTCAACATGATCTAGATATTGAGCTGAACTTTAGTAAGGCTTATCATCCTCCAACTGATGTCCAATCCGAGCGGACTATCCAAACAGTTGAGGACATGTTGAGAGCGTGTTCTATGGTCTTCAAAGGAGGGTGGGGCCAACATCTTCCACTGGTTGAATTCTCCTACAATAATAGTTTCCACTCAAGCATTTGAATGGCACCTTATTAAGCCCTGTATTGGAAGAGGTGCAGAACACATGAATTTTGGGATGAATTCGGTGAGAATAAGATGCTAGGACCAGAAATGGTTGAAGAAATGGTGGAGAAGGTGGAAACCATTCAACATCATATCAAGGAAGCCTAGAGTCGACAGAAGATTTATGCAGATAATCGTCGATGATACCTTGAGTTTAAAGTTGGATACATGGTATTTCTACACATATCTCCATGGAATAAGGTCATGAGGTTTTTAAAGAAAGGGAAGTTAAGTCCTAGGTACATTGACCCCTTCAATATTCTTGATCGTGTTGTGGATGTGGCCAATCGACTAGCAATAACACCTACTATGGCCTAAGTACATGATTTCATTCATGTATCCCTCTTAAGGAAGTGAATACTATACCCCTCACATGTACTCTCTTCAGAGGTATTACAACTAAAGGATTATCTTTCTTATGAGGAGCAACCAGTGAAGATCTTAGATTGTAGATAAAAAGTTCTTTGAAATAAGACAATGCCCCTCGTCAGGGTGTTGTGGTGAAACCACAAGTTTGAAAAAGAGACATGGGAATCAGAGTAAGTGATGAAGCAAAGTCACCCACATTTGTTTTGGAGTGGGAAAAGGAAATTTCATGGGTGAAATTTCTTAATGGGGGAAGATTGTAATGACCCAAACTTTCATTAATGAAAATTCTTATTGATCTAATTAAATGTCTTATTATGGTTATATAAAATGTGAACATCATTGGTTTTATGTTTCTGGATTTTAAAATACCATTATGAATTTTGATCGTTGCTAATATAGTCGTTGAACAGGGATCACATGATTAGTATAAATGTAGGGCTTTAACAAATCCAATTTACTCAGACAAAGGAAGTGATGGCCTCATCTAGTAGACTTTCCCCATATGAAGACCATTTTTCGGAGCTCGGAAAGGAGGTGGCGTCATTGGGATTTTATCTTGACCAAGACCATGCTGAGCTTTAACACGTTAAGCTTGAGCGAAACCGACTACGGGAGAAGTTTAAGTTAATAGAGATTACCACATGAGCAATGTTATCCGAGCCACCCCAAGAGTCTATCACCATTTCACACCATACCCTTCAATCTTATGCGGGTGTTATAAGATGTTATGTAACAAGAACCTAGCACTATGACTATGTATATTATTTTTTGTATAAATAATGTGAATTCATTTTATAATTGTTACTTTGTAAATAGTTTTTTTAAATCACAAATAGTATTTTTAGTTAATATTCAACTAAGAAATATATTTTGATGAATTAATGGATTTTTGAATTTAATAATATTTTAATAAAATATTATTATAATTAAATTACTTTTTATTAAATATAAATGATCATATAATTTTATGAATGAAATTGTAATTTTTATTAAGGTTTGAAAATTGTTTTTGTCCAAACCCATGAATTTTCAGTAAATGTCGGTTTTTATTTTAAAAGTAAAAAATCACAAATTTATAAAATAATTTAGATAAAATGAATATTATTTTCTTAATCAAGACGTTGAAATTATCCAACGGTGAATTTTTCATAATTTTCTGAGATAGTCGGATTTTTGGGTCAAAATTAAATACCGTTTAAATATATAATGTGTTTAATGACATCATAATAACCCAATAGTGAGGTAATAAAATAATAAAAACATTATTTCTGGCCAATATAAGTTTTAGAATTAAAATAATGTGATTTTAGATTTGTTTTATTTATTTTAAAAATCTTTTGTGGGCCCTCCAAGACTTATAAACATTTTGTCTTTTTAAATTATTTTCCTTGAAAGTATGACTCACCTCCACATAAGAAGCCCAATTATTTTAAGATGTTTGGAAATTTTACTTATAAAATATTTTTTTCCACTCCCCTTTGGCAAAAACAATGTCCAAAAACCATGGTCCGGTTTGTGGTATTGATTAGTTTAATGTGAGGTGTCCCAAACCTAAATAATAAAGAATTCCATCTCCTTTCCTATATAAACTCACCCAAGCTCCCACTTCCTCTTCACTCAATGCCTTTTAAGTTCAACCAGCCCCTGTCCTACTCTCTCTATAATCCTCCAAAGGTTCCCCAATCTCCCAATAATCATCTCTCAAGCCTCTCCCAATCCTTTGGGATCACACTTCCAAGTAAAGGATTTCATCCTTTCTCATTTTTGTCCAATTTTTTTAAGTCGTTATTCCCTTTTGTTTTCAATTAAAAATGTTGGGGTATAACTTCACACCTCCCCCATAATACCCTCTTTATGTTTTTATGATGGTAGACCCATTTCTCTCTGATTAATGCCTCCCATGTCCACCCCTTACCATGCCGAAATTTCGTGAGGGATTTCTCTCTCCTCTTTTACATCCAAGTAATTATTTTGTATTATGCATCTAAATTCCATTATGTTTGTTCAAAAATGTATCTATATAACCCCCTTAATGTTAATTTCATGTAAATATTATTAAAACCCATTTATCTCTCATCAACCATTTTTTTGAGATCTTATTTCATGTTGTTATGCTGTCGAAATTTCACTATGATTTTCCAAGACAATGTCGTTGTGTAGTGAATACCATGCCCATTTCTCTATCAAGGGTATTCAACTTTATGCACATTTACTTATTGATTATAAAGCTTCATGTATTTATTTCACATCTCTTTATCTTAGAATAAATTATGATGATTGATTCCATGTTGTATGATCCATGTGGCACTCTTATGCATGAAATGAAATGTTTAAGAAGGGTGTGCCCTGATAGCCTCTAATGAATTGGGTAAAGTATAGTATCATGATACATCATGTGAAATGGGTGTTGACTCATTATAATTCAAGTGAAATTAGGTTTTAATCATGATTCATGTGAAATTAAGGTTTACTCAAGCTCCATGTGAAATGATCCTTGGCTCGTGCTAATTCCATGTTAAGTGTTGTTGCCACATTTCCATGTTATGATTATCATGATTTATCATGCCTTTATGTTAATGTTTCTCTTGTGCTCCATTGATATGACTATTGTATAACATGTATTGTATTCCTCATGTTATTCCTTGTTTATTCCATTACTGGGCTTTATAGCTCACCTATTTATTATGCATGTCCTCAGGTTATCTCATGCAATGCTATGTACGAGGGAATGTAGTGGTCATGTAAAGGAAGTTTTAAATAAAGATGTTGTGTTTTTTATGTTCTAGTTGTTATTTAATGTTCCTAATCCCCAAATACACTAGACATCTCAATCTTATATGTTGTTTAAAGTGAATATTTTATGAAATAAATCATATTTAATTGTGTAATAAAATGTAGGGTTGTTATACGCATCATCATCAACATCGATCTCTTCCCAATTGATGACATGCGTGTCATCATGAAGATAATGACGAAGCTGTGATACATGGAAAACATCATGTATCCGGATAATCTGGGGGGAAGTTCTACTTGATATGCCATGGATCCAACATGATCCAAAACCTAAAAAGGCCCAAAAAAACCGGGGAGAAATACTACTCCCACGACCAAACCTTCACTGCCCACGACGGTGAGTCACCTTTAGAAACACATGATCCCAAACAAAAAAACTCCAAAGGTATCCTCATTTGATAGGCATATGATTTATGATGATCCTGTGCTGTATACATCCTCTCACGAATCACCTGAACCATCTCTGTTGTATTCTACACTAGTTCTGGTCCAAGAATTGCTGGCTCTCCCACCCCAGTCCAGCACAACGGAGAATGACAAGGTCAGGGATACAAGGCTTCAAATGGAACCATTCTGATGGTAGAGTGAAAACTATTTTTGTAAGCGAACTCCACCAAGGGTAAGTTCCTCTTCCATGAATCTCTAAAATCCAGGACACAAGAGCTTAACATGTCTTCAAGAGTCCGGATGGTTCGCTCTATCTGACCATCTGTTTGAGGATGAAAAGAAGTGCCAAGGCATAGTTGAGAACCGAAAGCATGATGGAGACCTCTACACACCCTAGAGGTAAAACGAGGATCTCAATCAGAAATAATCATCCTTGGTACTCCCTAAAGTCTCACCACCTCCTCCAGATACTGCCTTGAAAAAACTTCCACTGAGCTCGACTCCTTGATTGCTATAAAGTGAAATGATTTTGTTAAACAGCCCACTACCACCCAAATAGAATCATGTCCTCCCTAAGCTTGAGGTAAACTAGCAACAAAGTCTATTTATATGTCATCCCACTTCCACTAAGGAATATCAAATGGTTGGAGCAAACCACTGGGGACACGGTGCTCAGCCTTGACCTTCTGGAAGACCAAACATCGAGACACAAACTCTGCAACTGCACTCATTAGCTCAGGCCACCAAAACTGACTCCTCCAGACTCGGTACATCTTTTTCACGCCATGATTCATCACTAAAGGTAAACTATGGAACTCTTTGATAACTGTATCAGGCATCACCAAAGGAACAAAAATACTTCCATGATACAACACCCAGGGTTTTTCATCCTCAGACCAACCATCAGGGGCCTCGCCACAAACAACTCGGTCTCTCCAGACCTCCTCCTCAAGATACCCCAACTGGGACTCTTCCACCTATTGAACCAGAGATGACTGCACCGTCATCTGAAAAATAAAACCTCTACCCCAAACTTCTCCCATGTGGAGGTGTAATGCTTATAGTTCTTCCATGAAATCCTAATGAGGACATTGACTAGGAGCCATACCTTTAAAATTACAAATAGTTAGAGCTCTTAAACCTGGAATATGGAAGACTCAGTATCAATTAACTAATTTTTTTCTTTTATTCAATTTAAGTTAACTTATCCTAAGGTCTACCCATTCAAACACAGGAACATGGAATAATGATTCATGATACTTTCCTAGGTCACTACCCTATAAATAGTACCATCTCCTTTAGTATCCATTGAAAACTTAAAGGTCCATACATCAGATCATAGGGGGGCCTAAACGCCTATATATCAGCCAGTATCCAGTGTTTACATCACTTGCTAAACTTGACTGACACTATTTCCCTACCAAACCATGAAACATCACTTAATCCTAACACAAGACTCCATCCTATCTCTCAACCAGACCTCTGATACCACTCTGTCACAACCCCCTGCCTACAAGTTGTACCCCTCCTGGGCTGGAAATGTGATAAGAGAGATAATGACCCCCTGAGTCCCACCACCAGTAGGCCCTGGGTTGGCAACTAGCACTGACGGTATAGTAAACACACTAATGAGAGGCATTACCCTCTAAGAGAAAACATGAGAAAGAGAGAGATAAGACAGACACCAACCAACTCCATCTTAGACAATAATAAAAAAAGAAATCTCATGTACATGTATGTAATGTGAGTAATAACTACTAAAACTAAAAGGGGAAAACTACAAGTACCCAAAAGAAAGTGAAAAATGTAGTGACCACAAAGCCCAAACAGCTCCTACAACCCAAATCTAGTAGAAACCATCCTAATCTCCATCTTACATCAAGTGACCTAAAAAAAATTTGTATATACATAGGGTGAGTATAACATTATACTCAATAAGATCCTCCCCAGAGCCTCTCGTGCAAAAGTAATGAAATCATGCTAAAGCACAGTGAGCAACAAGTGAAACTAACTCGTCACCTAAATAGGTATACTATGTTATCAGCCTCACCATGTCTAATCGCACCAAGTAATTCATAAAAGAGTATATAATATAATAAATAATATCAAGGGTACCCCGCTACAACTTCCCCACTGGTTTTCCTCTTTTCCCCAACGCCACATGTCCTAAGAATCTCATTCCAAAAAGGCTTTCCCGCAAACACCTGAGTGATGCACTACAACATGAACCTCGTGCAAAAAAACCACCATGTCCACACAAGAAAAGTAACCAAGTAGTTTATGGGAGGAACCACAGGTTGAATAACGTGTATCATACATTGGGAATTATACCTCAAGCCATTACATCCCACACACAGAGTAAGGATCCTCAAGCCATCACAGCCTATACACGGTACGCCTATTGTATTCCATAAAAAACTATATCCAGAATATATGTGTGTAAATAACCACAATACATTACATACATATACAAACATATATAGGGAAAACTAGACATTGTTACTACCAACACAAGTGACTACCAAGAGAAGAGAGCGGGGCCAAAGGGGGTAGTCTGCCATCCATGCTCCCACCAGAATGTTGGGGAAAACACCCCCCAGAGATCTGAATCCTCAGGGTGTCAGTTGCCCTAACTCAAAGGGTGAAGTAGCGTATAGAAACACAAAACGTACATAATATAATATAGCTCGCAACCACACTATGGGCATAACCAAGTCTTAGACTCAGCAGAAGATAATGTCTCTCGGACTCCCAATTGTCACTTCTAAGACTAGGTATCCTATAAGCACACAACCATTTAAAGATATTTATTACATTACATCATTCCCTTTTTATCAGTTTCATTTTATGTTAATTAATTATTTAAACATCAACTAACAATTAACAATTCCACATTATATTTCATTAGCATCACATCCAAACTCCACAGTCCCATTAAATTGTAACCTCAGCATTGCACCCCAGCAAGCTCCATCCCCATGGGTTAACATCATTTATTCAATTGTTTATTAACAACATTATTACTTTCCCATATTCCCAGGAATTCTAGAATAACATTCTAAGATACTAAACACAAGGGGGTCAACAAAATGAGTAGATAAACTACCCGTCGAGTCTTTTCCACCTATAGCAACAGCATAGACCCATCCTCCATCGGGAAGCTAAAAACAAAAATCCCGTGGCATACTCCGCACATCTGTTCCACTTTTGTAAGGAGGGTAAGAAAAAGAGCTACCTTGAGTAGTGGAGAATGTATGGAAGATAAAAAACCAAAATGAAACAAAAAGCATCCAAACATTCACATCTAACCCATTCTGTCACCTCCAGTATCCTCCCCGACACTCACATGTATAAAATGATGCATCTCAAAACTCTATGCATCAACTGATGCCATAACCAATAGGCCTCCATGACCCTATATATCACAACAGCATTCTAGGATCACATCACAACACAAACAGAAGGAAAAAAACATCATATCAATTGGTCTATTGGCCCTTAAACAAGCAAGAGGGTAACTCAGAACCCTACAAGGGGTTATCTTTTATCAAAACACCAGTTTTTTAATCCATCTTGAATTAACTGATTTAATATTCATAGGTTCCAGCTTTGGGAAAAAATAGTAATCTATCAAAAATTGATTAAACATACTTACTGCGTCAATTTCATTAACATAAAATTACAACAACAATAATCGGATTCATTCACATGCCTCTTTATCTTTATCCAAACAATTATCAATTAATTCCGAATTTACGTTATTTACCAATTTCCATCATGAATGAAAAGATAATAAATAAAAGCATAGATATCATAATTTCTAGCAAAACAAGAGGCAATAAAATACGACCGATATCAATTTATTTATCTAGTTCAAATATTTATTATGTCAATTCCATTATGATCCAGTGGGATAAAACATGATAACTCTACAGTTGCACATAAATGAAAAAGAGAAGTAATGAATATCTAACCTCAAATGGTTCTTGATGTTCTTTATATGATAACGATCCACACAATAGGTTATGATATCTTCCCTCGTGACAATTTATTTAGAAGATAGATTGATTCTTCTTGGTTGCATCAAAAATAGAGGGGAACCAATCCAAGGAGGAAATTTTTATCGCACAACCACTATGGGAAGGAATGGAAGGTTTGAGCATCTAAAACCCGAGAACAAGGAGGAAGAACTAGGGAGGAAGATATCTCATCCCTTTAGAATATTTAATAGAGAAACTGTTTAAGAAATGCTGGATTTTCCATTAAAAGTTGATCGCATTAAACCACATAGTTTGACCAAGTAAAAGCATCTCGGTCCTTTAGGAAAAATTAATATAGCAATTATGGTCTTTGAATCGGCCTTAGAGTCCTTAAAACAAGGCCTTAAATGAATTTTTCTTCAAAGGAAACGTCGAAGGGGGGAAACTGTAGGAAGTTGGAAACACTGTTCATGAACTCGAAATTTGGAAAAGGAAATAGAGGCTACCGTTGAACCTCACCATTATAGAAACACTGTTCATGAACTCAAAATTTTTCAAAGGAAATAGAGGCTACCATTGAACCTCACCATTCTAGAAACATTGTTCATGAACTCAAAATTTGGAAAAGGAAATAGAGGCTACCATTAAACCTCACCATTCTAGAAACATTGTTCACATAAGCTTACTGATGACACTGTTCACAAAAGGCTACCATTACATTGTTCACATAAGCCTACCGATGAAACTGTTCACATAAAGCTATTAATGATACTATTCAAATAAGGCTACCATTTCACTATTCACATAAGCCTACTGATGACATTGTTCACATAAGGATACCATTGCACTTTACACATAATCCTACTAATGAAAGTGTTCACATAAGTATACTGTTTCACTGTTCACATAAGGATACTAAAGACATTGTTCACATATGGATACCATTGCACTGTTCCCATAAGCCCACCAATGACACTGTTCACATAATTGGAAATTTTGAAAAGTGTATGGGATAAGTCACCTTGACCACCTAAACACCTCAAACACTAGATTTTAGCAAATTAATTGACCAAAGAGGTTGGGGCCATTACATTTACACAATGGGTGTAACTATCTGATCAACTCTACCTAGTGATTTATGTCTAATGATCTATCAGGTCATCTGTATCTGATGATTTTCATCTGGTAGCTTTAAATTTTTCTTCTAACAAATCCTTATCTGCTTCGGTCCATTCTATACAACATATGTACTTATCTCCCTTTTGTACAAATGTATATAGAAATCATCTTGGATCATGAAATTTTTCATATTGTTAGTGTCTTTGATGATGGGCTTAGCATCATCTAACTTTAGGAAATATTTCCTAATGTTGTTAAGATATAATTTCTTACCCTCATTCTACTTATCATAACAAAACTCACTCAACATTTCTAAGACATATTTTTCACCTATATAACAAACATATTCATAACTAAATATGTTGTCAAAAAATATAAAACATTTTATAAACCACTCCAAAGGATATTCAATAACCGCATTAGTGTCCTAAAAAATGATTAACGTATATTTATCATATTAAACTTATAAATATCATGAAATCATTTTATTGAATCACCCCCTTCATATTTATCACCATTTTTATTAAAATTTTAGCACATTATTTTATTTTATTGAATTATCTCAAAAAACTGTCCCTCATTGGTCCTTAAGGCAAGTGTATGAATCAATATTAAGTATGGTGGTGTCTAAACACTAGTTAATGATAGAATTATATCATATTAATGATTATTAAGTGCAAAAACTAGAGTAAAAAATTATTTTACGTGGTAAAAAAGTGAGATGATATTATAATTTATTAAAAATTAATTGAATATGATATGCAATCTTTTTTTTGAAAAATTTAATTAGAAAAATGATATTTTGGAAATTTTAATTTGGAAAAAAATATTATAATTATTACTAGGAATTGTTAATTTATTGATTGAATGAAAAAATAAATAATTTATTTTAGAAAATTCTATTTTTTATTAAAATAATTTTGAAATTGTTTAATATGAAAAAAAATATGTTAATATTTTCTATGAAATTAATTATTTAACAATTATTGATGAAATTTAGTTTTTGTAATATTTTTTGGATTAATTATTTTTTGACTTGAAATTTCGGTATGAATTAATTATTTTTTATTTTTTTTATGAATATAATTTTATTTTGAAATAATTTTTATAGAATTAATATTTTTTATTTTGACTTAATTTTTTTGATTATTTATTTTAAATAAATTATTTTTTAAAATTATAATCCAAAATTTTTTACAATGAAAAATAAATTTTATCTGATTTTTTAGATTTTTTAAATCAAGATTAAAAGAAATTAATAGAGGATATAATTGAGTTTATATTTCAAGGAAAATAAAAATAATCGATGGATTTATTCACATTAGTAGTTTGTATAGAGGAAAAAGTGTTATGTAAAAACCCATGACTTTATGTTCCATTGTAAAATGTAATATTTTTTTATTTTTAGTTTTAACTTTTTAGTTTTGAGTTTTTTTCTGTTGAAATTTATAATATTTTAGGGACAGAGGTTGTAAAATAGTTAGCAAATGTTTAGGGATAACTATGATACCTAACTATGTAGAAGGGTTTGACACAATCTATAAGAAATCACATGGTTTACTGAATTCTATGGCCAAACCCTAGAACTTATCAATGAATTCATTAATTTTTTCACATGGTTGGTGCATGATTTTGTAAATGGTGTGATAAAAATATGTGAGTTTCCATGAATGCATAAACTATGAATTTATTAAATTACTCTTACTTGGTTTTAACTCCTTTCCCCTCTTTAACCTAACTCAATTTTCCCCTAATCACAGTTATGTCTCCCATGATCTCCTCTTTCAGCCTTTCCCTCCTGTGGATTGATCATCAATAATCATAAAAACCATCATATAAGTGGTTATCATATTTTTTATTCATAATATTCTCTCATTTTGATTGATTTTATTCTTCTCATATGGCCATGTAGGTGTAGGGTTTCTTGGATACTGATTTTATGATTATGGTTTTTTATCCTAGGGTTTCAAATCACATCGCATGTGGTTTTCATATGATTCTCATGTAAATTTAGATCATTAACCATCATTTTAATAAATCAATAGTTGGAGACTCTACCTCCTTCTAATGATTAGTGAACCATGATTCTATTATATTTTTATGAGGTTTTTAAATTATTATGAATGATATTTTATGTCCTTTAAGGACAATTATTATTTATAGTGTAGTTCTTTATAATTTCAAATTTTTTGGTATATGTGTTTCATGAAAAGTGTATATCTTCCATGGTATTATTAGTTTCACATCATGTGTTTTATAATATTACTCAATTATTTTTCATTATCATTATTACATATGTTTTATGGGAATGGACATCCTTTATAAAAAATGAATTTTCAATTTGGTTTCTTAGAAAATCCTTATGTTTTATTTTTTTAATTGGATAATTTAAAATGATTTTCTATTTTTAATTATATCTTAATGAGGCGTAATGGGTATTATGGGTTATATGTGAGAGATAATGGATTTGGAAAACTATCTAGAGCCTCATGGGTAGCCTTAGGTACTTATGAAGGGGCTGATACATGTGTCATTCTAGGCATAAGTGATTACTATTCCTAGTGGATATCATTAGTTTTTGATATTATATGTCTACACTAGTGCATGTAATGATATTGTTAGTGGATATATTCATTATTCCTTCCCATCATGGGCCCATTTTTGGGCATGATAAGACTTCAGCAGAAGGATCTTGCATACAATTGAATTTATCTATAGGATTCCACTAGGTTTCCCAAAATAAGATACCAGTCTCCCATCACATGATATCTCATCAGTGAATTATAATTTCATGCATATATTAAACATGTTTTTTAAAAATTTACTGATAAATTACTTAAAAGTGATGTGATATTATTTTTTTTATTTTAATACTAATGAATACTTTTATCTATTGTATTTGAAACAAGAAAACTATGGTTTGATTCATATGGGTTTCACATGGATTATTTTGAGTGATCTCATTGGATTCATTATGCTCACACACTATATAAACCATTTTTGTGTATACTAACCTTGTTTTGATTAAAATATTCTAGGTAAAGTATCTACTTGGGGAGAGGTGTTATTATTTTTTACGAATAGGTTGTTGGAAGTGACATGGTGAGAGACAACCCACAAGTAAAAAAAATATGGGAAGTTGAAATTTTTTTATTATTCAGGATTTGTTCTTATAGTAATTTAATATTTTATGTATTTACACATTGATTTCCATCTCATTACCCTTTTATTTTTTGATTGTTCATGGTCATGTATGTAATTTG
Organism: Viscum album; assembly: GCA_963277665.1. Classification (NCBI taxonomy): domain Eukaryota; kingdom Viridiplantae; phylum Streptophyta; class Magnoliopsida; order Santalales; family Viscaceae; genus Viscum; species Viscum album. The sequence continues at coordinate 2,042,448,286 of OY728120.1, read as the reverse complement.
GGGGAAAATGTTTGTTTAATACCATTATTGTGTTATGGAACTATTAAGGGATTTAATTTACTTTATGTCTCATTTGGTGTTATGTTTTATTTAAACAATTTATTTGGACTTTTAAGGACATACCAATATATGTTAGGGTCATGTTGGGTTCATGAGATGGGACCTCAATATGATTTGATTTATAAATATATTAAACCATTCTTAAATGGTGGAAGAATTTACCATCCTATGGGGATCGTGAATTCCTTTTTGGACTTTTCACGGGACAAATCAAGTATCAGGATGTGGTATCCTAGTTTTTTTGTGAAAACAATCAAGAAAAGTTTGGATTTTATGTTATTCTATTTGAGAGTAAAGGTATACAAGAGACAAGATCGTCAAAACATGAGAGGTAGGTTGTGAGTGGGTGTTAGAACCATACTCATCATAATGAGACTTAATATTCTATATGATGTCAATAATAGAAAAAAAAAAATTTTGTTTTATATTGATTTTGAGAATTTTTAGTTAAATAATGAAGGTTGGAGGGAATTGTATGTGGTGTGTGGTTAAGGTGAATGGTCTGCTAGCTCTGTACCAACCATGGGGAGTTTAGAAGGGTTATAGTACATCCTTTATGGCTTGAACATGGTTTTCCAAATCATGAGGCTAAATTATAACCATACAATAGGTAGTGAATTGTTAACATGTTATTTTGGAAACCATGTGGCATAACCATGCTTAGTGGGAACTATATGGTTCTTTATCTTTTTCATTTCATAATTTTCCATATTATTCCTTTTAATTGACTACTTCATATTTATAGTTTGAATTTGGTAATGTTTTTCTTGATAATGATTTTATATTAATGAGGTTATTGAGTTGTTATATTTACTAGATCTTCCTATAGTAAAATTTATCTGAGAATATATCTGATAAACCCTTGAAGGAGGTATATGGATATATTTCTATATTCCAACCTTTTAGTTGATCATAAACACATTCATATTATAGTAAAAATATTTCAGACAATGGATTAAGGAGCTAATTGTAAATACACTGACCCTAGTATCCTAGAGTTTATTGTTACTTTATTACAATGGATCTTGATACAATATACCACATCCCAAAGGACCAAGTAGTTTATTAGTATTAAAAAATTGATACATACTTGAATTTTACATTACATTTTAAAACATAAAATACAACATAGTATTTTTTTTGAGAACACCATTACTCCCTATAGTATATCTCTTCATATCAATATTAATACACTTCCTGGCATTATAGGGAAGGAAAAAAAAGAAAGGGGTGATCCTAGATACTTAGTAAGGGATACATATAGTGGAATCTATCATGTATCAATAAGGGATAATCAATATGGAAATGTAAATATATGAAAAAACAATCCTTTTAATCAATATCTTGTGCATGAGGAATAATATGATAAAAATAAATGATGATGATATAATGACATATAAAAAATCATATGATATTGAAGATAATCCTTTAATAACATCAATGCAAAAATCAGATGGATAATAACTGAATTCTAAAAGGATTAAATACTTAAAATTGGACATCGTGATATTAGATATCATGATATCTATATTTCCAATTCCATATGCCAAGTAAATTTAAAAATATGGGTTATGTCCCATTTAATTCCAGCTTATTGATTTGTCTCATGATTTCTAAGAGAAATATAATTCTAGGAACCACCCATCACATCATGTCCAAAGAATTATTCAAATATAAAATGATCAATATAATTCATGAACAATATTCATTGGTAATAAATATCCCTATTGAGTAAATAATATAAATTTATCAAGATTATACCCAATTAGATAAATAAATTCAATAGTAAAAACATTTATGTCCAAATGTTGTATGATTTTGGAGTTAGTAATATCCATGATACAAATAATATGAATATTTAAGAGAAATGTTACATAAAAAGAAAAAATATCATAAGAATTTTATTGTCTTATGAGAAAGTTTACAACCACAATGTTTTTCAAGACTTGAGTGGTGACCATCGGTTCATTAGGAATATATTTTTGGCAATAAAATCATTTAATTTGAAAGAATAATGGGAATGTAAGTTAAATATTAAAATAATAGTTCATCAAATGGTTTTATTTTTGAACATATTGAAAATTTATAGTAGAATCTAAAATTATTAAAATGGTTATGTAGGAAGGGAAGTTAGTTAACACTATATACGTTAAGAAAACATTCATTTTGACTTTTTTTAAAGAATTTTAAAAAAATTATTGACGAAAATAGTAGAAATATTCTTTTAAAGACTTTTTTTAAAATTCAAGTATAACTTAAAATGTACTTAATAAATCAATTTATTAAATACATGTAATTTTTTTAATTTTTTTAAAGAATGTCGACTTGGCATAAAAATATATCTGATTTAAAGAGAAATAAAATATATTTTTATTTGAAACATTTATTTTATCCATTCAAGTACCAAATAGTAATAAATTTGGAAGAAAATATTTAAACTCCTTAAATATCTAGTGAATAATAAAATTATTGGTACATATGAAGGATAAATGATAAGATTCATTCATTGGAAATAAAATTAATCTTAAATGAAAGTGAGATTATAAAATAGATTCTTACCTCATTGGTAACTATTAAATTCTAACCCATTAAAAGAATATATTTGAATTTAAAATTTAATAATAAAAAATAAATATTTATTCATGTTAAATACCAAAAAAGGTGTTGTATATACACCACATAAAAGTGAATAAATGGATAATAAAAAATATGTCTTAATGAAGTGTAAATTGAGACATAATCCATTACAATGACCATACAGTTGAAGTGATAACTATTCAATGAATTGACTATGTGTATCAAATTTAATCAATATAAAATAAGTTTATATATAACATAAAATAATCCAAATATATTACACAAATAATATTATAATATCAAATACAATGAAGATTAAATGCAACCCAATGACAAGAATTTGAGTTATGAAATTCCTTACCACTTAGTTAGATTAATTTCAAATCCTATTGGAGTAAATAATTAAAATAGGTACATAAAATAAAATTATATATAAAGGAATCACAATATAAAATGAGAATGGGGAAGTATATATACCAAATAAAATAAATTGTGTTCCTAAAAATAAAATACACCTCAATGGAAAAAAATTGAGATGATGTCCCTTACCTCACATTTCCTGTTATTTTATCATGATTAAACCTCCTATATAATGGTTTAAAAAATTTAATTAATTTTTACTAGAAGCATAATCATATTTATCATATCAAATATGATTTTTTATACCATCTTATCACCTGTTTGTTAATAATATTTCATTATTACCATTGTTTCATATGTTAACTGCATCATTTTACTCATGCATGTTTTGTTATGGAAGATATGATTGTTGTTAATAGGATATAGATTATTCATATTAAAAACTATTTTAATTTTATATATTCCACATTTATTCATTATATATATTTTTATAACCATTATTGAAAGTTGGAGATGGGAACTGAATCAAATCGCTTCGTGGAGATGGTAAGACTTACGTACACACATGAGATTATATCATTTCTTTAATGGGTGAAAGGGTAATCATGTGAATGATTTTAAAAAATCAATATCATTTCATTTTTATCATATATTTTAATTATTTCCACCATTATTACAATCCATGTGAGTCGGTAATGAAAAAAAATATACATCTATTTGTGAGGTGGTAGTCCTTCATACACACAAGAAATGGATTTTTGTCTCATTTTAAGGTGATTGAGAGGGATAAATATTATAGAATATACATAATAACATTTTAATATATGGTAGATAATGGTGTTATTATATTTGAATTGTAAATATATAATTGGAGGTGGAAAAAGAAGAAGTAAAAAGAATTATCATTGTTGAGAAGATTGCCTTCGCTAAGAAAAACATCTTTTGGTTGTCTAGTTAGAGACACAAGGGTTGGTTTTTGGAAATAAATAGATCCTTATAATATGGATAACTATGTTTGGGATATTTTTTTTTTGGTTTTGGCCTAAATTTCAATAGAGTTGTGAATAAGTCAGGGGAGGGGGTGACATTCTATAATCGAGGAGGAGTGGTGTTTTTGTGAATACCCAAAAAAATAAACATGTTTTAAACATTTAACTCCCTTTTCCTTTAAGATTATTTTCTTTTACCATTTTAGTTTTCACCATAGTAATTATTTGTTTTTTTTACCAAGTTAAATTTTACTTTAATCCTAATAATAATGGTTACTTATTAGTTAATTTGGACCTAATAATTCGGTATATTTAATCCAATTTATCAAATAAAAATCCAATGTGTGTGTAAAATAAATTTTAACATAGACACATGTAACGTGAAAAACCTCATTCTAACCTTAATTGTGGTAAATAAAATTTACTATCTTTACTAATCATTATGAAAAAAATTAGATGAAAATATTATATAGTATTAATTTTTATTATTCCAAATATAGAATCAAATTTTTTTAAATTAAATTAACAGAAGTTTAAGAATCTAATTTAAAATAAACCCATAAGAAAAATGAAAATACGGTCTTCTGAAGAAATTTTTTCTCAGATACATAGAGTTTTTTATCAAAATTTAAAATTAAATTGATTCTAATTCCCTGAATTGGGTTAATTATAGTATAAATGAACTATTTTTACTTTAAAAATAATTAAAATGAAACACAACTTTGTAAATTTTTCAAAAAAAAGAAATTTTCTAATAAAAATTAGTTTTTTCACTATTATTTGAAATGATAATATTTTTATAAAATTATATAAATTTTAATATAAGATAACTTTTACATATTGATTTAAAAAATGAAGTTAATTTTCCAAATAAATTTTCTAAAATATAAACAATTTAATTTTTAAACAAGTTCTAAAAACCTACAAAACTATTTTTTAGAAAAATACAGTTTTTAATTATAAAACAGATTTTACTTCTATCCCATCCCTCAAAATATTAGTTTAATGAGAAATATTTGATTAAATGCATAATATATAAATTTTGATAAAATCATTCACCAATAGTGACTAATTTTATTTAATAAGATAAAAAAACTAAGTGTATAATAATAGTTTTTATGAAAAATATTTCTTCTAATTTCAAATGATTTTTTTATTAATAATTATTTGATAACTCATAAATTTATTTTATTCATTTTTCAACCAAATCATTTTTATAATTTTAAAATTCCTATTATTACCCTATAATTTAGTGGCTAGGTTATAACAATATATTATATTATGGTTCATTTATACTTAGGGGTGTGTATACCACAATCTATTAGAGATATTAAATTTATTTAAAATAAATAAACTATAAAAATTAGGGCTATAACATTCTAACCAACTTCAATAAATTTCATCCTTGAAATTTTATCTTGTACTCCAAAAAAAATGGGTTTGATATTTGAAAATTCTATTTTTTGAAACCCACATTGTAAAATGGGTTAATAAAACATCCTCTTGATAAGAGAGAAATGGAATAAAGAAGATCATCTTGAATAACACATAACTTGGTTTCCTAGTAGGAAACAATTAGTAGGAAGTGAAAATGTGGACATGGAGGAGAAAAATATCACCCAAGTACTAATATATAGTGATATGGAAATGTTCTAGAGAATGTTAACGACCATAAAACCATAAATCTATTTTGGGAGAAAAGGCCAATAATTCATTGGAAGTTATTGTAATAGGATAAAGATTTTGTTTTAATAACATTTTCCTAGAGTTAATGAATTCTATTACCATTTAGAATACAAACATAAATATAATGCCTTGAATTTGTTATGTATTATATTTTTTATATTAAAAATATTATTTTCAAGACTAGGTGCTAAAACAGAGTGCGATTCTAAGGCTCGGTGTGACTGAAATAAATGTTTAAAATATATTAAATATATTAAATATATTAAATAGCACAAATGAAATTTTTTTTCTTGAAAGGGCTGAATACCTCATGAATCGGCTCCCAGATCAGAAATATAAGGGAATTGTTGAGTTCAGAATGTGGATTTTACCCTAAGAGAGACAAAATATTTGTCAGTGTGGGTCATTTGTGATAATTTCATTATAGTAATTATTAAATAAAAAAATAAATATTTGATTTATTGTTTTAATTTTTTTATGCAGTGACTATTTCTTAATTTAATTCATGGCTATAGATTTTCCTTAGGCCTGGCTACTCAAACCCTAGAGATTCAGACAACCGTTGGAGAGATTTTCTAGTGGACAATGATATATCAGAGTCCCGATCATGGATCATTTGGCCACTAGAGTTGGAGGATATTTTCAATGATAGAAACACAACCATTTTTCATCAATGACTGGTCCAAACCATAGATAGGATGTTTTTTTGTAAATTAAATCTCGTTATTTAATCCCAGATGAACGTGGATAAATTCCCTAACCAAAATTGATACATACATCATTATTAGATTTAAATTAATATAATAAATTAATTCTTTTGATGGTTTATCCCTCTTCATTCATCCTTTTATATGAAAATATATTCCAAGAAATCAATGGTATAGGTTTAGTCCACACTTCTATGTCTTATGGGTTTCTCCCTCTGTTCTTCACATATTCATCATGGGTGTTTTCTTTTAGTCCAAGGTTCAATTAATACTTAGTATTCGATCATTTATAGACCATTATTCGAAACAATAGATTGATATCGTAGGTGCGGTTTTTGATCAATGGTGTAATCGAGGTATGATGACGATAGTGGGTTATCAGTGGTGGATTGGATTAGATTTGTGGGTTCTATTTCACCTAATTTCAATGCATGAGAAAGAACGACTCGAAAAATTGATTTCTGAGTGGATTTGAGTATGGTTTTCTATAGATCAATATTAGAAATAACCAGATTAACCCTGATCTATAGGTTCTAGTGAGGGTGGCATCTCTAGTGATGTGCATGAATTTAGGGAAGAGATCCATATAAATCTAGAAAATCCTAAGAAACACAGCATGTACTTTGTGTTACACACTGTGTGGGGCCCCTTGGTTGTGGTGCTATTTTTTTGGCAAGAGTTATGGATAAAATGGAATGTGACCCTTTCATAGAGAGTGTGACCCAGTCCATGTGACTTGGTGTGTACTTCAGGAGAGTTCACAAACACGGGTTAAAGTACATAGATAGATGGCATACCTTGTATATGTAAACATACATGACTTGGAATACATGGACACAGTCACGGTACATAGACATGGCCATGAGACACATGAAAGATTATGTTTGTCTCTATATGACATGCATTTCTTCTACACATCATGTATATTGAGACTACATTCCGTGTGAGGATCTTACATATGGGTAAGCATGGGGATAGTTGGACACATCGTGTACCCCTTGTTACTCATCGTGTACCCCCTTCATGAGTGACTGTGGCTATTTATTTATTTATTTTAGAATATTATAGGTTTAGTGTGTGTCCCTTAGTCCTTCATGTTGAGGGGAAAATGTTAAATTAAATCCATATAACTGGATTGTGATCCCCTCTGGAGGTCAAGTCTTTGATGAGTTGTGGTGTCCCTCAAGGAGACTAGAGTTCTATCCTCTATCATCCATTGTTCCCTAGTTGGAGGTCTTAAAATTTGTGTGACCTCACTGAGAAAGTAGTTGATCCTTCGTCTAGCAGGCTGTATTTCTAGGGTTTGTGTTATCACTAACATACGATCCTATATATAGTGGTTGATCCAAATTGGGTTCATGGTGTCCCCCAATAGTTCTAGGTGTAACCCCTATCTATATATAAGGGTCTTCTTAGACAAGTGATATTTCATTGGGTTGGGCCCAACAAGTTAGACCTATTTGTCAAGTGTCTATGATAATAGCATGTCTCATGGAGTGAGTTCTACCAGAACAATCATTTCTTCAAGAAGAATCCTATGGATGGAAGTTGGTTATGACAACCTAGTGGGGTGGTGTCTTTTTTGAGTATATCTATGTGTTTCAGTTATACATTGATTTTTATATCCTTAATTGTGATGACTATACTTGGTGCTTCATGTTTAGTATTTTAGGGTGTCCTACTGAATATTGTTATACTCACCTCTTCATGGCCCTTTCCCACATGGGTCATGTCTTATTTAGACTACTACCCTTTTTACGGTTTCCTCGGAGGACAAGGAGAGGTTGGAGCACAGTAAAAAAAATTAGGGTGAGGTTTTTTACCGAGAGATTTATTTTGACTTAGTATTATCCCTTAGAATATGTTCTACTTTTATAGTTTTTGGTTGGGATTGTATTTTGACCCTTTTTTCATTTTTAGTACATTATTGTTGTACTATGTATTGGGATCTTAGATGTATGCATTCATTTTTTAGTCATTTTAAATTTTAGAATTGTGTGGGCTAGGATATGGATGTTTTTGTACATGTAATTTAGGATAATGCTTCCCATTTGTTGGATATTCCTACTCACACTCGTCTCCAACTACTAGACAATTGGAAAAGGGCTTGTGGTTATCACATGTTAGGCCTCAGTAGTTTGGGTCATGAAAGAGTGGAATTAGAGTAGTCAGTTCTACCTTAAGACTAGAGTCGGTGATTCCAGTGTGGGTGGAAAATGTTTTTTGTTTTGAGTATAGATTTCAGGCTAGGGAATCCATTTTTAGTGCGGAAACTAACATAATAATACACTAGGACTCTGATCACCTTCCTTTTGACTTGGCTCATGTAAACATTGGTTATAGGGAATTTTTTTGGATCACGCATCATATAAGAATGTTTGTGTTTTTCTTGTCCATTTTGAGTTAGTTCCCAATATATAATATCTTGATCATGCCACATATTGTTTTATTTCAGTATTCCTCTATGAAAATAACTTGTCAGGATTCCCTTTCATGATCATGAGGATGATCCACATTATAATGAGGTATTGGTATATAGGCTTGTACCAGAAATAGAACCTTCGTGTGTTTTACCATCTATACCACCTCTTGATGAGGAGCAGCTAGAAATGAAAGTACCAACTGAGGATTCAAGTAGTTTGATCTAATTTCAAGAGCTATAGAGGCATTAAATACTAGGTTTTGAGGTGAGACTGAACCCCTGGGGGCTAAATACTTTCTTGAGGTAGTCACTAATGTTTTCCTCTAAGTGAGGACACCTACCGACCAAATGGTAGTCTTCATGGAGAGACTTATTCAAGGATCTAATGGGAGATGGTGGAGCTTGGTGACTCAATAAAATTATGATACAAATCTCTCCTAGAAAAATAGTTAGTGTATCTTTAGAGAGGAGTTTTATCCAACCACATTTTGATCGGTTCACAAACATGAGGTTTTGTATATGCAGTAGGGTAGTATGACCATGGAATAGTAGTCAGTGACGTTTAATGATCACTCATGTTACTCCTAAGATATGGTAGGGGATATTTCTTCAGATCAAGGACCTTTGAGAAGGTAATGCACTAGAAAATCATGGCTTTAGTGGTAAAACATTTCATTCCAACCTATGATGGGTTGCTTAGGAAAGCTATATTGGTGGAGATCCTTATGGTAGAGAAGACACCAGTAGTGGGAGCTACTAGTGGGTACTCAGTAGATAAGACCCTGATAGAAGGTAAATGACCATATTCACCAAGATCCAATCATTTCTGGTGCATCAAGAGGTGATTCTAGGACTTAGGTCCAGTGGTGGAGGGCCCTCAGGGTGGCTCGAATCAGCTGAGAGATAAGCAGTTTTTCTCCTATGAAGTTTGAGGAAATCTAGCTTGAGATTGTATGAAACATCATGCAACTAATCATGAGATGGATAAGGGGTTTCTGATGATGATACAATGTAACGATCAGGGTGTTATTTAGGGAGGTAGATGTGGTAGAGTGGTTGACATGGAAACATGTGGTGGTTGGAGTTTTGAACTATTACCACCACCTCCCCTAGGCAGTCCACACCAAGCTTAGTGAGTTTGAGGTTAGGTACAAGCCAATATGTGGGATATGGAGTCCAATGACCCCAATCCTCCTAGAATTATATGAGTTATGATCTGATTGTTTTCTAATTTATCTATAGTTTTGATAGACACAGGTTCTAGTAATTTCTTCCTTTCCACTTCTTTGGTTTGAGACAAAGATATTTCAGTTTGTCCTTTGGTTTGATCCTTACAGTTAGAGCCTCCAACATGCAGTGACTCAACAATTGCGCACTTTTTCCTACAATGTGATCTGATTCTTAGAGGTGAGAGTTTTATATGGGATACTTTTATTTTAGTGATGTGTCCTTATGATGTCATCTGAGGTATGGACTGACTACCCACAATTCTTGCCCAGATTGAAAGTTTTAGTTAGAGGATATGGTGTTTCCACAATGATATAATTTGGTTTCACTTTGTGGGTGAAAAGAAGACCTTGGTGGAGTAGGATGATCTCAATAATAATAGAGTGCTATCAATTACTCACCAGCTGGCTCTCACGATTCTTAGAGCAGTGGATGCTTTGGGCTATCACTTTTCTATAATGGTGGAAGAGTATGGGGACTTCTTTCATGAGGACATACCAGCTTTACCTACGTATTAGAAGTTACAATTATACACTGAATTGCATCTGATTATGACACCATAATATGTGCAAAAATATCATAAGGATCTCGCATATATTTGAGATATGAGAGTGGAGTTGGTGGACTTGTAGGAAAATGGTTGTGTGAGACCCAATGTTTCCCCCTGGGCATCCCTAGTGTAGATTTCCAAGAAGGTGGACTGGAGCTTGAGGTTATTTTTGGAATATCGATGCTTAAATCATGTAAATGTGAAGAATAAGTATCCACTTCTTAGGATCAATAACCAATTTGATTATTTGGGATGGGTGTGATTGTTCACAAAGATCGACCTTAGATCGGCCTATGACCAGCTATGAGTACTGGATGAGGATAAACATAAGATGAAATTCAGATGTTTCCATGATCACTATGATTACATGATGATGTGGTTATATATGAATAACACCCCATAAATGTTCATAGGACTCATGAACTATATATTTAATCATTTAATAGGCTGGTTCATTCTGCCCTTTAATGATGAAATCCTAGTTTATTCTATATCTGAGGAGGAGCATGTGGAACACTTGAGAATGGTCCGAGACACACTCTAAGAGAACCCAATTTATCAGAAGACCTATAAGTGTCAGTTATTGATATGATAGGTAAACATTCTAAGGCATGTCATCTCAGATGATAGGGATACATTTGATCCAAAAAAGGCTAAGGTGGTGCCTGTTGGGGAGCCACCCAAGAGTGTTATTGATGTGGTATGTTTCATTAGGTTGGCAGGTAATATCGGAGGTTTGCACCAGACTTCTCAAGAGAGGTAACAAAATTAATAAGCTTGAATTATATGGGCAGTCCATTCATGTAGAAATAAAGGTTTTAAAATTTATTTTAGGAGCTAACGTAGAGGTTGACGAGAGATCCCATCTCAAGATTAGCAGAGGAGGGTGTCTAGTGTGTTGTGTTCTGAAAAGTATCAGGGACCAGACATGGTTGTGTTCTAATGTAGAGTTAAGTGATTATTTCCTATGGTTCATGCAAGTTGACACCACATGAGTAGAACTATGCAACCCAGGATTTTGAGTTATCAGTGGTAGTCTTTACATTGATAACTTGGCAACACTATCTTATGGGAGAGTGGTTTTTCATTTACTCTAACCATAAGTGTCTCAAGTATATATTCTCGAAAAAGGTTTTTAACTTGAGATAGATATGGTTGTTTTCATTCTTCTAGGACTATGAATTTGAAATTTTATACACTCTTGGGAAGGATAATGTGGTGGATGATTCTTTTAGTAGGAGATATTATTCTCAATTTTTGGCCAAGGTGTCAAAGTAGATAGCTTCATTGAAGTTTTCCTTCATGGAAAATGATAGTGCTTCATATCTTTATTCAATGGTTATTACCCCACCAATTTTACAAAACTTCTAGGATTCTCAACATTGAGATACTAACTATGAGATCTAACATACATGGATATCCATTGGACACTCTCCTTGTGGTTATTCCTATGGCAAGGAGCATGTTATCCTTTTTAAAGGATGGATGATAGTACCTTTGACGTTGCTAGAGGAGGTGTTTCTGGAGTATTATACATCCCCCCATGGTGGTTTATCCAGGTGTGTAATAGATGTATTAGTACCTCCAACATCAATTTTGGTGGCCATATTTGAAAAAGGTAGTTGAAATTTTTTTTCTATCGTTCCCTCACATGTTAGCAAGTGAAGGTTGAGCAGTATGTTCCAGCAGGTTTAGCTCAATAGATTGAGGTCCCATAGTGGAAGTGGGATGCGATTTCTATGGAATTCTTAATGGTATTTCCAAATATGTATAGGGGAAACAATTCCCTATGGGGGATCATTGATCGAATCACCATGTTTCCCATGTCCTATCCATTTGAGAGTAGATTTTAGTAGATAGCTTGGGATTCCTCTACATGTAAGAGATAATTTGATTTTATGGAGTTTTGTTGACAATCATCTCTAACTTCTATTATTGTTTCAAATATTGGTCATGTATAGGATTATAAGAATCCTTTAAAATTTAGTTACACTTGAGAATGGAATTTGAACCCCAGACTGATGGCTTGATAAATAATGCTAATTAGGTATTAGAGGACATGTTGTGGGCTTCCATGATTGAATTTGATAGGAGTTGGGAGGATCACCTACCCTTGGTGGTTTTTTTATAACAACATATGTCATTCCACCATTTTTATGACACCATTCAAGTCTTGGTCACCACTTTATTTGATTGATCTAGGTGAGTCAGCACTCATGGGACCAGAGTAGGTGCGAGATACTATATAGAAGTTACAGATAACCCTGGATTGAATGAATACTAAAATTTTCCATCAGAATACTTATATGGAGAGATGAAGAATACCTCTAGAGTTCTAGGAGAGAGACTGTGTTCTTTAGACAGTCTCACCATGATGTGGATTGAGAATATTTGGCCATGATGAATTGTTGCCTCTGAGATTCATTGTCCCCTTCCAAATAGTATATAGAGTTGGTGATATAGACTATCACTTATCTCTACTATCATAGTTGGCCCGGGTTCACAACATCTTCTAGGAATTGTAGCTGGGGAGGTACATGAATGAACCATCACATATTTTTGACTAGGGAGATTAGGACTTCGAGGATAGATCTACTTTCAAAAATTAGCAGGAAGAGATAAAGGATCTATAGGAGAGTATCGTTTATGGGTTTTTGATTCAACTTATTTGTGTTCGATGGAAGCATGAGAATCTTCAAAAGAGAACATGAGAGCGGGAGGCTCAGATTCATTCTTTATACCCACATATCTTTATGTATCATTTTTTATGGATTTTTGGGAGGAAAATACCTAAGATAGGGAGAAAGTAATGTCTCAGAACTATCATGTATTATTTTAGGATATTTTGAGGATTATTTTCGAGAGAAGGAGTTGAGAAAGAGTGTGTTTCTGATACCCAGTGTGGTTGAAAAAAAATTGAAATACACTAAATATATTAAATAGAACATGCATGAAATTATTACAAAAAATGTGGAATAAATCCCGAATAGGGGCCCATATTAGAAATCTACAGGGGATTAATTGGTTTCAGAACCTAAGTTTTACCCTTGGTGTGACATAATCCTTGTCGTTATGGGAAATTTTATAAAACTGATTTAATGCATAATTAAATGAAATAAATTAAATATTTTTTTTAGTTTTTAATGCAGTAACCATTTATCCTTTAAATAAATGGTTATTTAATTTCCCCAGGGTTGGATGCTCAAAACCTAGAGATTCAGAAAACCATTAAAGATATTTTCCAGTTGAAGATGACAAATCAGAGTTCATATTGTGGTTCATCACACCAACATATTTATAGGATCTCATCAATGATGGTAGTTTTACTTCACTTTATCAACAATTGATCCAAAATCTAGACCAAGTGTTTTTTTAAATTCTATCATGTTTTATAATCCCATAAAAACATGGATCAATTCCATGAAAATAATTGATACGAACATCATCAGTCAAATTTATTTTATGGAATAAGTTAATTTTTTGGTTTATTCATCCCTATTCATTCATCCTTTTCAATGATAATGAATCGAGGAAAAATGAGCAATGGTTGAGGTTCATTCCTCAATTATATTCCTTATGGTTTTCTCCCTATGTTATTCATATGATCATCATGTATATTTTCTTTTGGTCCATAGTTCGATGAATACCTAGTATTTGATTATTGCATTGTTGTTATTCAGTGAAATAGATTAATACTCTGGGTTCCATTTTTGATCAATGGTGTGACCATGGTATGATGATGATGGTGGGTTATTGATGGATGATTAGATCAGATTTGTTGGGTCCATTTCTCCCAATTTCAACACACAAGGAATAACGGATCAATAGTTTTATTTCCAAGTAGATTCAACTCCATTTTTCCATAGATTAGTGTTGGAAAGGATAGAAAAATCCATGATCTACACATTCTAGTGATGGTGGAGGCTCTAGTGATGTGCATGATGATGAGGAATAGATCTTGGATGGTCTTTAAAATATCAAGGAACATGACATGAACTTTGGGTTACATGCCATGTGGGCCCATGGATGTGATGCTAGGGTTTCATCCAAAGTTAAGGATCACGCAACATCTAACCAATGTCACATAGCTTGTGACCCCTTCCATGTGACTCGACATATACTTTGGAGAGTACACAGACATAGGTAAAAGTGCCCAACCAGATGTCACGCCATGTACTTTTACACAAACACAATGTAGAATACACGGTACGGTACACGGACACAAACTCGGTACACGGACTTAGCCAGGCGACACAGGAAGGATACCATGTTTCTCTAAAATCCATGTACATATTCAACTCACCCTCTATATGGAGACTACATGATTTTTGAGTCTCTTATATATGGAAATGAATTAGGATAGATGGACACACTGTGTACCCCCATGTACACACCATGTACCCCCTTCAAGAATGCTTATGGCTCTTGTTTTTCTTAGTTTTGACCAATATATGTTGAGGGTGTTTACCTTGGTCCTTTCCCTTGAGGTTAAAGTGTGAAATTACGTCTATATAAATGGATTGAGTTCCACTCTTGAGTCTGAGTCTCATATAGAGTTGTGGTGTCCCTCTGTGATACTGGAGTGAAATCCTCTATCAGCATTTGTTCCCTAGTTGGAGTTTGTGGAATCGGTGTGACCTCCCAAAGTTGGTAATTGATCCACCATCTAGCAAGATATATTTGTATGGTTTTTTGTAAAATTGACATATGATCCCATACACAACAGGTTGATCTATATTGGGTTCATGTTTTCCCCTAATGTTTCTAGATGTGACACCATATATGTGTGTTGGTGTATTCTTAGACCAGTGAGATTTTATTGGGGGAGTCCTAATGAACTATAACTATTCATCGAGTTTCTATGATAATAGTATTTCTTGTCGAGTGGGTTCTCCTAGAATGAGTTTGGATTTGAAAAGAATCATGTGGCAGGAAGTTGGAAATGACCTCTTGGTGGCATGTCGTCTTTCCTTAGTATATTTGGTTGTTTCTCTTATACATTGATTGTTATATCCTATTTTGAGTTTATAGTACATGGTTCTTTGTATTTAGAGTTTTTGGGTGTCATAAAGAGTTTTTTTAGACTCACTCATGCATGGGCTTTACCCGCATGTGTCATGTATTATGCAAACAATGACTCTTTTGATAGTTTCCTGGGGGGGAAAGAGTGGGTATAGCATAACTAGAGCTTTTCCTAATTATTTGTTTTTCTGGGAGCCTACATTTAACTTATTTCTCACCCTTGGATAAGGTTATACTTTTACAGTTCTTGGTTGGTCTTGTATTTGGCCCATTTTTATGTTTTCAATACTTTTTTTTCATACTCGGTCTGGGGATCTCTAATGTATGAATTCATTATTTTAATTTGTTTACATATTTGAATTGTGTGAAAATTAAAATGTGTGTGTGTGTAGGTATTTTATAATAATGCTTCTCATTTGTGTGATATGCCTACTCAGAGATAGTCACCAACCCCTCACCTATTTGAGGTGGACTTGGGGTAGTCACAGGTCAGACCTCAGCGAGTCGGGGTGTGACAATAAATAAATATAATTACATGATAGTATTCTATTTTTTAATCACATTGTCATCTTTTTGTTATTCTTCGACCAATTTCCACTTCATTTCTTACTCCATGAAATTAATATCAAATATGAATTTTTATGACTGAAGAACTAAAAATAAATTTTAACATATCATATTATCTATAGAAGAATAATATAATATTCATCCTATATTTTAATATTAATAATAATAAAAATGGTCACAATTAGGTAAGAAAATAACTAATTATAATCCTTCATATGAATAAATAATATATTTTACATCTAATATTCCACTAAAGGTTCAACTTATATCATTCCCCAGATAAATAACCCTACATCCCAATTATCCTCAATATTCCGAATATTAAAGAATTTTTTCACCTCAAAGGTGATATCATAGCTTTTAACATAGATCCTTATAAATTTAATTGCACTCTTCCTAAATAATCATTTATGTTAAAGCTAATAGTTATATATACCTCAAACTGATAAAACATCTCCTGAAATGTCATTAATTATCTAAAAAACTAAAATATTTGTTCCAGTAATACGTTTCCAAAAATCAACTTAATATTTAACAGTAAAATTATTTAAGTAAAAACAATTTCATCATAACTAAAATGTCATGTAGGAAAGTGGTATACACTTTAACCTTGTTGCCCATCGGTTCTGGGTCTAAGCCCCATTTGCTGGTCGGAGGTGATGAGTTATCACACAACCAGAATGTTGTCCTTTCTTACAAACTATATTTATATAATTATTCTACCTTTTTTTAAATATGACCATACTTGGAATGAAATTAATCATTAGATAAATTTTTAACCAAAAATTTTTTCTATAAAACTCCCCCTATAAAATCATTTAATCTTAATTGATTATTATTACTTAATCATTAATGATCATATTAACACTAAATGTTACCAATAATGTTAAACTTATTCCCAAATAATATAAAGGAATTATTACTTGAATAAACATTTCACTAAAACACAAGTTATAAAAAATGGTTACATATGAATAAAATTTTTCAAAAAAATCATTAAATATATCCAATGTACTTCCTTCTTATAGAATATTATAAGTGGTATCTATCATTAGAATTATAATCAACCTTAAACTTAGCGTCCCAAGAAATATTAGTTTGATCCCATATCATTTTGTAAGATCATATGTTTCCATATGTTATATTATTTAATTAAACATATTTGTTCATAGATAAAATTTGAATTTATCCATATATATCCCATGGGAGTTTCAGACTAGGAGCACAATTTTTTCTTTGGTTGTGCACCAAGTGATAATCGAGTCTAATCCAAATGCACCCTTTTCAGATTTATTACCCGCAGGTGCAACAATTATAGAACCACAACCACTTTATATATCTAATCATAAATCAATTAAAAGGTAAAATCATACATTATCTAACTTAATAAAAATTTACAATGTTATCCTATAATTATACTTATCCTCAAATTTATACATAGGTGTATTTTCATTAATATATCTTTTGTAAATATATTATTGATGGTTTCTTGTAAACTTTATCTAATTCCGACTATAAATTCCATGACCCTAGTAGCCGAGAGTAAGGGGTAAATTTTTTTACATTAGTGATATATAAATGTGATCACAAGCCAAAGGATTGAATTGATTTTTCATATAATAAACCTAGATACATAATTGAACATGAAAGTGATCATATCTAAAAAGAATGAATTGTTTTTTTTTTGAATTATAAAACTGGAAACAATCATGAATTTCAAATTGCATTTGAAAACATAAAATACATTATTATTATTTTTAAAAACCATTATTTCATTTAGAATATCCCTTTATATCAATCATAATACACTTCCTAGAATCACGGGGAAAGGAAATATATGATAGGGGTGAGATCAGATACTCATTAAGGTATATATATAGTGTAATTCCTCGTGAATCAATAAGGAAAAATCAATATATTGAGTTATATAATTGAAAAAATATTCCATTTTATCAATAAATTAATCTTGATGAATAATATGGTAGGAATAAATGATGATCAAATAATTCCATATAAATAATCACATGATCCTGAAGCTAATCCATGAATAATATTAATATAGTAATCTCATGGATAGTATTAACTATATTCTCATGGGAGTAAATCATTAAAATTGGAAGTCATTTTTTCAAACATTATGATATCAATAACACCAACACCATTTACCATGATAGTTTAAAACATTGGATAAAGACACATTTACATGTAGCTTTCTAATTTTCCTCATGAGACTTGTCAATCCATTATGAGGCTTTACAATTACAATCCCCACCCATATTTTCATTTCCAAAGTATTCTTCATATATCAAATGATTGATTAAATAATTGAAAAATATTCCATTATCCATAAATATATTTATTCAGTAAACAATACATATTTTTAATATTTTCCCCAATGAATAAAATAATTTCCATAGTAAAACCACGTATTTAAAAATGGTGTTTGAGTTAAGAAATAATAATATCCATGATAAAAAAAATATGGGTATATAAAAGAAATGTAATCCATAATGAAAAATTATTATAATAAAGTGATTGTGTCGAGATAAATTTAATATCCACAAAGTTAATCAAGAGATGAGTGGTGACCATCAGTTCTTTGGAAATATAGGTTTTGTAATAAAATCATGTCATTTGAAGGAATAAAGGGAATGAATATGAAATATTAAAATAATATTACATAAATATTTTTTGTAAAACCATTTATAATGGGAAGAATAATCTAAAATTCATAAAATGGTTGTAGCGGTGGGGAAGTTAATTAATAATGTATATGTTAGAAAAAAATCATTTTAACTTTTTATAAAGAAATTCAAAAACATAAATCTCATAAATAAGTATAAATATTCATTTAAAACACTTTTAAAAAGTAAATGATTACTTAATATTTATTTAACTATTTATTTCATTAAATAAGAGGAAATTTTCAAAGCAATTTTGAAATATATGGATATGTAAGAAAAATATATCTGATTTAAAGAGAAATAAATTAAATTTTTATTTTAAACATTCAATTTATTGACTGAATTAAAAAATAGTTCACAATTTTCAAGAAAATATTAAAACTGCTGAAATATAAAATGGATAAGAAAATTTTTCAATCTTATAAAGGATAAATTACGTGTTTTATTCAATGAAAATGAAATAAATCCCAATAGAATGTGAGATTGGAAAATTGATTCTTACCACTTCGGTAAGCTTTAAATCAGCGGTCCTTGAAAGAATAGAATTGAATTTAAATAGTAGTCGTAATTAATAAATACTTAGTCATTTTAAATACATCAATGTTGTTTTAAATACACCACCTAAAAATGAGTAGGTTCGTAATAACAAATATTTCTTAATAGAGTGTAAATTGAGATGAAATCCCTTACAATGATCATATCATTGAAGTGAGAACATATCAATGAATTGATTATGTGTATCAAATGTAAATACACATAAAAAAGTAAAAATGTAACCTAAAATAATACAAAGTAATTACACACATAACCTTATATTATCAAATATAATGAAGAGGTAATATAACACAATGAAAAGAAATTAAGTTATGAACTTCTTTATCACTTAGTAGCATTCATATAAAACCACATTAGATGAAATAATTAAAATTTTAACTTAAAATTTAATTAATTATGAATGGTTCATGATATTAAATTAAAAATAGGATGTGTGTAAACCATATAAAAAAATAGGTTCATAACAAAAAAATATTCCTAAAAAGGAATATGGAGACATAGTCCCTTACCACACATTTCCCTTTAGTTTATCATGGTTTTAAATTATATATAAGAGTTTAAAACTTGTTATTAATTTATAATGGAACCATATTAATATTTTTAATATGATATAATATCTTCTTATAACATATTATCACTTTTTGGGAATAATATTTCATTATTACAATTATTTCAGGTGTTAACTAGTTCATTTTCCTTATGCATTTTTTTCATGTAAGTTCGAGTTTGTATGAAGATAATATAGATAAATCATATACATAAATATAATAATATAATAAATATCCATTTTATTTACTATATACCTTTTTATAACAATTCATGAAATTTGGATATAGAAAATGAATCACATAGTTTTATGGAGACTGTAGGTCGTATGTACGCAGAAGCGATGATATCATTCCATTAATGGGTAAATGATTAAGGAAGTGTATGATGTAATAATTTAATAGAATTAATAAAATATCATATTCTTCACATGTATTAATTATTTTCATCATTATAATTCTCCATTTGAATTGGTGATGGATAAAAAAATACAATGGTTCGTGAGGTGGTAGTCCTCTATACACACGAGTGATGAATTTACTTCCATTATGATAGAGATAGAGATGGATAAATATTAGGCCATAAAAATAATATTAATAATGAGATATTTGATGAAATAAATTTTTTTCATATATGTTCAATTTCTTCAATATTCGATGTTACACATAACATCGAGTGTTTAAGGAATCACGATATACTATTAATGTTATTATTTAAGCATGACCATTATAACATAGCCTTTTAATTTGTAAGTATGAATAGAAAGAAATATATTTTTAAAATTAATTATAATGGTTTTAGAAAAATAACATATGTTTATAATAAGTACATAATTTTTAGTAATGTCTTTTTATGCACTAAAATTACATTTTTTTTAAATGTTTTTTATTTATTTTTGTGAAAAATAATAAAATTAAATTTTTAGAAATTTTATTAAATTTATTTTAGAAAAATAACTTCATTTTTTGGTATCAACATATCCAAAATATATTTTGGGTGAAATTTTGATAATTTTCTGAAAAGATAAAATTTTCAGTGAATAGTGAAAAATACTGATTTTTATTAAAAACAAATTTTTTCGTATAAAATATTTAAGAAGTTACATCTTGTTTGATTTTTTTTAAAAAGTAATATTGGTGAAATTATTTTATTAATAATTCAACCTAGGTTATTTTAATCATATTAATTTTGACTTTTCATATTAAATCTTTATATACTTATGGAAATTTTCTCTATGGAAAACAATTTTTTTTGTCGCGTCTGTGTGTCTGATTTAAGATTAAAACTTTCCAATTATGTTAATGGAATTAGTAAAATTGGATTAAAATTTTAGAATCATCATAATTAATATTATATATTAAGTTAAATTTGTTTTTTTATCAAAATGAATTTTAAAAATGTTAAAAATTAATTACTATGCTTAAGGTTAAAAAGGGTTCACCAAGGGATTAAACTAAAATGAAAACAGATAAAATGAACTAAAAAATTTTCTGAATCCAAATGGATGGGAATATTTAAACCTTAAATAATCTAATGTTATATTATGAGCCATTTTTTACCATTTTGGTATGTTAGAAATTTGGTTACACCTTCTTCTTTTAAAAACATTCAGGTGTGTCCTCTTACCCACTTATAAAAGGGGACCCCTATATTCTCCTCTTCAAACTCCCAAGGACCTTTAGTTTAGAAAGGTACCAAAAAAATGTCGTATTTAATTCTATACCATCATCCTATATTCCACATTTTTATTATGAAACCCTCCTAAGAGAAATTTTTATGTTAACATAAGGAGGTTTTCTAAAGAAGAGGTGTCATATGAACTAAATATTTTTAATTTATTTCTTCTGACACATTATTATAATATTATTTAACTATAATAATATAATAAAATCAGTTTAAAACATACATTTATATATTATTATGTTAATTTATTTACCAAAATCCATTCCAATTCCATCATGTGGGAAATGAAATCGTCAATCATGTGTACAGAGGAATATTGCCTCGCGAATAGCTGTAATTAATTTTCCATCACCACCTTTCAAGAGTTGATAAAATTATTGATTTAACATATTTATAAGATATTTATTAATTAATTATACTTCTATAATTATAATACTAGATCTAAGTTATTTACTTAGAATCTATTTAGAATGATAACATCACTAATGCATACATTTGGACAACCACCTCCAGGAAGCGATGTGAACTAATTTCATTTTATTTTGGAACAGATGTTAATGAGGGTATATTTAGTGAATATATATGATATCTATAATAAAATAATTATTTTATAATGTTTAATTAATATTTAAATTTCTTTTTTTCTATATACCATTAAAATGGAAGCAACCTTCATGAATACTTACAACCTAATGTATCCTTGAATGGTGTAATTAGTTTTCTATATCTATCTTTCACGAATTAATAAAAATAAATATATAATTATTATATATCAAACTTGTGTAATTTTTAACATTCTATAATTTATGTAACCATGATCAATGTAAAAGGACCAAAACTACTGAACCAATACATACATGAAAAACAAAATAGTTATTACCTGAAATAGTGATTTTATGAAATAATTGTTAATGAACTAGTGATAAAAGTGTATATATAAATATTATAAAGTTTTATATATATTTCTATTATTATGGAATAAATTTATATTACAACAGTATTTATTATATAGTATTTTTGAATGAGTAGGAAGAAATTTGAGATGTGATGTAAGGTATTTTTAGTATCAATATTATTTCTAGGTGACTTATCACATATTTACCACTTTTTTATTTTGTGTGCTATATATAAACCCATTTGAACTGATATAAAATCAATATTTTTTTTAATGATTTTAAATATTTAATTTATATTTTATATAAAGGCTAATACAATTTGAAAGTTATCAAAGTGGTAAGGTATTTTCATATCCCTATTATTTATATGGGAAACATTCCATATATACCACATTTTTCTTTTGTGTGGTGTATATATACTTTAGATGAATGTTTTTTTATTATTATTACCTTGAAAATTATTAGATATACATATAAATATAAGAAAATTTTGTTAATGGATATTACGATTCAAATGTTACCAAAGTAGTAAAAGTTTAACGATATAATATCATTATTTATTAGGATTTCTTATTATTTTGTTTATGATGATAAAATATAATTATCTAACCATAATGAAACTAATTTATTTTCATTTACTTAGTTTATTTCTATAGAATAGATTTTTTCCATTTATATTCCTATATTTATAAAATAAATGTTCCAAAATAATGTTTTTAATAAAAAATACTTTATTTCACACCTCGGTTGAGAATATTTTTTATTCCATGTCAATGTATTCTTAAAATGTTCTAAAGAATGTTTTTAGGATTATCCAATGATTATTTATAGTCATTTTTACCAGTTCTTGATTTTTTAATTTGTTTAAAATGAACCTTCTTGTATTTTTTCCAATGTGGTAGTTTTTACATTTTTCTAAAAATGTGAAAGGAATATGTGTTTTATATTTCACAACATGAACCAAATTTTCCTCCTTCTTAACCAATCAATTATACGAAGCTTCATTAAAAAAAATTCATAGTTATTCTAAATATTTTTCTTTACTATTATTTAAATTTTAATTTTTTAATTAAGTAATTTGGAAATGGAAATTATATTTTCCCTAATAAATTTTTAATAACATTTCTATATAATTTATATCCATCAATGATAAAATACTTTGGAGTTGTTTATGTTTTACTAGGGATATGATCAAATGGTTTCATCCTTATTGAATATTTATATAGTTTATAATAATTATTATGATGAAAATATTTTTATTAAACCTATTCCATTTCCATGTATTAATCAATGATGAAAATTTGAAATATTTATGAAAATAATTTCTTATATATGGTTATGATATGATGAATTGTTTATGAAACCTATTCATTTTTCATGGGTTATTATATGATGATATGTTTACGAAACCCATTTACTTAATAGGTTATTATATGAGGGATGTTTTTTAATCATGTGGCACACAAATGTATATATTATGTGATAAGAGGGACTTATATCGCCCAATAATTAATTTTCTAAAGACAGATATCTCATGAGATAAATAGGATTGGAAAGGGCAGTGAACCCAATTATGTAAGGGACTTTTTCCACTAAGATATGAGAGACTTATATCACACTCTATGTTATGCTCTCATAGATCATTTTATTTGACATATTTATGAGTCATATCATATGAACTAGAAAGATTTTTTAACTGAATCATGATTAGGGTATTTTATATATTGGGGGTTTCAAATGTTATTCTCAAGTTCTCGTATGCTCTCATGTTATGATTACGTGATCATTGATATCTCTCTTGTTTACCTTTATAGAGCTTCAGATCCCACCATTTAATAAATTTAATTTCTCTAGGTTATGAAGAATATTTTTATGTTTTATTTTTCTATAAAGGGTTATATTTATTAAGAAGTGGGAGAAAATTTAGTTCACATATGTACTAGTTGTTTGTATAATAGTGATTCTAAAAGCACTAGACCTATACTATTCTAACAATGATCTTTTTGTTTTGTAATGAATATTCATCTATTAAGATGTGATATGTTTGTATGAAATGGTGAGTAACTATAATAATAACATCCCAATTATGGGAGATACCAATGTTATTATATTGGAACTTTTATGTCATAATTGAAGGTGAAAAAAGAATAAGTAAAATAGAAGGTTCTTAGTTAAGATGATTAAATTTTCTTAGAAGAATCTATATCGTATATCTTAGTAGAGACAATGGGGTTGGTATTTTTGGAAGTTAAAAAAACTCTATAATGTGGATAATGATGTTATGGATAGATTATTATGAGGTTTGGTCAAGATAAATTCCTTGGTAGGTGTGAATAATTGATGGGAGGGGGTTCCATTTTATAATTGGATATGAGTTTTATTTTTATAAATAACCAGAAATATTAAATAATGGAACTCACCATCACCAGAAGTGCATAAAATATTGATAAATAATTTTTTGTTTGGAATTTAATTTTGATAAAAACATCCACAAGAAAAAATAAAATTGTTTCAAACTTTTTATTCACTTATCTTCTAAGTTTACATACATATACCATTTTATTTTTCACCATGGTAATTAGTTTTTTAATTTACCAATGTAATTTATCCTTTATAAATAAAAAATGCACATTATAAGATAATTTTAGATACTTGATTTAAAATATTAAATTTAATTTATTAATTTATAGTCATATGTTTTTGTAAAATTAATTTTAAGACAAGCGCATGTAATGTGCAAAACCTTGTTTTAACATTAATTGCGGTAAATAAATATTACTATATTTAGTAATCATTATGACCAAAAATTAATTTAAAATTATTATTTAATATTAATTATTATGATTTAAAATATGATTCTTTTTTAAAAAAAATTAAATTAACAGAAGTGACATTATTTAGTATAAAATTAAATCCACAAGTGAGATGAAAGTGCGATTTTCCATAGAATTTTTTTCTAAAATAAAAATACTTGTATATCAAAATTCAACATTAAATTGACTCTAATAGAACAAATTTTATTAAAATAATATAAATGATTTAATTTTACTTTTAAATAATTTTATAAAAATGAAACATTTTATATTCTTTAATTTAATAGGTGGTTTTCAATAAAAATTAGTATTTTTCACTATTCATCAAAAAATTATATTGTCAGAAATTTATCAAAAATTAACCTTAAGATAATTTTGAAATTTTAATTTTAAAAAATGAAATTTATTTTATCATTTAAATATTCATAATTTTTTATAGATTCATTTTTAAATCAGTTTGAAAAACGTCACAAAACTGTTTTTTAGAAAAAATACAGTTTTTATGCATAAAACAAGATTTATTATAATTTCATACCTAAAAATATTAGATGAATAATAAAAAATAAAATTTAATAAATCATATATAAATACTATCAACGTAATCCACCTATATATACTAATTTAATTTATTAATATTATAACAAAATAGGTAAAAAACAAATTTTAAAAAATATATTTATTTTACTTTCAATTGGTTTTTATTTTTGTTTATAATATAATGATAACTAATGAATTTATTTTATTAATGTATAAAACATATATTTTTATAATTTATTTATACATTTTTACACCTATAAATTTAATTACTATGTTATAAAGATATACTATATTACAGTTCATTTAGACTTAATATTGTGTGTACCATAAGCCATCTAATATATTACATTTATATAGAAGAAATATAATATAACATTTTGAGGTGTTAAACTAACCATTTTATTTCAAAATGAAAGGAATATGATCATTATCTAAATTAAATCTAGAATTAAACTCAAGTGTTTCTCTTCTATAATCTAACATCCTTTAAAAGGACTAATGAAACTTTGTAAGTTAAGAGTTGGTCAGAGGATATTGAAAGTAATATATAATTAGAGGAAACTATTGTGGGTACCATGGGGAAATATTAAAATTTTATTTGTAATGGGACAAGTAATAAATGGTGTCTATTTTTTGTTCAATGAAACTATATGAGTACCTAGATAAGAAGGGATTCTAGGTTTTCTTTACATAGTAGTTTTATCCTGACACCATAAAAAAATCATTGTTTTATTAGTTTATTTTAATTCATTAGGGAAGTTGAATTTTAATAGAGTATGAAAATATATTTATGGATACCATCAATATTACTCCAATATTTTTTAATAATGATATGTCGAATTATTGATAATTTGATATGGTTTTTTACCGAGTATACAACCTCATGTAATTTATTAAAAGATGCCCACTTATGCCAAAGTGGTTGACTGAACCCTTATCTTAGAGGTAGAAAATACAAGAATACTGAGAATGGAAGAGGTTCCATTTATTCAAATTGGATGTAAATGATAATTCTTTAAAGAGAAAATTATGTGATATGAGTTTAAAAGGGGGAGTGGTAGTGGCTCGGTACTCTAGTGAAAGTTAGTTTCAATTGTGACAACTGTAAGGGGGCCTCTCATATGTCATCTATGTGAAAAAATAAGTTATGCTACACCTTTTTTTCAGGAACCCCTGGGGGTTATCATTCTTTATGGGGGTGGGGTGGGGTGGTTTTTTATCCACCTTGTATGGATTTTTAGGGATCATCTTCCTTAATTAAGTGATGTTGTAGCGTTCTAAATAATTGAATAAATACTGAGAATGGGGGGTCAAATCAATTATTAACTTTTTATAAGTTTCAAGACTTTTATAAACATAAACTCTATAACTTGTTAAAGTTAATTACTTTATAATATTTTAGTAAACACTCCTTCATGTAAAAGTATTAATGCAAGTAAAGCACACATGATTTACAAGGTTTGACCTCAGTGTGAGAACCAATATCCATTCTACAACCAATGACATGGGTCTATGGAAATTCACAACTATGAATAAGTGAATATAAAATGTGCCAATTCTCATTAGAAAACTTTTATATCTTAATTTTAATGATTATAATGAATCCCATCAGTTTTCATAGTTTTGTTACAAATAATTGATCCAAATAAAAAGCATATTGACTTTGTTAATACTTCTCCACAAATACTCAGTCCAAATCCTCAATCTGATTTTGATGGGTCTGAAATTCTTAGTCTGATGAGTCTGGGTCCGATAGACTCAATTCAATGAATTTAGTCTGATAGACTCATTATGATGAACTCATTATCAATATCAATTAGTGAAACATGAATCATATTCTTAGTCAGACTCCCTCAATCTGGTAAATAAAACATTTATATGTACGACCATCTAGTCAAGTCTTAGTCTAAAAGGATAAGTTTGAAATGAATTCTCCACTGTTTTGGGTTTTTCACTCAAATTAAAAAGTTGAAAATTATAAATGTACGGTTCTTATATTTATAGGAATCTCAAAATGGAAAAGGAATGAAACTAAAAAACTTTTCCTTCATACTCAAATTTAAAAAATTTGAGATATATGGTATTTTTATTTCATGTTTGACCACTTCAACTCTTCACAAATATTCTGGGATCTTCTTGACCCTTCTCAGTAATCAGTTTTCTCAGACCTCCTATCTTTTATTCAGTGGAATGTAATATCCTTATCTCATTACGATAGAAATTAATCATATCATTACAGTGAATATTATTCAATAACTATGAATTTAATTTTCTTATATGATTCAGTCATATTGAGTTTCCTTCCTAGAGACATTCTGATTTAATTTTCTTCCCCAAGTTAGTCTGATCGACTTTCCACGGCGAATTAAGTCTGATTAACTTTCCTCCCTAGATTCAGTTCAATGGAACTTCCTCAACTTAAGTCTGATGGAATTTTAATAATGATGGAATTATCATTATGGTTAAAACTCTTCTATAGAACTTTTTTATTCTTATATCCTCATTAGCTACAACTCAATCAAACTTATGAAAACTTATGTATCTAGTACTTCTTGATCTGATGAAATTTTTTTCTTGATTTATGGAACTGATAAAATCATTATGATTCCACAATTTCATCAAAATATTTTTTCATTAGATTTTTCATTCTTTATGATAATTTCAATATTTTAAAATCATAATCTAACTAAAATAAGAATGTATTATAACATCCCTTATTTTCAACACATTCATTAATTCCAACCAAAACTCAATATGATTGGCTGAAAATACTATTCCCATTTTAGTCATAAGGATTTAATCACAAGTATTACATACAACTTATGATATTTGAGAATTAGAAACCATCAAAGCATCTTCCGACATAAGGTTAGAAGGAAAATAATTTTCTAACTCCTAACATCACTATCGTCATTCGAATTCTTTAATAAAATTTCGATTTTCTAACCCAAACTAATTAAAATTGAAATTGAACTTTAATATGGTGTATCTGAGACCGATTATGTGTTCTATCAACAAGTTTAGAATTTTGATGACTTTTATGGTCTATGATGCTCAGTCTGAAACTTTGTGTCCTGTTTCACTCAGTTTGATCCTCTACATCTGGTGATACTTTCTAAAAAACATTTATCCCCCATTATATTTGTGTTCAAACATTCATCAACTTGTACCCATTATTAAAAAGAATTATTTTATAAAACATTATTTTTTAACAAATACAAATTTTTAAAAAAAAACATCACAATGGATTTCTACCCCCCCCCCCCCTTTGGATTTGTTGACAACACTCGTTAACAATTTTTTTATCACTAATAAACTTTTCATAACTAATGATTCAAAAAAATCAATGATTTAATTTTTTTTATCAAAACATAGCCTTTATCAAAATGGATTGTATTAAAACCACACAACTGAATATAGTTGTTTTTGAAGGAATACCATCATGTTTTGGAAATAAAATTTTTCTTCCATATAAATATAAGCTCCCACTTACTTTTTTTATCTCAACCTTGATTTTTATCTCCCACATTATCTTATAACCACATCTCCAGATTCATAAAATACGGATATGTAAAATGTTCTTATAATATAAAATGTTGTTAATTCCCCCCCCCCCTCTTTAAACAAAATAAAAATAATGTTGGGGGGAATCCTTATGATATTTTGAATGTCATTAGAGGAGGATGACCATGAATTTGCAGGATCAACTCAATAAACATTTCGTTTAACATTGCCTCTATTAGGATATCATTAATTAGATACTCTGTTGAGATATATTCCATCATAACATCTATGGTAACAAATTTATTTTTATAAAGTGAAACTTTATATCAATGTGTTTTGTTCTTGACTTTTGGAGAGGTTTTTTAGAAATATCAATTTCACTTTGATTATCACAAAGTATCTTCAATGGTTTATAAACTTTTACATTCCAATTTTCCAACATAACTTTCATCCACAATATCTGAGTATAATCCTGATTAACAACAAAATATTTTGATTATTCTATGTTAAATTTTATTGAACTTTTTTCTTACTATAACATCTTACACAACATTCACCCACGAAAAATGTTCCTTCGGTCATGGATTTTTGATCATTACAATCTCTATCCAATTAGTATCAATTTAACCATGAAACTTCATCTGCAAATTTATTTTGTATAAAAACCCATGATATGTTCCTCCTTTGACATATATAAAAATTCTCTACACTTCCAACATATGTCATTCATTTTGATTACTTTGATACCTGGAACCCAAAGTCATGGAAAAAATAATATCATGCCTTAAGAATGTAAAGTAATGTATACTTCCTATCAACTTCTGAAAGTATTTCTAATTTAAACATTTTCTTGAATCATATTTATTCTATTTCATCTCCAATTGGAAAGGAGTGGAAAATTATTTGGAGTATTCCATTCCAAACAGTTTTAATAATTCCCCAAAAAATATATATTGAGATAGAAAAAATTATTTTTATTTTTATTGAACTTGTAAACCATGAAAGAATGTTAATTATTCTAACATTTATATCTCAATGTTCCTTTTCATTTCCTAATTGTTTTTTACAAAAAACTTCCCTATCCCAAGAAGAAATTATACCAACCACATAAAAAATCAAATTTAGGGTTTTGGAGTCAACATCATTCAGATATAAGTTTATATGAAATTTTAAATTAGAAAAAATTCAAAATTCTCAAACAATTATCAAGCTTAAAATACCATACACATGGATCTTGTTTCATCCCATACAAATAGTTATCTAATATAAAAACATTTTTTTCATCCTCATCAAGTAGAAAACCACAAATTTGTTCAATGTAAACTTCTTATTCAACATCTCCACACCTTCCACCTGTGCATAGCCTTTATAAAAAATCATTTCATTGTTTCTTGAAAACTGTCCATGTTCATTCAAAAAAAATTATAATAACATTTTTTTATGATAATAATTTTACCTTTTAGATGAGGAACAAGTTCCCATGTTTCATTTTTATAGATTTGACACAACTCTTCATTCATTTTATTCACTCATTCTTTGTATTGAATAACTTTTGAAATTGATTATGGTTCAAATTATAGATGAGTGATGTTTTATTTTCTAATATCAACTTTCTTCAAGTATTAAATGGAGATTTCAAATTCCAAATAATATTATTGGTATCAACATGTTTTTGTAAAGTATGAAATTTCAAAGTTCCTCTTCTTACTTCAATTTCCTCATCACTCTATTCATCAGAATCTTCATGAACATTACTTTTCTCACATTAATTTTAATTATAATCATTCAGTTTTTCTTCCTCAACATTCCCAACAACATTTATTAAAGATGTTGTATTATCAATAAATTTCACATAATATGAGTCTACCAGATTTTGTAAATGATTATTCTAAAATTTGTAACTTCTTCCATTGGGTGAATAACCCACAAAATTTAATTCCTAAGCTCTACCATAAAACATTCCAATATTCATATTTTTTTTATTTTAAGTAAACATAGACTTCCAAAAACATTGAAGTTATTCAATCAAGTATTTTTTTATACCACATTTCATAAGAAGTAATTTTGTATTTTGGCCATAAAAAATATATTTTCTGAAAATTTACATCACTACTAACCACTTCTATCTAGTAGAACATTGAATGTTTGTATTATGATAACATGAATCTTCCCATTTCCACCAAACTTATATTCGTACTTTTTTATATTCCATTTTGTTGAGGGGTATACAGAAAACTATACTGTTGTTTAATACCATGATTTCTAAGATAAGTTTCAAAAGTATTACTTGTACACTCTGTTCCATTATCTTTCCTCAAATTATTTATATTAACCCCCATTTCATTCTCAACATGTTTTCTAAAACACCTAAACATTTCCATAACATCTGACTTGTGTTTCATAAAAATTATGTTTTTCATTAGAGTAAAATAATACATAAAAGTGATAATGTGTAAATCTATTTTTATTGATTGATGTCTCATTGTAACACATTAATTGGAATGAACATGTTCATGAGGTCTAGTAGACCAAATCTCATCTTTATTATGATTTTATTAGTTATATTATCCTTCTAAAAGGTTAAAAAAACTCTTCCTATATTTTTTTTCAATTATGGAATATGTTGTACAACATCAACATTAGAAATTTTCTTAATTTTTTTCTCCCCAAGGAAGGAATTTCTTCAGTGGCATAACTTATTCTCATTTAGAGAACTTAGATAACATGAGTTGTTATGTTCTCCAACTTGTAAATGATTTCCACTAGTTCTCTATCATTTTTTTAATAAATTTTCGATGTTTCAAACTTCAAATTATACATGAATATTTTATGAAAATTACTTCTTTTATATCATTAAAAAGTTAACTAACACTAGAAAAGTTATGTTTCATCCCATTAAAAAATAAAATCTCATTATATTTAAACTCTTCTTCTCCAATATCATCCATTCTAATTCCTATAATTTTTAAGGAACTATCATTCCCAAAGGTAAAAACACCTCTATCATGATTTTCATCTTGTCTCATGAATTTTAAATCACATGCCTTGTGTGAAGAACAATTAATATCATGAATTAATGGTTTTTTCTTTTTTACCTGCTTTCATGGTAGTCGTAACAACAAAAATAATTTCCTCAACTTTATTATTTGTAGTTTCTATTTCTTTTTTCAATAATAAACATTTTTTGGAAAAAGTTTCATTCATATTTTAGCATGATTAACATCCTGATCATACATCCACAAAATTCTTCCAAACATGGAAAATTATTTTTTGTTAGAAGGTTTCTAACATCTTGATATTTTCCATTTCTAACTTTATGTGTGTTAGGAATAAAAAAACATCTACATATTCAACATCTGGAGTTATGATTTTTATCATAGCTTCAAAAGCTTTTTCATCTTTCATATTATTTTTGAACAAGGGAGCATTACTCATTTCATAAGAAATAATAAATTTATAAAATTAATCAAGAGTTAAATCATCCTTATCTTTTAAATAGGAAATTTTAGAATCCATCATATTTGAGAATTTTCTCATAAGTTTATTCACTATTTTATAATCTTCCAAAACTTTCCAAATCATTTGATATTTAAAAAGATCCATTTACCCTCATGAAGTATTTATTAGTACTTTATTCATCACTCATTCCTACATATTCAAAATCACTTGTCTAGGTATATAGATTTTCTTTCTTCACTTTAGTATTCCATTTGAAAATACTATGCTACTTTTCCCACATACTATTTTGAAATTTTGAGACCCATCACCTTCATATAAACATTTTATCATAGAGATAATTGTATAATTCCTATATTTTCCATCAACTTCAATATTTATATTATTATAAAATATTATCAGGAAATATATTTCAATAGGGGAAATACTAAATTTAGAGACATCAATACCTTCCAAGACAAGAGATAGAAGAAAAAGAATCATCTTATTTTACCATACATAAAAAAATTTCTATAAGACATATTAATTCCACTACAATTGACAGAATTACTATTATCAATTATAAGGATTCAAAAAGGTATCCTTGGATCTAATACCAATATATGTTCTAAATGATCGAATAAAAACTAAGAAGGGGGGGTTAGAATCAGTTATTATCATTTTATGAGTTTCAATAATTTTAGAAACTAAACCCCTTTAGCTTATTAAATTTCATCAAATTATTATATTTTAGTAAATAATCAAGCACATATAAAATTTGGAAATCTAGTAAGATACATAATATTTACAAGTTTTAGCCTCATTATGAGATCATATACCCTTTTTATATCCACTCTTGTGGGTCTATATAAATTCACTAATATAAATAGATGAATACAACATGTTTCAACTCTAATTCGACACCTTGTTTCTCCCAATAAGAAGGAATATACTGACTCCCATCAGTTTATAAATATATCTTAGAAAAAATTGAGGCAAAAAAATAATAAATAAATTTTTTAAACTATACCACAAATGATAATTTCAAATCCTTAGTCCGATTTGGCTGGGTCCAATTCTCTTAGTCTGATGAGGCTTGGTTCGATGGAAATAATCTGATGAATCAAGTTTTATGGACTCAGTATGATGAACACATTTTCAATATTCATTACTCAAACTATAATCAAATACTACGTCTAAGATTCCTCAATTCAGTAAACAAAACATTCAGATTTCCAAACTATAATAAGGTATTAGTATGTAAAGATAACATTGACATGAATTCTGCAGTGGTACACATTTCCTATTTGCATAAAAAATTTGCAAAGTACAAATTTATTTTTATTCTATTTATAAGAATATCAGAATATAAAAGGATATAAATTGAAAAACTATTCCCTCTTACTCAAATTTATAAACACTGATATCTATGTATATTTGAATTTCATATTTAAAAACATCAATGATTAAGAAATTTTCTCAAATATTCTTGATTAATCTCTGTAATTATTATTCTCATACTTCCAAACTTTTCTTCAATATGATGGAACTTCCTCATCTAATTACGATATAACTTCCTATACCCATTATGATGAGACTTCCTCAACTATTTCTGAAATTGGATTTCCTTCTTAGAGTAATTATAATTAACATTCCTTATCAGTGTTATTCTAATTGAATTTCCTTATCTTAGTTATTATAATTGACTTTCCTCCTCAGAGTAAGTTTGATGGAAATTTCTCATCTTTATTGTGATAGAATCCTCATAACAATGGAATTATCATTATGATGGAAACTTCACTATGAAACATTGAAATTATTCAAACCTAATTTGTGATAACACATTAAAGCTTCTGAAACATCTTTGTTGGGTACTTGTAGATACATGAAAACTTTTTCTTGATTCCTATAATAGATATAATCTTTAAGATTCCTCTATTTATTCAGAAGATTTTATCATGAGAGTTTTCATTATTCATGAGAACTTAAATATTTGAAAATAATCATCTAAAATACATAAGAAATTATTATAAATTATCTTACTCTTATCACCTTCTTTCTTTGCAACCCAAACTCAATATGATTGGATGCACCTATTCTTCAAATTTTCTTCATAAAGATTGCATCACTTATGTTATATACAACTTATGATATTTTAGAACTACAAACAAAAAGAGGATCATTTGAATTATGGTTATAATGTAAAGAAAATTATATCTCCTAAAATTAAATCACAGTCTTCATTCAACTTCTTCAGCAAAATTCTGACTTTCTGACAATCATCGAGTTCGATAAACATGAACTTAATGTCGATGGACCTGACACTGATGATGTGTATGATCAAAATCAATAACTTTTTTATAACATATATGAATAGTGATTCTTATTCTAATAAACTATGTATGGTTCTTCTCAGTCTAATCTTTTCCATCTAGTACTGCTATCTCGTAATCAATACTTTTCGGCCTTTTGGGTCTAAGTTTGAACATTCAGAAACATTCACCTATTTTTCAAGAAAAATTACTAAATATTTTCTGTAAACAAATAAAAAACATTGTTAAAAATAAAACAAAATAAGTGTTATTTATGTTGGACCATGACTCATTGTTTTATAATTCCTCTTGCTCACTCTGTTTTGTAGTAGATACATAAAATAGATCAAGTTCTCATGGAATCTGAAGCATGAAAAAAATAGTGAGAGTTAGTATATATAATATATCATATAAAAATATATATTTATTTGATATTGGTTTCTATGAAATATATATTTACTCTCATGTAATAGATCTATGAAATCATATATATATATGGTTATGTTGTATGTGATGCAGATATTCACACCACTTGTGAAGAATAAGGAAGATAATTTTTGATTCACAACATTCATTATCTCCATATCTGAAGTGGATTTAGGGTGAGACTTCCTTATACTATAAATTTATCTATTTGATAATTAATTTTAATGGATTGGGTGGTTACCTTCAAATACTACATTTATCATTATCATTAATAGGTGACCTACACCACCCCAAATTTAAGCTCACACTTATTTTAAAGGATAATGAGACACGAGGTCCATTCAGTCAAGGCCTTATCATTCTTAGGTTGGATAATTGGTATACCAATCATCATATCTCTTTTTGGAGGATGATGAATGAGATTATAGAGTGAGCTTTCACCTTTGGTTAGGTAATTTCTTGAAATGTTTTTAAATTAATTTTATGGGTTGCAAATCAATTGATAACTTTTGTTCTATATTGATCTAGTACCTAGGTTGAAAACAATTACATTGAACCCGGATTCAATAGAACCTAATGAATCAAATGAGTTATAAGACCATCTGGATGGTTTTAAAGATAAATGATTTATACCTTCTAATTTTCTCTATGAGCTACTATAGCATTCATTTTTATGAAATAAAATAGGATTGTGCACCATTTTATCAATTACAGAATTCTAAATCTGATAACCATAATGAATAAATACACATTTCCATGTTTTAATGATAACTTTGATCAACTAAAATGGGGTAAAGTTATAATAAATAATTGATATATGTTTAGCGTAATATCAGCTCAGGGTGCAAGTTTATGAAATAAAAAAGGCCACTTTTAGAAGTAGGTATATTAATTTTAAGTCTGTAGTGATAACATTAGGCATTAATAAAGCACCTATATTATTTATGTAGCTTATAAATAAAACCATTCAATGAAAACTCAACTCCCGTGTCCTGGTGCTCATTGCTAATATCATAGATTAGTCTAAGAATATAATTATAATGGATACCATATCAAGAATTATTTGATAACTCTCCATGATTAATTAATTTACAATAATATATCCAAATATATCATCTAGACATGAGAGGTCATGTTAATGGGACATGTGGTGTCAGAATAAGGCATTTTAGCTGGTCCAAAAAAGTTAAAGGTTGTTACATATAGGGAAAAACCAAATAATGTATTCATGATATGTATCTTATTGTGTTGTGTGGTGTACTATAGGAGGTTGGTAAAAATATTTTTTGATGTTACCATCTCTATTTTATATTCTCACTAGATAAAGAGAAAATTTTCAATAGAGCACTGAATATTATGATTTTTTTTATAAATTGGAGCTTGGGTATACTTCATCACCTATCCTAATTCTTCTATATCTTATTATGGTATTTGTTAGTAATTTTTATGCCTTGATAATGGTATTAGGTTATGGTTATTCAAGGTGATCAGGTGCCGACGTATAATTCTCATAAATGTTTTTTCATATGAAATGAATTACCCAACTCTTGACCATGAATTGGTAAAATTAAAACAAGTTATCAAATATTAGTGTAATTTCACATTAGGGGAATTTTATAGTATATACTTAATATATAATCTTGAGTTAAATATATATATATATATATATTAAAATATTTAAATCTTAGGAAAAAAATTTGGGTGAAATATCTGTTGGATTTTGACTTCCACATCACCTATACATCAATAATGAGTAAAGTTTTCACCAACACTCTTAGTTTGATATTTCCATTATAGTGCTTGAAGGAATATACAAATAAGTGGAACCTGATAAGTATCCTCTCCTATATTAATTTAGAAATAAAGACATTGAAGGATTTAATTCTACTTATTATTGTTTAGTTTAAATATTATCTCCTTGGTATTATTCCTTATGAAAAAGTGTGGGTTGATAAAGGACATCACATACACATAACTATATATGATAGAGAGACCACTAGTTAATAGCCTCTATCTTTCATTGAAATATTTTTTTTAGGAAGCTATATGTAGTACCCTAATCTATGAGGAAAATCATGATGACATATTTTCATCACTATTAATAGGTATTCTAACCAGGAACCACTAAGATGTACTATATCATGA
The DNA here is from genome assembly GCA_963277665.1 of Viscum album. Lineage (NCBI taxonomy): Eukaryota > Viridiplantae > Streptophyta > Magnoliopsida > Santalales > Viscaceae > Viscum > Viscum album. The sequence goes on along the minus strand of OY728120.1, from coordinate 2,042,410,583 downwards.
AACATATATATTGGTGACATGGTATGAGAATATACATAGTTTTATTTGTATCCAGATTATAAATCTTTCAACAAACTAAAATAGAGAATATGAATCCCTCAAGTATGGTTCAATCCATACCCATATCTATATAAAAATTTGATTATATAATTAGGGATTTTATCCTTATGTTACCTAATAAATCACATTGGAATAATTCTATCTCGTTGTTCATTGAATGGAGTACAAAATTAACTCATTTCATATTGATTAAAGACATCACCATGGTGTTGGAATAGGGAAATCTATAGGTGTGTGATATTATTAAGTTCTATGGGGCTACTTTTATGATAATTTATGATCAAGATCATTATGTTACATCATTATTTTGGTACAAATATAAGAGGAAAAATTATATTTGGTGAATTTGACCATAAAATAACATTTACAAATATATTTAAAAAACAAAAGATAAATCTTGATTTTGGAATAATTTCCATGGGCATGTGTTCTTGTCTTTAGACGGTTTTATATTGAAAATATTTCATTGGTTAATTTTTCTTAAAATAATAGCTATAAATATTTTACCAAAATAGATCATTTTAAATAATTACAAGCTTTATCTTTCTAGTCCCTGCTCTACTAAAAAGTTTTTGGTAAAACCTCCCAAGTGAGATTGAGAATCATGTAAAAAACAATGAAGATGGTTACATTGTTTAAAAAATTAATGGTGTTATCTAAAATGTGGATTTTTTTATGACATTCACCATAACTAATCTCTATATTACTTATTTTTGACCTTTTATTCCTCAAATTATCATGATGTATGGGACACTGATGACTAAAAATGTAGTAAAATTTAACATTATATTTTGTAGGATCCTTCGTGATTATTTAAAAAAATTATATGATCACATACCAATTGAAATTTTTCATCTGATATTTCATCAATTCATAATGTTTTACATATGTATCAATTAAATTTATATCAACTTGACCCTTACCTTGTTTCATGGTTAGAAGATTTCGAATTGGAACGAAACACCTCTTTTTTTGAGAATTCGAACTAGACTCTTGATTCATATAATAATGTGTTCTATAAAACTTAATTCACATAGTTTGGATTTTATGGTAGCTTGGGAAGGATTCACATAAGATTTGAGGGAGAGAATATAAAATGAGTATAGAGTTTCCTCAACCATTTTATGATAATTTGTCTTTTTTTTGTTATTGTTGGATAGAAAATGATATGTTTGTGGGGAATTGTATCAACTGTAATGCTATGTTTTGTTATGAAATATATAATTTTTTATTTTTTATTTTTTAAATTTTTTTTAGGGCTGATCCCTCTTAAAATTTGGAAAAATTTAGGCATAAATACTATTGAATTATTATTATATTTCTTTTCATAACCATGTATACCAACTATGTATATGGTGTTTCTCATTGCAGAAGTATTCTGATGGTTTTAGAATGGTTTACTAAATTGTGTAGCCAAACCATGAGACATATCCATGAATTCCAAAATATTTTACATGGATGGAATATTTTTTCTCAGACTATGCATCCAAACCATGTGAGTTTCCTAGAACATAATAATTTTGAATTGCCGAAAATTCCCATCTTAATTTCAAATAACCTTTACCCCTCTTTCACCCCCACATGATTTTTCTATAATCATAGTCATGGGTCACTTTCTCCCATAAATTCACTATATCTATCTTCTGAATTATTCATCTTGAATATTTAGAAATCATTAATTTTTTTTCATCCTATTATTCTATTATCGTTTTCTTCCTTTTCCTTGATTTTCTTATTCTTCTATAGACATGGTGTCCTAGGGTTCATTGTAGATAAATTTTATGATATGGGTTTTTGTATTCTAGGGTATCCAATATAGTTTTAGGTACTTTTACTTATATTATCTACTATATTTAATCCATTTATCACCTTTTTCATCAATAAAAGGTATGGGACACTATTTACCTTTCTGTATTTTGTAAACCATGATTTTATTATTTTTGGTATAGTATGTTTTAATTATAATAAGTATGGGTTTAAATCATTTTCAGAAATAAACTAATTATTTTTTGTTCTATTTAGATTTTAAATTTTTTATTGATCTATCTTATAAAAATAATATATGTTGTTTATTTTTATAAGTTTGACACCCGGTGTTTGAAAATTTGACTCAATTAGTTCCCCATGAAAATTTTGAATATTTTTTATTGAATTGGTTAACCTTAATTCAATATGTTTTGTAAAATTTATTTTATTGTAAAACCATATGTTTTACATGTGTAATTAATGTTAAAATTTTATGGGACCCTATATAATTTAACTCTTACATTATACAATTATTATTTATGAACTTCCAATAATAAGTGTTCTAATAGTGATTGATCATTATTACAAGTTTTTTCTTAAATCATAATGAATTTTTTTTATATTGTATCTCAAACTAGTAGACTATGGTTTGTTTCATATGATATGAAAATAGAGGTATTGGTTTGATCCTATAGAAATATTATGATCACACTATAAATTCGCCCTTATGGTGTATATGGACCATTTTTTACTAACATAGGCAAGGAGAATTATCCACTTATAAGTAGGGTCTATTCTTGTTAACATAGATTTGGTCTGTGGAGGTGATATGGTGGGGAATAACCCTCATATCATAAATATAAGGGTTGAAACTATTTATCATTATTTTGGTTTTATTATTTTAGTATATTAACCATATGTATATTGAAACCTCTATTTCCCAATCCATTCAACTTTTATTATTGGATATTTTACTTTCATGTATTTAATTCATTCTGAAGTATAGTTTTACATCAATTTTGTTGTTATTGTAATGTTAAGGACTTTAATTTTGTTTATTTATTATTATATTTGGTTTCAATTTTTTTAGTATTTGATGATTTACCTATATATAGTATGGTCGTGTCATGGTCAATAGGTGGAAACATAGTGTTATTTGATATGTATTTGGGAAAAACTTTTGAAAAAGGTGTATTCTTGATGATTAGGAACAAGTTTACATCCCATGGGGATTGGGAATTCCCTACAAGATTTTCCATGTGCTATCTTGGCTAATAGGATGTGGTATCTTGTTTGGATTGTGAAATTTTTTAATAAATAGAGTGTTCATAACAATTTATTTTAGTAAACAAATTAGTGAGAAAACTTTAGGACCAGTAGAGTGATTACTATCACAAATCAATCTATAATTCTAATATAATGTAATATGAAACACCATGGAAACATAAGGTAAGATTTTTATAATCCTTAAGTTATATGATATTTAAATAAGGAATTATCATAGAATAGAACATGTTTTTATTCTATATTTAGGAATTAGAATTTAAATTTATATAAACAAATGATATTTCCATGTGATTTTTGTTATAGAATCCTAATTTATGTGATTAATTATACACTATAATTAGTATTTTTGAACATAATAATTATGATGACATTTTTTTAGAAGAGGAAGTTTAATAATTTTTGTTGTAAATGAAATAGGGTTGCGAGATATTTAATTGTATATTTTATTATTTAGTTTTATATCCCTTCCCCAATGTTAGGTTGGAAGCTAAAGATCTAAAACATCACCTCATACAATGTTATTTTTGGTTACTTATGTAATCCAATGGATAATAATTAGTTTGGTGTTAGTATTTGTGTAATGATCTAGCTATATAATAACCATATTCTCCCCTGTTAGGCCATCACAAAACCTCAAACATAATCCCAGTCTCTTAATAAGACCATTCATATGTAATAACATCTATATATTCCTAGGTGATCTATAAATTGAGAAATATATATAAATCATGTAGGAATATATTTTGATCATAACATTAAAATAAATAAAATTATTTACCTTAATAAATGGTAATTTATGGGGTTTTATGGTTTTAATGTTTCAATAAAGGGAAATATTTGGTTATAAGTTTCTATTAAATTGATATGTGAGATTATGTTTGGGATATAAAAATAAAAAAATGTCTTTGATGATGTGTTTTATTGTATGTAATATTCATTTATGAATTTTAATAAAATATAAAACCCAAAGACAAGATAAATTTAGATCGAAAAGAGTAAAACTAAAAAAATATAAAAATCCTAAACTATAAACAACAACATGAATTCCACGAAACCTTTTAATTATACATTTTTTTTGTTTTATTGATACCACTATAAACCAAGAAAAAATTAATTCCTTCAAATATGACCCACCGGCTATTAGAATTAAGAATATGACTCATATTAATCCAAAATTATACCATAACCTTTGATGAAAGCTAAAGTAATTATCGGAAAATATGATGAAGTTCACCATGATTGTTTCATATTCATATATATAAATATATTTCATGATTTCCTTTTGTGAAAAAAAATTTAAATTAATGAATTAATATCCTTATATTTTTAATATTCCATAAAAACATAATTGATAATTATCCATTAAACTCTTGTAAATTTATTAATAAATTCAATAAGCCTCTATTTATGTTGAACTCGTCAATATATAATAAATTATATTAGTTCAAATGGACTTTATGGATCCCCATTATTTAGAAAATGTGACTCCCTATCCTAGGGTTCCTTGAGATAATCTGCTTAATTTCACTCCTTTTCTCAAATTTCAAGGAGGATATTTTATTACATATTCGCTTCTCCACATCTGAATTAATTTATATAGTGGTAGCTATATTCATTAACATTTTTTTATGACTTATCTAATTTCTATTTCAAAATGGATTAACTTATTATCTTTTTCGGATTCCTTCCCTCACTATGTGACCTCCTTGACTCCCCTTTCCCTAGATCAAGATTCAAATCTAGGATCCCCTAGAACGGATCATCATTCTTGTGGTAGTCCATGGACCTTTCATGTGGTGTTGGTTTTGGTGTTTGTGTGGTGGTTATTTTTTTGGTGGTGTCTTTTTAGTGTCTCTTCGAGGGAGAAATGATCATTAGTCAGTTAGTTTATTGGATTTTTTTAGGCGGTGGTGTGTGGTAATTTAATGGTGAAGTTATTATTTTTTGGGGTCATGTGAGGTAGGGTGTGGACAGATCAATGGAAATAGTGGGTGTCTCGAGTGGATTATGGTTGCAGGACAAGGAAACTAGTGGTCTTCGGGTCAACATCTATGTTTTTTAGGGGGTTTTCGGACTTCATTCAAGCTTTGGTTTTGTTGAATAAGTACTTATTTTGTTTGATTCACTTTTTAAGATTGAGTGGAAGAGGTATTTGGGAGAATTATAATTTTTCTAGTCACATTTTGGTTGATGATGTAGCTTATTTCAGGTATCGTCAGGTGGGTGGGATCGAAAGAGGAGTGAGTGTGTTGACACCCATCATTCATCCATATTTCCTCATCTTGTCTGTTGGGGGAGTATCCAGTTTTGAATTTGTACAGTGTTTTCGTTCTTGTTTTTCATTGCATCAGGTTGGAAGTTATGTGATTTCGTCCCAAGAATTTTTAGGTGGGTTGCTCGAAAGGGAGATAAGTGTGTTTGAACCTATCCTCCAGTCCTCTGTTCACATGTCTGTATGAGTGAGAGGAGTCATGTTCTACATCATGTTGGACCAGCATGACACAACTTCTTGTAAATGGGGGGAGACACAATTAATATCACTATTTTCAATATTTTATTCTCCCAAAATGGGATGAGGATGTGATATGAATTTTTGGTTACTTATATTGAAATATACTTCCAGTTTGTAACTTAGAACCATTTTATGGAGCTTTTGTTTTTCTTTTCAAAGGATTTTATGCCAATTTCATTTAATGGGTTTCCTCTTCTCCCACTCCACAAAATAGGATTTCTTGTTATGTTCAATAATGGTGGATTTACCTTTACCATTTTTCAAAAAAATGATATTATAAACATAAAAAATATTTTAACTCTTAGTCAAGTCATCACCAACCATTTTTTAACTAGAGTTTCTAGTATACCCTGGGTGTGAAAGATAATCCCTCCCATGAATCAGGTGATTCATTTTAAATCATAGATACACAATGAAATATGGTGTTCGATGAATGATTCAAATATATCATCATTCATAATATGAATAATGGAAGTTGCTATTTAATTATTTGATGTAAGTAAAAATTTTCATTCTTTAAAAATTAATACATGATTTTGGTTTCATACATGGTGATTTTTTTGAATTTATGGTTTTTAATTTCTTTTACTATATTCATTGCATATCATTTTATGCCTAAAAACCAATTAATGGTATAAAATGTAACATCCCATTACCATTTTATTAGGTACGTCCTTAGCCGCAACATGGGTTTCCAATCCATTGATGTTGGGAGGATACCAAAAATGGGGAGGTTAGAGATTCTTTGGAATTTCAAATTTAACTAGAATTTTTTGCAGGATGCTGGAAGATTTCATGCCATATAACTGGGTTACACGCCATGTAATTTCTTCTGGGTATTATTCATGAAAGGGGATTCATGATGTGAAAGATTACACGTCTTGAATGGTGGTTTTACATAATTAATGTTTTAAAAAATGGATTTTTAATATGAGGTGATAAATTTTTTGGAGTACTAATCAAGGATGGACTTGATGAAGCGTTGTCGTGCGTGCTCTCAAAAATATTTATAACTAAGTGTAGCATAAGGGCTGACCTAGGTCGTTCTCTTGAGGAGCTTTTTTGGATAATCAATTACTACTTCTAATAAACTTTTTTATAATTTTTTATTATTTTGAAACAAAACTAAATGAAATTGTGGTTTTATAAATGATAATTCAAGATAAAGGAAAATAAACATGCAATGCATAATGCAGATAGAATGAATGCAGACAAAATGTTGTTAGACATAAAGGAGATATTCCCGATAGAATCACCCAGATTGAACCTTCATCGTCTCATTATCGGTTTCATATTTAATTAATAAACACACTCCATAATATGTGTGAATATCCTATTTCATATGTGATTGTGAATATACAGTTCTCTCAACGATTATCGAGAGACCCCACATCCACCTCCTTGATTGAGGGAAAATATTATAAAAGAGAAAGTTAAGCCTCAGGTGGCAAGTGGAGACATAAAGGCACCTTACCCACTAAGATCCCCCTTGATGTAACTCTAATAAAATATGAAACAATAAAAATTAATATGCAATTACTTGGGTTTAACCCTGGATTGATCCCCCAGGAAGTTCCTCGGGATAGTCACTCATGATCACGAGTATAAGGGATCACAGTAGAGAGAAATGGGGTGGAAGAACAAAAGATATAAAAAATGAGAATGGGATGAAGAAGAATAGAAAAATATATTAAAATTGTACAATACTATTAAAATGGAAAGTAACTATAAAACAATATAAAATGTCCACACAGATGTTTCAATGCTTTGAGAAGGGGTGAGGATGCACATGTATAGGGACAGGAGGTGAGGGAATTCACACTCAAAACATTTAATCTGAAAGATTATGCATAGATGTGCCATTAAACGACCTCATTGGTAATATGTGTATTCATAAATTTTGTTCCATAATGTCTCCTACTTTTTCTCTCAAAATTTCACTTTCATTGGACATGCCTAGAATGAGTTATGAATTTATTATTGATGGTTTCTTTCTCTGAATGCAAGTTCCAGGAAGGTTCCTTCACAAATATGTCATTCAATTTCCCCCATAATGGATTCCAAACGCCCTGAAATTTATTTTGTGAATGCATCATTGAGGCCTCATGCATCTACAAGTTTAATCACCTAATTTGGAGATTTTTAGACCAAATTGGGTTTCCATTACAGAGGTGGGGTCCACACTGTCCGCCCGGCAAATTTCCCAAATTAAATGATTTTTCAGGCCTTCAAATGATCTAATCAGCCTTCCCTTCTGAATTCAAGGTTGTAATAAATAAATCAAGTATTTCAAAAAAAACTAATCACAAAATTTGGAATTATAATGTCAATGTTATGCCAAAAATACCCCTACCATAAAAATCTTTCAAAATTCCAGATTTAACAACTTTTTTCATTTAAGCTCAATTTACCACTAAAACCTAAAAAGGTGAAAATTACCCATACAATAACACTATTATGGGATTATAAATAATTATTTATAGTATAATATGTATGAAAATTTGAGCTTCATCACTCCCCCACACTTAAACATTGCACTCATGGGCAATTATCATAAATTCAAATAAAAATCTACACAATAATCAAAAATCAGAAAATATAAATGATTTTATCCAAAATAGAATTAAATCATGTATCATATATGAAAAAAATTACCTATTATTTTCATTTCAATCATTAAAATTTTTTCAACCTCAGAAATCAATCTATGATCCAATCCCAACCTAACTCACATTGAATTTTATGTCACTCTTCACTTAAGGGAAATTGATTCTATAGTTATGCTCATACATGGAAATCGCATGTATCACCATAGGCTTGTGAAAATTATCATTTCTCCACAGAATGAAACATGAAAATTAATTAAATAAATAGAGCTTTATTTAAAGGTTCAAATTATTCTTTGTCTTAGGGTTTGTGGGAAAATGACTGAAAAAGTTTCGGGCTAGAAAGACAAGGTTGGACTCTTAAGCACAATGCATGATTAATTCAAGTAAAAACACAAGAAATTAATCTCTCAATCCCACTTAAAAATGTGAAAAACAACACCACCCCTCTTTTATGACATGGTACATGATCCAATTAGTGACCATAATGAATGATATCATCTAAGTTTTCCCTTGTTCTTCAAAGCTCCAAAAAGGAACAACTTTTTTTATTTTTTCTCTTTTTCATGGAGGATGCGCTGAAAATTGAATACAATGAATGAATGAAAATTCATGCCCTTTATTTTTGAGAGTCACATGATTCATCAATGAATTTACAATGAATAATTCAATCTCATCTCCATTTTTTCACTTTTTTAAGGATAAATGGATGAAACAAATAAAGAACAATGAAATGATGACACAAGCCCAATTCTATTATTATCCACTACCTAAAATATTGACACACACCTCGCACCACCCATAAATGATAAAAGTCCCAATGAAGACACATTAAAGGCCCTTCCCCCACACTCAAACTTGAAATATCCATGCAAAAAAAACTAAAAGTGCAGGTAAGTAAGGAAAAATTGGCTTGTAATGTTGCTTAAACCTATAAGGAAATTCATGGTATCTAAGGGATTATGAAGGATAAATGTAAATGTGGGTCTCAAGATAAAATGTGGATATCCACGGAGATTCCTCAATCATATCAAAAACATTTCATAAAATCCAATTCTTTTAAATAGAAAAGTCACAAATTCTGGTTCTCACAAAAAGTTCAAGTTTCCCTCAAGAAAGTGTGGGTATTAGGAATAATATGTAAAAGTGGTTTACAATGCCTCACAGGACTAGAATTGTTTTTTGAGTCAGTGTTTCATGGGAATGGATTTCAAAAATCAGTCAAACTCATAAAAATTCTTGAAAATCCATTTCAAGGAAAAATAATTCAGATCTACAAACATTTAAAATCCATTATTTCAAAAATCATTTCAACTCTTTAAAAATAAATTAATGTGTGAAAAGTGATATGAATATTCACTAAATATAAAAAATCCTAAAAATATGATAAAAAATGAAAATCACACAAGAAGAACTAAGCAGGTTGACACTCCCCACACATAAATTTTACTACCCCTCATTTCAACTCAACAAAATATAAATTTAAAGGTAGAGAATCCAAGGAAAGGAAAGATGCAACATGATATTATTTTTGAATTGTATTCCTTGAGTTAAGCTCTTAGCTACTTCCAATAGACCTAGAAAATAAAATGAAGTTTAAGAAAAATAAATAAATGATAAAAGGGGATAGAACATGGTTTAGACCCCCATGTGGGTGCTATGATTTCATGGCCCTAGTCGGGAAGTTGCAGTGGATTATCCCCAATCAGATGGTGGGTGTGGTTTATTTGATATGAACCACCACATGTGACTTTTCCTAATGTCCCTGAGTAAACACTGAATGTAAAGAATCCCAAATAAGATAAGAAAGTTCCCAACCATGAAGAAATAATAAAGAGAGATATTAAGGTCCACAGTGGTAGGGAATAGAAGATAATGGTGATCCCTGTTAACTTTGGTGGTGTCCTCCTCCATATGTTATGCAAATTTTGGTTGAGGAGGTTGTCGCACCACCATCTTCTCTAACTCTTCTTCAATCACCACCACTTGGGTAGTCTCATTTTTAACATCCACAGTCTACTCCATTTGTGTTGTATCATAAATTTCAAATAAAGAGAAGTCAGAAAAAAATTTCGTTTGAATAATATTAAAAGATGAATAATTAATAAAGAAATCTTCCCTTTCAAGTAATTTAGCTTGGTAATTGATCTCTTTCGGCATGACCATTGGAAACTCAATCTCAGTAGGTGCATCTTCTTCTTTATCTTCCAAATCACAATAGAGGTAGAAAGTGTCTACTGATTCATTATCAAGGAAGGGAATATCATGTTTCAAGTTATCTGCAATAAAAATATTCCATGACTCTTTCAAAAAATATTGATCTCCCATTAGTGCATCAGCTGGAATGTGTACTTCTATGGCCTCCTCAAGAAATGGTTGAGTGCGAGATGATATAATTATTTCCTTTAGAAGTTCTTTCTCACCCGCCTTAGGTTCTTTAACATAAAAAATTATTGGTGAAATCTCTTCCACCACTCTTTATGGTTCAGGTTCTAGCTCAGGTTTGGGTTGCTCCTGGGATGTGCATACAAATTCAGCAATCCTTTCTATTTGGCTCTCTAGGTTTTAAAATTTATCACTAATATTATGTAACTGAGCATCAAGTACATTGTAAACATTTTCATGTAATTTATATTGGTTAGTCCATTCATAATAATCACAATTTGAATACATCATGAACAAAGAAGTTTTTTTAGTTTTTGAAATTTATGATTTTTTTGTTTTTTTTAAATGAAAGGAAAATTATTTAAAAAATGTTAATAAAAATAGTTAATTAAAGCCACTTGGATCATATAAAATGGAACCAATTTGATGAAGCTTTGTCATGCGCACTCTCAAAAATATTTATAACTAAGTGTAGCACAAGGGCTGACCTAGGTCATTCTCTGGAGGAGATTTTGTGGTTAATCAATAAATACTTCTAATTCACTTTTTTATATTTTTTTATTATTTTTAAAAAAACTAAATGAAATTGTGGTTTTATAAATGAGAAATCAAGGTAAAAGAAAGTAAACATGCAATTCCTAATGCAGACAGAATGAATGTTGACAAAATGATGTTAGACAAAAAGGAGATATTCTCGATAGAATCATCCAGATTGAACCTTCATTGTCTCATTATCAGTTTCACATTTAATTAATAAAAACAATACATAATATTTGTTAATATCCTCTTTTATATTTGGTTATGAATATACAGTGCTCTCAATGATCGCCGAGAGACTACACATCCACCCCCTTGATTTGGGGAAAATACTATAAAAGAGAAAGTTAAGCCTCAGGTGGCAAGTGAATACACAAAGGTTCCTTACCCACTAATATCCCCCTTGAACTAACTCTAATAAAATATGAAACAATCAACTTTAATATGAAATTACTTGGGTTCAACACTGGATTGATCCCCTGGGAAGTTCCTCGGGTTAGTTACTCATGATCATGAGTATAAGACATCACATTGGAGAGAAATGGGGTAGAAGAACCAAAGATAAAAAATGAGAATGAGATGAAGAAGAATAATAAAAATATATTAAAAATGCACAATACTATTAAAATGGAAAGAAACTATATAAAAATAGAAAATGACCACACAAAAGTACCAATGCTTTGAGAAGGGGTGAGGATACATATTTATAGGGAGAGGAGGTGAAGAATTCACACTCAAAACATTTAATCCGAAATTTTCTTCATGGATGGGCCATTAAATGACCTCATTTGTAATATGTGTCTTCATAAATTCTGTTCCATAATGTCTCCTCCATTTTCCCTCAAAATTTCACTTTCATTGGACACACCTAGAATGAGTTATGAATTTATTATTAAAGGGGTTTTTTCGGGGCGCAGGTTCCATGAAGGCTCCTTCAAAAATATGTCATTAAATGTCCCCCATAATGGATTTCAAGCACCATGAAATTCATTTTGTGAACACACCATTGATTTCTCATGCATATCCAAGTGGAATCACCTAATTTGGAGGTTTATAGACCGAATTGAGTTTCCGTTACGGAGGTGAGGTCCACATTGTCCGCCCGGAAAATTTCCAAAATTAAATGATTTTTCCGGGCCTCCAAATGATCGAATCGTCCTTCCCTTATGAATAAAAAGTTGTAGGAAATAAATTAGTTATTTCAAAAAAAACACACAATTTGGAATTATAATATAAATGTTATGCCAAAAATACCCCTACCATAAAAATCTGTCAAAATTCCAGATTTAACCACTTTTTTCATTTAAGATCACATTACCAATAAAACCTAAAAAGGTGACAATTACCCATACAACAACACTATGATGGGATTATAAAAAATGATTTAAAATATAAAATGTATGAAAATGTGAGCTTCATTAGGACTTCATGACATGAATTGAAGTTTCATGTTGTGAAATGTACTTCGAACTATTTTAAAACATGTTCTTTGATGTTTTTCTCAATAATTTATTTCCAGAATCCTTCACCCTCAGCCTAGGGTTTGTCCTAGGAATTTTTTCAAGGCACTTTTCCTTTAGGATCAATCTGTTTGACGTCTGATCTCTGTTGCGATTGCAGTGAGTCTCTCATAATAAGTTATTTTCCCACTTCTTCCTTTACTTTGATCATGATATCATCATTGGGTGGTGTGTTAAGATCCACTTGGTTAAGGAGGTGTTTATTCTTAGTTTCTTCAAGATTCATTTTGAAATCTCACTCTGGAGGGCTTTTCCTTTTTCAGTCATGGTGTGTCAGGTAATTGTTCTTGAATTATATAAGTTTTTTCCTTTCTGCTGACCCCTTTTCTTCAGATTTGGATCAACCATCTGATATGGATTAGATTATAGGTCCTTCATCATCATCATTTGGTTTCATTGTTGGTGGATCCTATTTCAGGCGTATGTGACCTGAGTTTTGAGGTAGGTGGTTCCGTCTCTAGCCTAAGATAATGGATCTTATTGTTTTTCTTTACAAACTGATTTATAATGAAATGTTGTCCTGATTGTTTTGTGTGCGTTGAGAAGAGTTTTCAATGAAAAATGTGGTTTCCCTAGTTATTAATAAATGGAATAGAAAAGGGGTAATTTCGAAGCATTGAAATGGTTTTCAAAGCATTAAAATGAATTGTGAAAAGGAGAATTGGTTACCTGGGGTACTTAGGTGAAAGGTTTATCTTGGGGCCATATTTGACTGTTTTTTTATTATAAAGGAGGTTAATATTGTGGGTTTCCTACTTTACCTGGACCTTTTTTCTCTTGGGGACCAATATTGACATTTTTGGGGGGTTTACTCATGTTCTATTCCTCTTCTTCCTAGTCCCATTGTTATAGTAACTATTTTTTTGCAGCTATTAATAGTGGTACAAGTAGTTTGTGGACTGCACCTGTAGTATCCATTGGTTTTTTGATACATGTGATTCTATTTTGTATTTATTGGCATTATGATTTATCCTTGATAGGCATGTCCCTGCTTGTGAAAATTTTCATGAAAAATGATCTTTGAAATTGATACAACTTTTCTTGTTTCGATCTTGGAAAAAGGGAATCGTTTTCCATGTTTTCTATGAAACTTATTTAATTCTTATCTTTCCATTTTTTTACCTAAAAAAATAATACATGAATTTTTATATAGAGGATTTCTATGGAACACCTAGGTGGGATCCTACTGAGCCTGTTAGCTTACACCATGTGCACCTCTTCAGTGGTGCGTAGACCATTGTTTTTCTTCCTATAATGGGAATGGAAAGTAGCCACAATGAGGAACGAGGTACATGTTATCTCGTTGGGTAGATAATGGTGATATAGTGAGAGTTTGTATATCCCATCATTTGGAGTAACTACCTTCCTTGGGTCCATTTTAGTTTTACTTGTCCTTTGGAGTTTTTAGCTACTTTTGATGTTGTCTGTTTCCACTATTATCTTATAATTATACAATATATATATTGTTCATCTTCCACTATTAATTTTTGATTAGTACATATATTCCATTTCTTTGGTTAGTTTGAGTGAAATGGTTCCCTTGGTTGTGTTGTTCGATTCCTGGGTTCTTGTCTCCAGCCAGTGGGGATCAGAAATTCACTATGGGTATGTAACAGAATGGGAGGGGTTCTGGGAATGAGGGAAACCTGGGATGGTTCATTAAAATATCATTATAGAAATACCACATCAAATGAGGTGGATCATGGAGCATCCCTTTATAAGGTTTTTTGGATACCTCTCCCATCATAAGGCCTTTTATAGTGGGATGCCTGAGGGACATAGCCCAGGGAAATGAAAAATCATGTAGTCATGACCCAAAGTGGACAATATCATGATTGTGGGCTGGACTAGGCCATCACAAATGGTATCAATTCCAGAATCAATTTGATGTTCCAATAAGGATGTTGGGCCCTTCTCAGGGGTGGGGGTGGGGTGGATTCTGGAAATCCCACATTGAAGGAGGAGGAGATTAAAGAATCACTTTATAATGTGGTGTGGATACCTCTCCCAGCATGAGGCCTTTTCTTGGGGCATTCCTGAGGGATAGATCCCCAAGAAATTCAAAACCGTGTGGGAAAGGTCAAAAGAGGACAATATCACAATCATGGGCTGGACCGGTCCGTCACATCAAAGGTTCAATATTCTTAATTATTCATATTTTTTAAAATGAATAAAGTATGATATCATATTATATTTTTATTGTAAATCATTAAAACAATTTATTTTTTTCAATAGATATTCATACAATATAAAACATTCTAGGTTGTGATCGGGTTATTCCATATTATATAATATATCATAAGTGGGGACATAGTTTAGTCCCTCAGTTTTAAACTTTTTGTAATATATGTTTTGGTATTTTTATGATATGATGGCTCCTATCTAAATTACAAAAATAAACCATCATATCATAGGATCGATATCAATTCATATCGTAATAAATGTCTACCTATGAAATGGGGTTACTCTTATGTTGTGGATTATCCTAAGCCTGGATTTTTAGGAATCAGGGGTTAATCCTATACAATTAATTGAGAAATAGTTTAATGTTACACAATCATTTGTCATAAGCTATGATTGGAAAGAATCACTAGTTTTAATGTTATATTGTTGCATATCATATGCAGTGAAATAACAGTTTACCACAACCAAGGTTTATCAATCATAAAATATGATTAACAGTTCAGAAAGGGTTTGAAGCACCATAATGTATCAATCATATATTATAATATGCTGGTTCCATTAAAAATTTAATAAAGTAAAATCTTATTTTTATCAATATCAATTATGTATTTAATTAAATAATTTATGAATAACTGAAAATGGTTTTTATAGATATATATTTAATTTTTAAATATGTTTATAAAATAATAAAGTTACTACGATTAATTAAATAAATTTTTATTAAATTTTTTTAAATAAATATACATAATATTAAAAAATGATATAATAAAAATTTTATGATTATATAGAATGACTTATAATTTGTATATATAGTGTTTAATAGAAATTATAAGTGGAAATTATAAAAAAAAATTAAATTAAAAAATTATATTAAAATATGAAGTTGTTTTTATTAAAATTTGTTATTGCTCATAATTTTTATTTATAAATTTTGAAATTAAATGACCTATTAGGGAAATAATTCAAACCATATCAAAATTTGTTTTGACAATTGATATTATAAAAGTGTAAATAATATGAAATGTGTGATATTCCAAATGTTTAGATAATTTATGTACAATTATTATATAAAATGTTAATATTTTTGATATCATGTATTTAATTAAATGTTATATAAAGGAGAATATAAAGGAATTAATATTAGTAATATATATAAAAGGTTCATATTTATTTAACTATGTAATATCCATAATTCTTAGATAAATTATAAATATTTTATTTTTTATTCATTTAGTTTATTCCCTATTTTTTTCATAGTTGTAATTTTTTATTATGAATATGTGTATGCTTTATTTTAAAGTGTTAAATTTATTCTACAAATTGTTATAAAAGTATATAGCGAGTTATATGCAATGTATGATAATTGATTTAGTTTTCTTCTATCTCGATATTTTTTAGTAGGAGATTATGAGATTAAATTTAGATATTAAATAATATTTATCCAAATTATGTGTTAGAAATTTGATATAAATGAGGTTTATTTTGGGTAAAGTATCCTTAGGTAGAGGGAATTTGGGTTAGATTACTCTATAGACTAGATATTTATTCTTTGTTTTGAAAAGTGAGAATTATCTATTAGTTGTTAGAAGCTTTTCTTGTGTTAAATTTTGATAGTATATGATTATAAGCCTCTAAATTAATGGAGTTCATCAACAATTTTCTTGAGATTCATTTGAAAAAATATAAATATATTTTTCTTCTAAATTAGGTTTGTAACATAATAAATGAGTTATAAGATAGGTTACACATCAATATGGTTTGAGCATATTCATTTTTTGGAAGAAATAGGATTCATAAATAAATAATTAGAATCATGAAACATATATAAAGAGAGTAAATGAGATAAAATAGTGAGATTAAACCCATTTAAAAAATAATAACTGTCAAATTCTTTCCATAGTAGTGCTTTTGCAAGACCATGATCATCCAACCAGGTTGGCCTTGTCAATGACTAGTTCCACAATATTATAATGTTTAAGGTATGAAAGTAATTAGTTTACCATAGACATTAAGTGTCTAATTTTTAGTTTTCTATTTTGGTTACACTTAGATGAGAAACATTAACCATTAGGATATGAGAGGAAGAGAGTTTTTTGAGTCTATGTGATGTATTATCGTAAAGAATTATACACTTAACTATTCATGAGATGTATATGATATTATTTATATGATTGTCTATAATATATAATAATGATTTATTTATATTCTTAGATTATATAATTCATAATGAAAAATGTATCTCGTCGCACTATTGGATATGATATAATTTAAAAGGTTTATTATTTTAGCGGGAGAACATTTAACAAAATTCCAATTTATATGAATGTAAAACCTAATACCCATTTAATAAATGATATTATTATAGATAAATTTAATAATCATCATAAAAAATTACATTGAGACCAATATTGATGAAGGGATATTCATAAATTAAGAAACTTTTTAAACCCATACAAAAAATATAAGGATTGTACTTAATAAAGATAGAAACGTTTATGTATTATGGTAACACCTCATTGAGTACCTAACATTTGATGTTGTATAAAAAATATTTTTATATCTATATGATAAGAATAGATGAGTTCACTTATGGTTTCATATTCTCTAGATGAAAAATAACATAATGAATTTTAGTGTCCGCTCATATACTCAATTTGATTAAGTGTCACAATGACTTGGTGGAACAATAGATATCTATTAATTTTTTTTGGTTATAATATTCATTCTGGATGCATAATATAAAATGTTCCAAAAATATGAATGATTTATATAAATTCTTACATTTATTTCTCTATGTTTTTAGGATAATTGAACTTGGAATGTCATGTATGAGGTTTTGGTGTTTTATTTCCATTAAAAGTGGGTAATAGTTGACATTAAAAGAAGAAAAGTTAGTTAGAAATTTGAATAAAATTCTTTATAATTACTAGTCATGGTCATTAAAACCTAAATAGGTTTCATGAATGGGTTAATATTTCTATATATTGGAATACTTTAGTATATATAATGGGGTTATAGAAACATGATAGAAATTTCTAAGTGAGTATCATTGGTACAGAAATAAATTATTCAATTTTTAATGGAATATGATACCAATGTATTTTTTTTAAATGATTTAAATATGAAAGATTTATAAATCTAGGAATGAATTGACAGAGATTTTATTTTTAATAAAACTAATAAATGGAAGGGTCACTCCATAATAGAATGTATGAAAATGAAAATATCAAGCTCAGTTTTATATTTAAAAAGGATGTGTTTTTATTCTTATTTAACTTATATGATAAGGGAATTAGTTTGATAAAAATATTTTTCTTGAAAAATATGTTATGTTACACATGGTTTAAGATTAATTGGATTTTATATGATATATAGAAAAAATAATTTTCTTTGATAAATGAGTTTATCCGTATGGTTGTTAAAATATGAGGGATGTGATCCCACCACCCAATAGTGGTATAATTTCAATAATTAAACCATAATTTTAGAATGATGTTCCATACACATAAAACAATTTATCTGATATGAATTTTTTTTTTTTTGGAAATTTTACTAATGGAAATCAGATTTATTTCCAAATATAAATACGTTTTTATGTATTTTCTTGATATTAAGAAAAAAATATTGGCTAAGATGTTATTGAGAGTGTGTTTTGGACACAGGGAAGTTCAAACAAAAAAAGGATTATAAAAGTAAAAATAAAAATCATATGTCACTTGATATCCTAAAAGTTTAATGGTGTGTTAGTAAAAGTTAAATGTAAAGAGTTATATTAGTTAAAAAATAATATAAAGGAAAAATATTTGTTGAAAAGTTTGTTATGATTATTTATTATGATGAAATTGGAATAGTTTTTTGATGAGAATATGAGTTATTAACATCATAAAAATTGATTCTATGAAATTAGTGATTTTTAATAATTTGTTAAGGAGTTTAAAGTTAGGAATATGATTTATGATCTACAAAACTATTCAAAAAATCTTACATCATAGATATTTTTAACTAAAAATTTTCAGGGGATATTTTTTATTAGGTTGTCACATAGAGATGAAACAAGAATTATATAGAGATTCAATGAGTTTAATAAAACCCTTAATGTTAGGTCATAATATGGTTGATTTGGAATTCTATAATACATTATATGATTATATGGGAACTTATATATAGTTTTCCTAATATTCTTAATTTTATTATGAATATAAATTCATCAGGTTTTACAATATATAGCTTCCACTATCATTTTTTAATTTTGGATGAGTATACTCATGAATTGAAATGATATGTGACCTCTCAAATACAAAATTAACTTATCCCTAACTGGTGTTCATCACGTAGAATTATAGGTTTTGATAAAATTTTAAGGTTAGAATTATCACAATTTAATATAGAGATATAGAATATGCTCATGAGGATTGAAAATAGTTTTGTGCACCGAATTCCCCCTAGGTATACGACATGGAGATTCCTATACTATGTCTTTCGTATACAATGGGTTCCTATTTCATATTTGTATTTCCCAGTACATGAGGTTGGTGGGATAGATTGAATTTAAACCACTATACTTATATATATTTCTTATGAAATCCATTGGATATTTCTTATTAGGGGTGGTAGGGTATGTTTATGATCATGTCGTTGGTTGGATCTTATCGAACATGGTATTTTTCCTCTCATATAACAAGAATGATTTCCAGGACATTATTTGAGATATAATGAGGATGATTACAAATACCCAAATATAATACATGAGGGGTGTTTAGCTATCAAATGGGGGGTATGTTATGTGATTAATTGTGAGGGTGAATGGAATGTGATGTATTGTTGACCTGGTGAGTCTATTTTCATAGAATAAAGAAAGTATGAGTAGTTATATAGGATTGAAATACAATGTACCATTTATTTATTATGTTTCATAGAAAAATGGATCTTATGAAAATTAATTTATTTATATTATACAGCTAGTGGATAAATTTATAGAGATTCATTTTATTTTATGAGGATCACACTAAATCTGTTTTTATCTTGAGTAACATTGTCTATTTACCAGAGGATTCTATTTATTTAAATTTATGTATTTGAGATGTTTTTTGCTCAACACTACAATGGATAGTGGGGTCACACTTTTTGTTTTTTTTAATAGATATTGAGTTTTACAAACATAGAGAGTTTCTCAAAAAGTGGTTTTGTGATTATCCAAAAAGGGGCTTGAATGGATGCTCAGAAGATGTTACATATGATGTTACAAAAGTTGAAGTTGATGATATATTTACAAAATTATTTTGAAGATATCCATAATATGTTTTGAATATGTTTTCTCAAGTTATTAATATAATATTATATAAAATGAAATGAAATAAAGTCTATGTGTCTTTTTTGAAATTAGGAGATTTATAGAGATATATGCTAACACCATATACACATAATGATGTATATATAATTTATATCATAGTGTACGATACAGATTATATCATATTGAATTATGTACTCTTATTTATGTAATATTTTATTCCTTAATGGAATATCATTGGATATGATATTGGAAATTTATCACTGTTACCATTTCCATATCATTCCATATGATATATTAATATAATAATGCATTGTTTTGTATGAATTTTGTTTAGTTATTATCAAAGGTAGTATAATGTTAAAACCCAATGTTTAAATCTTCATATGAATAATATTTAATAAGATAAAATGAAAGAGATAATAAATTTGATAAGGATTAAAAAGGTTTAAACCAAAGGAATTTACTTATAGAATATGAGTAAATGATTTCAAAACAAAGGAGCATCAATAAGGGAGATAAAATGTTATAATCATAAGAAGATTGGGTTTATAAGAGATCTCCTTGTAAAAAAATAATTATCCACCCCCATGTTGATATCTTTCTATTTAACCCTTTCCCACTAATATAGACTATAATACCATGGCTGTGAAGGAGAATATATCTACAAGATTGGATGATTCTTCTTTGCCTAAGGATACACTATTAAGGAAGGTGACTGATGGCTACTAATAAGATATATTTTATAGATGTATGAATGAAGCTAGTGGCTGAGTAATTCACTTTTATAATGTATGCACAATATTATTATTTAATGTTTATTAATGATTTAGGTTTGATACATTATGATCATAGTAATTTAAGGTTTCTTTATGCGTGTTTTGTGTTGAAAGAATATCAGTTGATCCTTTGAAACCCTTCATTATAGGGTGATACATTTCACCTAGTGAGGTGGTGTATCTTTGTACAGGGCCACATAAGATATCATTGATCACACTCCTAGCCATGTGGAAATACCCATGATAGTAAAACTCATTATAGGTCTCTATATTAGTCCATGACCACTAAATTTATTTTTTGATTAATTTAAAGGTTATGTTATATCCCTTATCACAACCATTTAAAATTTTATTCCATGAATGCATTTTAATTGTGATTAATATATTAATTATTGATAATTGTATATTTTATTAGTAATCCCTCAATGGTAATGACCCTACTATTAGGAATAGTTACTTCATGCCAGTAAGCATTGATATATTTCTTATTATTAAATTTTAGAATGTAATTTTTTGTATATACATTACTTTTATCCTATTTTTCCCACTTTTTTATCATGATGTTGGGAAAATTTTATATCATATGCACAATTTTATTGATTATAATGGAAAATAATTTCATGAAAAAAATAAAAAAAAATTGATTTACAGTGTTACTAAAATTTAATTGTTTAATTAGTTGGAAAATGGTTTGAATGAGGATGATATTATTATTTGTGAATAATTATGTGTGAAATTGTATTGGTTGGTTGTTGAGACACCATATAGATATTTTATAGGCCCCATAAAAGTCCTTTGGACTTATAAGTTTCAAAATATGGGATTGTTTTTCCAGAGTACCGTAGGGTGCTCCCTGGAGTTTTAGTTATCTTACATTATGTTTGACGAAATTCCTAATATTTTTTAGTATGCAATATTTTTTCCTTTTTGATGAAATATTCACTAGAACCCATATGTCTTCATCCTCCTCATTTATATCAAATAAATACACCTTCCCCTTATTTATATTAAATTTATCATATTTTATTCCCTCTCAATCACACTAACCTCAATCTTATTTATAAATCTATACGTAGTGTGTTAATTGGTTAACCAAGTCTATGGTAATTCGTATGATTATTTTATGGATTTTTTATATTCATATATCAATAATTGAATCATTAATTGGAACTAGTTTATAGGTTTTCATTTTCATTTATTATATCAATATATTTTGAAATGAAATTTCCCATTAGGTTTCATAAATCATCCATCTTTGCAGGTACCCATGACCCACTTCATAGTTTTTTAGGTATTTGTCATGTGTGTATTATAAATGGTCTAGAGAATGGGATTTGAAATTTCTATTTGGGAGATGAAATGTAATTATTAATTTTCTTTCATTTATTTTGAAATTTATAAAAAAAATTGAATAAGGAGAATTGAGTATGCAATGAAGTATTGATATTCAAATTTTTTGAGTGCTTTTAATTTTGAAAATGTCATAATTTTTAATTAATTTCAATAAAATAAATCATAAACTTCAATTACAGATTCTCCATTTTAAAAATCTAGGGAATATGATTTTCATTGAATAAATCTCCATCTATGAACTTTTTAATGATTTTTTATCATTGGTGTGATTTCCCCATGACAGATATATACTCTATTTTATCTCATTATTATGTGATTTGAATTTTGAGAAGTTCAGGATTTGGGTTTTTTTATTTCTATTTTTTTTCAAATTGCATGATTTTTTCCCTGTTAATGCATGATAAACATCAACTGTTAAAACTAATATTATATTATTTTAATCCCACTATAATGGTTGGTGAAAATTTATTCAAAGGTTACCAGTAACTATGCAGACTAATCCTACATTGTGTGATGCCTCATCCCTTTAGTCGCCACATGGTTAGAAGTAACCATGAAACCTAACCGTATGAGTGTTGCAGTTCTATTATAGTGTATTCTATATAATTGGTGACTAGCTTACTAAACCATTTGGCTAAACTATGAAATTATTCTAAAAAATAAAATTTGGAAATTTCAATTATTATCTTACATGAATTTATACCAACTTGGCCAGCTTTCTCCTTCCATATGGTTGATTCCTCTAAAATACTCAAGGGAGCTTCTTCTCTTCTATTTCTAAGGATCTATACCCATATCCCATGGAATCTAGGGGTATTTTTAGGTTAAATATATCTATTTAATTAATCTTTACCAATTTATTCTATATTTATTTTCACCTACAAACCCAAGCTACTATGGTCACATTGTATTTATATTTTCTCTGTCTAATCATGGGGGTTTTATTGTTTAGTTCATATAGTGGTAATTTTCTTCCCTGAGTTTACATCAACCATGGATGGTTATTTGATTCTATTGATTTATATATGTTTTTATGTGGAATACCTATTATTTTTCAAGTCTTTAGTTGAATTGATTGTTAAAACGCAATTCCCTGAAGAATATGGCTATACGTGATATCCTTAATGAGGGTGTCAATATTTTATATATCTTTTAATGTTTTATTCACCTTCCATAACGGTATTTCCATGAGTTTTAATTATTTATAAAAAAATTATTATGAATTCAACGTTGTTTTTGGAATTCCTGATAGGAATTTTTAAAGGATTTTATAGCCAAAAAAATTGTTTTGCATCTCATGTAATTTTTGAACGTGGATGACCACGTTTTCCAGGAGTTGTTTTAATGTAAGGGTGTGTGTGGAATCAGCTAAATTATATTGGAATTTATTTTATTATTCAAAATATATTATGTTTTGGATGATAATAATATGATTATTTGGATTTAGAAGAATATGATACTTATCAAATTATTTCCAAAGGGTTGATTACCAGAATTGTTTTGTTTTTTTTTTTGTATTTTCAAATGACACTTTTAAAGGAAAGCGTGAACTCTTACAAGTTTAGCCGATGAAACCCTTAAAAGGAAAGGCATCCCAGAAATAGACTATAAGAAACACCCCTCCCCAGCGATTACATCAATATGTCAGGCCTCCACCATTGCATGGCCACTCGGCAAGCGGTCCCGTACAGGGTTACACGGGCCTGGTACCAATAGCAAAATCCATACTCTCTTGTTCATCGAAATCGGAAAGGCCAAGCTATGGTGGATGCTTCCTGTTCTGGAACCTAATCTGAAGCCGATCCTTGAAGCTTGTCTAGAAGCCTTCACATTCCAAAGTCACAATATCACCAAAGACCAATCATGTTGTTGCAAACCATGTCTGTATGGGCCGACTTAAAATTTAAAAATCAAAATAAAAAAAGGATCACTGTTTTCACCCTGGAGCCACACATTAACCTTATCGAATGCTTTAAGTTGTCGATGAACATCACCGTGAGCGAACAGAGATGGAGCCACCACAAGACACCGGCGGTCGCTCACCCTCACATCCCGAAGCACCATGAAGCCACCACTCAGATCCACCCGAGAGAGAGTGGTAGAATCCTGGAGCAAAAGCAGAGGAATGCAGGACCAAATCCCTCAACGGAGCTGGTCTCCCCCCCCCCCCCCCCAAGTTAAAATTGTGAATTAGAAACCAAAAAGAGAAGCCCACAGCATGTCATGCATCCTGGAACACCCTACCGCCCACACAAACACATCCCAAAGCCGCTTTGGAAACCATCTCACCCAACCTACCTGGAAGGGAGCAATGTACCTGGAAGCTAGAGTAGGGTAAAAGTGGACGGACCTCCAGAAAGAGCCATGATGAAGCCAGAACCATCAACCCCATATAAAAAACCATTGTCAAACTAGCACTTCAAACAGTAAAAAAGATTCTTGGAATCAGCTTTCAGACCTCAAAACCACCAACAGAAATTCCCAGAACTAACCAGGAACTTCGAATCACAGGAATCAAACATCATTCGATCATCAACACACATTTGTAATGCCGCAACTGCAAAAACAAGACCATCCCAGCACCCAAAAGAGAAACCCTCACCGCAACTGCCTCTGAAGCTGAAACTCGCGTCCATCAGGAAGCGACCGAACCAGAATGAAAAATACCCACCTGTCATCACGCCACCGATAAGGATTCCATGATCCGAAGCCGAAAAAGCAGCACTTCCGGATCAGATTTTAGGATATTCAAATAGATCAGCTCGGGATTGTCCAGAGATGGATCAGACGTCATCCTCATCCTTGACATCGCAAACAAGAAACCCTCCGTCACTGAAGAAGTACCGGATCTGACGCTCTCCACCGAGGAACCGAGCCTTGCCGTGACTCCTCGCAAGCCGCAAGGATCAGAATGCCGCATGAAGAAACTGCAACGCTGCTCCAAGACCAGATCTGACCTCGCCACCACGAATGAAACTGAGCCTCGCCAACGTGACTCCTCACCGCCTCTTAAAAGTCGCACCTGAAGAGTCGGCCGAAGGCACCGCCATAACGGAGAAGGCGCTGCCACTACGGAGCAGACGCCGCCGCACGGAGGAAGCGCCACAGGCCCAGCAGAAGTCGATGACCGAGGAACTCTAGACGGAGGCGCGACTGAATCCGCGCCCCATGGAACTAATTCCTAAAGGGTTGATTGTTTTATATTTCTCCACGATTGTACTAAAGGCATTTTTATGCTTTTATATTTGTTGCTACACATTATGAAACACCAATTTTTGAACCCCAATATGCTATTCCTCATGAAATTTCATGTATTACATGGAATTAAAAGGATAATTGTTTGATATATGTGTAAATTGAAAATGAGTTATTTCTTTGAATGGTATGTGGAGGTGAGACGAGTAGTTTCTTTCCATGTGATATATTTGTCATATCTTGGCAACATGATTACTTGTTTCCTATCATATATTTGGTTTACGTCATGGTAACCCTGGGTAACTGACTCGGAGATCTAGATTGATCAACCACAAGTTTAGATTATGCATTTTTTAGTGTCCCTTTACCATGGTCTCTGGTTTTCTTGGGGAATTCCCCCGGAAATTATAGTTTAGAGTAATTTTCGATGTAATTTCTTTTCTAGGCTCACAACATATGACAATATTTGTTTTCACATGAGTATTCCTAGGGTCATCCCATTTAGTCCTAGTAAATTACCCAAGATTTATTTTATATTATATTATATGCACTTTTGATGATCTATATAATATATCTTCATATTATATTCTATTTACTCCGACCTTATTTTCATTGGGCTACTTGTTTCTCTTTTGTATGATACTATTTTAATTATAAAATATTTACTTGTATTTTTTACATTATTTTCTATTATATAATTCCTTCATTAATGGTTTAATAGACATTCCAAAAAAGTTTCAAAAGAAATATTTTTATAGAAATGTATTGAGAAGATAAAGAGTATCTATTTTTTATATTTTTAATAAACTTAGATGTATCTCTTTCAATGGTTGGAATGATTTATTCCAAAGGATTTTTGTCACTTCATGTTTTCCAATGTTGGGAAATACCTTCTTTGAAAGATAATTTTCATGTTACTTACATTCATTATATACAATTTCATGTTGAAATCAATTTTAAGATGTATTTAAAACTACCATTCTTGAAATTTGTTATTAATGAATTTTCATAAACTCTATGGTGAATTCCTAATGGAAAAGTGTAGTTCACGCACTACATAAACACCCTAGTGTGCATGATAGACTTATTTGATCGTTTAGGTATTTATATTATGATATTTAATTGGTTGATATGTTTATTGATCTCTTAATGGATTTTTGAGATATGGAGGTGATTTAAGGTCATGATGATGATGATCACTTTGTGGTTTGATTTTTACCATTTTTCTTGGGTTATTGGTACTAACCAAATCATCTTTCCCCTTTTATTTATTTATTTCTTCTTTTTTACTTATTCAATAAGTCTATTATTATTTTAAATTATGATTTAGGTTTGGGATATTTATACACCTTGTGCATTTTTGTTAGTGAATTTTATAAAAACCACTTATTTTATTGTTTAGTCTAGAATATGAACAATCCATTTTAGATTTATGGTATCAGTGCCATTATTGTTTATTTTTATAAGTAGTTGAAATCATTCCATGTTTCTATTTTGATAACCTCGACACATGTTATTGACCCATATCAATCAAGAACTTTCTTTAGGCCTTTTGGAAAGCTAACTTTTGGAGAATTAGCACGTTGACTAGGGACTATTTACTAAAAAATGGAATCAAATCCAAGTTTCTATATAGAGAGAGAAGGTATCAAGGAGATACGATTCTTAGAACTCAAGGTGTAGGAGACAAATTTCTTCTGTATCACTATCTTTTTGTAATGAAACATGAGTTACCATGGGTATTTAGGATGTAAGTTATGAATTCAATTTTTTTTTAATTATTGTCTTCTATATTAATTTTAATTTGATCTACACTGATATTATATGGGTTGTTTTGATTATTTTCATGTTTTAGGGTGGAAATTTTAGGAGAACCAATGTCAAAAATTCGGTGCATAGTTTGAAAAATTATCAGTAGACCAAGAATATGGTTATGAAGAAATTCTACATTCTATCACATAGTCTTAAAAACATACACTAATCCTTGTACAAATATAAATTAACTCTTATCTGGATATTTGATCTCCCAATAAATTTCCAATTGATTCTAAAGTTATTTTATTTTATTTTTGATGAATTAATAAGATGTTTTGTGATGTGTTAATGTTATAAAATTAAATCAGGTGTGATATTGCATATTATGAAACATTATTTTTTTTTATCAAGGATGATTTTCATATGGGAATGATTTTTATGAGATATTTTGGGTTTCATAATGAGGTTTTTATTGTAATTTTAATGGGATATATTTTCCTAGGGTTTATAAGGATTATTTAAAAAAAATGGGACATTACATCAATTTTTCTAAAAAGTGGTTGATTTTGTAATGGATTTTTGAAGTGTTTTGAAATAAAGGTATGTTTTATGACTTTTTTGCATTATTGATTTCATATTTTATTAAATATTATATTTTATTTCATAAAAAACTATAGGATGTATCTAAAAGTTTTTATAAGGTTTTTTTATTTTAAATAGAAATTTTTAATTCTCATGGGCTTAATGAATTGAATGTTGGTGGTTTTATAATGAATCTAAATACTTTTGAGATCTATTCGGGGATGTTAGAAAAAATTAATCATTGAAGGTATTCCAAAAAATGGAATATGTTTACAGAATACATATACTTATATAAAATTATTTATTAAATCAATGTCTAATTTTTTAGTGGAATGGGAAAATATTACGGTGTGATACACATGAATTTTATTTTATAGAGTTTGTGATTTTGAATTTCACCTTGTAAAATATATTTATTTTTTATTTTAATTCTTGAATGATATTTTAATTTGGTTTTATATTTTATGCAATTTAGATTATGCCTCCCAAAAATGCCTTAGTGAATCACAGGGAGTCTCTATGAAGGGATTATTCTCAATGTGGTCTTACCTTTCATTATATAATGATCCTTCTAGTTGTCTTATTTTCAAAGTCTCTAACAAGAGTGGCTGATATGAGTACATATTTACTAAAGTGATGATTTTGGGGATGAGTTGAGGTAGTAGGTCTCAAGAAGGAAAATGTTATTTATCTATTTATTTGGATAAATACCCTAAAATAGATGAAAACCACTTCCGAATATACATACAGAGGGCATTTTAACATATAATATATAATAACAATTACCCTCGATTAATATTTCTTTCATCAGTGATGATAATTATAATTTATGTTCTTCTCTTTTTGTATTTATGATAATGAACCCAATGAAGAATTCATCTAATTATATAATCACATGATCCAAGAATCATGGAATGTATCCATTGTAACTTTGGTTTCTAGAATTTAGGAACCAAACACCTTTCTATTTTCACAGTTGATTGAAAAAAAATTACTTCTGGCTCGGAGAATTATTTACCTAGTTCTTTTAGTTTTAGAGGGAGCTAGGGGATCATTGTAACACCCTGACCCCAGTTACCCAGATTCGGTGCATTATTACATAACATTGGCATGATCACAAAAGATCAAGTCTCGAAAGACCGATTAGTTTAGTAGCCTTGGAATCACTAGATACATTCATAAAGTTTAAATTACATCATAAAATGAAAACTACAACAACATAGTCTCCATAGTCCACACTCATATCCCCTCATACTATCCCTGCAGATCATTCATAAAATACGTCTTCACATCCTGGGAAAAATAAAACATAGATAGGGGTGAGCTCAAATGCCCAGTAAGGATAACAATATAGCAAAAAATTTCATAAATAAGAATAAACATTCAAGGAAATGTATAACTAAAACAAAAGCCTTTTAAACTTGAACTTCAACATAATATGACAGAAATAAAATGAAATAATGCCATTTACTTATTCACATGGATATTCTACTATTCGAATAGTAACATACAATATCAATAACCACTTTCATAATGATGGAATGCATAATGCCAAACTATCATAACCACATAGTCAAGGCCTTGTGCCAAGACTACAAATAAGATTTTGTCAAGGCCTTGTGCCAAGACACGAGTTTGTCTCATGAGACCTACCGATGCATCGAGGAGCTATAGTGGGCTCCACCCGTCACTTATTAAGTCCAATGCATTCTTTATATGAATAGGTTTAAACATAACAAAAACATTCGTATTAAAAATAGCATACAAAATTTCAATACTTTCTCCATAAACAATGAATGGTATAAAAATAATGCATCCACAGTCAAACATTTCACAAAACCTTCAATGCAATATAGAAGTTTTGTATCATAATAAATCAACTTCAAATACGCTTAAAATCCATCAAAGGATGTTGACATAGATGAAATCAAAACTATTTGAGAGAAATATATCTTTTTTTGAAATCATTTAAAAGTCACATAATTATAAAATAAAACATTTACTTTAAAAATATTTTTATAATATTGTAAGGGAAGCTTTGATGATTTTATAACGGCGGAAAATAGTCGCACCCACCGTATAAGTTAAAAAACACATTCTTACCTTAATTCTGTCGAAAAGGTTAAAAAGGACCTTGTTTGGAAAACGGCGGAAATATTCCTTTATAAACTTCTTATAAAAAGTAAAACAAGGGTACAAATGAATTTAACCCATATTTTGTAAAATAGTAAGAATGATTTGAAATACATTTTTAAGAAACATTGATGTGGATGATAAAAAGGTCTCAGTAGATAATTACTTATAAACAACCTCGGATAATGAAGAGATTGTGAAATAAACCCTTACCTTGTACTTTTACTTGGTTGAGGGTAGGTTAACCTCCTTTATAATGGTGAAATAATTGTTATTAAATTATACAATAATCATATACATTAATATGATATCATATATGATCTTTTAACATTACTTTGTTAATAATATCTTAGTATTATTGTCATTTCGGGCGTTAACTTACTCTTTTTCTTTTATATGTTTTGTTACATAAGTCGTGTTTGTTATGGATAGGTTGTATCTTATTCATATAAAGGATGATATAAAGTTCTTAAAAAATATTTTTAATCATAAAATTAGAATTAGACTTTCATGGATACGATGTGGAATGAATCTCATCGCGTTCGTGGAGACGGTAGTCCGTACGTACGCACGAGCGATAATATCATTATTTTGATATTAAAATAATATATAAATGGATGGTATATCATATATACAGAATAATTATCATGTTATATTTATTATTTACATCAATTAAACATCATTATCATACCCATCAAAACAATAAAGTTTTGAATAACAATTACACCACGACGTGGAGACGGTAAGTCGTACATACGCATGTATTGTGACATGTCATTCAAAGGATGGATAGAATAATGAATATGGATGTACCATATTTATAATGAAATTATAGAATATATAAGATACTGGAGTTATTATTTTATAATGTAAATAACAAAGAAATGATAAGCTGAAGAAGAAAGGAACTTGAACGAGGGTGGTGAAAACACTGCCTCTTCTTCAGGTTCTTCCTTTTGATTTGATCAAAAGGGCTCCCTAGGTTGGCTTTCTGATGAAACTAAGGCCTATAGGTTGAATAAAGGGAAGTTGAGAGAATATTTGGGTAGGTTTTGGCCGAACCAAAATGATTTGAAGGTGTGAAATAGAGAGAAGGGGGAGTTCCCTTTTATAAGAGGGGTGAGGGGCACCTTAGGAAAAGCTAGAAATATTATTTTCTAATAAATTAATATTCAGTTTATAATGGCTCCAAAGTTGATTATTTAAATTTTAAGGTGGGTATGGGTCAAAATACTTTCAACCAATATATTTTAGGCAGGTTTGGGTCACTATATTAACCTTAACATTTATATTTAACCCTTAGTTAAATAGTTTGACATTTACCATGTCTCTTTGTATTTTTATATTATATAGTTAATAAACTTACTATATACTTCTAAGAGACCCCCAAGTGGTCAATTAATGATACAACTATCATTATATAAGTCCTTTGTCCTAACCTTATATTTTTAGGAATATAATATCAATTAATAATATAATATTTGTTTTAAAAACTCTTTTATGTCAATTTTGACACTATTGGGTATTTTGTTTTTGATATTTTCATAACAGCTTTATTACTTCGAATAAAATTTATATAACCAATAATAATATGTCATATTAAAATATAAAATTAGCGGAATTCATAAAAATTCTCAAATTACATTTATTTTAATATTTATAATATCAATTATTTTAATATTTCATTAATTAGGTAATTAATGCATCACCATTGTGTCATAAATAAATTAAAGAATTTAATGTCTAAAAATTATAAATAAAATACCATTATGTAGGAAATATTTTTAGATTTATAATTAATATTTACAATTGAATTTATCTTATGTATAACCCTATATTAAAAATGTTTTAGTTATTAAACTTTGATTTTATCTCTTTTAACTCTTCTTTGAATTAAATAATAATAAATGTCCTAATCTAATCCAAGTGGACCTAAATGATAATATTTTATTCCTAAGGTTGTTTTTGGTCGAGATACACTTTTCCAGTAGAATTAGGACATGTGTTATGGTAATATTAATATCATTTTTACCCTTAATTACCCTATTTACTTTTAACCGTAGTAAATAAAAGTAAAAAGTTACTATTCACCAAAAATTATTTTTATCTTATTGAACCACATTTAATTCCTTGATATTAACCATGTCTCTCTGATTTTCAAAATTCCACTCATAGAAGTGGTAAAATTAAGTTTTATCTGAATTTCCAAATTCTCCTAGAAGGTGGGTAAAAGACGATGAAAAGTTCAATAAAATTTTTATATATCTAAAATTATTCTAAACTAACTCCAATGAATTACATTGAACTTATATAGGTATTATGTATATATTTTTACCTCAATTAAATTTAAATAAAATAATTAATTATTTAAATAAAAATTCGCTTTTACACTAGAACTCGTTGTTTTTTTCACTATTTATCAAAAATTGAATGTTTTCAGAAAAATACCAAAAATTAACCCTAAGCTAATTTCTATATTCCTAATCCAAAAATGAAGTCCATTTTGAAAGATAAAATTTATAAATTTCAAAAAGTGGGTATTACTATTCATAACGACTAGTTTGATTGGTTGTGGTGTATGTTAGAACTCGAAGCTGCATACAACAGACCCTACTGTATTATTCAAAGAGAAGCATACCATGGAAGCTTGGGGTGTTACATTCTCCCCTCCTTCAAATAATTTCATCCTCGAAATTTCTAGAATACTACCGCATGAAAAGACTTGGGTGGTTCTTCATTATAAGTTCCTCGGGTTCCCACGTTGCCTCTTCCATATTATGGTTTCTCTATAGAACTTTTACCAGAAGAGTCATCCAGTGTCTCAGCACTTGTTATCTTGTATCAAGAATCCTGAAGGGCTCTTCGCAATAAGACAGATCATATTTCAGTTCTAATTCCTCGTTAGTGAGTACATGCATTGGATCAGGCATGTATTTTCTCAACAGTGATACGTGGAACACATCGTGAACATTGGTGAGACTTAGCGGCATTTCCAAACAGTAAGCTACAACCCCAATTCATTCTAGAATTTTGAATGGTCCAATGTACCTGGGACTCAGTTTACCTTTCTTATCGAAATGTATAACTCCCTTCCATGGAGATACCTTCAAGAAAACATGATCTCCTACCTGAAATTCCAAATCCTTCCTTCGGTTATCGGCATAGCTCTTCTGCCTACTTTGAGCTACTTTGATGTGGTTTTGGATTACTGTCACCTTTTCAATCGTTTCCTCCACTAGTTCTGGGCCTACGAGTTTTCTTTCACCAACGTCATCCCAATAGGTTGGTGTGCGACATCTATTTCCATATAATGCTTCATATGGTGCCATCTGAATACTTGAATGGAAGCTATTGTTATAGGAAAATTCTACTAGAGGTAAATATTGATCCCACATACCCTGAATGTCAAGTGATCATGATCTCAACATGTCTTCTAAGGTTTGAATAGTCCGTTATGATTGTCCATCAGTTTGGGGGTGGTAGGCAGTGCTCAAATGAAGTTTAGTATCCAGGGATTTCTGAAGACTTTTCCAGAATCTTGAAGTGAAATGTGGATCATGATCAGAAACAATCGATATGGGTACTCCATGAAGTCTCACAACTTCATTAATATATAGTCTTTCTAGATGTTCGAGTGGTAAATCCTCCCTTATAGCAAGAAAATATGCTGACTTGGTAAGACGATCAACAATAACCCATATTGCATCGTTCCTTCTAGGAGTCTTTGGTATCCCCATGATAAAGTCCATCGTAATATTGTCCCATTTCCACTCTGGTATGGGAATAGGTTGCATGAATCCTCCAGGCTATTTCCTTACAGCTTTCACTTGTTGACAAACCATACATCTTGACAAAAAATCAGAAATCTCCCTCTTCATGTTATCCCACCAAAAATGTTCCTTTAAATCTCTATACATTTTGGTGCTCCCATGGTGTATAGAGAAATTGGAACTATGAGCATCGTCCAACAATTCCATTTTTAGATCAGGTATATTGGGAACACAAAGTCTCTTCCCAAATTTCAAAATTCCATCTTTATACACAAAGTCACTCAATCTCTCATCATTCACAGCTTTAATCTTATTTTGAAACTCTTCATCATCGGTCTGAGAACTCTTTATCCTTTCTAGTAAAGATGGTTTGAAAACCATTCGAAAAATCATTGATGTTTCACCTTCCATGGTGATTCCTATATCCATCTTTACTAAATCCATAAAAATAGGATCCCTTTCAACTCCCATCTTGTTCAAAACTCCACGATCCTTTCTGCTCAAAGCATCTTCCACCTTATTTTCCTTCCCTGGGTGGTAGTGTATCGTGTAATCATAATAATTTAGTAGTTCAAGCCATCGATTTTGCCTCATGTTGAGTTCTTTCTGTGAGAAAATGTACTTCAAACTCTTGTTAT
Organism: Viscum album; assembly: GCA_963277665.1. Taxonomy (NCBI): domain Eukaryota; kingdom Viridiplantae; phylum Streptophyta; class Magnoliopsida; order Santalales; family Viscaceae; genus Viscum; species Viscum album. The sequence goes on along the minus strand of OY728120.1, from coordinate 2,042,376,254 downwards.
CGGTATATATCTCACATTTTTCACCATAGAGATAATGTCTCCATATCTTCAAAGAAAAAATTACAGCAGCTAACTCAAGATCATGAGTAGGATAGTTTTTCTCATGAATTTTCAGTTGTCGTGATGCATAGGCAATAACCCTATCATTCTGCATAAGGACACAACCAAATCCTTTCCTTAAAGCATCACTATAAATAAGAAACCCATCATTCCCCGATGGTAGAGTCAATATAGGAGCATTGTCTAATATTCTCTTAAGTTCTTCAAAACATTCTTCACACTCTTTTGTCCAAACAAATTTAACCCCTTTACGTGTGAGCTTTGTTAATGGGTTAGCCAATCGGGTAAAATTCTGGACGAAATGTTGATAATAACCTGCTAAACCAATAAAACTGCATACCTCAGTTATACTCATTGGTGATGGCCATTCTTGGATTGCCTTGGTCTTATAAGGATCAACAGAGATTCTATCCTTAGAGATAATATGGCCAATAAAAGAGATCTCTGAAAGCCAAAATTCACACTTGCTAAACTTCCCATATAATTCATGTCTTCTCAGAGTCTTCTGGATAATGCGTAAGTGATTTTCATGGTCTTAGTAGCTTTTGGAATATACCAAGATATCATCAATAAATACCACTACAAAATCATAGAGATATTTCTTGAAAACTATGTTCATTAGATCCATGAAAACAGAGGGTGCATTAGTCATCCCAAAAGGCATTAATGTAAACTCATAATGCCCGTACCTGGTTCGAAATGTTGTCTTCGGAATGTCTTCCTTCTTCACACACAACTGATGATATCCATATCGAAGGTCAATCTTTGAAAAGTATTGAGATCCATGTAGTTGGTCAAATAAATCATCAATGCGAGGTAAGGGATACTTGTTCTTTATTGTTATAGCATTGATCACCCTGTAGTCGATGCATAAACTCATAGATCCATCTTTATTTTTAACAAAAAGAACAGGGGATCCCCATAGAGAAACGCTAGGGAGAATAAATCCCTTATTACTCAATTCCTCTAGTTGTTTCTTTAGTTCTACTAATTCCACAGTGTCCATTCTATAAGGGGTCTTCAATATGGGCCTTGATACAGGAATTAAATCAATGGAAAACTCAACTTCTCATTCTGGAGGATGTCCAGGTAAATCTTCCGGAAACACATCTACATATTCTTTCACAATAGGTACATCATCTATTTGAACATTCCGTTACTCAACCACAATTATTTCATTATCTTCCTCCCCAATAATTGAATTTAGTTGAGCTACTAGGGGTGGATCTAGATAAGAATTTGGTGGTGATGATTCTACACTAAAGATAAGGTTCTCCTTATCATTATCATTAAAAATCGTAACCTCCTTCTTCTTACAATAAATCTTCACATCGTGGTCCTAAAGCCAATCCATACCGAGTATTATATAAAATTCAATCATAGGTATGACAATGAGATCCAACTAACAACTCCCTTGTTAAATAAAATTGGAAATATCTAATTTTCTTAGTAAACTGGGAATATATGAAACAATGTGATGATACAGAATCAAATAATGCATTTTCTAAACTTGAGGAAACCATTAAATTACCTGCCACCACATCTTTCAGAGATTCTATCTCAGCAGTAGTGATAGCATAAGATTATCCTTGATCCCTTGGTCTTTTTTGAGGAAAGTTCCCCTGATTCTTAGGACATTCATTTGCATAATGTCCCATCTTCCTGCAGTTGTCGCATTGAACATCGGTAGCTTCTTTCTTCCCCTTGAAATCACGAGCTTGGTGGCCTTTTTCACCACACTTGTAACAGACTCCCATTCCATTCAAGCAAGTACCAGGGTGTTTCTTCCCACATTTACTACAAGATAGATATTCAACTTTTCCCTTATTCCCCTTATTTCCATTTCCAGAGTGATCAGCCGATCTCTTCTTCTCTTGTTTTTCTTTAAAGTCGTAAGACTTAGAGAATTCCTTTTCTGTCTTGATAGAAAATGAGACAATGTCTTCGTATGACGAGAAAGATTGTGAGACTAATGCTCGACAGAGAAATGATTTTAACCCATAAAATAAACGATAAATCTTACTTCTTGGGTTACGTATATAATCTGCATCATACCTTTCTAACCTTGTAAAGTTAGCCTCATACTTTGTGACATTCTCATCCTCATTTTGTCTCAGACTTAGAAATTGCCTTTCCATATCTTCTCGATGGTCACGAGGAAAGTATTTTTCTAAAAATAGATCTTTGAACTACCTCCATTCCATATTTTATACTTCATCATCTTCCTTCGTGTTTTGAATCAATGGCCACCATTGATCAGCATCTCTAGTGAGGCGGTAAACTGCCATGATAACTTTTTCCCTTTCACTACTCCCCAAAGCCTGAAATATTTTCTCTAGGGAACTTATCCATTTCTCAGCTACCAATGGATTTGTACTCCAATTGAATGTTGGTGGCTGTTGCCTCATGAAGTGATCTAACATTGATCCTCCACGCTGCGGATTAGTGTGCTCCATACAGGTAAGGTTATTATTCATAACCTGAGTGAGTTGTCTCAGTATGGCGATTAGCTGATCAGCACCAGTTGTATCACTAGCTCCACTATAATTATCTTGATCAGGAGGGAAATCCTTACATGAAGTGTGTGCATTGATACGGTTTGCATTTCTTCCACTAGGTGCCATTTCTAAACAATGGCATGCACTAGATTAGTTTATGAATCACAGTACATAATTCCATACTTGTAAAACACTTAAAATAAGTTGAATAGTTTATGGATATAACCCATAATCATAAAAATGTTTTCTTTGAGGATGTATATACTCATAAACCCTTCATAATGGTTTGTAAAGAAAATGAGAATTATCTTAAGCATATCCCCCGGGAGTGTCGTAAAAAAGAGTGCAGCAAGGCCCGTTGTCGTGCACCAGTTCCCATTCGAGTCTAGCTCAAAGCAACGTTTTTGGGTTTTACCCCTAGGTACATCTGTACCAGAGCTGCCTCTACCTTCTCGTATCCAGACAGGGATATATTGCTTGGAAAACTCACAAAATCTCTACAATACCAAAATTCTAGGAAGTTCTTCTATACTAGTCCTAAAAGTCCATCTTAGGTCTATGTGCTCTAATAAGAGTTTATCTAAATCTAGCTCCCAAGGTTTGTACTAAACATCCTATGATACTAACTGTAACGCCCCTACCCCAATTACCCAGAGTCGGTGCATTATTACATAACATTGGCATGATCACAAAAGATCAAGTCTCAAAAGACCAATTAGTTTAGTAGCCTTGGAAACACTAGATACATTCATAATGTTTACATTACATCATAAAATGAAAACTACAACAACATAGTCTCCATAGTCCACACTCATATCCCCTCATACTATCCCTGCAGGTCACTCATAAAATACTTCTTCACATCCTGGGAAAAATAAAACATAGAAAGGGGTGAGATCAAATGCCCAGTAAGGATAACAATATAGCAGAAACTTTCATAAATAAGCATAAACATTTAACGCAATTTATAACTAAAACAAAAGTCTTTTAAAATTGAACTTCAGCATAATATGGCAGAAATAAAAAGAAATAATTCCATTTACTTATTCACATGGATATTCTACTAGTCGAATAATCACATTCAATATCAATAACCACTTTCATAATGATGGAATGCATAATGCCAGAATATCATAACCACATAGTCAAGGCCTTGTGCCAAGACTACAAATAAAATTTTTTCAAGGACTTGTGCCAAGACACCAGTTTGTCTCATGAGACCTACCGATGCATCGAGAAGCTATAGCGGGCTCCACCCATCACTTATTAAGTCCAATGCATTCATCATATGAACAGGTTTAAACATAACATAAACATTCGTATTAAAACTAGCATATGAAATGTCAATACTTTCTCCATAAACAATGAATGGTATAAAAATAACACATCCACAGTCAAACATATCAAAAAACCTTTAATACAATATGGATGTTTTGTATCATAATAAATAAACTTCAAATAAGCTTAAAATCCATCAAAGGATATTGACATAAATGAAATCAAAACTATTTGAGAGAAATATATCTTTTTTTGAAATAATTTAAAAGTCACATAATTATAAAATAAAACATTTAATTTCAAAATATTCTTATAATCTTGTAAGGGAAGATTTGACGATTTTATAACGGTGGAAAATAGTCGCACCTGCCGTATAAGTTAAAAAAGACATTCTTACCTTAATTCTGTCGAAAAGGTTAAAAAAGACCTTGTTTGGAAAATGACGGAAAGATTATTTTATAAAATTCTTATAAAAAGTCAAACAAGGGTATAAATGACTTTAACCCATATTCTGTAAAATAGTAATAATGATTTGAAATAAATTTTTAAGAAACATGGATGTGGATGATAAAGAGGCCCCAGTAAATAATTACGTATAAACAACCTTAGATAATGAAGAGATTGTGAAATAAACCCTTACCTTGTACTTTTCCTTGGTTGAGGGTAGGTTAACCTCCTATATAATGGTGAAATTATTGTTATTAAATAATACAAGAATCATATACATTAATATGATATCATATATGATCTTTTAATATTGCTTTGTTAATAATATCTTAGTATTATCGTCGTTTCAGGTGTTAACTTACTCATTTTATTTTATATGTTTTGATACATAAGTCGTGTTTGTTATGGATAGGTCATATCTTATTCATATACAGGATGATATCAAGTCCTTAAACATTATTTTTAATCATCAAATGAAAATTATACTTGCATGGATACGATGGGGAATGAATCTCATCACATTCGTGGAGACGGTAGTCCGTACGTATGCATGAGCGATAATATCATTCTTTTGATATTAAAATAATATATAAATGGATGGTATATCATATATAAAGAATAATTATCATGTTATATTTATTACTTACATAAATTACACATCATTATCATACCCATCAAAATAATAATGTTTTGAATAACAATTACACCACGACGTGGAGACGGTAAGCCGTACGTACGCACGTATGGTGACATGTCATTCAAAGGATGGAAAAAATAATGAATATGGATGTAAAATATTTATAATGACATAATAGTATATATAAGATACTGGATTAATTATTTTATAATGGAAATAAAAAAGAAAGAATAAGTTGAAGAAGAAAGGAACTTGAAAGAGGGTGGTGAAAACATTACCTCTTCTCTGGGTTCTTCCTTTTAATTTGATGAAAAGGGATCCTTAGGTTGGATTTCTTATTTAACTAAGGCCTCTAGGTTGAATTTAGGGGAGTTGAGAGAATATTTGGGTAGGTTTTGGCCGAACCAAAAGGCTTTAAAGGTGTGAATTAGATTGAAGGGGGAGTTCCCTTTTATAAGAGGGGTGAGGGGCACCTTAGGAAAAGCTAGAAATATTATATTATAATAAATTCATATTCGGTTTCTAATGGCTCCAAAGTGTATTATTTAAAGTTTAAGGTTGGGATGAGTCTAAATCCCTTCAACCAATAGATTTTAGACAGGTTTGGGTCACTATATTAACCTTATCATTTATATTTAACCATTAGTTAAATTGTTTTGCATTTACCATGTCTCTTTGTATTTTTATATTATATAGTTAATAAACTTACTATATACTTCCAAGAGACCCCCAAGTTGTCCATTAATAATACACATATAATTATATAAGTCCTTTGGCTGAATATTAGATTTTTAGGAATAGAATATCAATTAATAATATAATATTTGTTTTAAAAACTATTTTATGTCAATTTTGACACTATTGGGTATTTTGTTTTAGATAATTTCATAACAGAATTATTACTTCAAATAAAATTTATATAAACAATCCTAATATGTCATATTAACCTATAAAATTAGTGTAATTCATAAAAAGTCTCAAATTACATTTATTTTGATATTTATAATATCAATTATTTTAATATTTCATTAATTAGGTAATTACTGTATCACCATTGTTTCATAAATAAATTAAATTATTTAATGTCTAGAAATTATAAATAAAATACCATTATGTAGGAAACCTTTATATATTTATAATGAATATTTATAATCGAATTTATCTTATGTATAACCCTATATTAAAAATGTTTTAGTTATTGAACTTTGATTTTATCTCTTTTAACTCTTCTTTGAATTAAATAATAATAAATGTCCTAATCTAATCCAGGTGGACCTAAATGATAATATTTTATTCTAAGGTTGTTTTTGGTCGATATACACTTGTCCAATAGAATTAGGACATTTTTAGGGTAATATTAATATCTTTTTTACCCTTAATTACCCTATTTACTTTTAACCATGGTAAATAAAAGTAAAAAGTTACTCTTCAACAAAAATTATTTTTATCTTATTGAACCAAATTTTACTCCTTGATATTAACAGTGTCTCTTGGATTTTTGAAATTCCACTCACAGAAGTGGTAAAATTAAGTTTTATGTGAATTTCCAAATTCTCCTAGGAGGTGGGTAAAAGACGATGAAAAGTTCAATAAAATTTTTATATATCTAAAATTATTCTAAACTAACTCCAATGAATTACATTGAACTTATATCGGTATTATGTATATATTTTGACCTCAATTAAATTTAAATAAAATAAATAATTATTTAAATAAAAATTCGGTTTTAAACTATAACTCAGTGTTTTTTTCACTATTCATCAAAAATTGAATGTTTTTAGAAAAATACCAAAAATTCACCCTAAGCTAATTTAGATATTACGAATCCAAAAATGAAGTCCATTTTGAAAGATAAAATTTATAAAATTTCAAAAAGAGGGTATTACTATTCATAACGCCTAGTTTGATTGGTTGTGGTGTGTGTTAGAACTCAAAGTTGCGTACAACACACGCTACTATATTATTCAAAGAGAAGAGTATCGTGGAAGCTTGGGGTGTTACAATCATCTATCATTACTGATGTAACGACCCATCCCCTGGGGCCCATGTTGTAACTACCCCAAGCCTGCCTTCCATAGGCCAGGGGCTGGCGAATAGAACCAAAGGCGTAAATCCCGATAACTGGGAAGGCATTACCTTTATAAAAGTAAACAAAACACCACATAGTACAAGCGGAAGTAATACACTAAGTACAAAAGAAGTGATGAAAATTAAATGGGCCAGAATACAAACCCAACCGAAAGTACAGCTACAACTGAACGAAAGTACAACAGGAAATACAAGCAGCTGGAAGAAAAGAAGCATCTCCTAGGTCGTCCACCTCGGATCCTACCTGAAGGGTAGGTACCGATAGCGCAACTCCTGGATCGTCCCCCACGGATCCTACCTGAAGGGTAGGTACAAATAGCCTCCACAACGCTCTCGCCCTTCAACCTCCTCCGAGTATCGTCTCTTCATGAAGTCCACCTCCGGATACTGACTCGCCGTGAGGTCCACCTCTAGGTACCATCCAGTCCTCAAACACTCGGCCTCTATCAGCGCTGCCCGTCGTCTGCAACCAACACAACGATGTGCGGGCATAGCCCGTGTAGGGGTGAGTATTCGATACTCAGTAGGGACCCCGAGACCCTCAAGGTCTCACTAAACCCAACAAGGATAACCACAAAGAAGGATCTCAACAGATAACCCTTACTTTGTCATACACCCATACTTATACCTAAGTTATCAAGTAACCCATCTCAATCAAGAGGAAGCACAAAGGTTATGAAATCAACGGATAACCACTACCTAAGTATATGCCCATACATATACCTGAGTTATCAAGTGTCCCATCTCAATCATAAGGTAAACACAAAGGTCATAGACTCAGATCAAACCAGGATTTTCATTATCGAAACCGTAACTGCTGAAAAGCTCCGTCTCTGATTGGTACAATGATCCTGTCATGACTCCGAGGTACTGCTCACTAACCTCAAACTACTGAGGTACTCCTCCTGTCGAGTACCGCGGGTCTGTTGCCAACTATCGGGCACTCCATCCGCTGAGGGTCTACCGCCAAATAGCGGTCGCTCTCCCTAATAGCCTACAGAGGTACTCCTCCTGTCGAGTACCGTGGGTCTGCGGCCAACTACCGGGCGCTCCGTCCGCTGTGGGTCTGTCGCCAAATACCGGGCGCTCCATCCACTGGGCTAGTCGACTCACTCCAAGTCGAGTCGGTCAAACAGTCGTCAGGTCTCAGCTGGCTACACGGTCTCCGTACTCCGTATGCTCATCTCCGGGAGGGTCCGATCCACGAGCTACAGGTCGATACTCCAAGTATCACAAAGTTCCACAAAGAAGTATCTCAAAGTACCCGCCTCGTCATAGGGGTCTCAATGCAACAGACGACGCGTCAATCAGACGCCCGATCTGTGAGTTATTAGCATTTTCGTCCCAGTGGCCCGGTTGGTTTCATGTGAGAACCAACCCAGCCATATGTCAACTATACCCCGAACTCTCATAGGGTATACTCATAGGGACCGTTTCTCAACGTGATAACCAATTCCACTGACGGTTCGTCAAACGGACGTCCGGTCTAAAAGTTATCAGCTTTTCCGTTCCAGGGGCCCGGTTGGATTTCGGGTTCAACCCAACCTGGACACTATCCAACTGCATCCAAACCTCAGGTGAAGTATGCCAAAAGTTCCATCTCATGAAGATGAATCCAACAGGGTCGACGACACATCAATCGGACGTCCGGAGCTCACGTTATAAGTGTTTCTGATCCGAGGGCCCGGTTGGTTTCAGGTTCGAACCAACCCGTCCGTACACAAAGTTCTCCTAAACCTTGAGTGTAATATACCACAACGACCGTCTCTATCCAAGGATCGCATCGCAACTAACGGTGCGTCGATCGGAGGTCCGTAGCCCAAGTTATGAGCTTTTAAGCGAACCTGTCCAGTTTTAGGGGGTTTCGGGCCCGAACCGACCCGGCCGGAGACCCCCTAGGTCGGCCCGAACCGGGTCGACCCAACCCGGGTCCGGGTCCAGCCCACTAAGGTGCGGACCGGCCCGGCTGGCGTGGCCTGGCCCAGCCGGCGTGGGCGGCCAGACCCGGTGCGGCCGGTCTCGCCGGTGCGGCCGGTGCGGGCCGGCAGGGGCGCCGCGCGCGTCGCTTGAGTGCGGAAGGGAGGGAAACGCCACCCCCTTCGATGAAATGATGGACCTGCGGGCGGTCCTCCCAGCAGCGCTGACCGGGGGTTTGACCCCCGGTATTTCCGGATCTGGCCAGCCAACGCACTCCACGCGGGACCAGTTGGTCCCGCCCTCCAGAACTGGCGGCCGGCGGCTCCGGCCTCCCTCCCTAGCACCGCTGCGCCCCTCCGCCATGGCCCCGCTCTGGCCGCGGCCTCCTCGTGGTTCTTTGGCGTGGTGCGACGGCACTACGCCCCTTCGCTGCGGCCCGAATCCTGTCGCGGCTTCGTTCGGCCTCAACGGTGCGGCGCGTCGGCGCCGCGCTTCTTCGCCGCATTTCTCCTTGTTTCTGCGTGGTGCGACGGCACCGCGTCGCTTCCATTTCAATCCACGAAGATAACCATCAAAATAAAATTGGGGAGGAGGTTCGACCGTGTTTGTGCGGTCCGACCCCCTCCGTTATTTTAATAACAGGTGGCCAATATTATCTAAGAACGTCCAAATAAAATCCGAACGTAAAGACAAAACCCCTACCTGGATATTTGACGTCGCACATCGGGTGTCACGGAGAATGGTGTCGCGGGGGTCGGACGTAGATTCCGTGGACGTCGGGGTGTGTCCGAGGAGGAAACAATGTCTTCTCACTTATTTCGGTGATGAAGAAGGAAGGTACGTTGTCGTTGGCGATGATCACCGCGGTTGGCGACTTCTCCCTTGTCGTGGAGGAAGAAGAAGACGGAAGAATCCGGGTCGCCGAGTGGTTCTAATTTGAGGGGTCGATGTTCTTCGTCAGAGAAGAACCATTCTTCACGGAGAGGATGATGTTCTTCCACCCAAGAGGAACTTTCTCCTTTTACAAAAGAGCTCTTTCCATTTTCTCCCCACACAAAATGTGTCAATGTAAAATAATAGGTTCAATTAATAAATTAAGGTATGTGTTGGCGAGAGTTAAGGGAGAGAGAGAGGAAATGGAAGGTTACTCAATTTAAGATGAGTTACAAAATTAAAGAGGGGGGTTTTAAGTAGTTTTGGGGAAAATGAAAAGGTGGGGGCTCGTGTGGCCCCCACCTCACCTTTAATCCTCTCATGGGTAGTTAGGGGCTTGTGGGTCCCACCCTAACTACCCCATGTTGGATATAACCACTAGGATAAAGAATTAATAAAAAATTATTCCACAATTTTTTTATTCAATTCTTTATTAATCCACAAATTTTTAACAAATCCTCCCGAGCAAACACATCTTCGGTAATGGTCCTCTTAAGCAATTACCGGTGCTGCGGTTTCATCAGTGCCCCCAGATTTTGATTCCGAGCACCAGATTAAAAGTTAGAAAAACCTGCTCATTCGTTCATTGAACGTACCCGAGCTAAACTTCAAAAATTGATTCTGGGCACACCGGGCCTCGGAATAAGGCGCCGTCAGAAACTATGTTCTTGTAAAATCTCAAAGAAATTAAGAAAAAAATTTCCTTGAAATTTCTGGGTCTTTACATTACTCCCACCTCAGGGATTTACGTCCCCACAAAGCTTTAACACAAACTAGGGATATAAAAGTGGTACAGAGCATGCATCTGAGCCTTCTGATCCCATGTGCTCTCCTGGAGGTTCCCATGCTGCCAAAGAAAGCACACAAGAGGAATCGGCTATCCTCGTAGGATCCGCTCCTATCGATCCTCAACCTCTACTGGAACCCCGCAAAAGTCACCCCATCGCCAAAGTCCAACTCCCCATGGTCGATGATATTCGAAGGGTCATGCTCGTATCTCCTCAGCTGAGATACATTGAAGTCATCGTGCACCTGGTGCAACTGAGGTGGATGGGTCAAACGGTAAGCCACCTCGCCTACCCTGCTGAGGACCTGAAAAGGTCCGCTGAACTCGGAGATTATTTTCCGCCTCGACCACATCTCCATAGACCTCATCAAGGTGAGACCCATAAGAAAACGTGGTCGCCATCCTCAAATTACAGTGGTCCTGTCTCCTATAAACATATGATTTCTGCCTACTCTGTGCAGTCTTCATCCGCTCCTAGATGACCTGGACCTTCTCTGTCGTGTCCTGTACCATCTCTGGTCCCACAAGAGCTGCTAAGATTTCTTCTTTTCCGATAGGAGAAATCTGGTCTCATCCCCTGGATGAACCACGTTCTTTGCCTAATACAGTCAATCTGGACATGAATGATGCATTCATGCCATGGACGTCGTCGTAAGGCCTCGATGTTACTACCAAGAGATCCAACTATCACTCTCGCCTCTAAGGGTTGAGTCACACTGTCGGCATTAGCATGAGTTCACTGGGTCTCTTCCAGTAGGAATCTTGAAAGTGAGGGTCAAGTCAACCGTTTAAACCGGAACCTCTTAGTACACAAAAAAATAAGGACGCAAATGTCACAAGGAAAAGTGTCTTTTATTACTGCATCTCAAAGTACAAAGACACACAACAATGAAAACAAGGAAACTAGAAGCACCAAGATCAAAGGTCCCATGCATGGAACTAGTCCCACTCTTTTCCTCCAGCTTCCGGAGCTCCATAGTCGTATGCTTCTGCTACCTAAAGCTGATCTCTCCCATGTCCACCTGTTCCCTGCGATCGGGGTGGAACTCTTGGTGGTGGTGGTGGAAACACCTCAAAGCGTCGTCCACCTCTAGCTACACAGCCAGCTCCCCTGCCTCAGTCTTCTGCTCCTTGTGGTCCGCCCTGATCGAACCTCTACCTCTGTCTAACGGGTTCTTCATCTATCTGTTGATCATCTGTATGGCGGGTCAGACAGTCACGTACCATGTGACCAAGCCCGCCGCAGGAGTAAGACTGCCCACTCTTGGCATGACTGGCTCTGACTCCACCCCGTTTTCCACACACAACTGAACCTAAGTCATGCAGTTGGCCAGCTGTAGGTCTGGTCCTCTTGGATCTCTGCGTCATCTGTCTACTGCCCGCTGTAGAAGATTCTGCCATATGCCGGCTAGTGGTGGGTCCTTCTGCTGGAGACTGCTCAGCAAGGAAACTCTCCACTAAGAGGGCTCGCTCCAACACCCATGTCTGCGTCGGGATGCTGTGAGAAACAACAGAAGCTCTAATCTCTCGCCCGAGCCCTTGCTCGAAGGTTAGGGCCCTAAAGAACGGGTCCCGTACCATATCTGTGGAGTAGCGCAAGAGGTCTATGAACCTCGCTGAGTACTACGCCACCATCATTTTACCCTGCTGTAGATGCAGTAGCTCCTGTATATGCACCGCTCGAAGGGTGGCTGGTACAAACTCTGCCCGAAACAGGCTCTCGAAGTCTGCCCACAGAAGTGTTGCCTCGTCATGCATCTGGAGCATCAGGCTCCACCATCTGCCTACTTATGCCTGAAGGAGGATGGAAGCAAGGATCACCATGAAGTCTCCTGGCATCCTTACTAGCCTGAAGACTCTCACCACAGCCTCCAGCCAATCCTCAGCCGCCTTCGGGTCCGTCTCTCCCCTGAACCTGGGTGGCCTCTGGTGCTGGAACTCGTGCAGTGCGCTCAAGTGACGTGCACTCTCTACTGCTGGGGCTGGTGGCATCAGTGGCCCAACAGGTGGTAGTACCGCTGGTGCCTCAACTGGGATAGGGCCCTGTACTAAGGCCACGTCGCTCGGCAGGCTATCAGTACATACAACTCTCGGGGCTCTAGCTGGTCATCCACGGGGAGGCATCCTGAAAGAAACAAACATGACACGGTAAAATGATTTATACCTGGTGAACTGACCTGGTTTGAGATAACTTTTAAAACTTTTGGAAACACACACGCAATCAGTGTTTTCATGCACAAAGTCGGAAATCAGTTGTCAGGGTCCTGGTGTATAGATACGTCGGCCGCCCACACCAACACTGGACACCCTGAACTGAAAACCACACTCAATACCCTTAACACTATTGCTTCACAGAAAGAAAATATCAGAGTCATAAGTTATGCGGTAGTTACGAATCCTCTGATACCAATTTGTCACGAACCATCCCCCAGGGCCTGTGTCGTAACTACCCCAAGCCCGCCTTCCATAGGCCAGGGGCTGGTGACATCACTAAAGGTGTAAATCCCGATAACTGGGAAGGAATTGCCTTTATAAAAGTAAACAAAACACCATAGAGTTCAAGCGGAAGTAATACACTAAGTACAAAAGAAGTGCTGAAAAGTAAATGGGCCAGAATACAAACCCAACCGAAAGTACAGCTACAACTGAACGAAAGTACAACAGGAAAGACAAGCTGGTGGAAGAAAAGAAGCAGCTCTTAGGTTGTCCACCTCGGATCCTACCTAAAGGGTAGGTACAGATAGCGTAGCTCCTGGATCGTCCACCATGGATCCTACCTGAAGGGTAGGTACAGATAGCCTCCACAACGCTCTCGCCCGTCAACCTCCTCCGAGTATCGTCTCGTCATGAAGTCCACCTCTGGATACTGACTCGTCGTGAGGTCCACCTCTGGGTACCGTCCAGTCCTCGAACACTCGGCCTCTGTCAGCACTGCCCGTCGTCTGCAACCAATAAAACGAGGTGCGGGCATAACCCATGTAGGGGTGAGTATACGATACTCAGTAGGGACCTCGAGAAACTCAAGGTCTCACTAAACCCAACAAGGATAACCAAAAATAAGGATCTCAACAGATAACCCTAACTTAGGTATAAGCCCATACTTATACCTAAGTTATCAAGTAACCCATCTCAATCAAGAGGAATCACAAAGGTTATGAAATCAACGGATAACCACTACCTAAGTATATTCCCATACATATACCTAAGTTATCAAGTGACCCATATCAATCATGAGGTAAACACAAAGGTCATAGACTCAGCTCAAACCAGGATTTTCATTATCGAAACCGTAACTGCTGAAGAGATCCGTCTCTGATGAGTACAGTGATCCTGTCATGACTCCGAGGTACTGCTCACTAACCTTAGACTACTGAGGTACTCCTCCTGTCGAGTACCGCGAGTCTGCTGCCAACTACTGGGCGCTCCGTCCACTAAGGGTCTGCCGCCAAATACCAGGCGCTCTCCCTAATAGCCTATAGAGGTACTCCTCCTGTCGAGTACCGCGGGTCTGCGGCCAACTACCGGGCAATACGTCCACCATGGGTCTGTCGCCAAATACTGGGCGCTACATCCACTAGGATTTTCGACTCACTCCAAGTGGAGTCGGTCAAGTAGTCGTCAGGTCTCAGCTGGCTACACGGTCTCCGTACTCCGTACGATCGTCTTCGGGAGGGTCCGCTCCATGAGATACAGGTCGATACTCCAAGTATCACAAAGTTCCACAAATAAGTATCTCAAAGGACCGCCTCGCCATAGGGGTCTCAACACAATAGACGGTGCGTCAATCAGACGCCCGGTTTGTGAGTTATTAGCCTTTTCGTCCCAGGGGACCGGTTGGTTTAATGTACGAACCAACCCGGCCGTATCTCAACTGTACCCCGAACTCTCATAGGGTATACTCATAGGGATCGTTTCTCAATGTGATCACCAACGCCGCTGACAGTTCGTCAAACAGACGTCCGGTTTGAAAGTTATCAGCTTTTCCGTTCCAGGGGCCCGGTTGGATTTCAGGTTCAACCCAACCCGGCCACTATCCAACTGCGTCCAAACCTCAGGTGAAGTATGCCAAAAGTTTTCTCTCATCAAGAGGAATCCAACAAGGTCGACGACATGTCAATCAGACGTCCGGAGCTCAAGTTATAAGCGTTTCCGCTTCGAGGGCCCAGTTGGTTTCGGGTTCGAACCAACCCGACCGTACACAAAGTTCTCCGAAACCTTGAGTGTAATATACCAAAACGACCGTTTCGATCCAAGTATCGTATCTCAACAGACGGTGCATCGATCGGAGGTCTGTAGCCCAAGTTATGGGATTTTAAGAGAACCTGTCTAGTTTTAGGGGGTTTCGGGCCTGGACCGACCCGGCCCGAGACCCCCTGGGTCGGCCCGAATCTAGTCGACCCGACCCGGGTCCGGGTCCGGCCCACTAGGGAACTACCCGGCCCGGCTGGCGTGGCCCAGCCCAGCCGGTGCGGCTCGGCCCGGCGTGGGCGGCCCGGCCCGGTGCGGCCGGTCCAGCCAGCGCGGCCGGTCCGGGTCGGCATGGGCGCCGCGCGCGCCGCGCGAGCACGGAAGGTGGGGAACCGCCACCCCCTTCGACGAAACGGCGGACCCGCGGGGGGTCCACCTAGCAGCGCTGACCGGGGGTTTGACCCCCGGTCTTTCCAGATCTGGCCGGCCGTAACGGCCGACCATCACACTCCACGCGGGACCGGTAGGTCTTGCCCTAAAAAACAGGCGGCCGGCGGCTCCGGCCGCCCTCCCTAGCTCTGCCGCGGCCCAAGGCCGCAGCCTTGGTTCATCCGGCGCAGCGCTATGGCACTGCGCCCCTCCGCCGCGGCCCTGCTTCGGCCGCGGCCTCCTCGTGGTTCTTTGGCGCGGCGCGACGGCGCCACACTTCTTCGCCGCATTTCTCCTTGTTTCCGTGTGGTGCGACAGCACCGCGTCGCTTCCATTTCAAGCCACGAAGATAACCATCAAAATAAAACAGGGGAGGAGGTTCAGCCGTGTTTGTGCGGTCCAACCCCCTCCGTTATTTTGATAACAGGTGGCCGATATTATCAAAGAACGTCCAAATAAAATCCGAACGTAAAGACAAAACCCCTACCTGGATATTTGACGTCGCACGTCGGGTGTCGCGGAGAATGGCGTCGCGGGGGTTGGACGTAGATTCTGTGGACGTCGGGGTGTGTCTGAGGAGGAAACGACGTCTCCTCACTTGTTGCAGTGATGAAGAAGGAAGGCATGTTGTCATTGGTGATGATCACCATGGTCGACGACTTCTCCCTTGTCGTGGAGGAAGAAGAAGATGGAAGAATCTGGGTCACCGAGTCGTTCTAAGATGAGGGGTCGATGTTCTTTGTCGGAGAAGAACCGTTCTTCACGGAGAGGATGATGTTCTTCCACCCAAGAGGAACTTCCTCCTTCTTTTACACAAGAGCTCTTTCCCTTTTCTCCCCACACAAAATGTGTCAAAGTAAAATAATAGGTTTAATTAATTAATTAAGGCATGTGTTGGCGAGGGTTAAGGGAGAGAGAGAGGAAATGGAAGGTTACTCAATTTAAGATGAGTTACAAAATTAAAGAGGGGAGTTTTAAGGAGTTTTGGGGAAAGTGAAAAGGTGGGGGCTCGTGTGGTCCCCACCTCACCTTTAATCATCTCATGGGTAGTTAGGGGTTTGTGGGTCCCACCCCAACTACCCCATGTTGGATATAACCACTAGGATAAAGAATTAATAAAAAATTGTTCCACAATTTTTTTATTCAATTCTTTATTAATCCACAAATTTTTAACAACTCCTCCCGAGCAAACGCATCTTCGGTAATGGTCCTCTTAATAAATTACCAGTGATGTGGTTTCATCGGCGCCCTCAGATTTTGATTCCGAGCACCGAATTAAAAGTTAGAAAAACCCGCTCATTCATTCACTGAATGTACCCGATCTAAACTTCGAAAATTGATTCTGGGCACACCGGGCCTCAGAATCAGGCGCCGTCAGAAACTACGTTCTTGTAAAATCCCAAAGAAATTAAAAAAAAATTTCCTTGAAATTTCCGGGTCTTTACAACTGAGACCATTCTTGAGAGTGTTCTCTTTGTTCTGAAAATTATTCTCCTAAGAGAATATATTGTCCACATCAAATTCATTTAATCCTATAAATGATATAAGTTGGGTTATATAATTAGGCTTAGAAAATCTGTAATTCCATAGAGGCGCTTAACTAATATCATCATTCTAATAAAACCCCATGTCAAATGAACATACTAATATTTTTAATATATTTAATGATGGTATCTAACATATATATTTATTAAATATATTTTCTTAATTAGAAAAATAAATATTAACTTAATTGATCTTTACTAAAATATATCATTTCAATGATGCCCTTCACTTGGTCTATCAATCCTTCTTAGTATTAATCAAGCATTGAATATTATATATTTATTCTAAATAATAATAATTATTTTATCTATTCAGTAAATAAATAAATAAATATTATATTACATAACAAGTGAATAACTATTATTTAATATTTATCTCACATATATATATTTATTTAAAACTGAAATTTTTGGTGATTGAATTTATGTGATCAACATAACCTGAAATACTATTATTGCTCAGTCTTGATAATACTATTTTTTAAACTATTAACTCCAAATATAATTTAACTAAGGTCCTAGATAGAAGTATTGTATAAAAATCTAAGACACTTTCTTGATCAAATTAGGTGGTATTGTCGATTGTCAAATAACACAATTTAACAACATGGAAGGGCACCCACAAATAATGGTGTTAATGTCACGACAACAAAAATGTCTAGTGAATGATTACTGTGTAATAAATCCCTTTGCATCGATATATCATATAATTAGTTGTATTCTTGTATACTAAACCGACATTATTGATATATATGTCGTGAATACCCCAAATTATATAGTTTACAAATCACATTGTATATGTTTTAATTTAGTTGTATTCTTGTATCCTAAACCCACAAATAATGGTGTTAATTTCATGACAACAAAAATCTCAAGTGAATGATTACTGTGTAATAAATCCCTTTGCATAGATATCTCATATAATTAGTTGTATTCTTGTATCCTAAACCTAAATTATTGATATATATGTCGTGAATACCCCAAATTATATAGTTTACAAATCACATTGGATATGTTTTAATTTAGATAATTCCATTTCAATCAAGGGGCCTATAATATCATCTGACATATTGGAATGGATAAATACATTCTTAACTTATCTAATTAATGTTGTATCATTTATGAAGCACAAAATATATCATACTTCACTATGAGCATATATCATCAAAGTTTCTGATAATACTTCAAAGTGCATGATTCATTATATACATTAATAATAATTTTAATTCTAAGGACCAATAAATGCTTCCATATGGAGTAATATCCAATGACACAAATAATATAAGGAATTAAAATTGGAAGGTCTATCCTCATAACCTCATCTAATGGAAATTGCAAACTATGAATCTTTATGTGATGAAACCTCATTTTCTTATGAACATACAAAAACTAATAGTTAAAATCTAATATGTATCCCATTATAAAAATGTCATCCATACCATAAAACCTATGATTAATAATATTTTCATAGCATATTATTATTATAATTTTAGAGAGGAACTTATATAACCTCTCGATGCTAGAATTGATCTATGTACATTATCTAATTAATTTTATATAGAAGAACACTAATCATGTGATATTAAATTTTTTAGTATTCAATCCTTATAATATACATATTATCGAAAGTAAAAAACTAGTTGGTTCTTAAGAACAAAATCTAATAGTCTTATAATTGAACTAGTTAAAACTATAGAATATATTTAGTATTCTCTCTATCACATAGTATTTATGGTTTTTTGATAGATAAATATTTAGACAAATGGACTGTGGAATTATCTTCCATGGAAGTTTTTATTTCTATAATCTTACCACATTAAGAAAAATACCGCATGAGGTTATACTTTTGATGTACATGCTTCATCTCTTTAAGTGTCCTCTGATCCTATTCTTGGACTTCCACTGTAGTTTTATCACAATAAAGTGTGATAAAATATTTTCTAGTAGGTACCGCATCAAGATTTAAGCGGAAGTAGAAGATCCACACTGCTTCAATTATTACATCAGAAGACACTATTTACTAAATATCTCCCATAGGATCAACATCCATGGTCTTTTTTTTGATTTATTCCATCTCACAACTCCTCCAATAAGGGAGGATTAATTTATCAATAGTGATTTAAGATCAATATACATTGTCTATAAACAAGAATATTTGAATCCCTTAATCATTATTTCTCTATCTCCTCAATATACTAGGAAAAAATCCTTAGTATTCCTAAGATACTTTAGGATAGTCTTGAAAAAAATCTAATGGTTCTCTCATGGGTTTATTTGACAACTTCCTACCATTGACATGGTATAATAAACATCAAACACAATACATAACATGGAATGTGTGTCGTATCCTATCCCTGAAGTGTAAGGAATACTTCTCATTATTTATCTCTTATCATATGTTTGGGGACACATTTTCTTAGAGAGATGTATACCATGAAACACTACCTGAAATCCCATCTCATTTTGTTCCAAATTGAATTTATTCACTACATTGTCAATATATATACCTAGAATTTGTGTAATCATCCTCTTAGATCTATCAAATATGATTATGATACTAATATTATAAGTTGCTTCACCTATTCCATTCATGGAGAATCCTTTTTTATGAAAATAATAACTAAATATATAACTAGTATCACATTTTCCCATCAATTATATATTATAAACATACACTACTAGAAAAAAGTATTCACTCCCAATAATTCTTTTGGGGACACATGAATGAAATTTATTCATTGTGAAACAAATTTTTGTTACAAAATTATCAAAATGAATGTTTTAGGATCTATATTTTTTTCTTCAACCCATAAATTTATCTACTAAACTTCCATACACTATTGTAATTTCATGGGTTCAGGAACACTTCTAGTTGTGTTACATGGACATATTCTTTAATAAAGTTCCCTAAGATAACTTGAAGCATCACCCAACCTAGCCTACTACAAAGCTCAAAGCATGTTCTAGATCAACATTGGTTAACAAAATGAATAAATGTATCAAACCATACATAAGATATAATTATTTCACCATTTGAATCTAGTTGACCATAATACAAAATCCCCCAAAAAATCCAACATAACTAACCTATAAATTGGATTCCCACAAAAAAAATATCATTTATAATGAAATAATAAAGTTTAGTATAATGAAAAATATGTAATAAATATAAATATTAAACTAAAATATTACATAATAAACACATATACATATAATAAACATCACATATATAATATAAATCAGAAGTAAGGTCCTGAATGACATGGTTGATACATAATCATACCAAAAAAATAAAACTGATCCCAAACAAGTGTTAACCATCTCCACAAGACCTAAGGCACCAACCATGTCCCATAACATCCACTACTAGTACAACTCAAATATAAATTAAGAAATAGATCACATATTGGTAACCTAAAAATAAATATAAGAGTTTCATACACACATCAATGTGAACTAAGGGTGTGAGCTAAACAATCCCATTTGGATTTCACTGAAGATTTTGTGATATTTCATTAAAAATAAATTTCAATAATTCTAGTTTTAATTACACATATGAAAAAATATATTTTTCATAATTGATTATAAAAAAAAATAGTGTCATGATATATTAATTTTACAAGATCTCCATCAATTTTTAGGAAAAAAATAGTAAAAAATATCTCTTATAAATATCAACTTAAAACTTGAAAAAAATATTATTTAATATTTTCTAAACAAAAACAAATATTTTTACACTTATTAAAAATTATTGAAAACCCCCACATAAAACACACTATTTTATTTCTTGTAAACCTCCTTTCAAAATAAAAATTTAAGATCAATTTAAAAAATTAAACCTAAAGTAAATGAATGAAAAAACCCCCAAAAAAGAAGGAACCATAACATCGATGAAAGAATGTTAAAGAAAAATGATAACCATAAAAGGATGTGACATAAAATAATCGATCAAGGAGATAAAAGTAAATAAGAGATGGAATAAACTAATATAATTCCATTAATAATAACATGGGTTTATTGGAAAATTAGTAGGTCCTATGGTGAGACGATCCTAGAAAATACTATAATAAGGGACCAACTGATATCTTATGTTGTGTCCAAGGTTACACATATTGAAAGTCTTTCCCAAAATGACCCCATCAGGGGAACTCCCATAGCTGTAACATCCCGGATCCGGGTGCCACTCAATGGGTTCCCCGAACCCGGTTCGCCATGTGACCTCAAGCGCATTTCCCCAAATGCCAGAGGCTGCCGACTAGCGGTGAGGGACCAGGTCTGATAGCGGGGAAACTATGCCCTCATTTTTCAAAGTGTAGCGCAGCAGAATATAATAAAAAGCATACAACAACAGCGGAATAAATAAACCATACGCATTTAATATAACAACTGCAGTAAAAGATAGCCAATCAGTTTTATGGATATGATGAAACATGTCTCAAGTTCTAAGAAAATAGCCAGAACATGTTACATAGCAGTACAATTCAATACAGAGTACAACAAAATAGAACAAAGAAACCAGTAGTATCACGAGCCTAAGCCCGGTCCCATGCTTCCCTACTCCTAAGCAGCAATCAAGTACCTGTATAAGAACTTTTTCCCCAATCCACACTTACAACAATATAATCTGTTTGGGCCGAAAAGCATGACCCAAACAGGGTGTGAGAAATAATCCCAGTAGGCACCCACCAAAGGCCCATGCCCAACTGTGTGTAAACTTGCAACAACAGTGTGTAGTAGTAAAATGCAATAAGTAAGCAGTACTGAAAAGTAACTAACTTAACCTGTTATATTGCCATTTTAATATCCATTTAATCATTTAATTTAAAATATCACCACAGTGAATATTCTAAGTAAACAGCCAATGTCATCAGACATGTAAACCCCTACCCTCAGGTAAAGAGAATCCAAACACAAGAATATGCCCACAGGCATACAGATATTGCCCACGGGCGTAAGAAGGGCCGCCCACAGGCACATAATCAACTGCCCACAGGAACATACGATGTTTCCCATGGGATAAATAGTACAGTGCCCACAGGCTAATCACAACACTTCCCTCAAGCTAAAACAGGTAATCAGGCCATGCCCAACGTGTAAACAAATAGTACACAAGAAATTCCTCTTAAGGCAATTCTATAATCATTACTTTAAAGGCATACCTTCGAGTATCCTGGCCAAACGGCTAAACAGAGGAACGCACCCCTGGGGTGGTCCTGGATCCAAGTAATGATCCCAAACAACAGTTTAATATCACAATTAATTACCTATTCAATTCTAGGTATTTAAAATAGCCATGGCCTCAGCCACACGACACCCCAACAGGGGTTCGTGGCACAACGGTACACAAAGACGCATAACAGTTGGAATATAAACACTAAGCCACCTACCTTAAACGCCCCTGATCAGTATACTCGAACGACTTTCCACGAATCGTTCCAGAATGAGGTAGATCTGAGGTGAAAGAAAACTCACTTAAATGCAAATAACTTCCCTTAGAGGAAGAATTGGCAAGAAATACGCAAGGAGATGGGAGGGCTTACCTACGCGGTTCCAATGTGATCGTCCGAGGAGGAAACAGATTCCCAACACTTGACTTGGAGATCCTCGAAGATTTAGTCGTCCCCTCCTGAGATCCCATCTGGTTCTAAGCCAATCCTGTGAATAGGGTTGGCTACTGCCCATTTTAAGTGAAAAAACAAAGTACACGGCGTGCACTTTTGAGTACACGACATGTACTTCCTTCATTTAACTGTTCATCTGGTGGCACTGCCAAACTGTTCATCCATCGACATGAGTACACGACATGTATTTCAGACTACATAGCATGTACTGCTGCCCAGCTGGCGGCTGCTCCCACCGCCTTACTGTTTCTCCTGAAAACTGACTACACGGCGTGTACATACCCACTACACGATGTGTAGTCGGTTTTTACACCCTTCATTGCCGACACGGTGACACGCCCTGTGTACTCATCCCACACGTCCAGAATACACGGCGTATAAAAAAGTACACGGCATGTACTTCCAAAATTTATGATTTTCCCCCATTTTCCTTATTTTCTCAAAAACACTTAAGGAAAGGAGAAAAATAATAAACCCATACCTCAAAACTAAGAACCAGGTTCTTACAAAATTCCCCCCTTAAAGAAATACTTTCCCGAATTTCCCTTCCAAGGGTGGTGAAGATAAAGCTCAGAACAGCTCTAGCCACTGAGCACGTACGTCAGTCTCCCACTCCCAGGTTTCGTCCTGCACTCGGCCATGCTTCCATAGCACCCGTACGAGAGGAACTGACTGGCCTGAGAGAACCTTCGTGCTCCTATCAACGATACAAATAATATTCTCCTCAAAGGAGGAATCTACCTCAAGGTCAACCTCCTAGGGCTGAAAAATGTGAGATGGGTCTGAATGATAACGACGCAACTGCGATACATGGAAGACTTCATGCATGGCTCGATACCTCTGTGGTAACTGCAACTGATAGGCAACCGGCCCAACTCTCTCTATAATCTCAAATGGCCCCACATACCTCGGTGAAAGTTTACTCTGTATCCTGATCTTCCTGTGCCCCAACCTTGGTGAAACATGCAAGAAAACTTGATCCCCAACCACGAACTCCAAGGGTCGTCTGCGGTGATCAATATAATATTTCTGACGAGACTATGCGGTAGCCATCCGCTTCTGAATCAACTGGACCTACTCAGAAGTTTCCTGCATGAGACATGGTCCCAGTGAATATGCCTCACCTGCCTCTAACCAGCACAAAGGTGACCGGCATGGCCTACCATATAAAGCCTCGTAAGGTGCCATCTCTATAGTTTCCTGGAAACTATTATTATAGGAAAACTTGACCAGGGGTATATGATTCTCCCAAGAGCCCCCAATGTCTAGGATGCATGCACGCAACATGTCCTCAAGCACCTGTATCATACGCTCTGACTGGCCATCGGTCTGAGGGTGGTAAGCTGTGCTCAGAATCACCTGTGTACCTAGTGCCCTCTGAAAACTATGCCATAAACGAGACATAAAACGAGCATCCCTATCTAAAACAATAGAACGAGGAACCCCATGAAGATGTACAATCTCTCGGATATACAACTTTCTGAGCTTGTCAACTCCGAAGGTCTCCCTAATCAGAAAAAAGCGAGCTACCTTTGTGAGTATGTCCACAACAACCCACACGACATCATTGCCTCATGGTGACCTTGGCAACCCATTCACGAAGTCCATCGCAACATCATCCCATTTCCACTTCGGGATGGGTAACTGCTGTAATAGTCCGGCTGGCCTCTGATGTTCTACCTTCACCTGATGACTAGTGGAACACCTTGTAACAAAAACATCTACATTTATCTTCATACCCGGCCACCAGTACTGACATCTCAAGTCTTGGTACATCTTGGTAACCCCGGGATGAACTGCCCAAGATGAAGCATGAAACTCCCGCATCCGCTCCTCGCGTATATACCCCGGAACCCATACTCGTCCATGGAAACATAGTACTTCATCATCGCCTATCGTCCAACCAGGAGGAGGGTCCTCACTTGCCACTGACTCTCATAGAACTAGGCCTTCTGGATCAGATAGTTGTCTCATCCTCACTCTATCCAAGAGGATAGAAGTTACAACTAAATATGAAAGATAGGTCTACCCCTGACTGTCATGTACCTCCAAATGCATTTCAAAGAACAATGCCATAAGCTACCACTCACCACTGGCCTCCTGCACTTCCTGTATTTGAGTCTTCCTGCTCAGTGCAGCAGCTATTGCATTACCTTTACTAGGTGTATAAGCAAGCTCAAAATCAAAGGACTAAAGGTATTTGACCCACCTTCGCTGCCTAAGGTTCAAGTCATGTTGGGTAAAGATGTATTTGAGACTTTTTTGGTCCATGAACACCAAAAAATGTTCTACCAAGAGGTAATGTCTCCAACAGTGCAACGTATGAACAACTGCTGCCAACTTGAGATCATGCATTGGGTAATTCATCTCATGTTCCCTCAACTTCCGAGACCCGTACGCAACAACTCGATCGCCCTGCATCAACACTGCTCCCAGACCAATCCCTGATGCATCACAGTAAACTGTATAGCTCTTACCCTGCTCTGGGAGTATCATGATTGGTGCTGATGTCAACCTTTCCTTCAGCTCTTGAAAGGATATCTCGTAAGCTTCTGACCAAACGAACTTCACACCCTTCTTAGTCAGACCCTTCAACGGTGCTGCTAAGAGGGAGAAGTTCTGTATAAAGCATCTGTAGTAACCAGATAGGCCCAAGAAACTCTGTATCTCAAACACGTTCTTGGGATGCTCCCAGGAAACTACTGCTCTCACCTTCTCTGGGCCTAATGCAACTCCTGCCTCCGAGATAATATGACCCAGGAAGTGAATCTGGTCCATCCAAAAGTGGAACTTTGAGAGCTTAGCATATAGCCAGTGCTCTCTTAGTGTACTCAATATGATCTCAAAATGGGTGTCATGGTCGTGTAGAGTTTGAGAGTACACCAAGATATCATCCATAAATACTACCACAAAATAATCTAGATAAGTATGGAACACACGATTCATTAGAGCCATGAAAACTATTGGTGCGTTCGTGAGTCCGAACGGCATAACCTTATACTCGTATAAACCATACCTACTTCTGAAGGCTGTCATAGGTATATCAGATGGTCTAACGCACAACTGATGATATCCTAACCTCATGTAAATCTTCGAGAACACTCGTGCTCCATGAAGTTGATCAAAAAGATCATCAATTCTCAGCAAGATATATCGGTTCTTAACCGTCAACTGGTTCAACTTCCGATAATCCACACAAATTCTGAGGGTACCATCTGCCTTCTTCACAAAAAGGACCGGAGAACCCCAAGGAGAAGTACTGGGTCGGATGAAACCCTTTTCTTGTAACTCCTCCAACTGCCTCTTGAGCTCCTGCAACTCTGGAATAGCCATCCTATAAGGAGGAATGGACACCGGTGCTGCTCCTAGCACAATCTCAATAGGGAAATCCACCTCACGCTCCGGAGGTATACCTGAAAAGTCATCCGGGAAGACATCCCTGAAACGATCAAACACTAGAGGGAAATCCTCCTGACAAGTCCCCTGATCATCCAGATATAAACTCGTAATCTGGGCTGTGACTCTACCTCGCCCACGATGCTCTGGTCTAGCTCGACTCGCCTAAACATCCCATTCAACCTTGTATAGAAACTCTCCACCCTCTGGTGATGTGAAACGCACCCTACGACGATAGTAGTCTACAAAGGCTCGAAAGGGAACCAACTAGTCCATCCCGAGAATGACGTCATAGCTTTTCAGCTCTAAAACATAGAGGTTCCATAGGAAGTGACACCCAACAACCTCCAGGGGGCACTCCTTACACTGATGCACACCAGCCGTTCTAGTCCCCAATGGAGTGTCTAGCGTCATGATATCAGAAGAAGAAACACCAAGCCAAAGGCTCTCCACAACGGGTACAAATATGAAACTATGTGTAGCACCCATATCGAAAAGTACTGAAGATAAAATAGAAGCTACTAGAATAGTACCTCTGACAGTAGAAGGTCTGGGATTCTGCTCCTGTTGGATTTGCTGCACTGCATATGACTTCCTAGTGCCACGGCCCTGCGACACAGCCTGACTACCCTGAGCTATCCCGCCCTGCTGCCTTGGAGATCCTGGTGTCTGGCTACCACGACCACGACCACCATCTCGGCCAGCACACCCTGACGTATTCCAGTTCCCCGACTGGTAAGAAGCCACTGGTCCTGATCCCGCACGTAGAGTCTACACAGAACCCCTCTCACTGGTCACTGGTGGAAACGCCCTATAAAAGCGCTGCAGATGACCCATCCTGCCGCAATCTCGGCACTCCATTGGGTCTCGTGGACACTATGGACTCTTGTGCCCCTCCTTAGCGCCCTGGTAGCATATGACCTGGCCACCTGAAACATTCTTCTGGATGGTACTTCCACCCTAAGAGAATCCCATATGTCTCTTCCTCTTGCCAGTAGAAATAGTACCAGAAACTGGTGCTAAACCGCCCTGGCCCACACCACTAGCTTCCCTTAGGTTCCTCTCTGTAATCAGCACCTGGTTCAAAATAGCATGTACTGAAGGAAACCTAAAAACATTCACCAGTGCTCGTATGTCATATAGAAGACCATCGTCAAAGCGTCTAGCTCTCAGCATCTCATCGCCCACTAGAACGGGTGAAAAATGCCGAAGTTCGGTGAAGCGAGCAGAATAATTCATCACCAACATAGCTCCCTGCTGTAGATTCATGAACTCTCAAGCTCGATCTTCCCTTAGCGTCTCTCGGAAGAAGAAGTCATAGAAGGCTATTTGGAAATCTTCCCATGCTATGTCTCTGTGATGCTCTGACTGGGTGGTAACATCCCACCACCTCTTAGCAGAATCATGCAGCATGTAAGTCACGAGCTTGAACCTCCTCCCTAGAGGCGTCTCAAGATGCTCGAAGATAGTCTGCATAGACCCCAGCCAAGATTCCATAGCCTGTGGTCCGCCATCCCTTGAAAACATAGGCGAATGCTGCTGCTAGAAGATATGAATCAGCTTGGCCATAGATGTGGCAGCCGGCGGTGCTCCCTGAAAGGTCTGAATGAACCGCATGAAACCTTCATGAAACTGCGCATCTGCGCCTGTGTCCGGTATAATGGCTGGCGCCGCATCTGGCTCTACTGGAGGATCCACTGGTAGCCCATGGCCCACCATCTCCAGAGTATACTCGTTTCCACTCTCCTGGAGAACAACGCGTGGTCGTCTCAGTGGCATGACACTACAAGGTCAAACACACACCTTAGATCCAGATTATCATAGTATAAAAACGAAGGAACCAAAAGGGGAACAAGAGAAAGAAGGAATTCAAGATTTTAAAAACAAGACTACACGGCGTGTATACTAACTACACTGCGTGTACTTGACTTCTCTTCCCTGCACGGGTCCTTCTACACGGCTAAGCCACATGGCTCTCTTCCGATCAAAACTACACGGCGTGTATATCATCTACACGGCGTGTATGGTGTAATTTTCCAACTGCCCGTGTCCTTTGTGACACGGCCGACTACTCAGCTTGAACTACACATCGTGTTACACCCGCACACGGCATGTACACTACCTCGTTTCCCAGCCACACGGCTAAGTCCACACGGTCTGTCCTCGGACAAGACTACACGGCGTGTCCCACAGGTACACGACATGTTCTATACGAGCTTCGCCGACCCGTGTTGTTAGTTAAACGGTCGGATACATGGCTCCAACTACAAGGCGTGTTCTAGATGGGCACGACGTGTACACGAAAGGATTACACCGACCCGTGTTGTTAGTTACATGGTCGGATCCCAGTTCAGACTACACGACATGTTCCATAGTGGACACGACGTGTATGTCTTAAGGTCTCCTCCATCCATGTTGTTAGTTACATTGGTGAACTCTAGGTCTACACTACACGAAGTGTACATCTGGTAAACGACATGTTCGCCCCAATCATTTCCCTTCCCCATGTCCCCGCCCACACGGCCTTTGACACGGGAAGAGACTACACAGAGTGTAATTAGGGTACACAATGTGTACTCAAAAAGTTTTCTTTTCTTTATGAATCGTAGAACATACACGGTGTGTTGAAGGTACTACACGGTGTGTAAACTGGGTTTTCGGACAGTATGCCTCATAAAATTCTCCAAAACCTAAAAAAATACTGAAAAACAACACCTAAGTGCCAAATTCCGATCCGTGAGGGCCCATACTCCCCGCGAACCAAAGTTTGGAATCTTATATGTGTTATAACCAGATAAACAGTCAATGATCTACAAAATTTGGGTTAATGAGGGACCATACTCCCCAAAAACCAAAGTTTGGAGTCCATTCTATAAATAGGATCACACAATAATACCCATTCAGACAGCAGGTATCTATCAAAGCAGCTATAACAACAACATGCTTTTACAAGAAGAACATCTATCACAACATCATGTAATTTCTAATGCACCTACATGGCATGAAACTATGCATGGTAGGTGATTTCTAGCATGTTCCTAAATAATGCATGAGATAGAATACCCTCATCTCATCAGGTTGCAACTAAATATAACCCATGAATAAAATATAAACAGTACAATCACAAGTGCGTCACCCTTCGGTGAAAATCAATTCAACTGTAAAATTGCAAAATTATAAAAATTGAAACATGAGGTAAATTGGCTTTTCCCTATACACGGGTTAGCTATGACCAAGCACAGCTTATTACCAACTACCGTTATCATCCTGTCCCTGACTAAGGCTCCAAATAGTAAGTTAAATAAAAGAACCCCTTTGATACCACTTTGTAACGTCCCGGATCCGGGTGCCACTCAACGGGTGCCCTGAACCCAGTTCGTCACGTGACCTCAAACACATTTCCCCAAATGCCAGAGGCTATCGACTAGCAGTGAGGGCCCTGGTCTGATAGTGGGGAAAATATTCCCTCATTTGTCAAAGTGTAGTGCAACAGAATATAATAAAAATCATACAACAACAACGGAAGCAATAAACCATACACATTTAATGTAACAACTGTAGTAAAAGATAGCCAATCAGTTTTATGGATATGATGCAACATGTCTCAAGTTCTAAGAAAACAACCAGAACATGTTACATAGCAGTACAATTCAATACAGAGTACAACAAAACAGAACAAAGCAACCGGTAGCATCGCGAGCCTAAGCCCGGTACCATGCTTCCCTACTCCTCAGCAGCAATCAAGTACCTGTATAGGGACTCTATCCCCTATCCACACCTATAGTAATATAATCTGTTTGGGCCGAAAAGAATGACCCAAACAAGGTGTGAGAAATAATCTCAGTAGGCACCCACTAAAGGCCCGTGCCCAACTGTGTGTAAACATGAAACAACAGTGTGCAGTAGTAAAATGCAATAAGTAAGTAGTACTGAAAAGTAACTAACTTAACCAATTATATTTCCATTTTAATATCCATTTAATCATTTAATTTAAAATATCACCACAGTGAATATTTTAAGTAAATAGCCAATGTCCTTAGACACGTAAACCCCTACCCTCAGGTAAAGAGAATCCAAACACAAGAATCTACCCACATGCATACAGATATTGCCCACGGGCGTAAGAAGTGTCGCCCACAGGCACAAAATCAACTGCCCATAGGCACAAAAGAAGTTTCCCATAGGCTAAATAGTACAGTGCCCACAGGCTAATCATAACACTACCCTTAGGCTAAAATAGGTTACCGGGAAATTCCCAACGTGTAAACAAACATTACACAAGCAATTCCTCTCAAGTCAATTCTATAATCATTACTTTAAAGGCATACCCTCGAGTATCCTGGCCAAATGGTTAAATAGAGGAACACACCCCCGGGGTGGTCCTGGATCCATGCAACGATCCCAAACAGTATTTTAATATCACATTTAATTACCTATTAAATTCTAGGTATTTAAAATAGCCATGGCCTCAGCCACACGACACCCCTACATGGGTTCGTGGCACAACGGTACACAAAGACGCACAACACTTGGAATATAAACACCAAGCCACCTACCTTAAACGCCCCTGATCAGTATAATCGAACGAAGTTCCATGAATCATCCTAGAACGAGGTAGATCTGAGTTGAAAGAAAACTCGCTTATACTCAAATAACTTCCCTTAGAGGAGGAATTGGCAAGATCTACGCAACGAGATGGGAGGGCTTACCCACTGTTCCAATGAGGTCGTCCGAGGTGGAAACGGGTTCCCGACGCTCGACCTAGAGATCCTCGAAGATTCAGCCGTCCCCTCCTGAGCTCCCGTCTGGTTCTATGCAAATCCTGTGAGCAGAGTTGGATACTTCCCATTTTAAGTGAAAAAAACAAAGTACACAACATGTACTTTTGGGTACACGGCGTGTACTTCCTTCATTTAACTGTTCATCTGGCGGCACCGCAAAACTGTTCATTCGTTGACATGAATACATGGCATGTATTCCCAACTACACGGCGTGTACTACTACCCAGCTGGCGGCTGCTCCCACCGCCTTACTGTTTCACCTGCCGACTGACTACACAGCGTGTACATACCCTCTACACGGCCAGAATACACAGCGTATAAACTGACTAGTGTATCAAAAATCTGGACATCTCTCTAATACTAGGGTTTCTATAATATAAATAAAATGGAGTTTCCAAAACATTATTTCACATAAAAAACATCAATCAATAATAATAACATAATCATAAAAAACAACCTCATAAGAAACATTATCTTTTTTACATCGTCAATATCAGAAATAATATATATAACATTCCCCTCGAGGGTTAAAATCCATATAATGAATGATCAATATAGGGCGCACAATTGAGGGTCTCATAGTCCTCATGAAAATTATTTTAAAAAATACCCAATTGGTCTTTTCCAAAATTGAATTTGGTTCTAAGTCCCTTTGCACCATTTGTGATCCACTTTTAAAACATATATGAAAACCAGTCCAAAAAAACTTTACAATAAATCAATTGAATAATAAACTCCCCTTTTTATTTAAGTCATTTAAAAGTCCAAAACACTAATTTATTTTAAAAAATATCCCCTAAAAACAACTCTTTAACTCATTAAAATACCCAAATGTTATTAAATTACCTTTTGGAATTGAAATTAATTTAAAAATGACATATAATATTTTTTACAAACACTTTGAACTCAATATCACTGTAGAAATTAGAAAATAGTTTAAAAAATTGTATTAAAAGTGTGGAAAAAATATAAATCTCATTTAAAATACACTAATTCTATCACATATAAAGATAAATTTAGAAAAAAATGCATTAAAAAACGTCAAGCCTCAATAACGTGTCAATTATATTAAAAAAAACCTACCCTGATAAAGAAAAATAATGTCATTGCTAGTCACCATCATTGCTGAAGGCCTATCCAAAAAAAAATATCATCTAAAAATACATTATAATCGAAACTTATAAATTATATAGAACCTTTACCCTTATTTAATCCATAAAATATTCTATGATTCATAACACGGGACCCAACTAGGAGAAATTGGGTGTCCAGATAAGTGGAAAGTATGATAATGAGAGAAAGAGAGATTTACCAAAAAAATATATGAATTCAAGAAGAGGTGGCTAAAAATATAAATTAAGGCAAGATATATCTCCTTGGTCTGCACTCATGACACTATTTCTTTAATGAGAGGATAACATATCCTAAAGGGGGTTTAAATCGACAAGGGAAGTACTAGATTTTTTTAAAAATAAGTGTACCCGGGGCAGGTCACGACCATGAAACATTCATCACGACATGATAACACTTCCATAATATGTGTAATGAAACAAAATTATCTTATTATAGTGAAGATAACCACCCTCCTCAATATTCTAAACTATCTAGGTCCAATCACAGTGTGACATTCCTTGATCATGACATGAGGCACCTCCAACCTAAAATTTCACCAAGGAAGAGGGGTCATTCTATAAAAAACTTAATCATTATTAATCATTAATACATGATTTATTACATAATATTATAATTATTAAAACTTTTAATATCAATAATTCTAGTGCATTTGGGAATTATGTACATTACATAACACTTTAAAATAGAAAAAATATCATCTTTTCTGAAAAATTCCTTAACATGCTTGCACATAAAACTGCATGGGATAACTTGGGGAAATACTTAAGAATGTGGTGAGACCTAAATATGAGTAAGGTAATAAACATGTAATATCATGAATAAGGTAATACATTTTTCAAAATTGGAATATCAATTTGGAATATAAGGAACACTTATAATAACACATGATATACCATGATAATCATAACATGGGAAATGTGGAAACAACTTAAAACATTGCATCATAAACACAGGTCAACCATTAATACCAAGAAATCATGATGGAAAATTTACCATAAAGGAATAAAGTTCAATCCCTATCAAAACATTATGTATCATTAGACTAAACATTTCCCAATGCATTGGAGCACTATATAATTCTTGGTGAACCCATCACTTTCATTTCATTCTCATGCTTAAGTGTGGCACATAGATCATAAAACATGGATTCATTCATCATCATAATTTATTTCAAAATCAAGGAGTGTGGAATAAATATATATTATTCCATATTAAATGATGTATACTTTTATAAATGTGAACACCCTCTACATGAAATGGGTATGGTATTCACTAGAGAATTATTTTGGAATAGAAAATCACGGTGAAATTTCAACAGCATAACGACGTCACTTAAAAATTCATAAAATGGGATTATGAGAGTGAAATGGGTATCAAATAATTTGGAACATAAATATGAAGTAATATGTATATCTAAATACATATCCCAAAAATTGGAATTTGAATATATATATGGCATAAGATAATAAAGAAACTTGAATAAATAAGAGAAGGTGAGGATCCCTTACTTGAGTGTGTGACACCCAATGATTGGAAGGGGATTCTTAACAGCTTGGGGGAACCTTGGGAGGACTCTAGAGAGGGGATGGAAGAGTAAGGATATGATCCAAGGATTTTGAGTTAATAGAAATGGGATATTTTGTGGGGTTATGTAGTTAATGAGTGGGGACTTCATTATTATTTCTCAAACTAAGGTTTAGGACTCTATATAATAAAATAAACAAAACCATAAAACCTACCATGTTTTTTGTATATGGTTTCTGAAAAATGGGAGTGGTTTTTATTATTTTATAAGTCCAATATTCAACCTTAATAAAATATTTCTCTTACTTATGGTGAGGTGAGTCATACTCTTAATGAAATTATTTTAAAACCTTAACATATATTAATGGTTTTGAAGGATTCATAATGGACTTATAAAATAAATAAAATAAACATAAAATGTCATTATTTTATATAGAAAATAATTATTTGGTCTTGGAAACATTTTATAGTATTTATTATTTCACTTTTGGGTTATTATGATGTCACAATACAAAAATTATATTTATATTGTATATAATTTTTTACCAAAAATTCAACTATCTCAAAAAATTAAGAAAAATTCACCATTTCATAATTTCTATGTAATGTTTAAACAAATATATTCATTTTACTTAACAAATTTATAAATATGTAAATTTTCACTTTTAAAAAAATCTACATTTATTAATAAAAAGATGGGTTGTTTTACAATAACAATTTTTTTACCCTTAGAAAAATTACATTTCAATTCATAGAAATTATATGAAAATTTATATTTAATAAATTTAATTTATTGAAATATTATTTATCTCAAAAATTAATTAATTTTTTAAAATAAATACCTTAATTGAACTTGAATATTTCCAAAAAATATTGTTTGTGTCTTATTGTATCAGAATAAAAACAATTTATAATGTAACAATAATAGGATGAAAATATATCCATTATTCTATAAATAATTATGTATATACTCATATCTCTAGGATCTTGATACAGATCCCTACAATACACCACTAAACTCCCTAAGAGTAACATGTGCGATGGTGAATCTTTCATGGAGTGTTTTGACAAACAGGGTTTGGGATGTGATCTTTAAGAGCTTGAAATTATCTCATAAATGGTTTTATTCATCCTTAAGTTGCTGGATATCATCTCGGGATTATCCAAGGGAAGATAATAATGATGTTATCTCCCTGAGAAGCTTTGATAAATGGGATTCATTGGGTTCGATCCTACTGGTTGAGGCCATCACTGCCTTTCAATGAGTCCATTGGATATGTTAAAACCCAATATGTACACTAATAATGTGATCAATATTCAATAACTATATTATCAATGGAAATTATTCTAATAAATCACTTAATTATGAAATAATATTACCAAATAAGTGCATGTGTTTTCTATAACCATAATACATAATAATACATTTAAGTAAATTATGAAGGTTAATTTTATTTATAACAGTTTGGGTATTTAAGATCCTCCCCCATTAAGAATTTTAACCCTATAAATTTTCATTTCCCACACTAAAACAATTGAGGGTAACTCTGTTTCATCACCTCATCTAGTTCCCATTTTGCTTCTTCAATCTTGTGGGTTCTCCGCAACACTTGGACCATGTGCATTGTATTATTCTATTGAACATTGTATCTATGATCTAAGATCTTCACAAAATGTTCCCCATAGGAAAGGTCATTATCCAATGGTATGATCTCTAGATTGAGTAAATGTGAGGGGACTGTTATTTAATTTCTTGAGAGGGGTATATAAAAAAAATAATGTACTTGAGATAGATTAGGTAGGGGTGAAAGTCGATTGGCCACCACTCTTATGTGTTCAAGGATCTCAAAGAGGATGATGTATCATGGAATAATATTTTACCTTAATCCCAAAAATTATCACTTTATCCCATGGAGATATTTGGAGGGAAACCATGTATCCAACATCAAAATATAGGTCTCATCGATGATTGTTAGCGTAACTCTTTTTCATCTTTGTGAAGTCTTGATGTGTTGCTAAATAGTCTTAACCTTTTACATCATTTCCCTAACCATTTCAGGACCTAGTATTTTCCCCCAAAATTATCCCAAAATGCAAGAATTTTTCACTTATTCCTATAAAGGGATTCATAGAGAGACATTTGGATGCTTGTGTGGAAACTGTTTTTGTAAGAGAACTCAATCAGAAGAAGATATTGATCCCATACTATTTTGAAGTCAATTGAGCATGCTACCAAAATATCTTAAAGTGTCATGATAGTCCAATCATATTGGATATAAGTATTAGGGTGATAAGAAATACTGAAGTTAATATCATTGTTTAGAGCATATTGAAGACACATCTAGAACATGGAGGTGAATCTCAAATCTCGATCTGATACAATTGATAGTGGTACTCCTTATTGCATAACTACTTATACCATGTATATACATCAAAGGTAATATAGTGGGAGGTAATATTTAATCACGATGAAGTTTTATGTATTTGTAAGATGATCCACCATAACCCAGATAGAATTGTTTCCTCTGGATGTATTTGAAAGTCCAGTGACAAAGACCACAATGATGTTTTCCCATTTCAATGTAGGTTTGGGTACTAGTTCCATCATCCCATTATATTTTTTACTTTATTCCTTCACTTGATTACATAAAATACATATTTATTTATATTCCACAATCTCTTTTATCATATTGTCCCATCAATAGTGTTCTTAGAAACATTGATACATATTTGTGCTTCCTAAGTGTATGGAGAAGCTTGATCGATGTGCATGATTAAAAAAATCCTTATACAACTCTATATTTTATGGTACACATAGTATTAAACCAAAATCTAAAAATTCATTAATAATTAACATTTAACTCTGAGGATTTAAATTTTCTTATAGTTTCCACTTTCTCATAAATTCCTACATCATTTCTCATAGAATTCTTTATCTTTTCTAGATGGGATGGTTGACCAATCATTTCTGAAAGGATTGATGGTGTTCCTTCCTTTACGATTCCCAAGTCTATCCTTTTAAAATCTAATAATTGAAAATCCATAAATTCTCATCAATGATAGAATTTATATATCCTTTCTACTTATAGCATCTAAAACATTATTCACTTTACCAAGATAGTAGTGGATTGAGTAGTCATAGTCCTTGATCAACTATAACAATATTTTTTGGTGCATATTCATCTATTTCTATATGAATATATATTTTATAAGTTTTTGATCCATATATATTTCAAACTTATCCCCAATGTGATAATGCTACCATATTTTCATATCAAAGTTCACTACATCCAACTCTAGATCCCATGTTGGGAAGTTCTGTTCATGAACATTCAATTTACTTGAATCATATGATATTACTTTTTCATTAGAAATCAACACAAAGCCCAATACCTTCCTTGAAGAATTGATAAATACCACAAAACATTATCCACCTATGGGCAGTGTGAGAACATGGAAAGTGGTGATATTCCCCAAGAATGAGACTTACTTCAACTAGAACTCACATTTTCTGTACTTTGCAAAAATCATATCCTTTTGTAAGGTTTTTAGCATAGTTTTCAGATAATCCTCATGATACTCCTTGATTTTGTAGTATATTATAATACCATCTTTGAAGACTACCAAAAAATGGATGAGGTAATATTTAAAAACTCCATTCATCAAGTCTATAATTATTTTTAGAGAATTAGTGATTTTGAATGGCATTACTACTAACTCATAGTTCTTGTACCTTGTACAAAAAGTACTCTTGGAGATATCCTACTTATTCACCCTAAGATGGTAACATCCCAACCATAGATACACCTTATATAGGTATTATAATCCACATATCTGATCAAATAATAAATAAATCTATGTAAGAGGATACTTGTTATTCATCATGATCTTGTAGATATCACGATAATCAATGCAATGGTGCATTAAACCATATTTCATCTCAACTAAGAGTAATGGTACATCCCATGGTGATGTTTTTGGCCACATGAACCCTTT
This sequence comes from Viscum album, assembly GCA_963277665.1. Classification (NCBI taxonomy): domain Eukaryota; kingdom Viridiplantae; phylum Streptophyta; class Magnoliopsida; order Santalales; family Viscaceae; genus Viscum; species Viscum album. The sequence continues at coordinate 2,042,338,996 of OY728120.1, read as the reverse complement.
ATCCTAATTATCCTATAGTTGTTTATTAAGCTCCTCAAGTTCCACAATAGCCATTCTATATAAATTATTGGGTAATAGAAACACCCTAGGTATAAACTAGATTGAAAATTCAACCTCTCAACTAGGGAGAAAACCAGAAATTTTTTCTAGAAACACATTAGTGTATTCCATCACAATGGGGATGTATTCCTAGATGATTATTTCCTTATAATAAATCATTTGGTCTAGATATGCTTGCTCATAGGGAAATAATATCCATTATTGAGATGTTGGTGATAAAGAGGATTCAACCTCCCCCTTTCACTTATATAGAATTGGGGGACAATTCACAATACAAAGAGTGATTTATTTTTCATGACAATTTTTATTTGGATATATATAGGGAAATACAATTCTTACCCATAATTTAATCAAATTCCACCAAGGGAAGTATGAAAAGTTTCACTGGAATGTTCTTCCCAAAAATTGTGATATGGGAGGAGTTAGAAACTTGGGATGAAATAATTTCCCTATCTAACATTTTCACCAATAAATCCACTTCCATGCATTGTGGTGGTGTTTTAATTGGTCAACTAAACTTTCATGATATGATGTAATGAATAAAACCTCAATCAAAATGAACATTTTATATTATTTAATGACTAAATAGAATAATTTTCACCACAAAATTTTTGGGATCCACCTCAGTGGTTGTGATGGAAAAAGAATTCCCTTGATACCTTGGAGGTTGTTGGTTGTCTTAGAAAACCATTATCTTAGTGAATTGGTTTTCTATGTGCCACGATTTCTTGCAGTTGAAACAATGAAAAATGTTCTGAGGGTTGACTGGAGAATTCCTTTCCTCTACTGCATTAGTGTTTTCTTATATCAGCAATTTATATCTAGGTGTCCTTCCTTATTTAACCTTAATCATTTCCTCATCCCCCTTAGGAAATTTCAAAGGTGATTATTTATTTACCTTTTACAAGTGGGATGTTGAAATTTCATAGAACCATTATATTTATCTACCAGACCACCATAATTAAACTCTACTTTCTTCTTCTTATCCCCATGATACCCTTGATATTTTTTTATATCAATTTCAACTTTGAGGGAACATCAAACAATTTCCTCATAGCTATCAAAGTTATGAATCTCCAAGGCTTTTAGTAGAGTAGGTTTTATCCCACTAAAGAAGTAATAAACCTTGAATTTAGGGGTAACAAAAAATCCAAAGGCATATCATTCAAGACTTGTGATGTTTTCCTCATACACCTCAATAAATTTTTCATCCTTTTTTATTTAGGGAAAATAAATCCCTTTCCATTTTAAATTAGAGAGTATGAGGAAATATCTATCAAAATTTTCCTGCAATTTATTCCACGCCACTACTTCGATCTCTTCCTCAAGATTAATATTCTTGGTCAATGTACAAGACTAATTATCTTCTCACCCCATATGATAAACATATAGAAAAACCTTATCTTGTTTGTAACATTAAAGGATGTAAAAGATCTTTTTAATGGATTTTATCCATTTTTCCATGATTAAGGGATTAGATGGTCCATTGAAATTTGGAGACCTTTTTCCCATGAATGACTCAATCACAACTTGTTCATTATTAGGGGGTCTTGGGAGATCCTCCTGATCTAGGTTTCTATCCAGAACCTGATTCATCTGAGAGAGTATCATCGCAAAATTTGTGATACCCTCTCTTATTCAGTTAGGAATCTCTTTGGGGCTGTCATCAAATTTCTCATCGCATGGATTTTTTACACGAATCATCATATTTTTGGGCATTATCTAGAATAAATGGATAATTAGGGATGATTTTTTAAAAATATTAAACGCATAAATGATAATACAATGATATTAAGGGAATAACAAATAAATTATAATTATTTCCAAATCTTATGAATTTTTAGGCTTCAATCTATGTTATCCATGATCTATTTATTAACATATATTATTTTGGGTATTTTTTGTTCTATTAATAATGGTCCATAAAAAGACTATGAATTTACTAAAGAATACCCCTGAGAGTGTCATACCAGGTGTGCAGTAAGGCCTGTTGTCATGTACCATGTTACATCATATCAGGCATGACACACCTTGTTAGAGTTGTTACCCCTAGGTACATCTGTGCTAGAACCAAGTACACTTGTATTATCCATAAATGGATGTATTTGGTTTATTAACCAAATAATCCATAGTAACCAAATGTTTAGTATGTTCTTCTGTACTTATTCTTATACCTAAGGCTTTCACTAGTGTTTTATAATCCTAATCCCAAAAATAGAAAAACTTTTCCTTTGTTATCAACTATAACAACAAAATTGTTTATTACATAATAATTCATGATTTATTACATAATATTACACTAAATAAAAATAATAAGATTAAGAATTATAATTTCTCTAGGAATTTGGTACATTACATAACACTTTAAAACAAGAAAAAACCATCACCTTTATTGAAAACTTCCTTAACATGATCGCACTTAAAACTACATGGAATAACCTATGGATAAAAATAAGAAAGGGGTGAGATATAAATATTAGTATTGGAATAAACATGGAAAAACATGAATATGGTAATACATGTTAGACAATAGATATATAAATGGGGGAATAAAATGAAAAATAATAATGAGTTATGATATAATATGAAAATCATAACAAGGTAAATGTGGCAACAACTTAAACACTGGATCATAAACACATTTCAAGGATAAATACAAAGATATCATTATGGAAATTGTCCCAAAATGGAATCAAGTTTAGTCATTATCCCAACATGATTTCGCATGAGTCTAAACATCACCCAATGCATTAGAGTGTTATATAATTATGGGCACAACCTTCAATTTCATTTCATCCTCACAATTAAGTGTTCCCTATAGATCATAACATATGGATTTAGTCATCATCACAATTTATTACAAGATAATGGTATTTATAATAAATAAATTTAAGTCCTAATTAGAATAAGTATATGTTTAAAAATGATAACTCCCTTGATAGGAAATGGGTATGGTATTCACTACACAATTTTTTTGCATGGAAAATCACAATAAAATCTCGATGACATAACGACATCACATAAAAATTCATAAATTGTGATGATGAGAGTGAAATGGGTCTCTATTAATTTTTAAATGAAATATAAATTAATAGGGACATTTAAATACATATCCCAACATTATGAATTGAAAAATATAACGCATAAGATAGTAAAGAAACTTGAATAAAGAAGAGATGGTGAGGAGCACAAGAGCCTCAACCCAGTTGGTGAGGACTCTCTAGGTGCATCCAAGAGACCCGAGATAAAATTCGGGTGGAGTCATATTTCCAGGGTACTGTAGCACTACTGTAGCAAGCATTGTTCGGTACTGTAGAAATCGGAACTATTCATCCATCTGGGCCTTTAGGCCACCGATTTGGTCCTCGGGTCCTGAAAGGCTTTCGGGCCACCCAAGGACTTTAGGTCAGTTGATTCTCAAGGCCTTAGGGCCACCTTAAGGCCTTTGGGCCACCCCAAGGCCTTCAGGCCACATGAATGCAGGCCCCAGACACACTATAAAAAAGGAGAATCCCTAGATGAGGATTCAGAGCAGGTGCACTCACCAAAGTAGAGCCAAATGGATTTTCAGAATGAGAGGGTAAGACTATGCCATCAGTACCAGCCTGTGCTTGCACGAGAAGCCTAGCCAAACAGTCATGCAAAGGTGGAGATCTACTATCACGATGCAGATGCTGGGGAGGGTCAGTTCCTTGTAGACAGTTTGGTTGAATTCCCTAAGACCTTTGGGTCATGTAATCTCCTAAGCCTACGGGACATGTAATCTTTGAGCCTACAGGCCTTTTAAGGGTTCCCCCTCATCCCTTGAAAGGGGGGTTATCAAAAATCAATAAAAAATGAAGGCCTTCGGGCCATTTAGGTAAGAGAAGGCGAGGATCCCTTACTTGTGTGTATTACTCCAAATGCTTGTTAGGGGATTCTTGAGAGAATGTGGGTGCCCTGGGAGGACAGTAGAGAGGGGAGGGAAGATTATGGGTGTGATCCAATGATTTTTAGTGAAGATAAATTGGATATTGGGTGGGTTTAATAGGGAATGGGTGGGGATTTCTTTATTATTTCACAAACATAGGTTTTGGACTCTATATAATAAAATAACCAAAACCCCACACCTCACCATGGTTTTTGACCATTGTTTATACAAAATGGGAGTGTTTTTCAATATTTTATAAGGAAAATGGAAGAAATTAATAAAATAATGCCATTTCTTTTGTAGAGGTGAGTCATACTCCTAATGAAATGATTTTAAAACCTTAAAATATATTAATGGTTTTAGAGGATTCATAATAGACATATAAAATAAATAAAATAAAATTAAAATCTCTTTAATTTAAAGATAAAACATTTATTTGTTCATAGATACCTTTTTTAGTACTTATTAAATCACATTTGAGTAATTATGATGTCATAATGCACAAAGCAAATTTATGAAATATATAATTTTTACCCAAAAATATGACTATCCTAGAAAATTTGGAAAGATTAACCGTTGGATACTTTTTATGTTATGATAAAAGAAAATAAAATTCATTTTTTTAAATTATTTTTTAAATATGTGAATTTTCAATTTTTAATAAAATCATCATTTATTAAGAAATGATGTATTTTTTGACAATAATTTTTTTTGAATCCATAAAATTATATTTGACTTAATATTTTTTTATTTATATTTAATTAAAATTATTTAATAATAATATTTTTTTAAAATAATATTTACTTAAAAAGTAAATTAATTCATCAAAATAAATTCCTTAATTGAACTTCCATATTACCCAAAAATACAGTTTCTGTCTTAATGTGTAAAAAAAATTATAAAGTAAAAATAATAAGATGAGAATATATATATTTTTATATAAAAAATAATGTTCATACTAATATATCTAGGGTATTAATACATATCCCTATAATACACCGAAATATTCCCTAAGTGTAAGGTGCATGATAGTGATACTTTGTTGGGGTGGTTCAATATACAAGGTTTGGGCCATGATCTCGATGATATTGGACTTCGGTCATAAAAGGTTTCGATCAGGATTATGTTGTTTGATCTCAACATGGGATTGGTCAGGGGTTAATACTATTGATGCTATCTCCCTCATATTATCTTATAAATGGGATTTATAGGGTACAATCATACTAGTTGAGTTCATTACTTCCTTTTTTTATGCCAATTGGATTTGTTAAAACTGTATATTTGTACTAATCATGTGATAACTGTTCAAAACCTATATTATCATTTGTAATGATTATTAATGGTCATTTAAATAGGATATAATAATAACAAATAAGTTCATGTGTTTTATATAACTATAATACATAATAATAAATTTAAATAAATAAAAAAGGGTAATTTAATGTTTAACAGTTCGGGTCATTATGTAGTCATTGTGTGACGACCACCGTTGTTGTGTGACATATAGTGGTATTGAACTTCATCTCCCCAAGACATCATGAAAACCCAAAAAAATATGTAAAACTTAAGAAAATTCTAAATAGAAAAAAATTATATAATATAGTATACAAACATGACATGATGGTGTCACAGTTATCCCCATCATGCAGCTTTATACCCCAATTTTGTCTTTAATAAAAATAGAAATTAATGGAATGAAAACTAAAAAACATCTCATGACAAGAGTTTAGTGGGATTGAATATATCTAATGAAGTCCCTATTGATTCTCCAATAATGAAACAATCTCTTAAATCTAGTAGGTTAATCCACTAACATCACCATTCATCTCTAATCATAACTCCCCCAAAATCACAAAATACAAAGCCTAAGGAGGATGTAGACCTACCTTAGGACACCCCAAAATTTAAAATTAATTTAAGCAGTGATTATAAATTTGAAAACACCTCCTCCATCCTCTATAAATATCCATGAATTTAGACCAAAATCCCACAGTAAAATCTCAAGGACATAGACATCAAAATGATCATATGATAAGTTCCATATGAAACATCACTAATCACTCCCAACTAACTCCAAAGAGAATTAAATCCAAAATTTTTCCTTAGTTTCAAAATACATGGGCTATAATTTTAGGTCACCAAAATAAAAATAGGATACCCTTGGACCTTGAACCCTAGACACTATCCCATAGAAACATCACAAAGGACAAAATAAGACCAGCTAGTGTATAATATAATCTATTTTAAAACCCACCATTTTCACCCAATTCACAAACCCTTGATATTATATATGCTCAATGTTTCTAAACTCAAATAACATCAAAGTGTTAATATCATAAATATATATCCCAAAGTAAAATTTGAAATAGTTTTTTCATAAAACCTCAACTAGTTCTCAATTCACCACACATACATCCCAAATAGACCACTATTAAAATTCATGATTTCATATGAGTCTCCTTTAGATAGTAAAAATCATAGAATCACTTATAATATTGTATGAGGTTAATAAGAAGAAAATTATTAATGAAAATATTTCCTTCTTAACCACTCTATTTCTTTAACAGATCTTGATCTACATGGAAAATGAATGGGTGATAAATCAAGAAACACTATTGATGGGCGATAAACTAGGAGTATTTAGTAGTATCATATCTCAAATTACAATGAAATACAATATAAATCCATGATCTAAGATAGATATGTGTGATAACAACCATTTTAGGCATAACTTGTAATAAGTGAAAGTCCAAACCATCGATCACAATTCAAGGTGAATATCCAGGATACATGTAAGTGAATTATGAAAAGGGGAAGAAAAATAACTATACTCCAACAACATTATAATAAATCTATAACCTTCATAACTAGAAGGAAAACATGAAAGATCATATCTCAAGTATCTTCAGATGTGGGTTGGACCTAAACTCTACCTACCCCAACCATATATAGGGTCAAATATTCCTTGTTGGAATTAATCTGTAACAACCACATCATCAACTAATCTTTCACCTCCTACAACCCATTATAACCACAAAATAACCACATTATTTACCCCATGAATCCCATCATAACCTCATCAATTGTTCTAATAAACTTTATCCATCACAGTCTAAAAAATCACAGATACCTAAGCCATCATAACCAAATGGAATTATGTACATGTTATAAGAATACGACATTATAACCCATAATATGTTTATGATTTGAAACCTTGATCCATTATGAAACACACACATATATAAAATTATATAATCATAGAGAAATATTAATTCCATTGGAGATAATGAAAATCAAGATGAAAATCACATAAGCAGCCAATCAAGAAATGAAAACAAGCATTAGTAGTCGGCATGTCATATAAAGTAAATAAGAGAAATGTTAAAAATATATAAGTAAATGAACTAATTAAAACATTTGATAAACAAGTAAATTACCCCCAACTCACAAGACACTACATAAAAATCACCTTGAATTTTTTTTAACTCAACCATTAATATTCCGTTAAACTATTAAATTTATCCATTAGGTAATTTGTTATAACCACAAAAACTATTTTACCTTTGAAATAACCATAAAATAATCCCAAATACTACAATACAAAAAAAAACCTATCAACTGATTAGTGCCACAATAAAATTTATCCTAGCCTCTAAATTAAAACCATACTCCCTTATGAAACCCTTTTCTAAGACATACCCAAACCACATCACATATGACTCTTCACTATCCAACACCAAAATCCAAGGTCTTCATCCAAGAAGAGACAAAAAAATAAAGAATATAAAAATCTCAAGAGGTTAATAATAACACATATAATCTCAGCTAATCAATATATCATTCGGGTGACCAAAATAAACATCTATAAATGAAAGGAACTTTATCTGAAATATTAACTAACACTCAAAGTTGTCCCAAGATGACAATACTTAGCGATACAACAGACCTACTCAGAAAAATAAATATTCATGACCCAATAAGATAATAATGTTCACCCTTTCATACATTAATCATATTAATCAATATAAATTTCTAGGTTTATAATCTTTGGCTCATTATTTGACATAAATTTTAATTCTTGATTTAATTTACATCAGCATTAGTTCATCAAATCTATTTTACACATATAATAGTTATTAACATTACTAACATAATGTAGAAGCTTACATAGATGAGATTGTATAATATCATCATTCATACACAACATCATATATAGGATACATAATTCATAAAGGTATGACAAAAATGAGTCAAATTAACCTTTGCATATTCTAAATCACCATTTTAGGTTCCCTTGCTCAATTAAATTACCACAATAACAACCATTATTATCATGTTATAATTTTAATAGATTCCAAATTTCTCAGAATATTAGAGCATGATAAATAATTACCATTATAGAAATTTAATTTTATAAATATAGTAATCTAAGGAATGAAACTCTAATAAGGCATAATAAATCCAACAAATTTAAAAAGAAGAGGCAACCAAAAACCATTCCCCCTAGACCAAACAATGTTACCAAGACTGAGTGTATACTAGGATAAGGTAATTTTAAAATATAATGACAATCCTTTCCCCTAAATGAAAAAATGGCCTTATATAAGGGAAGATACTAAACTGTATACAATAAATAACCACCCCTCCCCCAGACTATATCATCTCAAACAATATCATATTGGGAGTAGAGACTTATCATTTCTGGAATAAATTCGAGTGTGGGTTTATCAATAATGGTTATAGTATAAAAATATTCATTTATAAATGGATTCATAGGTGGGTATCAAACAATATAATAAATCCAATAATAAATTTTAATGGGATAACAATAAAAAAGTAATGACCACAAATACAGTCATTCGATTCAAGGGGATAACAATAGAAGGTTTTTCTGTTTAAGAAGGGAAAATTTGAGGTTCCCAAAAATATCAATCAAAATGTAATTTTAAAATAAAAAAAAATATATCTCAAAAATCCCTTAGATCGACAAATCTTATCAATCCTATTCCCTTAAAACCATGTCAAGAACACCATACTCCCTAATGGATTTCACTAACATGTAACATCACATTCATCATAAAAAAATAAATCATAAACCTATGAATCTAAACATCAAAACTGATTTCATCACTTGAGTTGAAAGAAAAGAGGAATGAAAAAAGAGAGATTATAATGTCACATTTGATTGAAGGTGAATCCAACACTATGAATTTATAAGGATAGGTTTCTTTAAGGATGATCCTGGTGCTCCAAAAGTGGCCCTATATCTAGATATTGTTCAAGAGAAATAAAAAAGTTGAAATAAATAATTTTCAATCCCTAATTATAGGGAAACTAGAACTACTTATACCATAGTGTTGAGAAATCCAAAATGGGCATAGTGGTCTTGAAAGATTTGAAAAAACGTTGACCATGACCATGACCATGGCCACCACCAAAGGGTAGTGAAATTTCTTTCACCATTTTTATTGAACCACATAATAGAAAACAATATGGAGATCTACCTCTCACCATTTATAGGACACCTGCATATCCTGACCTCCTCACCAAGTATCTCCCCTACACCCACCAACATGGATGTTCTAATCATTTTGTGTCCCACAAGGAACCCTTCTGGGCTCTATGCCCCCAAAATAAATATCTAAATGGTGTAGTTTCATCCTATAGACTCCAAATGTAACCACACCCTTAAACCAATCTATTTTTCTTATATCTTCTTCACATATGATATTTTTTGAGACTCCCCATGCACCATGTACCTCGAGAAGATATGCACAATGTTGTGGGGACATCTTGTTAGACCAACCATCTAACTCAACATTATTCATGTAACTAGTACCTTCAACATATATTTTGATCCATTACTTGTGTTATATAGGGTAACAATTCACACACCCCACACCTTAAAATTCACATTTAACTCAATCTAGAGAACAAATCAACAATCATTTATTTCACCATGCCCGTGACACTATAACAAGAAAGACCATGGCCTATTCGATGATCATTTTTATCCCATAAATCCATAACTCAACTTCTAACCATAGTGACACCTCCAAATTAATAAAAATAAAAATCAAAGGTCTAGGAAATTCTAGGACCTCACATCATAAAACTCTCATGCAATTCTCATTCATGTGAAGAAAATAATAATCCTGAAGGTAAATAGAAAGGCATATTAGTAGAATAAAAATGTTGTAGGATACCTTTCCAAAAGGGTATCACTATAATAAGAACTCCATATAAAAATAATAATGAATAACACAATACCATCAACATATCATAAACTGGATCATATGTTTCTCAAAATTAATTTACCTTTAAAAATCATAAAAGGTTTCTAGAAAATTATAATAAGGTCGATATTTCATTCAATTTAACTCAAATCAACCCACTATTTTTTTTTAAAATAAGATTTTATAAGTTATGCATAAAAAAATTGAAACTGAAATTTTTAAAAGTTATTCATAGGGAATGAATTAATTATAAAATTAATTATTTAATTGACTACAGATACACTCACTCATAAACCATTAGATGGAATTCAATTTATACAAACCAACAACCCTATGAAAATTGACCATATATCAAAAATAAAAACATCTTAACTAGTGAAAGGGAACTAAGAACCCTAGGGAATTCATACTTTTGATACCCCATAGATTTTCCAAAACAATATATCAACTCACCAGACACATGAAACCTCGATCTACTACGCCCCAAGTATTTAAGTTATGCACTAAATGAAGAAGAATTCTACACTCATTGCATCAACAAATCTCAATACCCACAAGTAAGAACATTATTATTCTATGAGAGATAAAAATATTCCTGAATATCTTAATAAATTCTATAAAAGGAATCCCATATGGGATTCCACGCTTCTTCTTCCACTATATCTCAACCATCTTCTATGGAAAACCAATAACCAATGTAAATTCGAAATAATCCAGAGTCCTCAAAAGCTTGAAAAAATCATTAATATCTTATAATCATTTATTTTCCTATTTTTTATATGATTCATTGAGGAACATTAGTACTCACATCCACTTTAAATTCAGAAAAGTTTTATCCCATGGTTCTACTTTATTCATATATTTCACCATATATTGAAAATGTTTGAAAAAAAAAATCTTCCATACAACTTTAAAGAACGTGGTTTTCCTTTATCTTATAAATAATATCAACATCATAATGGAATCAAGATTTTCTTAATCAACCCAAAATTAGGATTCAACTATAAATCACAACAAGGACTCTATATTGTAGAATATAAGACTGAAATAGATTTACACTAGTATTAATTAATATGAACAAACAAACAACACCACTTCTATCAAAGAATACAATATTTTCAAAATCACAGACCATACATAACAAATTATAATATCAAATTAAATATATATCAATATTTCCACACCATCATAATTATTTTAATCAGTCGTGCATAGTATCAACAATACATGTAAAAAGTACAGTAAAATAGAATAACTATAATTCAATTCCAATAGGAATTAAAAAAAAAACATTATACCATATCATACAGTTTGAGAAAAAATGACTAGTAATACCAAATAAGAGAAAAAAAATAATGAATCATTAAATAACACATGTTATAATAACCGCTAACCACTACCTCCATCTGAAACCAATCATCACATTATCCTTGAATAATTTTCCACACAATCCACATATTTTAACCATTAAAGATATACACCACATGATTTCATCCAAAATACTACCAAGGATATAAAAACCCTATAATTATTGATTTCATAAAGAATTATAAATTAGAAATAATAGATTCAATCTTGAATCTTTAAGAAAACATTTCATCTACTTCTAATTTTGATAATTAACTAATATTGGTGAATATCAGTAACTGTTATATTACCTCAAAAAAATTCTTGATAAATACACTTCGATTATTCATACTAATGATTTAATATTTCTACAAATGATTTCAGAATCATCACATGCTTATAATACTCACAAAATATTTTTTAATTAATTTATGAGAATGATTTTAACTTTTCACATATTCACCAATCATCTATCTTTCTTGTTTTTTACTTCACCAACTCATATTACATTGAATCAAGAAAAATATAAATCTTTTGTAACATGTATAACTAATCCTGATAAATATAGTATATTGAATTATTAATATGTTCCATAATTAAGCACACTTCTTTAATAAATTTCTCACAGACATGTTTTCTATAATAATTAGTTTAGGTGTAACAAAAAACTTATCAATTTAAATCCTAGATCATTAATTTTAATTTTTACATATAACATGGAAATATCATGAATCAAAAAAATTCATGTCATTTTTCATGTTAAGTGATAATAATTTATAATTACAATATGGTTTGTAATAAAAATAATCCCATACATGGATATTGAGTTTAATTATAAAAATATCTTATTTTAATAGATTTACTAAACTAACAAAAATAATATTTCATATAAAGAAATTTAGAATATAATAAAATATTTGAAAACATTCAATTTAAAATATCCCAACTAAATAAATATTTTGTTGTCAAAGGCATGCTTAATCAATATGATTTTAAAAAGTTATAAATAGAAATTATGATGTTTTAAAATTGCTTCATCAATAAGAAAATCATACTACTATACTAATAAATTTATTCAAAACATCACATAATATTCCTTACTCTATTATAGGTTTTTAATTAACATGAATTAAATTTATTGTTATAAAACTGGATGTGAAATTTTCTGAAAAATAAATTTTGAATCATTTTGTGTCATAATTTTGTTATAAATAATATTTAATCAATATTGAATGAATTTGTTATAAGGTATTAAAAATTATTTTAAATTATACAAAAATATATTATGACCCTATAAATCATTACTAGTAAAAATGAAATATATAATAATTATTTATACACTGTTCCTGAATTACCCTACCCTAAAATTATTTCATTATCACCAAAATATTCTTATTTGGGTGTTGTGGTACTTGAGTCAGATCATTTGGGGGGGGGGGTGTGGATTTATTCTAGTGTTATAGATGGTTTCCCTAGCACAAGGGATTTGGAAATGTTCACAAGGGTCCCTAAATATCTGTGTTCTAGACACTTACCTACCTTTATAATTGGTTAAGATTAAATGAAACATTCACCATTCCAAGACAATTTAAACATCCCTGGTCCCCAAATCCAAACTCCACTCTATTTTTGAACCAAAAGAAAAGATACCACAATTTATAGACCCCCTCCACTAGTACCCCATCTTGGATGGAAAGAAATATGGGTGGAACCCCCAAAGCCTTCCACTAATAGGCCATGGCTTAGAGACTAACACCATGGTATTTGTCAGATATACGGGGGGTGTTACCCTTTAAATTCCTAGGAGAAGGGAACTAACTCACCGGTCAACTATTTATAAATATAAATGATAAAAAACATTTCCTATAATGACATGATATTTTTGATCCTTTAAAATACATACTATATTTTATAACATGGGTCACACTCTACACCTAACATAAGAAAACTACAAAAAATTTAGATTTTTTATGAGGCTATAATAAACACTTAAATTTTAATCCATTAATAGTTATTGCCTTTAAAAGATAGACAATTAATAGGAGTTAATATTGAAAAATTTATTTTCAATTAATGTCATTTAATTTTTATTATATATTTTCTTTTAAAAGAATATATTTAAAAATATTATAATTTAAATTTTATAATTTAATTTTTTTTTTAATTTCTTGCAACAAAATTATTGTAAACTTATATTATTATTTTTTTCAATAAAGTATCTATTTTAAAGTCAACAATGAATTTACTGATTTTATTAATACTGTCACAATTATGAAATTAAGTAATTATTAGAATATAGTGAATGATTTTGAAAATTATTTCTATAAAATTATATATAATGAAGTATGAAAAATTATTTTAATATAATATGTTAAATTTATAAACCTATTCATGATATTTTGAATGTTTATATTAAAATTTAATGAAAACCATTTTTTGACTATTTTGTTCAATTAATCATAACATGATTAAATAATGTTTTTGATTAATTTTATTTTTTAAAAAAAAATCAATAATAATAATCATTTTAAACTAATTAGAGTCAATTTTATTGATAATCAGATCTTAATCACGAATCTTTTTTCTTAAAAAATATAATTTTTCAAGAAGTGGGGGTTTATAGGTTACTTTCACTAACATTAAGTTTGTCCTCTAGATACATAGAATGTTAATTTGATAAATTTATTTTTGTATTTTAGATAATAATTTTAATACTATTTCATAGGGATAATTTCCTTTTTTTGTTTTATAATTTATATTATTGGGTTTAATGCAAATTACTAATATTTAGGAGAAAGAATTATTTTAAAATTATTATTTTATCAAGAAAATGAATTTATATTACATAATCTAATTGTAAATACATTAAATAATTAATATAATATTTTTTTAAATCTAACAATTAAATATATTAATAATGATTTAATTTTTAATCGATACTAAATAATATAAATAATCTATAAGGGTCCAAATTTCATTTTTATACTAAATGAGTTTTTCTACACATTAACTATTTTAAAAAAACAAAAAATTTTATATTAATTAGGAATTTTATTAGATTAAATATATGTTAATTTTTTTCCACAACACCAAAAATTTCCTTTAGGGGATTTTTATATGTTTAATAGAACATAAAATCCCCAAGTAAAAAAATATGTTATCTAGTTTAAAATTGTAAAAGCCAAATCAAAATAACTAATGGTAAAAAGAATATTAAAGTTTTATAACACATGTTGAATTTTTTTTTGTTCCTTTATAGTCACAAAAACACCTGAACTAAATAATTTAGAAGCATTGGAACCATTTACATTGAAATAGTGTTATGAAATTTTTGAAAAATAATAGATTTTTCTAAAAGTACCCCTTTACCCCCATATAAATGGATATAACCACCACACATAAAATTTAAAATTATCCTTTAAATTAGTTCTTAAAAATATGAAAAGTTTCTCTTAATAGAACCATATCCCAGAAATATAAGTTCTTGGTCACTCATAGTTTACATAACAACTTCAATTTCAAGGGATCTTTGTAGGAAAAGTCAAGTCTCCAACGTAAGTATTTTCTCCTTCTAATGATTTTTATATTAATATTATTCTTAAAAATGTCTTACAATAATAATAATACGATGATTTAAGTATCATTTGTATACTTATATATTTTTTTATTAGTGTACAACTCTTTTTTATTCATTTCCATCCAATTAGAAAAACAAAATAACATCTTTAATACGTTGCGTAGACTACCGCCAACACAAAGTGACATCGATTATTTTTCAATACCTCATTTCATGTATGGTATTAATAGTGGGATATGTGAATAAATATGAAATATGAAATATAATTATGATTCTAAAATTCCAATATAACAACCACCTTCACCCCCTCTAAATTTATAATAATCGAGAATGCTAATCCTGTGTTGGTGCAGATTACTCCTTCCAAGATGATTTTTTTGGATTTTTCATTTAGATTTTCTTAAAATATCAAAACAAAAAAATGGATCAAAATAATAAATAAATAAAAACAACTTAATTTTTCTGATATTATAATGATATTATTTCAAAATAAACACCACCATAACAATACTCACCAACCGATTTAAAGTGTTTTCATGTCCGGGTTGGTTTATCCACCTACGTGAAAAATTATTTAAAATCAAATTATGGATGACTAAGTGAACATGAAAAATAATTATATTAAAATATATTAATAAAATAATAATTATTATAAAGTTCAAGAAACATTATATTATTATTTTTAACTTATTATCATTGCAATATTTTCATTCACAAAATTATCAAAATAATCCGTTATAAATTTAGTTTTCAAATAATGTAACAAAAACACATATGGGATGCAATAAGAAAATTTTAAATAAATATACATTATACATTAATAATTATGAAATTATGTATCAATAGTGAACATGGAATCAAATTATGAGTTATAATATCAAAATTATTAAACATGATAAAAAATAGTTAAATTTATCAACACCCGATGACCATAATAAGTTATAACTAATTAATATACACATGATAAATAATTATAAAAATGAATATCAAAGGTCAATTTTTTATTAAGGTTCTTAATTATGATAATTATTTTCCATGTTTTTTACAAGAGGTTAGAGTTTCACAAACAAATCAAAGAAGCATGGTAAGTGTTTGGGGTTTCAAGTTCACTTTGATTGAGGCATGACTTCATGTTCCCATTTATTGGTCTCTAATGTGGTATAAATACCACCACAATGAATTAATTTGTAATAAATAACCATTTTTCATGATATATAAATGTTTTTATCATAATCTCACATATATGTTCCTTCATTCCATTTAGTTCTAAAGTTGTAAGGGTTTATTTTTCTAAAATTTGAATCCCTTGAGACATTTTTATTGTAAATAAATAATTCCTTATAAGTGTTTTAAATACTATCCCATTTTCATTTTTATCATTATTCTATTATATTTCTAGATATTAAATGTGTTATTCAATGTTCTAATGCTCATGGGTTTTCGATTCAATAATGTTATTAGAAAGTGATAAAAAGTTTTTTCTAACCTTTTAAATAAGATGTTTTACCATACAATTCACATTTTATTTTGATAAAAATTAAGTATATTTTTTCTATTATTAAATATTATTTTAATATCAAAAATTTTTAAAGTATTTTAATTTCAATTTTTAAAAACTTCATGTCACTTTCAATCTCCCTTTATTGAAGAATATTTTAAAAATTAATGGTTTTAAAGTATTTTATCTTTATCTTATTGGAACTTTATGTCTTTTTCAAGTTACCATTATTTAAGATTATTTTTAAGTGTTAAAATTTTCAAAGTATTTTTACTTCCCCCTTTATGTTGACCATATAATGATTATTTTATGACTAATTTTTTTTGAATTATTTTCACTTAAACTTTTTTAAACCATTATGTATTTCATGGATATTTTATTTTTAACTCTTTATAAAAATGTTGTAAGGATTACTTTCATTCCCATGATACATCAATTATGACAACTGTAAGGGACTTGGTAAATAAAAATATTTTATCTGAGTAATATTTTTTGTTATTCAAATGTCATCATTCTAATAATTTCCATTTTAAATGATGTTATATTTTTTAATTTTGGGGAAGATAGTTTTTAAAATAAATCGAATAAAATAAAAGTTTCTCATTTTATTTTTCTTGAAAAAATTGAAGATTTTTTAAAATATACTCGTAAGAACATATTTTTCAATGATGAATAATTTTTTAAATGATTTTTTATGATTTTTTTATTATATTCAAGAGGTCTATCTCCAATATAGTTATTTTTCATGTTTGTGACTATTTTATTCTTTTATGTGATTATATTGGGTGATCATGTTTTTGGTATCAAATGTTTAGTTCACGATGTTTTTTATTTATCTTGGTTGTTTTATGAATCAAATTTTATTTTCAGGGCTTCCTTATTAAAATTGAATGAAATGCAATTTGATATTCTCTAAAACCCATTTTATTTCCATAGGTATTTTTTTGTAATGTTTTTAAAATTTTAGGAAACCCATTTTCTTAAATGAGTTATTTTGTTACGATATGATTATTTTCACATGGCACATAAATGAATAGATTCTAAGATCGGTGGACCTATATATCCCTACAATGATTTGAGTAAACACTTATATCTAATGATATTGAAATTTTATATGAATGGATGAGAAGGTATCTAGGTTCAAAAAGGGTGTGGGTGATACTGTTTATCTCCACTCAAAATTTTATGAGTGAATGGTTTGATGGGATACTAGGTTCACAAATATAATATGTGATATGATTATTAATGTTCCTCATTTATTCCAACACTCATGGATTATATTTTATACTTCGTGTTTAATTTTATCATGAAATGGTAAAATTATGATTGTTTGAGGTGTTATTTAATTATTTCAGACTTAATTTTGAGACCTATATATTTATGTTCTTTTAAAATTGGATATTTTTCCTTATTAATAATTTTCCACATTTTTATGATTTTATCATCATAGATTTTGTTATATTATCCCTTAATAGGAATATATGCTATCTCATTATTATGATTTCCTATAATTAGAATTTGAAGATGGTTATGTCTCATGGAATTTATGATAGTGAATTTTGAATGTATATAAACGTTCCCATCATGTGAAATAACTGTTTTTATGTTTCTAGTATCAAAGACACTAAACCTTTGGGTCTATTAGTCGTATGAATTTTTGTGGATGTAATTATTAGACTATATTATCAATATATTATTAATTTATGTTTATATTAGATCTATTCAGTTGTAATTAAATAAGGGTTTAGTTATTTTGGATATTAGTTTATATATATATATGGATATTAGTTAAGATAACTTTGGTGTTTGGGTTAGAGAACCTTAAAAAAATCTATATTTGAGTCTATGTAATGGATGATATAATAAAATATTGAAAATGTATTGAGTAAGTATATTTTCTATAAATTCATAACCACATAGATACTACCAAGTGGATACATCTTTGGAATAAATTCACTTAGGGTTAATCATCCAAAAATGGTTTGGTTGGGTATTGACTCGATCATCACCTTGATGAACAATGAGTGGACCTAATACTGTACACTTGGACCTAAAATCTTTGTGGACTATCTTTTGATGATCATATTATATTTTTAAACCTATATAAATTATTGGATTCATTATTTATTTGAGTAATTAGGTTTAGAATCACAAGATAACCCAACATAAAGTAACCTAGATCAAAATAATATTAATATATGCTAAACTAAAGGCATTATTGGAAAACATTGAAATCTAATAGAAAGAGATATTTTATCAATGAATTAATTTTTATTATTATGTAAAATTTTAACATAAAATTTATTTTTTTCTCTTATATCAACACCTTAGGTTTTATCAATGGTTATATCTAGAAGGCCCCATGGGTGTGATGTATAATAAAAATGTTTCCTTAATAAACAACCCATTAGAATTAGATATGGAATGAGAAACCTTATAACTATTCAAAACCAACTATAATGTAATATGATTAAAAATTTAAAATAATTTTAAGTCCCAAAGATACCAATTAAGATATATATAGACTCTTATAAAATATAAGGTAGTGAAGATAATGAAGGGAAAAATGTTTAGTTTAAAACATGTCGAAATTTATTGATGAAACACCAAGGGATTTACCTTAAGGGAGATGGAAGATGATATTATTATAGAATAAGGGATCATCAAGAATCAAACTATCATAAAAAAAATGAAAATGTTGGTTTGCACAATGGGAGTAGAAAATAAGAATCCAAAGGAACCGCTAATGGTTTGATGCCATAATTTTGGAATGCTTGGACATTACCTAAGTCAATGTCATTAATATATGGAGAATAAGAATAATTAGCATGTATTACCATGAAAAGGGAGGGGAAAATTTTTATCATGTTCAATTAGATCATATAAGGTGGATTATAATAATTTAATCACTAACTATAGAAATATAACGACATGATATGTTATAAAAAAATTCCACTTTCGATTGAAATTAAATGTCTATTGTTATATAAAGCACATGAAGTTATTTGTTTTTATTTTATTAGTTTTAAAATACCATTAAAAATTTATTACCATTGATAATATAGAAGTTGAACAGTTATCACATGATTATTATAAATATTGGTTTTTAAAAAATCCAATTGACATAGACAAAGGAAATGATGGCCTAAACCCGTAGGATCGTACCCCATGAATCCGATTTATTAGATTTTTAGAGGGATATAGAATCTATGGTAGTTCCCCTTGACTATTCCCAATATAAGATCCAATAACTTAATCATGATAAAAAACATTTACAAGAGAAGTTCATGCTCATTGAGATCACAACCAAAACCATGTTCTCTAAACCCAACCACGAAAATATCACAGTCACACTCCATACTCTTAGGTTGTTTTTTTGGTTTATCAAAGAGATATGTATCAGGAAACTAGTAATATTAGCATCTAAATTATTTTTTATAGAACAATTAATATATTTTCATCTTATTAATGATACCTTATTAATTATTTTTATTCTGAAATAATAATAAAAAAATAGTATTTTTTTGGTAATATTCAAATTTAGTTTAGGAATTTAGTTTGATTAATTAATTTATTTCTAAAATAAATGAAATATTAATAAAATATTATTATTAAATAATTTTTTTTAAAAAATAAATGATCATATAATTTTTATTAAGTCAAATTTTTAATTTTATAAGGGTGAAAAAATTGTTATTGTCAAAAAACCCATCATTTATTAATTAATGTAGATTTTATTTTAAAAGTGAAAACAAAAATATTTTGGAAATTATTTTTATAAAATGAATATTATTATTGTAATTATAACATCAAAACTATCTAATAGTTATTTTTCCATTATTTTCTCAGATAGTCGAATTATCAGGAAACAATTAAATACTGTATAAATATACTTTGTGGATTATAACATCATAATGACCCAAAAGGGATGAAATAAATACTCTAAAATGTATCCATGACCAAATATAAGTTTTATATTTAAAATTATGATATTTTGAGTTTACTTTATAAATATTCTAAATCCATTATGAATCCTTCAAAACTATTAATATATTTTGAAGATTTAAAATCATTTCTTTAATAGTATGATTCACCTCTAAATAAGAAAGGGAATTATTTTATTATGACCAGATCTTGGCCTTATAAAATAATTTAAATAGATTCAGTTTTGTAAAAACCATCGGAAAACCCATGGGAGGGTTTTTTTTCATTATTTTATTAGATAGTGTTCAGAAACTATGTTTGAGAAATAGTAAAGAAATCCCCACTTATTTCCTATGGAAACCCACTCAATATCTTGTTTCTCTTCACTAAAAATCATTAGAGCACGTCCTCACTTTTCCCTACCCTATATAGAGTCATCTCAATGTTCCTACATGCTCTCAAGAGGCTCCTACCAAGAATTCAGAGTCACAAACTCAAGTAAGAGATCCTCACCTTATCTTCTTTATTCAAGTTTCTTTATCATCTTATGAATTCTATTTGTAATTACTTGTATTGGGATATATTTTTACACATCCATATTACTGCCTTTTTTATTTTCAAATGATGATATACCCCTTTTCCTCTTATCTAACCATTTTATAAAATTTTTACTTGATGCCATTATGCTGCCAAAATTTCATAGTGATTTTCTAGGCCATAACAATTGTGTAATGAATACCATACCCATTTCATATCATGGGTTTTCACCTTAATAAAATTTTAACTATTTTAATTTGTAATTAAATGTATTTATTCCACATTCATTGATCATGTAATAATATATAATGATGAATGAATCCATATGTATGATCTATGAAGGACACTTAAGCATAAGAATGAAATGAATGTGACGGGTACACCTAGAATTAAAATGTGAATAAAAGAATTGGGTAATGTTTAGTGTAATGAGACATCATTTTGGGATAGGTTGTGAATCTTATTCCTTTATAGGAATTATTCCATCATGATTTATTGGTAGTTATCCTTGACCTATGTTTATAATTCATGGTTTTATGTTGATTCTGTGTTTCTTCTGTTATGATTATAATGATATATCATGACTTATTAATCATGTTCCATTTATTACCCATTGATATGACTCTTGTATAACACGCATTACCTTGTTCATGTTATTTCATTTTTATTCCCTTAATATAATTTATATCTTACTCCATTCTTATGTATGTCCCCAGGTTATCCATGTAGTTTTAGGTGTGATAATGTTACGAAAGTTTTCAATAGAGATGATGTTTTTCATATTTTAAACTGTTTTTTAATGTATATAATTCCAAAAGGAACTAGACTTATTGATCTTATAGGTTTTATAATGTGAAATATTATGTAATAAATAATGTATTAATCTGAAATAAAGATAAGGGTTGTTATAGATGGTATAAAATGAAAAGTTCAGTTATTTTTGGGACTAAGATTAGAAAACTCTAGAAAAAGACCCTTAGGGATAAAACTTAGTGTAAGAAAATGTACCTAAATTTTGGTAAGTATAACATAAGTGGTTTGTTAATCTGAATACTATATGTGGATGTGGTTCTTATACAAATTTACTTAGGGGTAACAACTCTAAAAATGTGAGCTGAGCTTGACTTGGTGTACCATATTACACAACAATGAGACTAACTGCACACCTAGGTTGACACTCCCTTGGGATATGATTTAGAAAATTCATAAACTCATTTTGAACCATTATTAAAGTAAAAAATGATGCCCATAAAAATATGTGTTAGTAAATAGATCATGGATAACATAGATTGAATCCATGAAATTCATAATCTAAAGAAATACATGTAATTTATATGTTGTCGATTTAATGTCATTGGATTCCCATTTATATGTTTAATAGCTTAAAAAGTATCATCATTAATTTTTTAATTGTTCTAGAAAATGTTTAGAAATAAGATGAATCGGGTAAACAATCAATGGGATAGAAAATTCAATGACTTCCCCAATGAGATACCAAACCCGATGGTAGCACGAATCATGAATTTTTTTATGATAATCTCCCAGATGACTCAGTTTATGAATAGAAACTTGGATTAGGAGGAGTTTCCAAACCCCCCTAATAGAGAATAGGATATGATTGAGTCTTTAGGTGACAAAGGGATCTTACTTTCAATGTATCATTAGATCCCTTAATCATGGAACAATGGATCAAATCCATTGAGAGGATCTCCTCCATCCTTTAGTGTTGTGAAAAAGAGAAGGTTCTATTGACTATTTATTAGATGGAGGGATAAGTTGATCAGTGATGGACATTGATCAAGAATATTATGGTCAAGGAATATATTTATGTAATGGGGGTGGAATTAATTCCAAAATATTATTTTTAATAAATATTTTCCTCACACTCTACGCCCTAAAACAGAATGGTATTTCCTTGTCCTGAAGAAAAAATACAACGAATATATCGGGGAGTATGAGGTAAACATCACAATAATTTCTCCAAAAGCCTTTTAATTTGTCATTACCACCTAATTCAAGGTTAACCACTTCTTTTGTGGAAAAAATCATGGTCTAAAAAAATCCCCAATGATCCATAACTTTGATAGTTATAATTTTTTTATTATTTTCCCTCAATTTTGAAATGGAAATCAACAAATCCCATGGGTATCACGGTGTTACAAAGTGGGAAGTGGAGTTCAATTTTGGCAGTTTGATGGAGAAATATGACTATGCCAAAAATTCAAACATCCCACTTGTAAAAGGTGTTTAAATAAGAACCCTGAAAATTACTTAAGGGGAATGAGGCAATAATTTTGCTGTGGGAAGGAATGATACCAAGCTAACGACTCCTGATTTGAAAAAAAAATTCTTATAAAATAGAGGAAGGTAATGCTATAATCAAACCTCAATGCATTTTTCATTTCTTCAACTCCAATGAACCAGATCTCTTTACAACCCAATTCCCTTAAGAAAGGGTTTTTGGACAAAACCCACAACCTCAAAGGCAATAAGGGTGAGTTTTATCCATCACAGTTGTTGAAGTGGATCCCGACAACAAAGCTATGAAAGGTAACCTAGTTAGACATTCATGAATATCGAACATATGTTTTTATTCTAGTACTAAGAATTCCTTCATATCATGAAAGTATAGTATAACTATTCAACAACCACCCCAAATCATGAAGGAATTGTTTTCCATGAAAATGATAAATGGGTAAATTATTTAATCCTAAGTATATAACTCCCCCCGATCACAATTTGTGGGCTAAAGTTCCCAGTAAACCTTTTCATACTGCCTCTGGTGTAATTTTATGCAATTATGTTCATGGATTGACATTCCATATATGAAGACAAAATATATTACTGCAAAATGAAACCACTCTCTATATTGAGAATCGACGCCCGATTCTATAAAAGTGAAAAGAAGAGGATGAATCATATTTAGAACCGTCATCTCAAGAATGGATATTATTTCCAGAACATCAAGCATATATTTCTCAAATTATTGAGTCTAAGGAAGGATCCATCCTCAAATACATGACAATTTTGAGGGAATACACTGATGTGTTTTCTGAGGAATTTTCTACTCTTCCCCCAAGATGAGAGGTTGAATTTTCAATCGAGATTATACCTTGGGAGTTTTTGATATCCCAAAATCCATATAGACTGGCTGTTGTAGAAGATGAGGAGTTGAAGAAAAAACTACCGGAGAATATAAATAAAGGGTTTATATGACCAAGTTCTTCACCATAGGGTACACTAGTCATATTCTTCAATAAGAAGGATGAAATACTGAAATTTTTTCTAATTTCAATTGGCTAATTGCGACGGGATCCCGTCACAAATAAACTTTAGTGATGGGGTCCCATCGCAAATAGTCCATTGCAGAAAACAACGTCGCAAATTATTATTTTTTTCAATGGGGAAGTTTCTCGTCGCAAATAATTCTCCGATTATATACATTATATATAAATAAACTTATTGAGACAGGCCCATCGCAAATAGTATTTGTGACGTTACCAAGGGCCCGTCGTAAATACTATTTAAAAATATATTTTAAACTATTTGCAATGGGATCCCGTCACAAAAGATCCCGTCACAAAATAATAACCAAAAAAATAATATTTATTTAAATTATATTAATGAAAAAATAATATTAATATTATTAAAATAATAAAAAAAAATAAAAAATATTAAAATTCTCAATATTATCAAGAAAATATAAAAAATTCATAAAATATTGTTATTATAATTTTTTTAAAATAAAAAAACAATAAAAAATATAATACTAAAAAATATATTTAATAAAATTATGATTATTGAAAAATTAATATTAATATTATTAAAATAAGAAAAAATAATAAAATTCTCAATATTCACAAAAAAATATAAAAAAACTCATAAAATATTATATTCTTTTTTAGTAAAATAAACAAACATTAAAAAAATATAATAGTAATAATAAATAATAAAATATTAAAAATAAAAAAAATTAAATTATGCAATATTCACACCAATATAAAAGAAAGAAACTAAAAATTATTCAAATATACAACAAATCTTGAATTCAAATGTTTTTAACAAAAAAAACACTGAGGGGGGGTTGTCTTCTGGAGGAGGTGGAGGAGGTGTAGGAGATGGTGGAGGAAACTCCATCCCAAAACTACGAGTCAGACGACGCATGTACTTCATCTTCTCATGTTGTTGTTGTTGTTATTGTTGTTTCCATCGACACATCTACTTCTCTTGTTGCTGTTGCTACTACCAACACATCTCTTCATGCTGCTTCTGCAAACTCTCTATAATCTCAGCCTGAGTTTGCAACTACTCCTGATACTGTGAGGTAGAAGATGATGCCTCTCCACGATCTTCTTTTGAGTTGGACACCGACATCGTAGCAGTGCCATAATAAGTACTAGGAGTCACATGAGAGGTGATACCAACTACTTGGCCCTTCTCAAAGCCATACTAAGTCGCCTGCATCCATGTCGCCTCATCGAAATGGTGGGCACTGGTCTGATCAATCGCCTTGTCCTAACTACTAGCCTGTGTTTGAGAGGTCGCAGCCTCATATGACTCCTTCAATTATAATTTGAAATTAAAATTGTGAAAATATTATATCAAGTTAATTTTCAAACTGAAAAAAATAATACTAACCACAATATGACGCTGGCGATCACCACTAATCTCTCCAGTGAATGGATCATTATACATCCTCTGATAAACGTCGTACTCCGTAACATCGGGATTCTAGACTTCCTATAAAAATATAAAATAAATTGTTTATATTTAATGTTATATAAAATATTTGAAAAATATACTTACCAGATGATCTCTATGCGTACTTAATGGACAACTACCAGCTCAATGCATCACCTCTTGTCTCCTTCAGTTCTACCGACCCACCAAAGACCTCCTCTGAAATCCACCACTCAACCAGTGTAAACATAATCCATCCCAACCATGAGATGAAATGTACTCTGGTTGGTGGGCTCTACATGACTCATCAAAATCTATCACTCATGCTTTCTTAATGGCTGTTCTTCTCAAATTGTGCAAAAACTGACGGAAACGGTCACACATAGATGCCTCCCATGATGCGTGGATAACGTCACACATGCTATCATCTATGAGATGCCATAAACCCTATAAATAATTTATAATATCAAGTTATTAATATAATAAATTCCAAAATAAATATTATTTATTTACGTACCAGCCAATGATTGAACATGTTGAGATGCAAATCAACAGGAATCTGTTCCCATGTGATCCATGGCTGAGAAAAATAATAGCACAAGATAACACTCCCATGTCCAACATATACATACGAAAAACTATGAAAAAGAATAAAAAATAAAATAATTAGTATATATATAAATAAATTAATAAAATCTAACTAAAATATACGGGTTACCATACCTATGTGTGTGTAGATCGAAGCTGAGACGTGGAAGTTGCTCAGGGATAGGGCCAGGAATCATCAGTCAGGCAAGACCTCACCCCCTTCGCGTACCCTATAACGACCCAAAATTTTGTTAATGAAAATCCCTCTTGATCTAATTAAATGCCTTAGTATGTGAAATGGTCATAAAACATATGCACTTCTTTTGTTTTATGTTTTTGGCTTTTAAAATACCATTATGAATTGTGACCGTTGCTAATATAGCCATTGAACAGTGATCACATTATTGTTATAAATATGGGCTTTAATAATCTAATTTACCCAGACAAAGAAAGTGATGGCCTCATCCAGTAGAATTTCTCCATACGAAGCCCATTTTTCGGATCTCAAAAAAGAGGTGGTGTCATTGGGCTTTGCTCTTAACCAAGCCCAATCCGAGCTTCAACATGTTAAGCTCGAACAGAACCATCTACGAGAGAAGTGGAAGTTGATAGAGATCACCATGCGTGTAATGTTATCCGAGCCACCCCAAGAGTCTGTCACCATCACGCACCTCACCCTTCAGTATTATGTGGGTGTTTTAAGGGGTTATTTAACAAGACCCTCATACTTTGTCTATGTACATTATTTTTGTATATAATAATGATTATACTTTCATTTTATTATTTTTTCCTTGTAAATTGTTTCTAAAGAACAAATAGTATTTTTAGTTAATGTTCAACTAAGAAATCTATTTTGATGAATTAATGAATTGTTTAATTTAATAATTTTTTAATAAAATATTATTATTATTATTAAATTAATTTTTATTAAATATAAATGATTGTGTAATTTTATGAATGCAATTGTAATTTTTATAAAGGTTTGAAAGCCATTTTTGTCAAAACTCATGAATTTTTGATAAATGTTGGTTTTTATTTTAAAAGTGAAAATTAAAATATTTAGAAAATTATTTAGATAAAATGAATATTATTTCTGGAATTAGGATGTCGAAATTATCCAATAGTGAATTTTTCATAATTTTCTAAGACAATCAAATTTTTGGGTAAAAATTAAATACCGTTTAAATATATAATATGTTTTATGACATCATAATGACCCAATAGTGATTTAATAAAATACTATAAGCCTTATGTTCGGCCAATATATGTTTTACCATTAAAATAATGTGATATTAGGCTTTTTTGACTTATTTTACAAAGCATCAATGGACCCTTCAAGACTTATTAAACATCTTGTCTTTTTAAATTGTTTTCCTTGGGTGCGTGACTCACCTCCACAAAAGCAAAACCATTATTTTAAGAAGTTAGGAATTTTTCCTTATAAAATATTGTTTTCCATTTCCCTTTTCCAAAAACCATGGGCAAAAACAATGGGATGGTTTGTGTTTTGGATTAGTTTAATGTTAGGGTCCCAAACCTAAATAATAAAGAATTCCCTCACCTTTCCTATATAAACCCACCCAAGCTCCCACTTCTTCCTCACTCAAAGACTTTTTAGTTCATCCAAAATCTGCCCTCCTCTCTCTAAAATCCTCCTAAGGTTTCCCAAGCTTCCAAGAAGCCTCTCTCAAGCCTTTGGAAGCATACTTTAAAGTAAGGATTTTTCTTCCTTTCTCATTTTTGTCCAATTTTCTTTAAGTTGTTATGCCCTTTTAATTTCAATTATAAATGTTTTGTTATGGTTTTAAACCTACCCTATACTTCCCTATTTATGTTTGAATGATCGGATACCCCTTTATCTCTCATTAAATTCCTCCCATGTACACCTGTTACTATGCCGAAATTCCGAAAGGAATTTCCCTCTCCTCGTTTACATTTAAGAAATTATTTTGTATCATGAATCTAAATTCCATTAAATTTGTTGGACATGTATCTAAATTACCCCCCTTACTTTCCATGTCATTTAAATATGATGATACACCCCTTTTTCTCTCATCAACCATTTTTATGAGTTCTTATGTCACACCGTTATGCTGCTGAAATTGCACCGCGTTTTTCCAAGACAAAGTCATTGTGTAGTGAATACCATGTCCATTTATCTATCAAGGGTATTCACCTTTATGCACATTTATGTATTGTTTAAAGATTTGAAAGTATGTATTCCATATTCTTTTATTTTGGAATAAATAATTATGTTGAATGATTCAATGTTTTATGATCCATGTGGCACACTTATGCATGAAATGAAATGTTTAATAAGGGTACGCCCTTATAGTGCTGCAATTCATTGGGTAAAGTATAGTATCATGATAATTTATGTGAAATGGTTGTTTACTTATTCTAATACAAGTGCAACTAGGGTTTACTCATGCTTCATGTGCAATGAGGGTTTACTCATGCTCGATGTGCAATGAGCCTTGGCTCATGATAATTCCATGTTAAGTGTTGTTGCCACATTTCCATTTATGATTATCATGATTTATCATGCCTTTAAGTTTATACTTCCCTTGTTCTCTATTGAGATGACTATTTTCAAACATGTATTGTATTCCTCATGTTATTCCATGTTTATTCCCTTACTGAGCTTTATAGCTCACCCTTTTCTTATGCATGTTCTCAGGTCATCGCATGCAATGCTAAGTTCAAGGGAATGTAGTGGTAATGTAATGGAAGTTTTCAATAATGATGTTTTATTTCATGTTTTAAGTTGTTATATAATGATCCTAAGCCCCAAAGACACTAAACCTATCAATCTTATATGTTGTATCAAGTGAAGTTTATGTAATAAATCATGTTTAAGTTTGTAATAAAAGATAAGGGTTGTTATATATCTCTTAAACTGCCAGTAGGCTGAGGTTCAGATGATCCCAAATCCACCTCATCCAAAGGTATCTTAGCCTCCTGTGACTCACGAATTAGATTAGGGTCCATCTAAAACAAAAATTATTTTTTTAGCATTTAGTTGGAAATAACTATTATATATAGATATATATTAGTTATGATTATAACCAATGCTTAACTCTGTCAATGTTCACCTTCATCATCATCTTCATATCTGATGATGTTATTGTCTTAATATTCCTCCTCAGCATCATCAATATCCATATGAGTTTCAGTTTCATCATCTCTTTTCATTTCAAATTCATTTGTAACATCATTAACATCTTCTTCATCATTGACCCTTAATTATGTGGTTTTATCATCGATATTCATGTCTATTTGTGAAAAAGATATATTTTGAGTAGTCTCTTGAAAAATTTCAATTCCTTCCACTTCAGTGAAACCTCATTTAGTTTGAGTAAACTGATTTTCCCGAGATTTAATTTTTATTATGCTCCACCAATCACTCAGGTCTCTTGAAGTAGCATATTACTTTGCATAATAAATTTGATGTGCCTATTGATCCAGTAACAATGATTAATTTACTGCAAGAATAATTTTATATTTAATATCAACGATTCCATGATTCAGATGAACACGCAAGCCTCTCTCAGTATCCAACCACCAACATTTATACATCGTTATGTAATTTTGTCCTAGATAACACTGCTCAATAATTTCATCCAGAATGACGTAAAATTCAACTTTAGTTTCTCTATGATGTGATCCTCTCAAAAAAACTCCACTGTTCATTGTTTTTTTGATTCCTCATATGCTCGTGTATGAAATCGAAAACCATTCACCACATATGCATTATAAGATTTAACCATTTTCGATAGTGGGTTACTCAATATACATAGTCGATTATCAATTTTATCAGCATGTTGAGGCACCTGAAATTTTTTAAAACAATTATCAATATAATAAATAGTAAAATTAATTGATATTAAATCATCAATAATTTATGTTACCAGTTTTTGAAACTATTGAGAAATTTTTTTGTCTATGTTCTTCAAGAGCAGCTGCTATAATTTGTGGAAGTTGTTTCCTGATATGATTATCATATAACCTAAAAATAAAATAAGTTTACATACTGTAAAATAAATTATAGAATAAGTGATAGAAGCACTCATAGTATAAATGATTTCATTTCTTCACAGTTGAGCAGAACATATGTATGAGCTCTGTGATGTTCATCATATGAATTCCATCATTCTTGAAATCCACTGAAGCCAAGATTTGGATGATTAAAAACTAATAATTGATTATCTATTTTTTCATTAACATTTCCCTCATTATATCCCATGCCGTTTTGTTTTGAGGGATATTCATATTCAAAATAGTGAGAGCAGAAAAAAGCAATTTCCTCTTGCAAATAAGCTTCAGCAATTAAGCCTTCAATTGATGCTTTGTTGCGTACTTTTTTCTTCAATTTATGCATGCATATCTCAAATGGGTACATCCATCGAAATTGTACTGGACCTCCACATTTAGCTTCATTTGGAAAATGTAATATTAGATGTTCCATTGAGTCAAAGAAAGCTGTCAGAATGATTTTTTCCAGTTTATATATAATTACAACAACATCTTCTTCCAGTTTTCTTAGCACATCGTAGTATGTTTTTTCTACACAAATGTATCGAAAAAATATGATATGTCTGTTATCGAATCCAAAATCATATAATTCAAAAAACCTCTGAATCCAATCGGCATAACTCTTTCCATTATTATATAAAAAACATGACTTTTTAATTCGGTAATATGACCATTCTTAACACATCTGCCCAAATTGGAAGCATAGCCATAAGAAAGTATCAAATCTGAAATCTACTAAAAAAATAATAAGAGACACTCTTTGGATAGTGTATAAGATACTTTTGGCTTCATTAACCTCTGTGATCTGACATTTTAAAACAGTTCAAGTTCTGGTCACCTGCAAATTTGGGCAAGATATAATTATACTTTTACTGTATCTTTGGTCTTACATGGTGTATCCAAAACTGTATGAAATAAATTATCAAAATAGTTCTTCTCAATATGCATGACATCCAACATATAGTGGACCAAAAAATCAGACCAATATGGCGGATCCCAAAAAATGCTTCATTTTATCCAATTATGTTCTTTTTCAAAGCAATGAATTTTCTATTAGTTTAATGTTGGACCGAATGTGATGGGAGGTAATGAAAATAAAACTGATTTTAACTTTGTAACTGAGATCATTTTTGGAGGTTCATCCATTTCAATTGTTCCTTTTCTGAAAAGAGATTTGTTCCTTAAAAAAAGGATGACCGATTGGAAGAAATATGCCATGATAGTCAAAATAGCATGGTTTTTTCCATTGATGAGCATAAGGGCTTTGTTGTATTTCATACAGTATGTACATGATTTCAGACCATGTGTACTCCAACTGGATAACATTCCATATGTTGAAAAGTCACTAATCGTCCATATCAATGCAGCTTTTAATATGAAATTTTGTTTCGTAGTAATATCATATGTACTAACACCATTACTCCACAATGTATTTAACTCATCAATCAATGGATTTAAATAAACATCAATATTCTTTTTCAGTTTTCCTGGGATTAATAAGGTCAAAAAGATATTGGGATCCTTCATCAACATCCATGGAGGTAAATTGTACAGAGTTATAAAGACATTCCAACATGAATACTGACTACTATAAGAACCAAACAGACAGAAACCATTAGTAGAAATACCCAATCGTATGTTTCGGGATTCTAAAGTAAAAGAGGGATGCAGACGGTCAAAATGTTTCTATGAGTCACCATAAAATGGATAATTCAAGCTTTTATCGGTTGAAATATTGGTTTTGTGCCATGACAACATTGATGTTGTGTTTTGAGATATAAAAAAATGTTGCAACCAGGGTGTAAGGGGAAAATATCTCAACTGTTTTACAGGAATCGATCCAGACTTCCCTGGTTGAGCTTCTTTATACCTCGATTCTCCACATGTGGGATTATTATCCAATGAATCATTTTCACCAGAATATAAGATGAAATCATTTTCACATGCATGAATCTTCTGATAACTAAGGCCCAGATTATGAACCAACCTCTTACTCTCATAGTAATTTGTAGGCAACACATTTCCTTTAGGTAATAGTATTTTAACAAAAGAAAATATCTGATCAAAAAAGTTGTTTGACATTGCATTATCTGATTTAATAGCCATAAATTTTGCAACCGCTTCTAATTTTCTTATCATGCATCCAAGATATAATGCAACCTCAACAGACCTCAACAACTCATAAAATTTGGATGGTGCCAACTCAGGAGTTAAATCGATATCATCTTGAGTTTCAGTTTGTTGAACAGATGGACCTACAACATCATTTACCAAATTTTGAAATCGTGATGGATCCAGAATCAAGTTATTATTATATTCTCTGAAATTGCGTTCACCGTGTTGATACCAAATAACATAATTTAGTTGAAAACCAAACTGCAAGAGATATCCCCCAACCTTGTCCAATGTGTCAAATGTTCTCAAAGCAAATTTTTTTACAAGGACACTTAATTGTGCCTTCTGAAACATATTCTGGTTTTGATGATGCAAATTATAAGAAAGATTCAACACCCTCAATATATACATGATTTAAGCTAGAACTATTTGGATTTCTGTGCTGATTTATTCAAGCGTGATCATCTAATAATGATTGATGTCGATTTCCTTGTTCCATATTTTTCTACAAAATATAGATTCATCACTATTTTTGAATAATTTGAAATTATAAAAACACAATCTGAAAAAATAAGATAAATAATTACAACTACTTCTTAATAATTACCATTAATATTGGGTGACACAATTCCTAGTGGGTTAATGGCTACTCTTTTTTCCGACAGCTCATTTACTTGAAAATTTCTCTCACTGAAATCACAATGAAGAATCTGCTCGTAGGTACACATATTCATTCTCGTGCATACGATAATGTATAAGCGTACCTCCAAGAAGATTCTTAATTGTGATTTGAGTGTGAGAAAGATGTAAGTAAATGAGCTATCACACAAAAGAGCCCCCTTTTTGTCGATGAATCATCTTCTTGCAACTATCACCACCTGAAAACATTATGAAAAATGTGGTCCTATGAATGCATATTCAAACTCGTGCACACAATATTGGATATGCATACGTAGAAACATACTTTTCATAATGTTTTGAGTCGATGAAAGTTGAAAGAAGAAGAGTCATCACGCAAAAGGAGTGTCGTCAATCCACTGGAAATTGTTCCAATTTATTACAAGTTATTACAATTTATTACAATTGATATTATTCTTAATTATTCCTAATTAATACTAATTATTACTAATTATTACTATTTATTACTAATTATTACTAATTATTCCTAATTATTCTTAATTATTGCTAGTTATTCCTAATTAATGCTAATTATTTCTATTTATTCCTATTTATTCCTAAATGTTACTAATTATTGCTAATTATTACTAATTATTATTATTTATTACTAATTTTTCTATTTATTACTAATTATTCCTAATAATACATAAATATTCCTATTTATTACTCATTTTTATTAATTATTCATATTTATTACTAATTATTCCTATTTGTTTCTAATTATTACCATTTATTGCTAATTATTACTATTTATTACTAATTATTACTATTTATTGATATTTATTACTATTTATTACAATTTATTCCTATTTATTACTATTTATTACTATTTATTACTATTTATTACAATTTTTTCCTATTTATTACTAATTATTTATATTTATTACTAATTATTCATAATTATTACTATTTATTTGTAATTTTTCCAATTTGTTTCTAATTATAACTATTTATTTTTTACTATTCCTATTTATTTCTAATTATTGCTATTTATTTCTAATTATTGCTATTTATTTCTAATTATTGCTATTTATTCCTAACTACTGATAATTATTCCTATTTATTACTAATTATTCCTATTTATTGCTAATTATTCCTATTTATTGCTAATTATTTCTAATTATTGCTAATTATTTCTAACTATTCCTATTTATTTCTAATTATTCATATTTATTGCTAATTATTGCTAATTATTCACAATTATTTCTATTTATTGAGAATTATTCCTATTTATTGTGAATTATTCCCATTTATTGCGAATTATTCCAATTTATTACGAATTATTTTTATTTATTGTGAATTATTACTATTTATTCCCATTTATTAGAAATTATTCCCATTTATTACTAATTATTGAAATTTATTAGGAATTATTCCTATTTATTACTAATTATTGCTATTTATTACAAATTATTGCTAATTATTACAAATTAATGCTATTTATTACTAATTATTGCTATTTATTATTAATTATTTCTATTTATTACTATTTATTGCTATTTATTAATAATTATTTTTAATTATTCCAAATTATTTCTAATTATTCCAAATTATTTCTATTTATTACTAATTATTGCTATTTGTTCCGATTTATTGCTAATTATTCCTATTTATTACTAATTATTCCTATTTATTCCTATTTATTCCTATTTATTACTTATTATTCCTATTTATTACTATTTATTTCTATTTATTACTATTTATTCCAATTTATTACTAATTTTACCTATTTATTGCAATTTATTGCTAATTATTGCAATTTAATGCTAATTATTCCTATTTATTGATAATTATTACAATTTATTCCTAATTATAGCTATTTATTACTAATTATTGCTATTTATTACTATTTATTTCTAATTATGACTAATTATTGCTAATTATTCCTAATTATTGAAAATTATTGCTAATTATTGCTAATTATTACTAATTATTTCCATTTATTGCTAATAAATGCTATTTAGTGCTAATTATTGCTATTTATTGCTATTTACTGCTAATTATTGCTAATTATTTCTAATTATTGCAAATTATTGCTATTTATTCCTAATTATTTCTATTTATTGCTAATTATTCCTAATTATTCCTATATATTGCTAATTATTCCTAATTTTTCTTTTTATTACTAATTATTCCTATTTATTACATATTATTGTTATTTATTACTAATTATTGCTATTTTATTATTAATTATTGATAATTATTAATAATTATTTCTAATTATTGCTAACTATTGCTAATTATTGCTAATTATTACTATTTATTGCTAATTATTACTAATTATTTCTAATTATTGCTAATTATTGCTAATTGTTGCTAATAATTGCTATTTATTGCTAATTATTTCTAATTATTGCTATTTATTTCTAATTATTGCTATTTATTGCTAATTATTTCTATTTATTCCTAATTATTCCTAATTATTACTAATTATTCCTATTTATTACTAATTATCGCTAATTATTACTAATTATTGCTAATTATTACTAATTATCGCTAATTATTACTAATTATGGATAATTATTGCTAATTATTGCTAATTATTGCTAATTATTGCTAATTATTGCTAATTATTGCTAATTATTGCTAATTATTGCTATTTATTGTTAATTATTGCTATTTATTGCAATTTATTGCAATTTATTGCTAATTATTGCTATTTATTGCTAATTATTGCCATTTGTTGCTAATTATTGCTATTTATTTCAAATTATTCCTAATTATTCCTATTTATTACTAATTATTACTATTTATTACTAATTATTCCTATTTATTACTAATTATTCCAATTTATTACTTGTTATTCCATTTTATTACTAATTATTTTTATTTATTGCTAATTATTCCTATTTATTGCTAATTATTACTCTTTATTGCTAATTATTCTTATTTATTTCTAATTATTCTTATTTATCTAATTATTCATATTTATTACTAATTATTCTTATTTATTACTAATTATTACTATTTATTACTAATTATTACTAATTATTAAAAATTAGTACTGATAATTTCAATTTATTATTACAAATAAATACTGATTACAAAACAATTTAAATATAATTTAATTATAACGAATCAAAAATAATTTAAATTAACATCAAAAAAATGAAAGAAATACTAAATTAAAGAAAATATAAATACCTTTAAACTCGATATCCTATTGATGTAGATGGCTTCACAACTTTTTTGTGAAAAAAAACTAACCCAAATTTTCTCTCTGAAAATTGAGTTTAGAGAGAGAGAGAGAGAAAGAAATGAGAGGTGGATTTGAAAAAAATGGATGGGGTATATATAGGTTAGATTAGTTGTGACGAGACTATTTGCGACGGGATCCGTCGCAAAAACCTTCACCCCCATTAATTATGGTCGGCGGTTAAAATAGTATTTGCGACGGGACCCATCGCAAAAGGTACCTGCCGACACACTATTTGTGACGGGAGAACATCCTGTCGCAAAAACCTATTTCCCGCTGCCCGGTATTTGCGATGGGTCCCGTCGCAAATACCCGCGGACTGGCGCATTATTTGCGACGGGGGAAGACCCCCCGTCGCAAATAACCTTCCAGCGGTTTTCTACGCTAACCGTGCCAAACCTTTTGCGACGGGACACCAAATCCCATCGAAAATAACCATGTATTTTCTATGGGTAGAATCCCCCGTCGCAAATAGACCGTCACACAAACCTATTTTTCCCATAGTGATGGGTCAATGTTCCTTTGCATTGATTATTAGGAGCTCAATAAGATCATGACAAAGAACAAATATCATCTTCCTCGGATTGATGACTTGTTCGATCAACTATGTGGATCACAAAACTTATCCGAGGTGTTTATGTGGTCGAGATATTACCATGTTAGTGTGAAGAAGAAGGATTTCCCCAAAAATATTTTTTATAAGGTACTGGCATAATGAGTTCATAGTAACTCCATTCAGACTCGCTAATTCTCCAAAAAATTTCATGGAATTGATGAATAGATTATTTTGAGATCACCTCAAAAAATTTATGTTAGCCTTTATATATGATATTATAATGTACCCAAAACTAAGGAGGAACATGAGGAGTATATGAGAATTGTTCTAAATACCTTGAAAAAGGGGAATCTTTATGCCAAGTATAGAAAATGTGAGTTTTGGATAAAGGAAGCCTCATTATTAGGTCACATCACCACAAGAACTAGGATAACTGTAGAGCCTTAAAAAAGTGATTGATGGATGGTATAGGAAAACATCCATGATAGATATAGGTAGTTTCCTTGGGTTAGCTAGGTATTATCTTTGATTTGTGAGAAATTTATCGCGATTTTCAAACCCTCTAACCAAGCTAACTCGTACAAGAATCAATTTTTCGTTGAATTATGAATGTGAAGAGAGATTAATGGAACTTTAAAGGATGATTATCAATACACCTATGCTCACACAACCCATAAGAGAAGATAGTTTCTTGGTATTTAGCTATGATTTGAATAAGGTCTTGAGCTATGTGTTAATATATAATGAAAAATTCATAGACTACACTTCAAGGAAATTGAATGTTCACAAAAAAACTACCCAATTCATGATATGATGTTGGATACAGTGATATTATCTCATAAAATATGGTAACATTATATCATTAGGGGGAAATGTGAAATATATATGGATCATGAAAGCCTTAAGTATATATTAACAAAAAAATCGGAATATGCACCCACAAAGATGGTTATAACTGATCAAGGATTATGACCGCCCAATTCACTACTATCCTACCAAAGGAAATAAAGTTGTGTAAAATCTATATAGAAAGTATCTAGAAATTATATTATTTGATGAGAATTGGGTGGGATCTTATATTCTAATATTTATAAAGGATGGATATGAGAATCATAAATGACAGAACATCATCAATCCTTTCACAAATGTTTGCTCAACCGTCCCTTATAATGAGGTTAAAAATGCTCAAAGGGATGATGTGAGGATTCATAAGAAAGTGGAAACCATAGGAAAAGTGAAATCCTATGTGTTAAATGTTAATGAAGGAGGATTTGTGAGATTTGAATCACAAATTTTTATACCATCAAATCCATAATTAGTAAAGGAATTTTTGGATGATGCAAATAGTACAACTATCTCTATTCCCCTTGAAAGCACTAAGATATATCGAGATATCTGAGAGCAATATTGGTAGGAAAATATGAAGAAGGAGGTTTCTGAATATACATTATATTGCATTGTATGTTAGCAAGTGAAGGATAAAAGATAGAATTCTAAGGGGATGATATACCCATTAGCCATAACAATATGGAAATGGGAAAAAATAACCACGAAATTTTTCATTAGACATTCAAATAATTCCAATGGAAACAATTATATATGGGTTGTTATTTATCAATTTACAAAGACAACTCACTTTACCACAATTCAAGAGGACTTCTCACTAGATCAACTTACATGACTTTACATGAGAGATGTGGTAAGACTTCATAGAGTACCACTATCGATTCTATATGATCGAGATCTAAGATTCACCACCCAAGTTCTATAAAATTATCCAAAATTCTCTAAACACTAATTTGAACTTCCATACTACCTTTCATCCTCAAACTGAAGTCCAATCTGAGAAGACTATTTAGACACTAGAATATTTTTTGCAAACATGTTTTGCAGACTTCAAAGGAGGATGGGACCAATATCTACCTATGGTCTAGTTCTCTTATAACAACATTTTCCACTAAATCATCCATGTGTTTTTCTATTAAGCCCTTTATATGGCCAATGTTTGAAATGGTCTAAGGGTTTGTCATCTCAAGGTCACATTCGTTGGGGAAATATTTCATGTTTTTCACAAACTTGTTTTTGATGTTGTATAGCTACATATAAAATGAAATAATTCATCAAAAATAAACCTTTTTCATGATATATAAATGTTTATTTCTCAATATTAGTTACATGTTATTTAAATCAACTTTCTTTTCAAGTTTTAAAAGTTTCTTTGTCTCAAATATGAATCCCTGGAGACAAGTTTATGATAAAAACCATGTTTCATTTTTAATAGTGTAAATAGTAACCCAGTTTTAATTTTCATCATTATACTCTTATATTTCATGAAATTAATTTTCTCATATAGTGTTTAACCTCTCACATGTTTTCTAATCAATGTAACAATGGTAGTAAGGTATTTATAGGACTCGAATATCTTCATCTGGTCATACGTACTATTATTTTAATATAATATTTAAAGGTTGATCCGTTATAAAATATTATGATTTTATGTTTTATTTTCACCTTATTTTATGGGAAAATTTGTTCTCTTTTTCAATATAAAATTATTTAATTTAATTTCTTTACATAATAAATGTGTGTCTTTGGTATGAATAACTCTCATTATTGCCAACAGATATTTTCTTCCACATCCAAATTTTCATTCTTAACAATATTTAAAACCCATTTTGAAAATATAATATGGATTAATTTATATGATTTTTGTAATTATTTATCTCTTTAAAAAATTAAATTTAATAGAGTTAATACAATGTGGGTTTTTTAATAAGGTTATTTTATATTACACAAAAGATTTTTTCATCCTTTAAAATGATATTTTTTATATCTACTCATATTTTTATTTGATATCCCTTCCATTATATAATATTCTCTTTGAAATTAAAAGTTTAGAATGAATTTTAATTTACCCCTTTGAGAAATTTATGTCTTTTTCATGTTCCCATTATTAATGATTATTTCTGATATTAAACGTTTTCAAAATATTTTCACTTTATTTTTTTGAAAACACTTCCTATTTCATGTTCCTTTTTTATTGATTCTTATTAAAGGTAATATTTTTCGAAGTATTTTCACTCCCCCCTTTTTGGAAACATTATAAATATTATTTTAAGAGTAAAATTTTTCAAATTATTCACTCTTCACCATTTTAAATCATTTATGTCTTATAGGTATATTTTCTTTTTATTTCTTTGTAACATGGTTTAAAATAGTATTTTCCCTTTTTTCTTTAATTTTGACTAATGTAAGTGACTTGGTAATTCAATGTCCTTTCTTTTAGTTATTCAATTTATTATTTTAATATATTTGTTCCATGAATTTTACTTCAAAATTATGTTCCCTTTTTTTATTGATGAGGAGAATATTTTTTTGAACCAATTCAATTTCTATGAACGAATTTAATTTAATTTTTATTGAAAATAAATGATACTATTTTAAAAGAGACTCATAACCATGAATTTTACAATGGTTAATTTAAAATTTTTTCAAAATAAATTTTTTATGATTTTTTATCTCTATCTTTAAAAGATCTATCTCCATTGGAGTAATGTTTCCTATCTGAACTTGTATTATTATTTTATGTCATTATTTTGGGTGACCATGTTTTTAGTATCAAAAGATTTAGTTCATGATATTATTTTATACCATTGGGATGTTTTTTGAAGCCTATTTTATTTCCATGGGCTCCTTATGAAAATTTGATTTTCTAATTTTTTATATTCTATGAAACCCTTTTCATATTCATTGGTTCTTAATGTGATGACATGGAACTGTCATAAAATCCATTTTCATTATATGGGGTTTTATTGATTTAAAGTTTATTTTCAAGTGGAATATGAATGTATGGATTATGTGATAGGAGGGAAATGTATTTCACTCTAATGAATCGGGTTAAGATTTATATCTCATGAGATATAAGTTTTATGTTTATGGGTTATAAAAAATCTTAGTTCACAAAGGATGAGTGTAATGACCTAGCTCTACCCACAATTTTATATGTGAATAGTTTGATATTAAGGTAAGTTCACAATGATAAGAAATATTTTTTATTTATCTACCACTTTCATTCCTATGTTCATGGATAATGTTTTATACTTCATGTTTTATTTTCGCATTCCATTGTAAACGTGTTCTTATTAAAGGTGTTATGTATTTATTTCATGATTATGGTTTAAAGTTATGGATTTTTTGTCTTCTTAAATCAGATGTTTCAGTTATTCATGAATTTCCACATGATTATGATCTAATCATTATGGACCTTTTCATGTTGTCATTTACTGATCATTATAGCTCAACCATTGTTTTTTCCTTCATGAATATTTTACATGGATTATATTGTCACGACCCGTCCTCGGGGCCCGTGCCGTGACTACCCCAAGCCCGCCTTCCATAGGCCAGGGGCTGGCGACTAACACCAAGGCGTAAATCCCGGTAAAAAGGGAAGGCATTGCCTTTGTAAAGTAAACAAGCACCATAGAGTAAGCAAGTGGAAAAAGTAAACACTAAGTAAAAGCTGGTACAACAGTAAGTGCGGAAAAGTAAAGGGGGCCGGAAATACAAGCCCAACTGTAAAGTACAACTGAAAGGGGAAAAACAGCAACTGAAAAGTAAAGCCGCAGCGTTGTGCCGTCCACTGGAAGTCCCACCTGAAGGGTGAGTACAGAAAGCCTCCACTGCTCCTCGGGTCCAGCCTACCGCTCCGAGTACACCCCGCCCAGTGGTCCACCTCCAGGTACCGTCCTGCTCCGCAAGCCTCTACCACGATCAGCGCTGTCCGTCGTCTGCAACCAACACAATGTAGTGCGGGCATAGACCGTGCAGGGGTGAGTATAATCTACTCAGTAGGGACCCCGAGACCCTCGAAGGTCTTGCAGAATCCAAAAAGGATAATCCACAAAGGAAAGATACAATCACGAAGTAACATCCGACACGGCTTAGGTATACGCCCATACATATACCTAAGTCATCAATTCTTGCTCGGCTCCAACATCTGAGCTCAAGTACAACCTAGTCCACACAGGAAAGAAAAACGTAAAATCCACACAGGATAGCTCAACACAATCCACAAAGGAAAGTAAAACAGAGTTTCATCTCACACAGATATACTTCTTCAAATGACGATAGAGATGATCACTGATCCATCTAAGTCGTCGTACCCACATAGGATCAATAGGTACTAACCCCCGCAATGACCCACAAAGGATCTGACCCACAAAGGATCGATAGGTAACTAACCCCCGCAAAGACCCACACAGGATCGGGCCCACACAGGACCTGTAGGCGCTGGCCCACACAGGACCGCTAAGCACTGACCCACATAGGATCGGACCCACATAGGATCGGTAGCACTGACCCACAAAGGATCGCTAAGTGCTGTAGTCGTCGCCGTCGAATCCACTGAGGATCTCTGCACAGTCGTCGTCGTCACAGTAGCAGTCGCAGCCAGCTCTAGGGTTCCCGCACACAGCAAGCTCGCTCGGGAGGGTCCGCTCCACGAGCTGAGAGGCTGATACATCAACTGACACATAGTCCAGAGTTGATGTATCCAAAAGTTCCGTATCGTCAATAGGAACTCAACGTCGCAGACGGCACGTCAATCGGACGCCCG
The DNA here is from genome assembly GCA_963277665.1 of Viscum album. Classification (NCBI taxonomy): domain Eukaryota; kingdom Viridiplantae; phylum Streptophyta; class Magnoliopsida; order Santalales; family Viscaceae; genus Viscum; species Viscum album. Next base: position 2,042,296,445 of record OY728120.1, on the reverse strand, counting down.
GTCTGAGAGATAATGGCTTTTTCATCCCAGGGGCCCGATTGGTTTTTAAGGCAAAAACAACCCGACCGTACTCCACCTGCGTCCAAACCTCGGGTGGAGTATGCCAAAAGATCCTTCTCACTTAGAGGAAAACAACAAAGTCGACGTCACGTCGATCGGACGTCCGAAGCTCAAGATATGAGCGTTTCCGCTCCGAGGGCCCGGTTGGTTTCGTGTACGAACCAACCCGGCCGAACCCAAAGTATTCCGAAACCTTGAGTGCGATATACCGAAACGACCGTCTCGATCCAAGGATCGCATCGCCGCTGACGGTGCATCGTTCGGAGGCCCGTAGTTCAAGTTACGGGAAAAAGACCGAAAACGGTCCGAAGACGGGGGGTCTGGGCCTGGACCGACCCGGCCCAACCCCCCCCGGGTCGACCCGACCCGGGTCCGGGTCGGACCCGGTTCGGCGCGGCGCGGTCCGGCCAGGGCGCGACCCGGCCGGTCGGGCCGGCCTGGCTCGGCTCGGCCGAGCGGCCGAGCGAGGGAGCCGCGGGGTGGCGTTGCCCCCGCGGGAAGATGGTGCCGCGGCCCCGCGTGGGGCCGCGCTGGAGTCAACGGACGCGGCTATGCCGCGTCCCGTGCGTGCCGGACCCGCGCATCCGCGGGTCCGCTGGCCACCGCCGCCGCGGCTTCAGCTGCGGCGGCCCTGTCTAGTGGCGCGCTGGGGCACCACCACCTCCGGCCGCCGGCGCCGCCGCGCCGGCGACCCGCGCCGCCGGTGGCTTCCGCGGGCCACCAGAGTTGCTCCGGTGGTCCGATTTCCTTCCCATCTGCACCGAAGCTCCTCCGGGGTCCCGTTCTTCACTTCGGAAATAACTGATCATCCCTACGGCATGTTTTGTCATCACCCGCCAATCCGCGCATCAACGAAGAACTGCGGGGGGTTGTCCGGCCGTGTTTGTTTGGCCCGCACCCTTCGCGTTAGATGATAACAGTCGGGAGAAATAATCAATACATAGAAAACATAACAAATAACAATTTTAATAAATTAAAATTGTTCTTATGAAACCGGGTTCTTTGTTTTAAAAGAAACAATCACGGGAATTAAAGATTATTCTCAAATGAAATTCCCTACCTCGTCAAGTCGTCGCACGCGCGTTCTTCGCGGAATTGATTACCGCGGAAGGAGGCGATCGTCGCTTCACGGAAGGGCGTCACGTCGTCACGGAAGGGCGTCGCGTCATCGTGGAAGGGCGTCGCGTCGTCGCGGAAGGGCGTCGCGTCATCGCGGAAGGGCGTCGCGTCATTGCGGAAGGGCGTCACATCGTCGCAGAATACGGTGTCGCGTCGACGAACTCCGAGGTTCAAGAACAATAGATTTAATTATATTAATTATATCCATGATGTTGTTATAACCCACAAAGAGATTTAAAGAAGAAACCCGAAATCTCCTACCTCAAGCAGTTGGTGATCAGAGATCATTGCGTGGAAGAACGTCTCGGAAGAAGCGTCATCAATATCCGAGGGTGACGGCGTTCTTCGCGTTCTTCACGTTATTCGCGAAGGAGGATGAAGGCACAAATTGGTCAAAACCTCCCAACGAGAATTTCTCCAGAAGTCGTGCGTTGGTCTTATTTTATTATTACGCCAACAGATTGAAACAGGTTAAGAAACGATTAAATTAATTCATAGAATTAATTCAACAAATAAAACCGCCCAATTAATTCAACGAATTAAAACCGCCCAATTAATTGGTGCGTTAAGAAATTAAGAAAACACGTCAGTTGACTTTCATAATGACGGGTTTTCGCGGGTGCGTTACTTAGCGGAAAAGAAACGGTGGGGCTCATGCGGGCCCCAACTCACAAATATCCTACCAAGAGGGTAGGATATTTTTGGATAGCACCCTATCCGCATCAACTCAGCTTAAGCAACTTTAAGTGGCTTTCAAGTGGCTTTAAGTGAAATAAAATAAAGTTTGTCGTACCAATTATTTTATTTCTTAACTTTAAGCCCAAAAATTAAAAACCACACCCGAGAAAATGAAACTCCGGAAGAGGCATTTCTAAGAAATTGTCAGCGCTACGATTCCATCGGTGCCCTCAGAATTCGATTCCGAGCACCAGTTCAAAAGTTAGAAAAACCTGCTCGTCCGTTCACTGAACGTACCCGAGCTAAACTTTGGAAAATGATTCCGGGCACACCGGGCCTCGGAATTAGGTACCGTCAGAAACTGCGTTCTTGTAAAATTCCAAAGAAAATTAAGAAAAAAATTTCCTTGAAATTTACGGGTCTTTACATCACTCCCACCTCAGGGCTTTACATCCCAGTAAAGATACATCAAAACTAGGGAAACAAATGTGGGTACTGAGCACGCATCTGAGTCTCCCGCTCCCAAGTGCTCTCCTGGAGGTTCTCGTGCTGCCATCTGATGCGCACAAGAGGAATCGATCTTCCACGTAGGACCTGCTCTTGTCGATCCTCGATCTCCATCGGGACCTCCGCAAAAGTCTCCCCATCATCCATGTCTAGCTCCCCATGGTCAATGATGTGCGTCGGGTCGTGCACGTATCTCCTCAGCTGGGATACATGGAAGACGTCGTGCACCCGGTGCAACTGAGGTGGTAGAGCCAGGTGATAAGCGACCTCGCCAATCCTGCTGATGACCTGGAATGGTCCAATGAAGCGTGGATACAACTTTCCGCCTCGGCCAAATCTCCATAATCCACGTCGAGGTGAGACACACAAGAAAACGTGGTCGCCATCCTCGAACTCTATTGGCCTCCGCCTCCTGTCAGCATAAGACTTCTGTCAGCTCTGAGCTGTCGTCATCCGCTCCTGGATGACCTGAACCTTCTCTGTCGTGGCCCGGACCATCTCTGGTCTCACAAGTGTTGACTCCCCAGGGTCTGTCCAGCACAAAGGAGATCTGCAAGGTCTGCCGTACAACACCTTGTATGGTTCCATCCCGATGGTGGAGTGGTAGCTGTTGTTGTACGCGAACTCCGCCAAGGGTAAGTGGTCCTCCCAGTTGCGCCCAAAGTTGAGGAAACATGCACGGAGCTTATCCTCGAGAGTTTGAATGGTCCTCTCCGTCTGACCATCCGTCTGAGGGTGAAGGGCCGTGCTCAGACGTAGTTGCGTCCCAAACGCCTCCTGCAACCCCTTCCAAAGCTGGGAAGTAAACCAAGCATCTTGATTGGAGACGATAGATGATGTCACTCGATGAATCCGTACAGTCTCCTGAACGTAGAGACGTCCCAAGCTCTCCACTGAGCCCTGCTCTCTGATGGGTAAGAAGTGAGTCGACTTGGTGAGTCGGCCGACAATCACCCAGATGGAGTCGTGACCTCTGGAAGTGCGTGGAAGTATAGTCACGAAGTCCATAGATATCCCGTCCCACTTCCACTCCGGGACCTCAAAGGGCTGTACCAAGCTTGCTGGTACCTGATGCTATGCCTTCACCTGCTGGCAGGTGAGGCATCGAGAAACGAACTCTGCCACAACCTTCTTCATGCCCGGCCACCAGTGTTGTAGTATGAGGTCCTAGTACATCTTCGCCACTCCAGGATGTACCGCCAAAGGAGAAGTGTGAAACTCTCTCAGCACCTCCTCTCGTAAAGTGACTGGTACGAAGGTACGTCCTCTGAAAATGATGTCGTGCTCTAATCCAAAGGAGAATCCATCAGGTGCCTGTCCTGAGGATAACTGTGCACGCCGCCTCTCACAGTCAGCATCCTCACGCTGTGCTTCTCTGACCCGCTGCAGTAGTGGAGGGGTGACTGTGAGAGACTGGAGGAAGGCTGGTCCATCTCTATCCATGACGGATATCTGAAAAGCAGCTAGCTGCTCTATCTCCTCCTCAAGTAGCTAAATGCCCGTCCTCCTGTTGAGGGCATCGACTACCACGTTCCCCTTCCCAAGAGTATAGACTATCTCAAAGTCATAGTCCTGGAGGAACTCGAGCCATCACCGCTGTCTCAGGTTCAGGTCCTTCTGAGAGAAGATGTACCTAAGACTCTAATGGTCAGAAAATACTGTAAAGCGCTCACCCATCAGATAGTGTCTCCATGTCTTCAGAACGAAGACCACTACTGCTAACTCTAGGTCTTGGGTAGCGTAGTTCTGCTCATGCGGCCTCAACTGACGTGATCTATAGGCGATCACTGCCTGCTCCTGCATCAGGAAACATCCAAGTCCGGTCCCTGATGCATCGCAGTAGACTACGTACCCTACTCCCTCCTCAAGCAACCTCAAGATAGGTGCGCTGGTCAATCTCTGTCTCAGCTCCTGGAAGCTCTGCTGACATCTGTCTGACCACACAAAGGGTTTCCCCTTCTTCATCAAAGCTGAGAGTGGTGCCGCAACTCTGGAGAAGTCTGGAACAAATCTCCGATAGTATCCAGCTAGTCCCAAGAAACTCCGCACCTCTGTCACGCTCCTGGGTGGCTCCCAAGCTAGCACCGACTCGATCTTCGCAGGATCCACTGCAACTCCCGCCTCAGAGATGATGTGTCCCAAGAATTGGACCTCACGTATCCATAACTTACACTTCGAGAGATTTCCATAAAGCTGGTGCTCTCAGAGTGTGTCTAGTACAACACACAAGTGGTAGGCATGCTCCTCCTCAGTCGTCGAGTAGATCGAAATGTCGTCGATGAAGACCACGACAAATCGATCAAGGTATGGCTGAAAGATCCTGTTCATGAGGCCCATGAATAATGATGGAGCATTGGTTATGCCGAATGGCATAACCAAGAACTCATAGTGGCCACACCGACATCTGAAGGCCGTCTTCTGCACGTCCTCATCCCGAACTCTGAGCTGATGATAGCTTGACCTGAGGTCTATCTTCGAGAACCACTGTGCTCCCTTGAGCTGATCGAAGAGGTCATTAATCCTCGGTAGCAGATACTTGTTCCTCACTGTCACCTGGTTCAGGCGACGATAATCGACACAAAGTCGCAAGCTCCCGTCCGCCTTCTTGGCAAACAATATCGGTGAAGCCCAGGGTGAAACACTGGGTCGGATGAAACCCTTGCCCTGCAAGTCCTCCAACTGTACCCGTAGCTCTCGAAGCTCAGCGGGGGCCATCCGATACGCTGGAGTCGATATCGGGGCTGTCCCGGGGTACAAGGTCAATATGGAATTCTACCTCTCTGCGAGGAGGTAGTCCTGGAATGTCGTCGGGAAAGACGTCCGCATACTGATCCACCACTGCAGGAAAACTAGGACTCCGCACGTCAACAGCTACTAGGATGAGGCTAGCCAACTGATGAGTGATGGGCTGTCCTCTCCTATGTGGAAGTCCATCCTGTGTTGCGAAGGCTCCCTTCTCTCCGGTGAAGGTGAACCTGCTCCCGTCGGTGCGTACACATCGCACCTTGCGCCTAATACAGTCAATCTGTGCATGGACTGTAGATAACCAATCCATGCCCAAGATGACGTCGTAAGGCCTCGACGCCGCTACAAGAAGATCCCAGCCGAAGCTCCCACCTCCCAAAGTAAGCTCGCACTGCCGGAACCAGTGCGTAATCGTGGAGTCTGCTCCCATAGGAGTCTCTAGCCGTAAGGATCGAGCCAACGGCTCTGTCGGAATCTCCGAGCTCCGAACAAGGGAAGCGGCTATGAAAGAGTGACTCGCTCCTGTGTCTATAAGAACTGCAGCAAGGGTGGAATAGACACAGATCGTACCTCGAATCATCTCGGGCGCACCGTGGTCGTAGGACTCCGCTGCCTGGAGCTGTGCCTGTCTCTTCCCGCCAGCTCCCTGTGGTCGGGGTGGACCTCCTAGTGGTGGTGGTGGTAGAGCCTCAAAGCTTCGCCCACCACCTGCTGCTCGGCCAGCTCCTCTGCCTCGTCCGCCTCCTCCCTGCGAACCACCACGGTCGACCCTCTGCCTCTGCCTGGGTGGCCCCTCAACTGTCTGCTGCTCCTCGGCACGATGGGTCGGGAAGTCACGAGCCATGTGACCCTGTCCGCCACATGTGTAGCACTGCCTGCCTCTCGAAAGACTAGCTCCGCGCTGTATGCCCCGCACTGCTGAGCCAGTGTCCTGAGGCCGTCTGCATGAGGTTATGGTCTGCCTGGACCCCTGAGTCATCCGTCGACTGCCCGCTATGGAAGACTCTGCTACGTGCCGCCCCGCGGTAGGTCTCGCCGCTGGAGAAGTCTCAGCAAGAAATCTCTCGATCAAAAGGGCTCGCTCCAGTACTCCTGCCTGGGTTGGGATGCTGAGGGAGATCAGCAATGCCCTGATCTCGTGTCTCAAACCCTGCTCAAAGGTCCGGGCCCGGAAGAATGGGTCCCCTACCATGTCGGTCGAGTAGTGCGAGAGACCGGTGAATCTCATCGAGTACTGGGCGACCGTCAAGCTGCCCTGCCGCAGTTGAAGAAGCTCCTGGATGCACACCGCACGGAGGGTGGCCGGGACGAACTCTGTGCGGAAGAGGCCCTCAAAGTCTGTCTAGATGAGAGAGGCCTCATAGTGCACATAAAGCATCAAGCTCCACCATCGTCCTACTGCTGCGTGCAGTAGGCTCGCTGCGAGGATCACCATGAGGTCTGCTGGTGTCCTCACTAGCCTGAAAACTCGTACGACTGCCTCCAGCTAGTCCTCGGCTGCCTGGGGGTCTGTCTCCCCACGGAACCTGGGCGGTCGCTGGCGCTGGAACTCATGCAGTGCACTGAGGCGACGTGCATCGTCAGCAGCTGGTGCTGGAAGCATCTGTGGCTCGGCGGGTAGAGGTACCGCCGGTGCCTCTGATGTCAAAGGGACCTGTACCGAAGCCTTGTCGCTCGGCGGGCTGTCATCACGCTCGACTCTCGGAACCCTAGCTGGCTACCATCGTGGGGCCATCCTGAAAAGAAAACAGGTGCGCCATGGTCAGAACAGTATACCTGGTGAGCTGATGCAAAGTAATCACAAAGAAAACTTGAAACACACATGCAATCAATGTTTTCGTGCATTAAGTCAGAAATCAGATGTCAGGGTCCTGGTGTACGGATACATCGGCCGCCGCACCAACACTGGACTCCCTGGACTGATAATCACACCCAATACGCTAAACACTATTGCTTCACATAGAAGAAAGATTAGAGTCTGCGGTAGAACTGACCACCTCTGATACCAATTTGTCACGACCCGTCCTCGGGGCCAGTGCTGTGACTACCCCAAGCCCGCCTTCCATAGGCCAGGGGCTGGCGACTAGCACCAAGGCGTAAATCCCAGTAAAAAGGGAAGACATTGCCTTTGTAAAGTAGACAAGAACCACAGAGTAAGCAAGCGGAAAAAGTAAACACTAAGTAAAAGCTGGTACAACAGTAAGTGCGGAAAAGTAAAGGGGGCCAGAAATACAAGACCAACTGTAAAGTACAGCTGAAAGGGGAAAAACAGCAACTGAAAAGTAAAACCGCAGCGTCGTGCTGTCCACTGGAAGTCCCACCTGAATGGTGAGTACAGAAAGCCTCCACTGCTCCTCGGGTCTAGCCTACCGCTCCGAGTACACCCCGCCCAGTGGTCCACCTCCACGTACCATCCTGCTCCGCAAGCCTCCACCATGATCAGCGCTGTCCGTCATCTGCAACCAACACAATGTAGTGCGGGCATAGCCCATGCAGGGGTGAGTATAAGCTACTCAGTAGGGACCCCGAGACCCCCGAAGGTCTCCCATAATCCACAAAGGATAATCCACAAAGGAAAGATACAATCACGAAGTAATATCCGACACGGCTTAGGTATATGCCCATACATATACCTAAGTCATCAATTCTTGCTCGGCTCCAACATCCGTGCTCAAGTACAACCTAGTCCACACAGGAAAGAAAAACGTAAAATCCACACAGGATAGCTCAACACAATCCACAAAGGAAAGTAAAACAGAGATTCAGCTCACACAGGTATACTTCTTCAAATGACGATAGAGATGATCACTGATCCATCTAAGTCGTCAGACCCACATAGGATCGATAGGTACTAACCCCCGCAATGACCCACAAAGGATCTGACCCACAAAGGATCAATAGGTAACTAACCCCCGCAAAGACCCACACAGGATCGGGCCCACACAGGACCTGTAGGCCCTGGCCCACACAGGACCGCTAAGCGCTGACCCACATAGGATCGGACCCAAACAGGATCGGTAGCACTGACCCACAAAGGATCGCTGAGTGCTGTTGTCGTCGCCGTCGAATCCACTGAGGATCTCTGCACAGTCGTCGTCGTCACAGTAGCAGTCGCAGCCAGCTCTAGGGTTCCCACACACAGCAAGCTCACTCGGGAGGGTCCGCTCCACGAGCCGAGAGGCTGATACATCAACTAACACATAGTACAGAGTTGATGTATCCAAAATTTCCGTGTCATTAACAGGAACTCAACATCGCAAACGACGCGTCAATCGGACGCCCGGTCTGAGAGATAATGACTTTTTTGTCCCAGGGGCCCGCTTGGTTTTTAAGGCAAACCAACCCGACCGTACTCCACCTGCGTCCAAACCTTGGGTGGAGTATGCCAAAATATCCGTCTCACTTAGAGGAAAACAACAAAGTCGATGGCACGTCGATCGGACGTCCGAAGGTCAAGATATGAGCGTTTCCGCTCCGAGGGCCCGGTTGGTTTCGTGTACGAACCAACCCGGCCGAGCCCAAAGTATTCCTAAACCTTGAGTACGATATACCGAAACGACCCTCTCGATCCAAGGATCGCATCTCCGCTGACGGTGTGTCGTTTGGAGGCCCGTAACTCAAGTTACGGGAAAAAGACAAAAAACGGTCCGAAGACGGGGGGTCTGGGCCCGGACCGACTCGGCCCAACCCCCCCTGGGTGCGTGCCAGACCCGCGCGACCACGGGTTTTCTGGCCGCCTCCGCCACGGCTGAAGCCACGACGGCCCTGTCCGGCGGCGCACCGGGGCGCCGGCGTGCCGGTGACCCGCACCGCTGGTGGCTTCTGCGGGCCACCGAAGTTGCTCCGGTGGTCCGATTTCCTTCCCGTCTGCGCCAAAGCTCCTCCCGGGTCCCGTTATTCACTGCGGAAACAACGGATCGTCCCTGCGGCATGTTTTTTCATCACCCGCCAATCCGCGCATCAACGAAGAACTGCGAGGGGTTGTTGGGCTGTGTTTGTTTGGCCCGCACCCTCCGTGTTAGATGATAATAGTCGGGAGAAATAATCAATACATAGAAAACATAAAAAATAAAAATTTTAATAAATTAAAATTGTTCTTATGAAACCGGGTTCTTTGTTTTAAAAGAAACAATCATGGGAATTAAAGATTGTTGTCAAATGAAATTCCCTACCTCGTCAAGTCATCGCACGCGCGTTCTTCGTGGAATTGATCGCCGCAGAAGGAGGCGATCGTCACGTCACGGAAGGGCGTCGTGTCGTCGCGGAAGGGCATCGCGTCATCGCGGAAGGGCGTCACGTCGTCGCAGAAGGGCGTCGCATCGTCGCGGAATACGGTGTCGCATCGACGAACTCCGAGGTTCAAGAACAACAGATTTAATTATATTAATTAAATCCATGATGTTGTTATAACCCACAAAGAGATTTAAAGAAGAAACCCGAAATCTCCTACCTCAAGCAGTTGGTGATCGGAGATCGTTGCGGGGAAGAACGTCTCGGAAGAAGCGTCATCAATCTCCGAGGGTGACAGCGTTCTTTGCATTCTTCACATTCTTCGCGTTCTTCGCGAAGGAGGATGAAGGCACAAATTGGTCAAAACCTCCCAACGAGCATTTCTCCAGAAGTCATGCGTTGGTCTTATTTTATTATTACGCCAACGGATTGAAACAGGTTAAGAAATGATTAAATTAATTCATAGAATTAATTCAACGAATAAAACTGCCCAATTAATTCAACGAATTTAAACCGCCCAATTAATTGGTGCGTTAAGAAATTAAGAAAACACGTCAGTTGACTTTCATAATGACGGGTTTTCACGGGTGCGTTACTTAGCGGAAAATAAACGGTGGGGCTCGTGCGGGCCCCACCTCAAAAATATCCTACCAAGAGGGTAGGATATTTTTGGATAGCACCCTATCCGCATCAACTCATCTTAAGCAGCTTTAAGTGGCTTTCATGTGGCTTTAAGTGAAATAAAATAAAGTTTTTCGTACCAATTATTTTATTTCTTAACTTTAAGCCCAAAAATTAAAAACCACACCCGGGCAAACGCAACTCCGAAAGAGGCGTTTATAAGCAATTACCGGCGCTACGATTCCATCGGTGCCCTCAGAATTCGATTCTGAGCACCGGTTGAAAAGTTAGAAAAACCCGCTCGTCCGTTCACTGAACGTACCCGAGCCAAACTTCGGAAAATGATTCCGGGCACACCGGGCCTCAGAATCAGGTGCCGTCAGAAACTGCGTTCTTGTAAAATTCCAAAGAAAATTAAGAAAAAAATTTCTTTGAAATTTACGGGTCTTTACATATGTCTCATGGAATTTTTAACGGTGGATTTAGATTATGGATAAATGTTCACGTCATGTATAATAAGTGTTATTATATTTATAGTCTCTAAGACACTAAAAAATTAGGACCTTGGATTATGTGAATTTTATTTATTAAATGATTAATGTATTTTATGGATTTATTATATATTTATGAGTATTTTGGGTTTCTTCAGTACCCAATCCTGGATATGACTACATAAAACCTAAACAAAACAACATGTGGAAATACGGAACTAGGTTTCTAAAGCTCCACTCTTACAACCCGAACGACAAAATTATCCTTCTAAATAGAGATGTCATATAAAACATATCATGAAAAATGTATTGGGGTGATGACATAGTAGTACCTAGTAGGATCATATCACAAATAATAACAATATCCATTTGAAATAAATGTTCCATGATAGATATGTGTAAGAATAAGAAAGCTTGAAAAAATTGACAACAAGAGGGAATCCAAACCACCCATCACGTGTTGAGAAAAATTTTCTTGGATACATACATACATACATACATACACAGATATATATATATATAGAAATTAAAAAAAACTGGTTTTGCAAAATACCACCATTCATACATAATTATTATATCTCCACAACCATGACAAAAAGATGAAACAATAGTAAATCTGAACCTTCAAACTATACTGAATATCCCAACATTACCACATCACAACCAAATAACCCTGTCATACCTTAATTTTTTTTGAAACCATAATATTAATATATATCGTGTATCATATAATGCGGACCCAACCATAACCCTATCTACCAAACACTTGATGAGGGCCCAACATTACTTCTTGGAATCAATCTGTTATAGATAGATTGTTATCTAATCCCACACCACAAGTTACCCCTTAAAACCAAAATATAATCACATACTACACCCCATAAACCACATAATAATATCATTAAATCATTTTACAAACATGATCCATCATAGTCCAATAACATTAAATAACCCTAAGACATCATAAACTATGGTAAATATGTGTTTATTATAACCTTAATCTATTTTATCCAATAATAGGTGCATGAGTCACAATATTGATCCATTAAAACCTATATATATAGTATCAAGGAATCATATAAAAACAAGAAATCAATGTGAATTAATTTTAATAAAGAATAAAATCATTTATTTTGTCAATCAATAAATGAACAAAAACTTTAACAATCAATGAGATGTGATAAGAAAAAAAGAGCATTGTTAAGAAATTGAAAGGAAATAAGTTAATTAAATCATTATATAATCAATTAAATTACCCACATCTCACATGACACTATCACTAAAACCCCAGGATAAATTCTTATATAAGAAAATTAATATCCAGTTATCATGTTCAATTAATCCATTATTTAACTAAACATAATCACTAAAATATAATTACATTTGATACTACCCAAACGCAACCCCACAAATCATAATCTAAAAACAACCCCTATGATATACTCACCACTACCTAAAACATCAATCCAACCTATAAAATATAACCATACCCCCTCATGACCACCTTAACTAATACCTTACCAATCCCCTCACCATAGACACTTCACTATCCAAACCCAAAATATAAAGGCTTTACCATAGCCGAGAAAAACACTAGAAATATGTAGAATAAATAGAAGAGGTTAATAATAACACATATAATCTCAATTAATTTCTATATCTTTCTAGTAAGAATACTAACTATCTAAAAATGAAAATAACAAGCACTTAAAATCATACAAAGGTCTTCATGGTGTATGAAGATATAAAACCTCAGTGGTAAAATAGAACTAACCAAATCTTGCTCCATTATCAACACCATAAGTGACTAATATTAAAAAAATGATACTTTAGTCATATTAATCAATAAAAATTTATTGGTTTACATTCTTGGGTGATTTATATCTAATTAAGTCAGATTCTAGTTTTACCTAGAATAATCCTCAGTTCCCACTTCAGATTTACAAATAAAAAAGAGCTTATCATTTCTAATAAAATGAAACAAATGACTTATATGATTTAGTAAAATTTCATTAATTTAATACAAAATCATATTTTCAATACAAAATAATTAAAGGAATTATAAAAAGGAATCAAATTCACCTTTATGTACTCACATTCATTTTTCCAAGTTCCCTTTATCCATTCCAATTCAATTAAGACACCCGTTCTACTTGGTTTATAATATTAATGGATTCCATATTTGTTAAAATATCACATCATGATATACATTAACCATTATATGAATCTAAATTAATAAATATAGAGATATAAGGAAAATAATTATACCAAGAATAATAAATCCAAGAAGTGTGAAAAGAAGAAGAAACTGATGACCCCTCACTCAGTCCAAACAACATTACTGGGTCCAAGATGAGAGAAGGAAAAAGTCACTAAAAAATATAAATATAACCCCTTCCCTTAGAAAAACAAGGGGATGCGAGAATATTATGACACAAAATTATATAAAATAAGTAGAAAACCTTCCCCATAGATCAAATCATTCCATTGAACCCAAAGAGAGAGTATATGACTACAATGTCTAATGAAAATTCTAGGGTGGGTTGATCCATTACATTATTAGTGGTACAGATAATCATTGATTCTAAGAATTAATATGTGGGGATAAATCAATATAATAATAGAATCTATAAACATTTATGCGGAGGGGACAACAATCTAAAAAGAATATTGGAAACATTAATCATTTTATCTAAAGGGAATAATAATAAAAGGTTTATTGTTTTTATAATGGAAAGATACATCTTCCACATAATATCAAGATAAATGAAATTTCAAAAGATTGATGAATGATCAAGAATCCCCTACCTAAATAAATATGATCAATCTACAACAAAGAAAACCATATTGGGAACCTAAGAGTCCCCAATAGATTCTACCATACTATAACATGAAATTAATAATAAAAAATAAATCATAATACATTGTTGTAGAGAATTAACATTGATGACACAATATAAGAATAATTAACAATAAGAATGAATAAAAATAGATGAGAAGGTCACCTAATATAGAAGGATAATTCAAAATAGGGAATTATGAATTTCAAAATCTTATAAGGATTATTGCAATGCTTAAAAAAGAACATTGAACTAGCTTGGTTTTGAGAGAAATAAATAATTTCAAATAAAATAGAATGATCGACCCATATTTTTATAAAAACATGATCAAACTCTACCATGGAATGAATAAGTCCAATATAGTTATAGTTGACTTGGTCAATAAAATAACTAAAATCTCAAAAATGATAAATGGATAGCCTCCCTTCATTTATGGCCACTTCAGCTACTTTAAGAATATGTTAACCATAACCAAATACACCATAATTGAGTAGTGAAATTCCCTCAACCATTTTCATATCACTACAACTTATTACATGGTGTGGATAAATCCCTCTCACCATTTCCAAAATCAGCTACACAACCAAACTTCACTACCACACAGTACCCCCATGACCACCAACACACGATTCAAGGAATACCCATTCCCCCATTGGGAAGCCTTCCAAGAAATACACCTCCAATATGACTACCCTTATTTGGTATTTATATCATACAGTCCCAATGGGGCCACACCTATCAATACATGCATGTTTTCTCTCCCTATGTCACATAATTAATCCACCAACACTCCCCAAATAACACATCCAATGAAATGGTATCCACCATGGTTTGGGGAAATCTAGTCAACTAAATTGAATAATTCTAAACATATTGTGATTTTATTCCCTTATCTAGGAGAATAGATACCTACCCCATGTTACATAGATAATTAATTACACACAAAAAACTCTCAATAGATGTTCAACACCATTTTTGAACCACGCCGTTAATATCTTACACACTATACTGAAAAAAATTAAACACGTATGACCAAAATCTATACCATGAGGATTTTCTACCCCAGAGAGAAAAAATAACTCTCAACCTCAAAAATATGTATAATGTGCAGAGAAAAAGTATGGCTTTAGGAAAATCTAGACCTTACACTTTTAAGGAGAAAAACTCAAAAATAACAAAAAAAATAAATCATGAAATTTATGTCTCATAACTCATGTCAAAGAGTCCCAAAATAAACCACAAGACAAACACAAATCAAACAAACTAATAAAAAATGAATTATATATTCCTTATTTTAAATCATATATATTCTTCATTATAAAAAACATATTTTTTGAAGAAATCATATTAATTTGAAAACATGTAACCATTATTTATCACTAGATAAAATTAATTTTATAAATTTACCTCAAACTTGGATTGTCTATCCACTAATAGAGAAATTAAAAAAACCACTCGAGATTTTCATCCCAAATATATTTAAAAATAAAATATCTACATTAATTCCCATAAATCCACCCAAACATCAATATAAAACAAATTAACATCTAAAACACATTTTAAAACATTATTCCTTATTTTATAAATTAAATGAAATTGGTTATTATTTTATTTAAAAATTCTTCATGAATCAATATTTCATTTCACCATCAACACGTAGAACCTTTTTATAAAACCAAACATTTAAAAAAAATTGTTTGCGCATAATGAAAACAGAAATAAGATACACATAAAAAGAACCTCTTTGATTCTACTCTAACAAGTGGGAACCACATTAAGTGAAAATTAAAATTTGAAGAGTTCTAAACAAAATATTCTTTAAGGGTGATGGGTAGTGAAATTCTTAGAAAAATAGTTTTTCAAGATGTGAATCATAATTTCAAAATAATATTAGAAAATGTTTGAATCCTGAAAACAAGATCCAAATTTTTAGACATATAGTGTGATCTGGCCATGATACTATAGTTATTCTTTAATTTTTAACCAAAATGTACTAACGACCCCCAAAATAAATAACTTAGTCAATGGGGATAAAAATATAATATATACAATAAAATACATTAAAATAGTCAAAAATAAAATCAAATTTAAAAATAAACCGGAACTAGCCTTGGGA
Source organism: Viscum album (assembly GCA_963277665.1). Taxonomy (NCBI): domain Eukaryota; kingdom Viridiplantae; phylum Streptophyta; class Magnoliopsida; order Santalales; family Viscaceae; genus Viscum; species Viscum album. Next base: position 2,042,281,038 of record OY728120.1, on the reverse strand, counting down.
ACTCAAGTATAATTATGATAGGTGGTGAATAGGAACCTGTTCATGATCTACTTATTAGTTTTTGAGAAACCCTTGTCTCTACTCCTCCAATGAAAATCCCACATTACAATAGAGGAATTCAAATACCATTTTGTAATTAGCTTTTCTGGGTTAACCTAATATGTCTCCTGACCTAGCTCACCATGACGTTAGAAGTGCATTCCCATTTACTAAGGGCTTGTGACATGCACCAAGGAGTAAAAACATACACAATTGAGAAAAATTTCACCCTATAATTCCTAATTACATCATCACAAACTCGACTGATAAATCCAACATGACCCAAAAATATATCATACACCCATGCCAAAAAAATAAACAGTTTCATTAATAATGAAACTACCAAATAGAGTATATGGAACTATAAGGAATAAAATAACTTAAAATGTACACCATCAAATAATATCCATATAAAATGATAATAAACATTGCATAAATAAGATGAAAAAAATCCAAAGTTTGGATTGAAATGGATGATACATAATCATCCAATAATATTAAACCGATCCCAAATAATTAATAACCAACTCCATGTGATCCACCACATAGCATACCATCTATCTTCAAACTAACACACACAGAAATCAAGAAAGTGAGCACAACCTAGGAACCTACATATAAACATCATTGTAGTATAGAAGAATTTGTATGTGAATATGTTTTGCGATAAACCATCAAAATATGATTTCACTAAATAATATTTGAAATACAATTCAAAATACATTTAAATAAATTTTGTTAGAATTATATATTATAAAATAATATTTTGGTCATAAAATAGGAAAACAAAAGGTAGTATCATTCCATATCATTTTTATGAAGTCTCACTCTCTATTTAATGAAAATAATTCTGTAAATAACTACTTATAAATAACCACTAAAACTTGAATGGAGGTTTCATTGAACTTTTCAAAACAAAAAATTTCCCCCCTTATCAATTTTTTTTAAATGCCCCACATAAAATAAACCGTTTACTTTCACTGAAACACCATTTATAGTTCCATTTTGAAATAACATTATATGAAAAATAATAATTACAAGAATAGAAAACATATCACAAGAAGGAACCACATCATCAATAGAAAAAAGTAAAAAGAAAATAATAACCACACAATGGTCCAATAAAAACCAATCTAATTAGGGGATGCATAGATATAAGAGAAATAAATCCACTATATTTTGTCATAAATAGTAACTTGGTTTCATGGGGAACTGTCAAATCCATGACTTATTTAGAAGTAATTTTTCATTTAATTTCTATTCTTTCTTTTTTTGGGGTTTCCTATGAATTTTTGAGGAAATGGTGGGTTTTTTAAATTGGGGCCAAACTGAGAGCCCATTTCCAGATTCAAAAATAATATTTGTTTCTTTTATTAATCCTTTTTTTTCAACATTTTACACCCATTAAACGTACCAATTGGCATAGCACGGTATATTAAAATCAAAATATCCATTTGGACTACATAGGAATCCATAATCATGATGGATTTGTGTTTTTTATTAAGGTATTGGGCCTTCTTGTAAGCCCATTTCCTGCTTTAAATTGTTTTTTTTTATTTTTCAACATCTCATTAATTTTTTAAATTTTTAGGTTCTTCTACCTCCTACTCTAATCCAAACACCCGAGGCTCACCCCCATTAGCTATTTTACCTCTTTGGAGTTTATATTCCCCACTTATTAGGGCGATCGTTCTTAATATTTCTCAAATCAACCATATTTGAAGAGGTAAAATGATTCTATCATAAATCATTCAATTTCTAATCTTTTCTCCTATTTCAGTCCCCAAATGACCTAATATGATTCCTTAAAGCCTCCATACTAGTTTTGGTTACTTGGAGATTCATATTTTCATGGATTTAGGGTGATTTCTTCATGATTTATCCAAGTAAGTCTTTCTCTCTTTGACATGTTCTCTTTCCTTAGGGTTTTTTTCTCCCTTTCTTGAGTTCTAAAATGTAAATAAGTTAGGGTTCGTGAATAGGGTATAAATTCCAGTCTTTTGGGTGAAATATAGAAGTTTTAGGTTTATTTTAACTTCCTCGAGGTGCGGCGGTGGTGTAGTTGATGTTTCACACCAATATTTGAGGGCTTCGACACATTCGGTAGGTGATTCAATGTGTAATAATTTCTAGATGAGTTAGTTTTCTTGAATTACTTATCTTTCTTATTTCTAATACGTTTTTTGTGGTCAATGAACTTTTTATGATGGATTTGGTTAAGCATTTAATTTTATAGTTTCATTTTAGTTTGAAATTGGGTGTTTTCATGTGTATCCCTTGGGGTATTTTTTGGGTGTGTTTTAAAACACATGCAATTGGTGTAATAAATCTTGTTGGTCTGCTAATTCTTCTTTGGTAGGGTCTTGGGGTGCCTTTGGGTTTATAAGAGGATCTTTTAATGGGTTTTATGTGTGAAACCATGTAATGCCTCTTGAAAGAGTTTTATGAAAATGTGTGTTTTTCATGTGCATATTTTGTGGTATTATTTGAGGTGATTTTATAATAATTGATAGTGGTTAAATAAATATTGATAGGGCTTCAAATTCTGATTTGGATTGGTATTGGTGTGATTTTGGATTTGAAAGAGGATTTGGAATTGGGTTTTGTGGGAAAAACATAGTTATACCCCTTGGGTTGGTTTTAGGAAAATTTTAAATGATTTAATGATTTACACAAAGTTTTAAATGGGTTATTATGTAATGTTTTAGTGGTAGTGTGTTATTAAAATGAGTTTTGGAAATATAAAGTGGTCAGTTTTTATGTCAAACTATTGGGTAATGTTTTTTAATTTTTTGAAGTGATTTATGAAATTGTGATGCGGGTGCAAAACATGTTTTTGGGCTGTTTTGTGTGAGTGTGATGTGAAAAATGGAATTTGTTTATGTAATGGGAATTATGTAACATGCGATTGGGATGTTATGTGATGTTTGTCATATTGTAAATGATTTTATAAAATTTTTAGAGGATCTGTTGAATTGTAAAAGGTGTGAAAAATGTGTTGTGGTCTATTTTGATGTGAGTTTTATTTCAAAATCAATTTGAATGAAAAAGTGGATTTTGTGACTTTTGTGATGTACATGTGGTATGTTTGGTGAATTTGTGATTTGGAAGTGATATTTTCATGTGGAAATTATATTTCTTGTCTTTTTGAACTTGTTTGAGCAAAAGAGGGAAACCCACGTATCTAGGTGGGTGGACGTGTAATAGTATGCTAGTGAATCCGTGGGGTTTGGCCTCAGTTTCACGTAGAAAGATTGATGATTACAACACTAAATAAACTATTATGATGATGATTTGGGACCAGTAGGTTATGGGTATGTTCCTTACTAGTGGATCATGCATGAGAATGAATATTGTGATGGTTACTCTCACCGAGATACGAGGTACTTGGGACCCACAATGAGCTAGTTCTAGGGGTTATTTCCTATTGCTTGTGCTCATTAGTTACTTTGTGCTTAACATAGGTATACGGTATGGTTGGCTGAAAAATTAAGCAGTATTGACATTATTTTTAAAAGTGTTGATTCTTAATGATATCCCACTATAAAACTGTTTTAATTTTTAAGTTGCATCTTTTAGAAATTGTAACCAGTATTTCCTATTAATGAAATCTTGAAATATTTTCCTCTTGGAATGTTTATCACTTGGAATATCTTAGTGGCGGTATCCTACTATGAATAGTCTCATGACCTACTAACACCCTAGGGTTTAACTATACTTGGTTTTTTTGTTTTCGCAGGCTGGGTACAGTTTTTAGTGCGAGTGGTTCGGGTTTCTAGTAGGTCCTTGGTAGTGAAGTCTTGTGGAGATGGATTGAGGGCGGCGCCTCCTTTTACATGAGGGTTATTGGGCTGTTTAATTTTGGTTTTGTATATTTTTTATAGTCTTGGGGAGTTATTTTAAACTATGTAATTCAGTTCTGATTTTTTTTAAAATATTGTTTGGTTTTAAAAATCCAGATTCGTTTTATTGGATTCATTTGTTGTTTTATGTTTATAAGCTCGGGTAAATCATTCGCAATTATAATTTTATGAAACCCAGAAACTTTTTACAGCCCATTGAGATCAGGAATGACCTTCGATCCTTGTCACAGGCTGGGTTTGGTGCTGGTTTCGGTGGAGACCTGGTTTGGTTCATGACAAAATGGTATCAAAGGAGGTTCAGGTTAACTCTTTGGGTCATGTTATTTGGGGAAGAGTCTAGATAGTCTGGAGTTAGGATTTTTGGAACTTTTTATTCCAGTTATGGGTAGTGTGAATGATCACATCACCTCATGATGGTATTAAAGTTTCCAGGGGAAGTTAATATTTATCTAAGTCCTTTTGTTTTCTTGATTTGATGATGATTAGGGGAAATGAATAGAGAGTTAGGTTAATGGTCTCAGTGAGAACGCATGGCCAGGAAAGCCATGTAGAGTTGGGGATATTACCCAAAACACTCTCTATTATGGTGAAGTGATTGGAATATGGCCGCTAACCATATGTACAAGTCACCCACTGAAACTAGTTTCTTATCATATTGTCTTGTGTTCTTTTGTTTTGAAATCTTGGAACTTTGGTTTTAAAGTGACTTGGTTTTAAGAAGCAAAAAGTTTTTATGAAAAGATTTTCAAATAAAGAGAGAATGGTTTGATTTATGAAATAGTGGAACTGAATTTTAATACTTGTTTTGAAATGGAAAATGGTGTTCTTACACCTCTTTTTAATGTAAGAACTATATTGAATTTGGTTTTGAAAAAGTGTTTCCAATAGAGTTTTCTAAAAAATCAAAGGGTGTTTTAATGGGATGAGATGTTTTTAAATTGATGTGAATAAATTTAATGTGAGTTATTATCTAAATGTTTTTGTCTTTTTTAAAGGTTTTGTAAGATGTGAATTGGGATTTTGATCTCATGGTTAGCTTTTTTGAGAAGAAGGATGTGTTGGTTGACCGTTTTGGTTTTGAAAAGTGGAAAGATTTTTTTATCCTTTGGTATTTCCATGAGAGACCATATGCATGGAGTTATATGGGATGATGGATGGTTGATGGCATGAACAGATGAGTTCCAGGTCATATATGAGGAGGGTACCTAGTGTGGCACTGAAACATGCATCTGTGAGGCACATGGGGTACCATTGGTGGATACACTAACCGTTGAACCATTTTTTTAAAGAAATGTTTTTAAAGAAAAATATGATGTCTTGATGATTTTTTTGGGATGGTGTATATTATGTGTTTTTGTAAAATTTTTATTTTGTGGGATGTTTTGAGTCAAAGAACCCCTCCTGTTCGAACTGTGTTTTGGGTTTTTGTTTGGTCAGTAAGCTGTGTAGAAGGACAAGTTTGTAGTCTCTTTTGAGATATGTTTCGAGAAAACTTTATAGTGGTTCCCTACATGTGTTTGTATCTGGTTTGTGGAATATTTTTACCAATGTAACAACGTGGTTGGGTCCTTGGGTTCTATCTTTGGATAAGTTATCCCCCATTAAGGGTTAGTGTATGACTAAAGTGAAACCAGAATTGTTTCTCCATTAGAAATCCTCAAGTTGATCAATGTACGGAATATTTTTCTCAAGATTTGAAGATTGTGTTTTCACCATTTCCTTTATTTGATTTTTGGATCCTCTTGTAGTGGGATTGTGCTCATGGAAGGTTTAAAGAGACCCTAGTTTCTTAAGTTTCCTGATTCATCGAATGTGGAAGTGGTATGGGGTTGTTAGTGTGGATGAGTGTCTCGATGGTGTCTAAGAGGGCCTCAGGGTTATTCATAGTTTCTTTAAAGTAGGTGTTCATGTTAAACCACCAGTTTTGGGAATCTGGTCATGAGACGCTATTGTGCCCACTTTTTGGACTTGTCTGTTGTTTAAGTAATTAGCATAAGGTCCCATTCCATGTATTGTTTCTATCAGTCACAATGGTCATGTTCGTTGACGCCTTGAGATGTCATGTGGTCATTTTTCGGTAAAGGTAAAGGTTGTGCAATTCTGTGAGAGTCTCTATTATGTTGGGAGTATATATCCCTTGGAAAAATGAAAAAATCCTCTATTTCAGAGGAAGGTGTTTATATACATCGTTTCCTTCTTTTGTTTCCCACCTGATGAAACAAGGTGTGATGTGTGTGCATCTTCTAAGACCTTATTTCAGTGAAATGTTGGGTTAGGGTAAGGAGAGTTTGGAATGTGATAGTTCTTGGTAAAATTATTGGGGATTGTGTTGTAGTTGTTTGTATCACCAGAAGAAGAGGTTTTGTTGAGGTGGTTTCCATATCCTAACTACAAGGATTAAGATGCTTCAATTAGTTGAGCTCCAGCCATAGGTCTTGGAGAGAAGCTGACACATAGTCAGGGGAAATCCCAGGGTTATTCAAACCCTGGTACAAAGTCATATCCTCAGTATGAATTATAAGAAGATTTTAAACATTTGGTGTCATTATCTAGTTCTAGTTGTTCCCGTTTGGTGGTAGAGGAGGGAGGACCTCGTTTCCATGTTGTAGCTTGAGTTCATACTTTACCCATTTGGTTTCGACTAGGTATTTGGAGAAAGGTTTGAAGTTTGTCTAGATAGGTTAATAACCCTATTTGTGAATGGTTATTAGTGACCATTCCCTAGAAAACCATGTTGATAGAAGGATCCCCATGGTTAGTGAATGGTTTTCCAAACCATGCAGACTAATCATGTGGCCATCCCAACTCTTTAAATTTTGGGGTCATTCTGTACCATCCCGTGTTGGTTGGTTAAGATGGTTGGTTATTATGGTGGGGAGACCCACTATAAGTCTTATATAAGTTCTTTTGTAAAGTTATGATGGAATTCTACCCCTTTAACCAGGGATTCCATTCAGGCCTCCCCCTGTTAGTGTCTTGAATCTGTCTTGGGAAAATTTAAGTTGTCTCTTATTGTGGGGAGACCATTTGTGTCTCATCATACTAGTAACTCAGATTAGTCCTTGGTTTGGTCATGATGGGAGGTAGTCTCGTCCGGAGATATTTAACTACCAAAATCTTCCTAGGGTAAATGTTGGGATTGGAGAGTACCCAACCGTTTTGTTAAATCAAAGTAAGTGTAACCTTGTTTTTTGTTGTTATTCGTCTGGGTAGATTAATTGAGTCTTGTTCATATAGTGTTTTAGGAGTTTCCTTTTGGGGATAAAGTATGAATGTTCTTGATCATTTTAGTAAATTGATGTATGTTTTGGTTAGTGAGAGTATTCCTTCCTTAATTGATCATTGGAGGTGTTTTGGCCTTTCCGGGGCTGAACGAACTTGGTGAAGGAGTACATTTCTGGTCTATCTGTTGGGTTTGGTTTTTTCTTTTGTCCTTGTTGTGACTTTTTGGGGGTGGAAGGATTTAAGGCTAGGAGAATTGTCACATCCATGAATTCTTTAGAATTAATTTTTCATTTAATTTCCATTCTTGCTTTGTATTGTGGGTTTTTCTATGAATTTTTGTGGTAATGGTGGGTTTTCAAAATTTGGGCCAAACTGGGAGCCCATTTCCAGATTTAAAAATAATATTTTTTTCTTTTATAACTCCTTATTTTTCAACATTTTACACCCATTCCACATCCCAATTGGCATACCCTGGTATATTAAAATCACCATATCCATTTGGACCACATAGGAATCCATAATCATGATGGATTTGGGTTTTTTATTAAGGTGTTGGGCCTTCCCGTAAGCCCATTTCTTGCTTTAAAATGTTTTTTTTTAATTTTTCAATATATCATTCATTTTATGAGTTTTTTTAGTGATTCCACATTTTAATCTAATCCCAACACCTAAGGCTCACCCCCATTAGCTATTTTTCCTTTTTAGACTCATCTACTCCATGGATTAGGGCGATGTTTTTTAATATTTATCAAATCGACCATATTTGAAGAGTTAAAATTATTCTTTCATAACTCTTTAAATTTTCACTATTTTCTCCCATTTCAATCCCCACATGACCTAATATGACTCCTTAGAGCCTCCATACTAGTTTTTGTTACTTGGAGATTCATATTTTGGTGGATTTAGGGAGATTTTTTCAAGATTTATGATAGTCTTTCTCTCTTTGATTTCTTCTCTTTCTTTAGGGTTTCTTTTACCCTTTCTTGAGTTATAAAATGTCCAGAAGTTAGGTTTTGTTTATATGGTCTAACTTCCTGTATTTGGGGTGAAATATTATTGTTTTAGGCTTATTTTCACTTTCTTGAGGTGCGAAGGTTGTGCGACTGATGTTTCACACCAATATTTGAGGGCTTCGACACTTTCAGTAGGTGATTCCATGTGTAATCATTTATAGATGATTTAGTTTGCTTGAATTAATTATTTGGAATGTTCCTCATATACTGTGTGTGGTGGGAAAATAGTTTATGATGGATTTGGTTAAGCATTTAATTTTATAGTTGCATTTTATTTTGAAATTGGGTGTTATCATGTGTAACCCTTGTGGTATTGTTTGGTTGTGTTTTATAACATATGAAATTGGTGTAATAAATCATTTTGGGATACCAATTATACATTGTTAGGGTATTGGTGTGCCCTTGGGTTTAAAATAGGGTCTTTTAATGGGTTTTATGTGTGAAACCATGTAACACCTCTTGAAAGCATTTTATGAAAATGTGTGTTTTTAATGTGCATCTTTTGTGGTATTATTTGAAGTGATTTTATAATACTTGAGAGTGGTTAAATAAATATTGATAGGGCTTCCAATTATTATTTGGATTGTTATTGGTGTTATTTTGGATTTGAAAGAGGATTTGGAATTGGGTTTTTTGGGAAAAACATAGTTATACCACTTGGGCTGGTTTTATGAAAATTGTAAATGATTTAATGAGTTACACAAAGTGTGAAATGGTTTATTATGTAATGTTTTGGTTGTAGTGTATTATTAAAATGAGTTTTTTAAAGATAAAGTGTTTAGTTTTTTTTTACAACTAATTGGTAATGTTTTGTAATTTGTCAAGGTGATTTATGAAATTGTGATGTGGGTGCGAAACATGTTTTCGGGCAGTTTTGTGTGAGTGTGATGTGAAAAATGAACTTTGTTTATGAAAAGGGTATTATGTAACATGTTAGTGGGATTTTATGTGATGTTTTTCATCTTGGGAAATATTTTATAAATTTTTTTAAGGATTTATTGAATTGTGAGAGATGTGCAAAATGTGTTGTGGGCTAGTTTGGTGTGAGTTTGTTTTCAAAATCCATTTGAATAAAAAAGTGGATTTTGTGACTTGTGTGATGTTCATGTGGGATGTTTGGTGAATGTGTGATGTGGAAGTGATACTTTAATGTGAAAATTATATTTCTTGTCTTGTTTAACTTGTTTGAGCACAAGAGGGAAACCTGGGTATCTAGGTGGGTGGATGTGTACTTGTATGCTAGTGAATCCATGGGGTTTGGCCTCAATTTCACATAGAAAGATTGATGCATAAAAAAATAACTAAACTATGATGATGATGATTGGGTAACACTAGGTTATGGGTTTGTTCCCTACTAGTGTCTTGTGCACGAGAACGAATATTGTTATGGTTACTCTCACCAAGATACGAGGTACCTGGGACCCACAACGAGCTAGTGCCTAGGGGTAATTTCCCATTGCTTGTGCTCATTAGTTACTTTGTGATTACCGTAGGCATAAAGTATGGTTGTCTGGAAAATTAAGTAGTGTTGAAATTATTTTTAAAATTGTTGATTCTTAATGATCTCCCACTTGAAAACTGTTTTAATTTTTAAGTTGCATCTTTTAGAAATTGTAACTAGCATTTACTGTTTATGAAAACTTGCAAGATTTTCATCTTTGAATGTTTATCCCATGGAATCTCTTAGTGGTGGTATCCTAATGGGCATTGGATCACACACTAATTACACCCTTGGATGTAAGTATAATTGGTTATTTTTATTTTCACAAGTTGGGTACAGTTTTTAGTGCCAGTGGTTCAGGTTTCTTGTAGGTCCTTGGTGGTGAAGTCTTGTGGAGATGGATTAAGGGTGGTGCCCCATGCCATAAGGGTTCTTGGATTGTTTCCATTTGTTTTTTACCTTTGTTATAGTCTTGACAAGTTATTTTAAACCATGTAATCCAGTTCTGAATTTTTTTAAGAGATTGTTTGGTTTGAAAAATCCATATTTGTTTTATTGGATTCATTTGTTGTTTTATGTTTATAAGATCAGGTAAATCATTCCAAATTCTCATTTTATGATACCCATGAACTTTTTCTATCCCATGGGGATTGGTAACACCCTTCGGGCCTTTTCATGGTCTGTTTTTGGTGTCAGTTTCAGTGGCCACCAGATTTGATTCGTGATAGGAACTAACTTAGTCATAAGGTGATATGGTCCAAGAATATACTATACCACATGACAAACATCCATCCTATATTGGGTCCATGAAAAAAAAGTACTCAGAAAATTCCCACAACAACCTCATCATGGGAACTCCCCTAGCTTGTGAGGAGAATAAAACTAGGTTACAGAAGCTAGAGTGTTACCTAAATAGATTATTGAATATATAGACTTCTCTCTTAGCCAATAGTTCCAATAAAATAATAAAATGGATGTAACAAAAAAATTGTATCACAAAATAAAAAAATAAATCAATAATAAAAACATAATCATAAATCTACTCTCACCTATAATTTTCACAAAAGAGAAAATTAATTTTCAAAACTTCTATATCATATATTATATATATTTTATCCCCGTGAGGTCCAAAATACATATAAATAATGATCTACAGTGTGGAACTATTGAATGCCTCATAATTATCATGAAAACTCTATTATATAGTGCCAAATGAAACTTTTCTAAAACCAACATGGGGTTACTAATTCCATTTACACTATTTGAGAGTCACATTTTATATATTCTTAAAAACTAATTCAAGAAAAATAAAACTTGAAATAATTTAAAGAACTAACTCCCATTTTTACTGAAACTTTTTAAAATTCGACAATACTATTTATTTTCAAACCATTCTCTAAAAAACAATATTACACCCACTCGAAGAACCATGTAGGGTCAAATAATATTTTTTCCATTAGAATTAATTTGTGAAAATCAATATACTTTTAAAAAAAACTTGTAACCAAACATCACATTATAATATAGAAAACCTTTTATAAAATCATTTAAGCTAAGTATTATAAATATATAAAACACATGGAAAATACACTATAGTTATCCCATGATTATAATTTTATAAAATAATACATTATAAAAGTAAAAAACTTTATTAATTATTATTTAAATTAAATACACTAAAAAATCCTTGATCAATGTGGAATCAATTCCCAACACTTAGCCTTCAATGTCGAAATTTCAACCAATCATAGAAACATCCTCTATTATCCCTATGTTCTAAAAATTAAAAATTAAAATATATTGATACTCTAATCACAAATAGATAATTTTTAGTGTCTATGGGAAGAGACCCAACCAAGGAAAATTGGGTATAGGTAGATGAAAGAAGGACTAACAATAGTTAACGAGATATTAGACTCAAACTTTTTAATATAAATAAAGATGTTGTGGATCATAAGTGAAGGAAATGGATGATATATTTCCTAGATATCCCCTCCTAATCATCTTTTCTGAATGAGAGGAAAAAATCCAAAAAGGATGTATAAATCAACTAGGTAAAAGATGGAATTTTAAAAAATTAAAAGTTTTCCTGTAGTAGTATTTGAGTATGTTCCCCAGAACCAACTACTTCGTACTTTATATTACCCATATATGTATAGACATTAATATTAAAAAATACCTTATCTTATGTAGATTTTTATACAACATAAAAACATTAATTTTGTAATGTCTTTAAGTATATCTGAAATTGAAAATATCATAGAAGATTCTCACTAGGAAGAGAACATTGAAGTGGTATAATGATATTATTAATAAATAATTAATAAGTTTATTTGACTTCATTTTATGGGACACATATGAGACCAAATAATTTTTTTTGATTAAATATAAATGGATGGTATTTCCTTTCATGAAGATTGAAATTATCAATCTCCATAACCAGAAATTATAAGGACATTCTCTCCTAGAGTAAATCTATATGCTACATGTCATTATATATTCCTGTATGTGAATACATGTAATGAACCTTAGAATTTAATATTTATATTACTATATATCATTTTTCATGTACTTAGATATGTTACTATTATCCTCGAAGACACATGATAATGATGAATTGTGGAAATTTTGGTTCATCAAAAATGTTATATCGTTAATGAATAAGTTGAGGAAGGATTTGTCTCTTCTATATTTATGGAAATAAATATCTACACCTTTTTATTATTATAGAATTATCAAAATAAATTCTATATTCATGTTTTTTTGATATGTTCATTTTAGGTAGTGAAAGAATGACTTATAAAGAACATAAAATGATGACATGAGTATGAAAAATTCGTGATGATATATATTGAAACAAGTATTATGTTAAAGTGTTACCATTAATATCTAGTTTTCATCATTTTAATATTAATTCATCCTTTGTTGGTAGCTTTACTACATTTTTATATTGTACTTTTGGAAAATCCTCTAATAAGGAAAAAACCTCAGGAGCCACACACATAGTATTTTGATTGATCTTAATTAAATTATATTTTTTGTTTAATCATTCGAATAAATATCAATATATATACTTTGGAAAAACATTTATTCATGTTTTTTTGGATTTCATGTATTTTGATACTTTTTAAAGTTGAATATTATAATACATATTTATTCCTAATACCATGAACATTATATTCCTTTATTGATTAAGTGAATATTATTTATTATTTTATGTTTGGTTATTTTGGAGGAAGAAATGTGGACCATATTAATGGGTCCAATATAGATGATATACTAAATATCATTTAAATCAATATTAATTTATTGGAATAAATTATATTTATTTTATTCACAAGTTTTGTGCATAAAAAGAAATAATAATGATAATATTATTACTAGGAATGGTGTGCTCAAAGGATTAAGAGAATGTGAAGGGACAATGTGTAATTATTTATTTTACAACCTAGATTTATAAGTATCTGGTTGTGTAATTTACCATGGTTAGATGAAATTTTTGCACAATGATTTCCTCTTTATATAATTTTATTTAGGAAGAAATTGTTGATAGTTTTCTCTAAATATATAGAGAATATCATTCATATCCCTTCTCCCTCTCTTTCATGATAAACAACAATCAATTCTTAAATCATAATGAATTTTTTTTTGCGATCAAAGAAGACTGATGTATGATGATAAATAACACCATGCTATAAATTGGTGTACCATTGGCGATGCTTCGAGATCATATGATTATGTAAAAATCACTACTATAGGGTTTATATCCTTGGATTGTCATTGAAAAATAATTGTACAACTTGAATGGTGTTTGGATGATCCAAAACATATTCATTGAAAATTCACAATAATGATATAAATATTTCTTTTAAATTAATTATAAATTTATTTTGAGAACTCCTTGGTATTCGTTTCAAATATTTATGTCAATTTCATGCTATATATTCATTGTTCATCAAGTTTATCATCTTATACACTACGGATTATACATTGAATTTTATAATAGTCAAAATTTTCTTAACCCCAATAGGTGATTCCATTGTACCCAAAACCTTATTGTGGTATCATAGCCAAGTTACCTTTAAATTTATAATTATTTATTATTTATTTACTTAGTTATGAATTTGATGTTACTTTTAATTATTGATTTATTTTTTATTTAATCCAAAAGTCAATAATTATTCTTCATTAAACATATTTTAATTAATAATAAATATATAATTCATAGAGACTACATCTAGATGTGAAACATGGCTTTTAGGGCTATACTCTATGTAACCCCACATGACATAGTGGCTCTGTGGTCAAAATGTGAAATGAGTAATTCACACACAAACATTGAATAATTAATACTCATGTAGTTAGTAATTAATTAATAAACATGCGATGTATAATCAATACACACACTATGATAAATTAATACATATGTGTTATATAATTAATTAAGACACGAGTAGTGCATATTTAATATTCAAGTGTTGTATAAATAATTAATACACACATTCCATGAAATAAATACACATGTTGTCTTGTACTTGTTCACATAGAGTACATTCCCAGTCAGGTTTTAAATTTTCCAAATTAATTTTTAATTAATAGAAATTAATTTCACAATTAAACCTAATAAAAATGTGTTTTTGTGTCATTAATTAACACTACAAGCCATGTTATAAGGGTTTCTAGAATATTAAATTCTTAATTATTTTTTGTATTAAATTCATAACTATATTTAATGTATGGTCATCATTGCACAATATGTACTCCACATATCTTAAAAGTTGCATTATCTTTGTAAATTAACATGTGTCCCTTTATAATTTATTAACAACATACACTATGTAATTACATGACTCACAATGTATGCTACATATTGTGTGAGTGTCCAATACATGATGATGACAATGATAAGTTATTTAGATGCGCACATGCCATGTCTCTTCAATTTTTATTCCATATACAAAATTAATTTTAAATAAAATTAGTTTATTTATTTTTTTAAACTAAAATGGGCGGGACATCATGGAATGTTTGGATGGAAAATAAGATAAATTAATTGATGAATGTATTAAAAAAATTTATTAATTCAAGAACATTTTATTATAATCATGAAGAAAAAAACTAAAGATAGTTTATTAAATGTGAATTAATTTCATGTGTGGATGATAATGAGATTTAAAAATATGTGTGATTTTCATATTTATTTTTAAATTTATTATTTCATATGTTTTTTGTAATTATTGTCATAAAATAAATATGATGACCTGTGAGTCATCCCCTTCACATATAATGTAAGGACATATGTGTCCATGGTTTCGTTGACGTAAAAATTATAACCATTCCATTTTCTACCCTCACTATGTGTGAGTATATAATATAAAATGATAAATCCCTCATGTGATTGGATGTGTTTCAAGAAGGAGTTGAGGTGAAATCAACCCAGGTCATAAATAGGAATGTGGTGGAATTTTTCAACTTGAGACATGACTATATTATAGTTTCTCCCCTAGGTCTAATCGTTTTTATTATGCACATAAAAAATGAACAAGTAGATTAATATAATTATCATTACAAATTTTTTATTCTTATTTTTTCATGGTTATATATATTTTTGATGGGTTTCCATGAGCATATAAATTAATTAATTATAAAAGTATATTTCTTATACGGAATAAAAAAATTATTATATACAAATATTTTATTAACACTGTTTAATCACATATTTAAAATTCACTTAATACTAAGAAGACATGTAAATGGATAATATAAAAAAATTTATTCATAAAAAACAAAAAAATACACAATCAAATATTAGGTCAAACCAAACCATACATTGTATGAATTAGGATTCTCCAATAGTTAATGTTTCAGTTCAAACCTTCATCAGTAGAGATTTTAATTATATGGAAGTATTAAAAAAGTTAATAGGTTGACTTTACCCAACAAGGATTATATTTTACATCCTTAGTTTCTTTAATAAATACTTGAATTAAAGTGTTGAGGAAATTTAAATCTGGATTTTAAGATTTGGGAGTCCATTTAATGGATTAAAGAGATATAAGTTAATATTTTACTTGATTTCCAAAAAAAAAATACATTCTTATAATTATGGCAACCTACTTATAGATTATAGAATGGAAATTATGTACCCTTTACATTATAATTTACACAAAACTTAACATTCTGGGCCCGATGGTGAGGGTTTTTGGGATTTAATAAAATAGTGTAAGGATAATAAGATAATTAAATTATTTAATCCCATATATTTTTATAATCAAGATAAATTAATAAATAATCTTCCTAATTATTGTATTAAATAAAATGGAAAGTTCACCAACTTTTAATACAATGTGATCATTCCTTGACTTAGGGCATGTCCTTACATGAACTAATTTCCTATAGTAGTGATGTTATTCCCTCATTCATAATTTTTTTCCTACTCCCCATACTAATTTTTAAGGAAATATGCATAATTGGTTTGAAATGTACATTTTTAATATTAAATATTATTTTAGAGAAATGTTCTAAATAATCAAAATTAAATTATTTTTACTATTATAATCATAACTCTCTCCCTATTGGTCCAAATTGTCTGTTTTCTATTTTCTATAGTTCCTTATTAAAATAATAAAAATCATTCCACTAGATCTTTGGCCAATTTTTTCATTTGATAGGTCACATGGACTACACAAGAAGACCCAAAGAATCTATCAAATAAAATGGACCATCCATAATGATAGAATATTTGGGCTCAATAAAAATGTCAAAATTCATTGACTATACACTAGAATTTCCGGGTAAATACATTCAACTTGGATAAAAACTTCAAACTGAAAATCAACCAATAAAGTACCTAATTCATCCATGAAATTACATCCAACCATTCTATTTGGGAATTAAAAACAGGCCACCTTTATTTACTTTTCTCCCTATCCAATAAACCATGTGATTTGATTTTTTTTTGTGTGAGATAAAAGATTTATGAGATATTTTTTTTTCAATAAATGGTTTGGAATTGAGGATACATTTCTGTCCAAAAATCACATTCACATTGTTAAATGTGAAAATGTATGGATAAAAATTGAAAATAACACATTGTTCTATAAAATATCCAAAACATTGGCTCTAAAATGTTCAATGGCGTCCAAATTTGAAGGGTAAATTGTCCACATCCATATATAAAACTTATAAAAATAGTATATCTTGAGATTCAACTATCTAAATGGAAATATTTAAAATACAACTTGAGGGGAAGAATTAAATTCAAATAGTCCACCACCTTGAGAAAAAATACACCCCATATTCTCCTTGAATAGGGTTGACATTTTAGAGCTTAGGAGGATATATTAGAATTACCAAGTACCTAAAAAAGTCTTTGGAGGAGCTTCCTAACTCATGTTTATATTTGGTATACCTTTATACCATGAATTCTTTAGATTTACTTTTTCATTGTTCATCACCTGTAATATCACAAGTGTTTTTATTATAATTTGGGTTTAATACATCTTTATTATTCATAATCACTAATTATAATACAACATATATTCCTTTAATAATAATTTTATTATAATTTTTTAAATCAATTTCAGGGTGATTCCATTATTTCACTTTCTAATTCAATCCAATGACTGTGTTTAATTCTCTTCACAATTCGTGTGTCTATTCAACACACTACTCTTATCTTGTCCCACTATTTTTCTTCTATTTTTAACTCATCAACATAAAAATCATAAAAAATATTGATAACTATTATAATGGATCATTAAATCATACAGTGGGGTGATTCATAATTTTTGGATGTTAAGTGATTGAGGTCATTTTGTCATTGAATATTCATCAGGTTAACATTTTGTATGTTAAACATCAAATTTTATGGATTAATGAAATGTCCTTTTAACGTAAGGATTCCATGGATTATTGGAACCATAAATTTATTACCATAAACATTTATTTATTGATATTAGAACCCTAGTTTTTTTAAGTCTTGGATCAAAGCCTGAATAATTGGGAATATTGATAAAAATGATCTTGTGAAGTGGGTGTTATTTTAATTCATTATAAATTAAATCTAAAGGATATCATAAGATTAAATCCACAATAATGATCTCACCCAAATCATTATGATGTTTTTTTAATAAAAACAATCCCTAAATCAATTTAATTAAGATCCTCATACAAAACACCATTAAAAAGGAAAAAAACAATAAACTATTAAAAAAATTCATCACAGAGTATTCGACCCAAGTGCCACTATAAAAATTATAAGATCATCATAAATTTGAAAAATCAATTGAAAAAAATTATCCACACTTCAAATTTAACCATTTACAGGAATTTTACTATTAGTTGATGGTTTTAAATTTAAAAATAATCAGATAAAAAAATAAACCAAAAAAATGTGAAAAAACAAAAATAAAAACCCAATGTCATCATCCTTCCAAATTTTCTTTGATTGTCTCATAGCCTCCAAGAAAAACCATCATATTTTTTGGACCCAAGGGATCTCTTCTAAGACATAGGAGTACCATTAGGGATAATCAATTCACTCCAAAGCTACTAATTTCTCATCCAATTGAACTAGTTATGACCAATCCATGGAAATAAAGCCTAAAATAACTCATTACACCTTATATTAATTACCAAACCCTTAGTATTCAAAATCAACACATCTAGTAAAATTTAAAACTCAAATATTTCTTGATTCATCTTATACCTCATTTCCCTGAGCTAGTTGGGGAGTATCTGCACCTTTACCTCAAAGAGATCCAAGTGGTGTTCTATACCATGAAGCCTGAAGGGTTTTCTGAAGTACAAATAAACATCGAGCATTAAATTTATCCCAAGTCGATTCCACTAAGTCATGGATCTACTATCTACCTCATGGTTTTATAACCATACGGAATTAAATTAAGTGACTCTTCTTAGAGAAGTTATTTCTAGCTTCTTTATCATATTCTATTCGAAAAAATAAGTGGTATATATCAATTCCCCAATGAATCACTCCATGAGTACCAAGGGAGGATCAAAAAGTTTATGTAAACCCACCAAAACCAACAAATACTAGACCAACTCTTGATCCAATAATTCTATAAGGGGTTATTTTATATGGTGTTACTCTCATTAATACTGCAAGTGGTGGTGATTTTGTTGAGAAATATCTGGCAGCTGCATGAGATCTCTTAAGGAACATGGATTTGGAAGCATAAAAATTTCATACTAAAGAACATAATCATGTAAAACAAGTCTATGATAATATATTCATATATCCTATTAAGATTACTGAGTGTATGTGCTAAATGAATTGTCTTGTTTGAAAAATAGTGGTGGCTATCAAATCCCCAACCTTATCTTCTCCAGAATCACTATTCACTGGACCTATTAATAATTGTGGAATCTAAAGTTCACCATCTCATCAAAATTATTCATGTCCACGTCTTTAATTTGACTCATCTGATTCAACTTTTCCAATGGATTTCAATGTGTCATATTCTCAGTAAAACACCAACCCTCAACTATCAGGTCGGTTTATTAGAAACTCCAACCAACCCCACTCTAATATATTATCTTATACCTATATCCCAGTCTTAAGGTATGGTAACCTTGTTTCTCATCCCCATTAGTTCCCTCCTCAAAATCCAAATCAATTCCATTATGATCAAGGTGGTGGTAACTTCCAATAACATTATCCTTTTGTTCCTTAACCTAAAAGGAGAAATAATTCTCATGATCCTCAAGGATTCTACTATCCTAATGATCCTTCTAAGTTCCTAACAAAAAAAAAACACTTTCCCAAGAATCAAAATCAAGGTAATCCCAATAAGGGACATGCATCTTCTTCTAATAATCCATGTGAAAGTGCTATTGAGGATCTCTACACCTTCATGAGTTCTACCAATGAAAACAATAAAAAAATTTCAACATTCATCCCACCTAAGTTATAAACAACAATCCAATTCATCATAACTCCCAACTAAACTTTTTCCTAACCCCCAATGAAATGAATATGAAATTTCACTTTGATCGAAGAGTAAAATTTCTATCCCCCATGATGAATCCTCTAACTCTAATTTAAATATTGAGAAAGTTTAATAAAAGAAAAAAAATGTAGAAAAATAAGCCGAATCCACTACCTCATCTCCTTTCATACCTTTAAGAAACTCAATTCCTTCTCATCAAGCCATCTTTAACTCAAGGAAGTCCTTTGAACCCGATCCCAGAATGATCAACATGTTCAGATGTTTTGAGGTAAACATTCCCCTCTTAGATTTCATAAAAAAAATCCCTATGTATGCAATGTTTCTTAAGAAATAATGAACCATGTGTTGAAAAATTAGAACCATAGTGTCACGACCCGTACTAGTGGGGCCTGTGCCGTGACTCCCCAAGCCCGCCTCTAATAGGCCAGGGGCTGGTGACTGGCACCGAGTAGGCATATCACTAACATGGGAGGAATTTACTAAGTACCTGTACACACGCACACATCTCCAAGCCCACAAATTCTGAAATGTAAAAAAACTAAGGAACAAAAATTCATGCATACAACTAAACCCAACCAACATTGTACGAAGAAAGGTAGAGTACTGTAAAAGTAAACTGGTCCAGAATACAAGCCCACCAAAAAAAAGAGTCTGAAAAAGAAACTGCAAAGTCCAACCTGTAAGCACAAAGGTACTGGGACTGCCGCTTGTAGCCGTAGGAATGCCTCGGCCTATAGGCAACTCAGAAAGCTCGGTCCTGTCCTGGTCCGCCCTGTACTCTGTCAAAAGGCTGCTTGTTTTCACAAGACACCAGACGTGCGGGCAAAGCCCGTGTAGGGGTGAGTATAACAATACTCAGAAGAGGACCCTGAAAACCAAAAAGAAGTACACAAAGTAAAGGTACAGTCATCTATGCACAGTATATGTCTACAGAACATATAGAACAAACCAGATATACTCAAAACCCAGACCCGTGGTCTAGAAACAAGTCACACGACTGCATACCCTCACAAGGGATTCTGTCCGAAGATTCTGTGATGTGATCACTTCGGGAGAACACACTCCATGAGTCTTATAGATCTGATGACGTCCGTCCGGGAAGTGCTGTTCGTCGGGAACCATCACGAGATATAGCTACACTCATTACGGGAGACACACTCCTGAGTGGGAAAGATTTAGATACTCAGATGAGGATCACTGTCAGGGCCATGGCGGATACAGTGACTCATCCGTAATTCACCTGCTAGGTAGAGGATCAACGCTCGGTAAAGTTTGTCACGTCGATGCCTGACTCTACCTAGGGTCTGGAATGGATAGAGG
Organism: Viscum album; assembly: GCA_963277665.1. NCBI lineage: Eukaryota > Viridiplantae > Streptophyta > Magnoliopsida > Santalales > Viscaceae > Viscum > Viscum album. Next base: position 2,042,260,163 of record OY728120.1, on the reverse strand, counting down.
ATCTCGATCTGGGCCTCACGGATGGATGCCTGACTCTATCATAGCAAGTCCTGCTGAAGGGGTGATAATCCTGCATGAGGAAATGATGCCTGACCTTCAGGGGAACAAGAAGAAGGGGCATTAACCCAAACGAAAGATGTTCAAGGCATGGTGAACAAAAGGACCAAGCCGTTTTCCAAAAAGTACACGGCGAGTAGAAATGATACACGCCATGTTGTCCGACCCCGGGTACTGCCCATGTACAACGACCCATGTCGTGAGGCTGGTCATGTAGAAAACATTATACACGACATGTAGTACGGAGTACACGCCGTGTCTGGGTCATTGGGGTTGGCTCCATGTACTCTGGCCATGTGCCTGTACACGGTCACCAACCTGTATACACCAACCCGTGAAATCTGCACACAGGGTGACCTGCGCTGTTGACCTCACCCGGCCGGGTGATGGAGTACATGGTCATGTACTCCATCCCGTGTCTGTGTATACCCGGGATACACTCTGAGCTCCATGTAGCTGCCTCTGCCGAGCTGTACACGCCGTGCGACCTGAATCCGTGTAGATCATCCCGTGTCCGTGTACTACCCAAAGTACACGCCGAGCTTCGGGGAAGGTCCAACATGCCGTGTGACCGGGGTCACACGCCGTGTGATTCTTCTCTGACCCCGAAACCCTATCCGCCACTGCTAGAACTATATGGCGTGTTCTTCGGATGTACACGCCGTGTATTCCAGAAATTTCCAGAAATGGCGCCCTTTGCCGGCGCGCCTCCCGTGCTGCTCCGATCATCAATCCGACCATATGATCACTGCAAAACTTCCAGGTTCTGGTCGCCCCGACACCACAAAGCCGCTTTCGTCATTTTCGGGCCTCCGATCGGCTCCGAAAAAGTGTTCTGATCTTCCCGCACGAAGAACGCTCGAAGAATGCTCTTTCTGATCTGGTCTGATATGTCGTCCGCCATCGTCTCCGCACCTCCACAAGGTTTTTGCGGTGTCGAACCTTCGATTTGGGATCGTTGATTCATAGAACGGATGCGCAACGATCCGTTGTTCGTCGCCCCATGAAGAATGCAAAGAACGCACGAGGAAAGAAGGGGGAAGAAATCCAAATAAACAAAATGAGGAACGAACCTCCGCTGTTGTTCGTCATGGTGTTGATTCTCTACCGTTAATAGGCTTAAACGGAGAAAGAATCAACAACGACATAATACATGATTCAATTCCCCAAAATCATCCCAAAGAAAACCCTCCTGCAAGAATGCACGAATCCATAGATCAACTTGTTCGTGGTTGATCTGCGTTCTTCGTTTAAACTCAAATACGGGGAACAATAAATTGAAATAACAACCCCTACCTTTCGAAGGGATCGATCTTTGATGAAGGCGTCATGCTGCCGTTGCCATCGAGATCCTTCAACATCGGTACAACGATCCAAGGTTTCGATCTGTTGTTGTTCGTCATTGAGAATTTTCTCCAATGCACCGTGGATTCTGTAGAGGTTCCTCTCTCTATGTTTCCCAGGACGTACAATTGCTTAACTCATTAAAAAGGGGAAACAAGTTGGCATTTAATTTACACGGAAGAATTAATGACGTTGACTCGCCATTTTGAAGTTATTATGACGTGCCATTAATTTAGGAAACATCTGTGCCATTACCGCGCTGCAGCGGATGTTTCCTTAAATGAAATAAAATAAACTGGTTAATTTAATTTATTTTATTTTACTTAAAACGTCCGAAAATTAACTTTTTCCCTTGACCCGCACCGGTTGAGGTTATCCTCATTCTTAGGTAAAGTCATCGTCCTGGATGAAACGGTGCACTCAGATTTTTAATCCCGGCATCCGTTTGGAAACTTCCACAACCATGCACAAGTGCTGACTCACTTAACTAAAAAAGTTCAAACCACCATTCCAGGCTCACTGGACCTCGGAATGATGTGCCGTCTTCGCGCCCGGTATCGAAATAATTCCATATAATATTTAAAAAATAATAAATGTAAAATCAAAGACATTACATTCTCCCCACCTTGGGGATTTACATCTCCAAAAATCCAAAACAAAGTCTATTAAAAAAGATGAGGTTACTGGGCACAGATATGAGCCTCCCGCTCCCACGGGCTCTCCTGAAGATTCCCATGCTGCCACCAGATGCGCACTAAGGGAATCGATCACCCACGAAGGATCCTCTCTTGCTGATCCTCGATCTCCACCGGGTACTCTGCAAAGGTCACTCCATCCTCGATGTCCATCTCACCCCAGTCAATGACGTGCGATGGGTCATGCACGTACCTCCTCAGCTACGACACATGGAAGACATCATGTACCCGATACAACTGAGACGGTAGAGCCAGAAGGTACGCCACCTCACCAACTCTTCCCAGGATCTGGAAAGGTCTGATGAACCTCGGAGATAGCTTGACGCCTCAGCCAAATCTCCACAACCCTCGTCGAGGTGAGACCCGAAGAAAGATGTGGTCTCCCTCCTCGAAGTCCAGAGGTCTCCGTCGTTTGTTAGCATAAGACTTCTGCTGGATCTCTGCAGTCTTTATCCGCTCCCGGATGATCTACACCTTCTCTGTGGTAGCTCGCACTAACTCTGGACCCATGAGTTCTGACTCTCCGGGGTCGGTCCAGCAAAGCGGAGACCGGAAGGGTCTCCCATACAAGGCCTCGAACGGTTCCTTACCAATGGTGGAGTGGTAACTGTTGTTGTACACAAACTCCACCAGTGGTAGGTGGTCCTCCCAACTATGACCAAAGTCCAAGATACAAGCTCGCAACATATCCTCCAGAACCTGAATGGTCCTCTCTGTCTGACCATCCTTGTGGGGATGAAATGTTGTACTCAAGTGTAGCTGAGTCCCAAAATCCTCCTGCAATCCCTTCCACAACTAGGATGTGAAGTGGGCGTCTTGGTTTGAGACTATAGTCTAGGGGATGACATGAAGCCAAACTATATCCTGCACGTAGAGGCGTCCCAAGCTCTCTACGGAACCCTGCTCCCTGATTGCTAGGAAGTGGACTGACTTGGTGAGTTGGTCAATGATCACCCAGATAGAATCATGCCCCTTGGACGTCCGTGGTATGCCCGTCACGAAGTCCATCGATATTCCATCCCACTTCCACTCTGGAACTTCCAGGGGGTGAGCTAACCCTGCTGGAACCTGGTGCTCAGCCTTCACCTGCTGGCATGTGAAGCATCGAGAAATGAACTCTACTGCTACCTTCTTCATGCCTAACCACCAGAACTAACGTCGTAGGTCCTGGTACATCTTTTCCACTCCAGTATGTACCGCCAAAGGGGATGTATGGAACTCCCTTAGGACATCCTCCTGCAACGTCACAGGTACAACGGTGTGTCCTCTGAAAAGAAGTACGTGCTCCCCACCTTGCGAATATCCATTAGGAGCACGTCCTGTGGATAACTGAGCACGTAAGGCCACACAATCGACATCCCCAAGCTGTGCCTCCCTAAATCGTTGTAAGAGTGGAGGGGTGACAACCATCGACTGTAGGTAAGCTGTATCCTCTCCATCCACGAAGGATAACTGTAACGCAACTAATTGTTGTGTCGCCTTACTCAATAGCTGTGAGCTCGACCTTCTGCTAAGAGCGCCCGCCACCTTGTTCCCCTTCCCAGGAGTATATATGATCTTGAAATCATATTCTTGGAGAAACTCTAGCCAATGTATCTGCCTCAGATTCAGATCCTTCTGTGAGAATATGTACTTGAGGCTCTTGTGGTCAGAGTAGACAATGAACCGCTTAACCATAAGGTAGTGTTTCCACATCTTCAATGCGAAGACTACCAATGCCAAATCGAGATAATGGGTCACATAGTTATGATCATGTGGCCTAAGATGGCGCGAACCATAAGTAATCACTGCGTGCCGCTGCATTAGGACACAGCCAAGCCCGGTACCTTATGCGTCGCATAAAACTATGTACTCGACACCCTCCTCCAGTAATCTCATGACTAGGGCACTCTTCAAACTCTGTCTCAACTTTTCTAAAGCCTGCTGGCACTTTTCTGTCCACATTAAGGGTTTCCCCTTCCTGGTCAAGGTTGTCATTGGTGCTGATATCCGGGAGAAATCAGGAATGAATCTCCAGTAATATCCTGCCAACCCATGGAAGCTTCGCACCTCCGTTATGCTCCGAGGTGGCTCCCATGCTAACACAACCTCAAACTTGGCTGGGTCCACATCCACTCCATCTGCTAAGATGACATGTCCCAAAAAGTGGAATTCCTGAATCCATAACTGACACTTCGAGAGATTTCCATAAAGATGGTGCTCCTGGAGTACGTCCAGAACCACCCGAAGGTGTCTCACGTGCTCATCCTCTGACGCCGAGTACACAAGGATGTTGTCGATGAAGACCACTACGAACTGGTCCAAGTACAACTGGATGATCCAGTTCATTAGTCCCTTGAACATAGCAGGGGCATTCGTCATGCTAAAGGGCATCACCAAGTACTCATAGTGACTGTAGAGACATATGAATGCCATCTTTGGTATATCCTCTTCCTGTACACGTAGCTGGTGATAGCATGATCAAAGTTCAACCTTCGAGAACCATTGTGCCCCTCTTAGCCGATCGAAGAGGTCATCGATCCTTGGCAGTGGATATTTTTTCTTCACCGTCACCTAGTTCAGGCACCGGTAATCCATGAACAACCTCAGACTCCCATCTGCCTTCTTGGAAAACAAGACTGGGGCCGCCTAGGGTGAGATGCTGGGTCTTAAAAAACCCTTGCTCTGAAAATCCTCCAAATGCACCCTTAGCTCGCGAAGCTCCGCGGGAGCCATCCAAGAAGCTGATGAGGAAATCGGTTTCATCCCGGGGTGTAAGTCGATGCAGAAGTCAATTTCCCGGCAGGGAGGTAACCCTGGAACATCTTCTGGAAAGACGTCCCCATAATCCACCACCACTGCTGGGAACTGAGAGCTCACAACATCTACTACTCTGAGGGTAAGGCTAGCCAACTCATGAGTGATCGGCTGCCCCCTCCTATGCATGAGCCCATTTTGTGCTTCCTAGGTTTCCTTTTCTCCGACAAAGGAAAACCTTGTTCCATCACGGCGGACACACCACACTCTTTCGCCTAAAACAGTCAATCTGGGCATGGACCGAAGATAACCAATCCATACCGAGAATAACGTCGTAAGGCCTCGACGCTACAACCTAGAGGTTCCAACCGAAACTCTCACCTCCAAGGGTAAGATCACCCTATCTGCAAAGGTGTGTGATCGTCAAGTCTCCTCCCGTAGGTGTCTCCTAGCGCAAGGATCGAGTCAATGGTTCTACCAGAATCTCGAGGTTTTGAACAAGACACGTGGCTATAAGGTAATGAATGTCACCTGTGTCTATGAGTATGGAAGATAAGGTAGAAAAGACATAGATTGTACCTAGAATCATCCCTGGAGACCTTGGGTCGTACGCCTCGACTGCATGCAGTTGTCCCCGTCCCTGTCCCCCAGCTCCCTGAGCCTAGTGTGGACCTCCTGGGGGTGGTGGTGGAAGTAAGTCGAAGCGTCTTCCACCACCTGCATCTCTCCCTGCTCCTCTTCCACATCCTCCACCTGGAAGATCTGCCTGCTCCATTCTCTACCTCTGCCTCGGTGGTCCATCCACCACTTCCCTGTCACCAGCTCGACGTGTCGGGCAATCTCTAGTGAGATACCCCCTACCGTCGCATGCGTAGCATCACTTCTCCCTAGGATGACTAGATCCAGCCTGAGAGCCCTGGACTATAGATCCCCTATCAGGGGTCCTCCTATGATGTCTCCCATGTCCAAATACCTGTTCCTGACGTCGGCTCCCTACTGCTGGTGTCTCTACACCTGTCTGCCTGCTGCTGACTGCCGGCGGCTGTCTCTGCTCCGCCAAGAAGCTCTCGATCACCAAGGCCCGCTCGAGCACTCCAGCATAAGTCGAAATGCATAGAGGCACAACACTAGCTCGGATGTCATGCTATAGACCTTTCTTGAAGGTCCGATCTCTGGAGTATTGATCCCTGACCATATCCATCGAGTACCTGGCGAGGTTGGTGAACCTCGATGAATAGTTAGCCACCGTCATACTGCCCTACTGGAGATGAAGAAGCTCCTGGATGCGCACAGCTCTCAGTGTAACTGGAGAGAACTCCTCCCTGAAGAGTCGCTCAAACTCTGTCCATGAAGGAGTCTCCTCGTCGTGAGTCTGCGTGGTCAGACTCCACCATCGTCCTGCCGAACCCTGAAGAAGGCTCACTCCTAGGATCACCATCTGGTCTGCCGGTGTCCTCACTAGACGGAAAACTCTGGTCACCGCCTCAAGCCAGTCCTCAGCCGCCTGAGGTTCGGGCTCGCCTCGGAACCTGAGGGGTCTCTGTCTCTAAAACTCGTGGAGTACGCTAAGCCTGCGCTCCTCAATGGTTGGTACTGCAGGTACCACTGGCTGCTCCACTGGTGGTATAGCAGGTGCACCACCTGGTGGCAACGCTTGGGGAGCTGGTCCCTGTATAGAATCCTCATCAATGAGGGGGTCATCCTCATGATCGTGCTGCTGAATCCCAGTGGGTACGCATCGCGCAGGAATCCTGTAAATAAACAAGATGTGTCATGGTCAATGAGTATATCTGGATAGCTGACACCAAGGACAAGGAAAACTCAACCCATTCCTATATGATGCATGTACATTTTATTTCCCTACAACCAGTGTTTTCCTGAACCGGGTCAAAAAGCAGGTTATCAGAGTCCTGGTGTATGGATATGTCGGCCGCCACACCAACACTGATGTATATGGCCTGAAAGCCAAACCCGAAACACTCAACACTGTTTCCCCAAACCAAACTCATAGACTCTTGGTCCTAAGGTAGAACTGACCACCTATGATACCACTCTGTCATGACCCGTCCCAGTGGGGCCCATGCCGTGACTCCCCAAGCCCACCTCCAATAGGCCAAGGGCTGGTGACTAGCACCGAGTAGGCATATCACTAACATGGGAGGCATTGCCTAAGTACCTTTACACACACACACATCTCCAAACCCACAAATGATGAAATATAAAAACACTAAGGAACAAAAATACATGCATACAACTAAACCCAACCAACATAGTACGACGAAAGGTAGAGTACTGTAAAAGTAAACTGGGACAGAATACAAGCCCACCAAAAAAAAAGAGTCTAAAAAAAAACTGCAAAGTCCAACCTGTAAGCACAAAGGTACTAGGACTGCTACTCGTAGACGTAGGAACGCCTCAGCCTTTAGGGAACTCAGAAAGCTCGGTCCTGTCCTAGTCTGCCCTGGAATCTGTCAAAAGGCTACTTGTCTGCACAAGACACCAGACGTGCGGGCAAATCCCGTGCAGGGGTGAGTATAACAATACTTAGTAGAGGACCCCGAAAACCAAAAAGCTGTACAAAAAGTAAAGGTACTGTTAGGTATGCACAATATATGTCTATAAAACATATAGAACAAACCAGATATACTCAAAACCTAGACCTGTAGTCTAGAAATAAGTCACACGACCACATACCCCTACAAGGGATTCCGTTCGAAGATTTCATGACACACTCACTCGGGGAGAACACACTCCACGAGTCTTATAGCTCTGATGACGTCCGTCCGGGAAGTGCTGTTCTTCGGGAACCATCATGAGATATAACTACACTCATTATGGGAGACACACTCCTGAGTAGGAAATATTTCGATACAACGATGAGGATCACTGCCAGGTCCATGGCGGATACCGAGACTCATCCGGAATTCACCTGCTAGGTAGAGGATCAACACCCCGTAAAGTTGGTCACGCCGATTCCTGACTCTACCTAGGGTCTGGAATGGATAGAGGGCCTCAATCCGGGCCTCTCGGATGGATTCCTGACTCTATCATAGAAAGTCCTGCTGAAGGGGTCATAATTCTGCATGAGGAAATGATGCCTGACCTTCAGGGGAACAAGAAGAAGGGGAATTAGCCCAAACGAAAGATGTTCAAGGCATGGTGAACAAAAGGACCAAGCCGTTTTCCAAAAAAGTACAGAGTGTGTAGAAATGATACACGCCATGTTGTCCGACCCCGGGTACTGTCCGTGTACAATGGCCCATGTTGTGAGGCTGTTCGTGTAGACAAATTTATACATGGCGTGTAGTACGGAGTACACGCCGTGTCTGGGTCACTGGGGTTGGCTCCGTGTACTCTAGCCATGTGCCCGTACACGGTCACCAACCCGTGTACTCCAACCCGTGCAATCTGCACATGTGGTGACCCGCGCTGTTGACCTCACCTGGCCGGGTGATGGATTACACAGTCGTGTACTCCATCCCATGTCTGTGTATCCCCGGGATACATGCCGAGCTCCACATAGCTGCCTCTGCCGAGCTGTACACGCCGTTCCGCCTGAAGCCGTGTAGATCATCCCGTGTCCGTGTACTACCCAAAGTACACGCTGAGCTTCAGGGAAGGTCCAACACGCCATGTGACCAGGGTCACACACCGTGTGATTATTCTCCGACCCCGAAACTCTAGCCACCACCACCACCAGAAAAACACGGTGTGTTCTTCAGAATTACACGCCCTGTATTCTGTAAATTTCCAGAAACGACGCCCTTCACCGGCCCACCTCTCGTGCTGCTCCAATCATCAATCCGGCCATCTGATCGCCGCAAAACATCCAGGTTCTAGTTGCCCTGACACCATGAAGCCGCTTCCGTCATTTTCGAGCCTCTTATTGGCTCCGAAAAAGTGTTCTGATCTTCCCGCATGAAGAACGCTTGAAGAACGCTCTTTCTGATCCGGTCCGATTTGTTGTCTGCCATCATCGCCGCACCTCCACAAGGTCGTTGTGGTGTCAAAACATCGATTTGGGATCGTTGTGTCACAGAACGGATGCGCAACGATCCGTTGTTCGTCGCCCCGTGAATAACGCGAAGAACACGCGAGGAAAGAAGGGGGAAGAAATCCAAATAAACAAAATGAGGAACGAACCTCCGCTATCGTTCGTCACGACGTTGATTCGCTCCCATTAAAAGACTTAAATGGAACAAGAATCAACAACAACATAACACATGAATCAATTCCCCAAAATCATCCCAAATAAAACCCTCTCGCAAGAACACACGAATCCGTGGATCAACTTGTTCGTGGTTGATCTGCGTTCGTCGTTTAAACTCAAATACGGGAAAAAATAAATTAAAATAAAAACCCCTACCTTTTGAAGGGATCGATCGTTGACGAAGGCATCGTGCTGCCATTGCTGTAGAGATCCTTCAACGTCGGCGCAATGATCCTAGGTTTCGATCCGTTGTCGTTCGTCATCGAGAATTTGCTCCAACGCGCCATGGATTCTGCAGAGGTTCCTCTCTCTACGTTTCCCAGGACGTACAATTTCTTAACCCATTTGAAAGGGGAAAAAAGTTGGCATTTAATTTACGCAGCAGCATTAATGACGTTGACTCGCCATTTTGATTTATTATGACGTGCCATTAATTTAGGAAACAGCTACGCCATTATCGCGCTGCAGCGGATGTTTCCTTAAATGAAATAAAATAAACTGGTTAATTTATTTTATTTTATTTTACTTAAAACGTCTGAAAATTAACTTTTTACCTCGAGCCGCACTGGTTGAGGTTAGCCTCATTCTTAGGTAAAGTCGTCTTCCCGGATGCAACGGTTCACTCAGATTTTTAATCCGGGCATCCGTTTGGAAACTGCCACAACCATGCACAAGTGCCGACTCACATAACTAAAAAAGTTCAAACCACCATTCCGGGCTCACTAGACCTCGGAATGATGTGCCGTCTTCGTGCCCGGTCTCGAAATAATTCCATATATGATTTAAAAAATTATAAATGGAAAATATGAGACATTACAAATAGATAATGTTTCAACCCATAAGTCCATACCCATGATGTTAAAAGATCCAGGGACCTTTACTGTTCCATGCTAAATAGGGAATCCCAACATTGATGATTCACTCTTTCACCCAGGAGCCTCGATAAATGTCATGGAAAATTACATATTCTCCAACCTTGGTCTAGGTTATGGACATCCAACGAGTGTTTTCATATAGTTATACAATTGAATCATAGCAAAAAATAAGGGAATAAATTAAGATGTCCTTATTTGGGTCAATGATCTTATCTTCCCAGCTAATTTCTATGACCTTGATATGAAATGTGAGATGACATCTTCTTGATATCCCCTAATTCTAGGAATAACTTTCCACATTAATGATATCAATAATATTTATGCACATTCATAAATATTATCCATGGAATTTTGTGACCAACTGGTCATGTTCAATATTTTTAATGCCATGTGGTACCCATCATATGATCCCTCTTCCTTGTCAATCGATGCTTCTGAGGAAAAATCTAAGAGACAATTGAACCCCATTACTCCATGTTCATTATGTTATAATGAGAGAGGATCTAGTGAAAATTTCTTCATGATTAACTAAGTATTAAATGGGGATGTTTATATTGACCTTTCATTCATGGACTCCATAAATCTATAGGATCTTGAAAACTTTCTTAAATCTAATATTAAATCTGATATCAACTATTCCACCTTGGACAATATTGAGAAAAATGTGTCAAAACAAAATAAAATACCATCATATATTCCTGATTTTTATTTCCCTAAAATAAATGATGAAATTCATATGAAACATCTTCCAACACACCTAAAACATTCATTCCTTTTCCACAATCACTCTTATCATGTAATTATATCTCCTGAACTCACTAAAACTGGGGAGTCCAAACATGTTAATGTCTTAGAGGGAAAAAATTCCCAAGATTGGAACCTAGATGACACACATTTAATTAAACCTGACCTTTTTATACATTAAATCCACCTATGATAATCATCCAATCAAATTAGACATCCATAAAGAAGAATTAATCCACTCATAGTTGAGGTAGTTTGGAACATGTTACTAGTATTCTTCAATGTGGAATTATCTACCTAATTTCCTTGAGTGAATGGTTTAGTTTGATTTAAGTGGTACCTAATATGGGTGGTATAATGGTTATCACAAATGAACATGGCGAGGTTTACATAAATTGAGTGAAAAAAATGGAATGTGTGCATCGATTAATGGAAATTGAATGGTGAAACATGAAAACTTCACTACCCTATTACTTTCCTTGATCAAATTATAGAATGATTATCCAGAAGGTCACATTATTTCTCTCGTGAAGGATAAAATTACTAATTATAAATCCCATTATCACCTTAGGACTAAGAGAATACTACATTCACTTTCCCCTTCGGAACATATGCATATAGGAGAATGACTTTTGTCCTTTGCAGTGCTCCTGCAAAATTACATAGGTGTGTGATGAATACCATTCCCAAATTCATTGAGTATTAAATGGAGGTATTGAAGGATAAATTTACCATTTATGGTGATTTATTTGAATCATTTTTGCATTAACTCTCTCTGGTCCTTCAAAAGTGTGTCAAATGTAACCTTCTGCTGAATTACAAAAAATGTCACTTCATAATTACTAATGGGATTGTTCTAGGGAACATAATTTATAAATATGGAATTGAAATGGATCCTTCCAAATTTGAGGCGATCCAATCACTTCCTGAACCCACATCAGTTCGACACATAAGTTCATTCGTTGGATATTTTGGTTTCTTTCGATGATTCGTCCATAATGTTATTAAGATTGTCCTTCCCCTCACATGGTTACTCCAGAATGATGTTAAATTACATTTTTTTTGAGTCTTGTAAGATATCCTTCATTGATCTCAAATATTTTCATACCCATTACCCAATAATCCTACCCCCATATAAGTCATTACATATGTGTGATGCTTTTGATAGGGCCATTGGGGCCGTTCAAGGTCAAATAAGAGAAAAAAAGTACACATGTCATTTATTATTCCATAAAAACATTAGATGCAACTAAATATCGTTGCACATTGACTGAAAAATAAAATTTTAGTTGTGGATTTGGAATTTTATAAATTATAGACCTATCCCTTTAGGTTCCCAAATAATCATTTTTATAGAACATTTAACTTTAATGTTCTTACTTACGAAGGGTGATTCCAAACTGAGGAAAATTAGATGGATACTAATGCTCCAAGAGTTTGAAATTATGTTTAAAGTTTGATCTAGAAAAGAAAACCCAATGGATGATCAGATGAGAAGAATTACTAAATCATCACATTATGTAATAATTTATCCAAAATTTACAATGAAACACCAATTGTCACTCACTCCAATGTTACAATGGTATTCCCCAAGTGTAAATTACTTAGTCGTTGGTGTTTTTCCTAAAATTATTTTAAAAGAACAAAAAGAGAAGCTGTATAGTGATTAAAAATTATACTTATGGGAAGATAATAAACTTTTGAAAACTAGGGAAGATATGGTAATTATGATATGTGTTGATGAATATGAATATTTCTCCACCTTAGAATTCTTCCACTCAATGCCTGGAGGTGGCCTCTTCGAACCCAAAAGGATGTCCCAAAAGGTCCTTGACACTATATTTTTATAGGATTCACTCTTCAAGGACTCAAATTAGTTCTTCCAATCATATCCCACTTGGTAAATGTTTGGCACATTTTCTAAAATAAATTAAATGTTCCAAAATAATTTAATCTTTTGTGAGACTTCTATGTTTGGGATATTGAGTTAATGGGACCATTTCCTATTTCAAATGGATTCTCATATATTTTTATGGATGCTAACTATGTTTCTAGGTGGATAGAGGAAAAAACACTAAGAAGGATGATGTAAATACTTTTAGTGAGGTCCTAAAAACCTACACTTTCCATCAATTTAGAACACCATGTTCCTTGATAAGTGACTTAGGAACTGAATTTTTTAATTAAAACATGGAATATATTTTGAAAAATAAAGGGGTTATACATAAAACATCATCTAAATATCTCCCCTAGATAAATAAAATGGATTAACTTTCAATAAAGGAGTGAAAATAATGATATGTGAATTGTAAATCCCACTAAAAAAGATTGGCCTCAATGATTTGGTATAGCACTATGGGGTTATCAAGCTTCCTATAAAACACACATTGTGATGTATCCGTTATGATAGTTTTTGGTAAATCATATAATATTAGAGTTTAAATATAACATAATTCATTTTTGGATGTCAAAACATGTAAATTTTATTGTGAAAAATCTGGTGAATAGAGATTGTTGCAGTTGAAGGAACTGGAGGAGCTTCGAATATATTCTTATGATAATGCCAATATCTACTAAGAAAATTCTAAGTCACACCATGACAACACACCCTAAAAATGGTATCCCATGATGCTGAAAAGGTAATTCTCTTTAAATATAGATTTTAGTTTCAAACAAGTATGCTAAATTCTCATTAGGATGGTCCTTTTATAATTAAAAATGTTCACATATTTAGTATAGTGAAAGTCCAAGACCCCAATTTTCAAAGGAAATTCACGATTAATGGGAATTAGTTAAGGAATCAATCTAAGAGGAAACACATCCTGAGAACCACATTGACTTCCAACAGATCCCTAAATATAGCAGTAGACCCACCATAGGATGGAGATGATGAACCACAAAATCCAAACTAGGGGGAACCTCTTTCCCTTTATGTATCTCTCCCAATTTTTATCCTCTATCTCTCTCTCTAATTATCTATCCTTATTACTCTCTCATTCACTATTTTAAACCAATTTTTTCATTAAAAACATTTATTCCTCTTTATATTTGGTGTGGGTGTGTATTTAATAAGACTAAAAATACAAAAAAAAACATAAAAAAATAACTCAATCATTTGTACTAACCAACAATTATTAATTTTTTTTCTAAAATCATAAGGTATAAATTAGTTCACTTATTCATAATGAATTCTATAATTTTTTTACAATAATAATGTTCTAAAAACAACTCATTTTTCATGCTGGAAATTAAATATGGAAGATATGGGCACTCATAACTCAATACCCTCAAGATGATAAACTTTTGTTAACATGGTTCACTCATTCAACAACCAAAAGTGAAACTTTTAGAGTTTATATGTGCTCTCATCTTCCATTCCCTATTTTGAGGTGGAAAATAATCAATAGGTATTTTAGGGGCTTTTAGTGACAATGGGATTATAGGAATTTGATGTCCAAAAGTGTGGAAAAGAGGGGTAAGACATGAACAAGGAAAAATAAAAGCACAATTTTTTTAAATGAAACATAGAAGGATATAGAAAGAAATATTTCAAAAGGGAATTATTTTTTGAAGTAAGACAAGAGAGGTATAAAATTATATTTCGATGAAATGATGAAATATGTATAAGAACACAAAGCATCTCTGAATGATATAAGAAAAGATGATGCAAGTGTTCTTTTTTTTCTTTTTTTATATCTTGTTTTCAAAAGTTGATCTTGAAACAAATATCACAATCATCACCCAAACCATGTTTCGTCTTCTCACTATACTAATTTTAATATTTATAATAATATAAAAAGTTTTGAAAGAGTGATTTTTCACCCGCCCAAGACAAAAACCATTAAACTTTTCATTTTTGTAGTTTTTCTTGATTTTTTTGACCAATTTTCAACATCATTTGAAAAAGTTGTCAAAAACATAAATTAATTCCTAAAAATCATCGATTCAAAACCTCTCCCACATAATTAAATGTATGATTTCCTTCAATAATATGATAAAACATTGAAAATAATGGAAATAGTTCCCAAAATTTAATTCATTCCCCATACAATTAAATTTCAATAATTTATCAAATGTAATCCCATGTTGATGTTGGGTGGGATATGGTTTTTCATTTTTAATGTGGAAATAAAAAAGTTTTTTCATAGGCTCTAAGTGGATTTCAAAGGGATGATCAATGTAAGGGTATGGGAGTCTATTTTTTATTATGATTATCATGTGGTTCAAAAATGCCTCAATCATATTAATTTACACCAAGGTAGAAAATTCAGATTAAAGGTCCACAAACTCAAGATTCAAAATCAGCGGTCAGAACATATGATATGAAAAAGATTTCCATTGTTTACCTTAGCCTGAAATATAATTTTGTTACCCATGGTAGGGGAATGATCAATTTAACTTTGGCTATTTTACATAACAATCTACTACTATCCATTTTTATCCATATTTTATCAATGGATACAATATGAATGAGTTTTTGAATAGGAATATGCCATAGAATTAGAACTATTTCTTATACAATGTTTATATCATAATTTTTTTTTCCACTAAACAAATTTCCAGCTCAAATTTTCAATTGGATTAGGTAAAAAGTAATGAACGGTGTTCTATTTTTTATTCCTGGATAGATTGGTGGTATGGACTTGCATGGATAAATTGGGCCTTATAATGGTTGAGTTGGGAATTTAAATTTTCATCCAATTTTAAATTAAGTGTCCCTATGATTTTGGTGTAGAATAAATTAATTTAGAATTATGTATTGATCCCATTAATTATATCTTCATGGATAGTTCTATTTATTTGACAGATTCTTTAAGAGTTATTTTGTGGTCTATATGACCCTTCAAATGGATAAATTTACCAAAGCCCAAGTTGAATGATTTGTATTATTTTGAATAAGGAACCCTAAAAAATAAAATTTAGACAATTTGGATATGTTGGGGAGAGTTATTTTTACAATAGTAAATAGGCTTGAATCTGTATTATTTTGAATAATTCTACCAAATTATATTTAATGGTAAAACATGTACAATTATAACCAATTATGAAAACTTCCTTGAAAATAAAGGGATTATAAAAAAAATTATGGTACATTAAATAACATCAACTCCCCCATACTTAGTCTTGTGTATATCCTCATGTACAAAAAATATACAAAACATGAATAAATCATTTTTACTCACCACAAAATATAAAAATTTTGTTCTATCCAATCAGAAGGTATATATTAGGTTACTCATTCATAAGTAATTCATCTAAAAAGGGTTATAACAAAAAATTTCCAAAAAAATCATATTTCATGCTCAAAATGAGAAATGGAAAACGAGGGCACTCATAACTTAATCCTCTCAAAAAATTTATATTTTTTAGTGATTAAAAATTATTTAGTTATGTTTTTTATATTTTTTGTACATGGGGACTTGAATAAGAATAAGTGTGGGGGAGTTGATTTTATTAACTCATCAAAACTTTTAACCCCTTAATGATTTTAAAGAAAATTCTAACAATTGGTTTGAAATGTACCTATTTGAATATTAAATATAATTTTTGAGCATTGCTCAAAGTAATCTAGATTCAATACTATTTACTATTATAGTAAAAAATCTCTACCTTCTGATCTAAATTTCTTGATTTTTATTTTTATGGTTCACTTTTCAAAATAAATCAAATCATTAAAATGGATAATTGTCCAATTAATCATTTTGAAGGGTTATATAGACTATACAAGAAGGCTCAAAGAATATTTCAATGAAGCTTGACTTGCAGTGAAGATAAAATTTATGAGACCAATATAAATGTTAAAATTTGTTTATTCTCCACCAGAATTATAATTAAAATACATTGCAACATGGATAAAAATTTCAAGGCCCAACTCAACCAATAAGGGGTCCAATTTATCTATGCAATTAAATTCCACCATAATGTCATAGTATTAAAAATAGTCAAAATTTATTGACATTTATCCCAATACAATATACTAAGTGAGATTTATTTATGTGGTGTGAAAGTAAAGATTTTGGAGATAAATTTTTTATATAAAATACTTCATATTTTGGGGAATATTTCAAGTAAAAATACCATTATGATTATAGAAGTTTAAAATATATGGATAAAAATTAATAGTAACAAACTGTTTAGAAAAATAGACATAACATTGGCTCAAAAAGTCCAATGGCTGAAATTTTTTGAGGATGAACTATCCAAATCCATATCTACAACTTTTGAAAATAAAATTATTTTATATTCTACTATATAAATGTACATATTGGAAAGACCACTAGAGATGGATATTTGAATGTAAATAGTCCCCCACCTTTGGAAATAAATACATTCCCCTCTTCTCCTTGCTATAGGTTAGAATATCAAAACATAGTTGGATATGTTGGTATGAAAATGGTCTTGAAAAGGCTTGGAAGGATCCTCCAAACTGAATTTTTTACTTTAAACACATTTCCTCCATGAATTCATGTTATTTACTTTTTTATTTTTATTCATTTGTAATCCCATAAGATTTCTTGTTTTAATTTTGTTTTAATGCATGTTTATTCTTCATTATCAATTATTCTCTCAACAATAGGATTTAATATTAAATTTCTTAAAATATTTTAAATCATGTTGAGAATCATTCCCTTCTTTCCCTTTCTCATTTAATCAAAATTCTGTGTTTAATTATCTTCACCATTCGTGTGTGTGTTTGACACACTACTCTTATCTTGTCTAAAATTTGTTATCTTTTTAACTCATCACCATGACCAAAATAAACTAGATTAATAACTATATCAATATATGAGTAAATAATCCTTTAGGGTGTGTCATAATTTGGGTATGTTAAGTGATTGATAGCTTTTCCTTATTGAATATTCTTTAGGTTAAGGCCAAGGTAGCCAAGCTTGGCAATTCCGTTGTCAGTAGAGTGGACATGATCATGGTACTCAGTCCATTTCACATGGATGTGGTTCATTCCCTATCTATTCTATTTATCCTACAATAGAGGAACAATGGAAAAGACCATCTATAGATAGAGGTTCAATTTTTCTAACCTATACTTTAGTATCTTCCTTGTTCGATAAAGGTTTATCACAATCTTTCTTATCTACTACAACTTTGAAAAATGTATAATTAGTGATAAAATACTCTATGGTGTTATAGACCTTGAAATTACAGTTTGAGTTTAAGTATATGTAATATTCCAGTATAAGTCATTCCACCATGAAATAGGTTTATACCATTTTCTATGGAGTTTCTACATCCTCAAGAGGACAAGATTCAATGTCATTCTTGGTATGTACTGACTTATAATGAACCTTACCTAGGTGAATTTATAACATAGATGAGTATCAATAACATTAAAAAAGGTAAACACATATATCCATATTCTTGAATGGGACCTGGAGGCCCATTACGCAGGGATCAAGAATTCTGGGCTAGGTGGAATGATAGCCCATATGGTTATTCTTTTTATGATTGATTAGGGAATGTAGTTAGTAGAATTATCTCATATTTTGGATCATTTCAAGGATGTGTTCCATGGTAATTTCTCTGGCTTACCTCATGATATGGAAGTTGATTTCTCTATTGATCTTTTTTGTGGTGTGGCACCTATTTCTATTCCTTCGTAGAGGATGAAACCTATAGAGATATAGTAAATCAAGAAGAATCATGAATGATTTGAGGATAGGGGTTTGATACGACCTAGAAAATCACCATGGGGTTCACACTTAATTTTCCAAAAGAAGGGGGATGGTACTCTTTGATTGTGTATGGATTAATGCAGACTAAACTAGCTTACAATTAATAACATGTATCCACTACATCATATAAAATACCTCTTCAACCAAATATATGGGAAAATGTTATCTCAAAAATTGATTTGAGGTTGGGATACAAATATGTTCTTGTGAGGCCATCAGACATACAACTTAAATCATTCTATAGTGGGTATGGATTGAACGAGTCTTTAGTTGTGTCGTTATGTATGAAAAATGTGCCTCCAGTCTTCATGTATTTGATGAACCTAATTTTCCATAATTATCTTTATTCCTTCATGGTAGTTTTTTTAGATGAATTTTTTTTTCTCTTAATCCAGACATAACTATGCCAATCATCTTGAGATCATGATGAGCACACTAAGAGAGGACCAGCTATATGCTAATCATAGTAAAATACACTTTTAGATTTGTAAGTTCCACATCTAGGGTCATATCACATATGTGGTGGGCATATATATTGAACTAAATATGATGGGAACTGTGGTTTCCTAAAAAAATATTAATAATTTGTTTGACATACGCATATTATTCAGGATGGATGACTATTATAGGAAATTCAATTAGGACTTATCAAACCTGGAAGTGCCTCTTATGGGTTTGACCGAAATGGGTATGAAGTTTTACTGGACTGAGAAAAGTGAGGAATATTTTGAGAAGCTAAAGGTAAGAATCACTTCATCTTTAATTCATATTTTAATTGAGTTATGGAGAATTTATAAAGTCTATTATGATGCTTTAGGAATTGGCCTGGGTGAATTTATGATGCAGGGTTACCATGTCATGGAATAAAAAACCTGCCAAATGAGGCCTTATGAGTGGAAGTATCCCACACATGACCTTGAGTAATTATCCATGGTTTAAAATTTTCAATTTTGGAGGAACTACATGATGGGTGAGTGGTTGGTTGTTTACATAGACCATAAAAGTATCAAATACATATCCACTTAATAGGACAAACATATGAGGAAATATTGGTTGATTGAATACCCTTAGTCATTCAACATTGAGAATTATTACATACCCTGAAAGTGAAATGTTGTAGATAACACCTTGAGCTGGAAGACTCAGACACAAGCTATTAAGGAGGCCACCAGTGTGCGACAGTTGATGAATTTTTTTTGAAATGCATATTGAGGTTCAAGATTAGAAAGGGAACTTACTTCTAATATCTATAGAAGTTAAATCACCTCTCTTGGAATTGGTTCGGAAGATACCATTATTAGATTATAAGGGCCTTTCATTGAGGGAAAACATAGCAGGGGAAAACCCACATCCTAGTTGGGTTGGTGATAATAGTGAGAACTTACTCTTCCATGGTCGTGTATGAGTATCTTCAGGTATATTGGAAGAGTTGATGAAGGAATCTATTTCTTTTTTTGATAATTTCATCCTAGGATTACAAAGATGTTCTGAGAAATGATTCATTAGTATTGGTGGTATGGTATGAAGAGGAAGATAACATGTTTCATTACTCGGTGGTCCACCTACTAGTAGCTGAAGATAGGGCACTAGCAACCTGATAGACTTCAACAACCTCTCTCTATTCATGAGTGGAAATGGAATTACATCAGAATTTATTTTTTTAAAGGATTTATGATATCCACTTGATCCTTTGATAGAGTGTGAGTGATTATCAGTTGGTTGAGTAAGGTCAGAAACATATTACCGACCTAGGATAACTTTTCTATTGATGAGTTAGGAGGGCTATACATTCGAGAGATTGTGTAACTTCATGGAATAATCAATTATATCATTTTAGATAGATATTCCCAATTCACATCATGGTTATAGAAAGGATTGAAGATGGAATTAGGTTCACTGGTGATCTTTAGTACTATATATCACCCTAAGATCGAGGGGAAATCCGAGGTGCTGATTTGGGTGTTAGAGGATATGTTATGGACTTGTATCCTTGATTTTGGAGGCTCTTGGGAAAAGAATTTTCCATTGGTAGAGTTTTAGTAAAATAACATATTTCAAAAAATGATTTAGATGCCTCCATATGATTCCTTCTTCTGTAGAAAATGTTTCTCACCTCTTTACTTCCTAGAGGCAGGTGATGCAGCTCTAATGGATCCTTGTATCGTTTTGGAGACTTTAGAGCTGGTCTAGATAATTCAGAAGAATATGAATCCTAGTCAGTCTTGGAAAATATCTTATAATGATCGTCATCATATATCTCTTGAGTTTGAGGTGGGGTATTAGGTATTTCTGCTTGTATTATCCTAATTGGGATAATGATGGATCAGGAGACATGGAAAGTTATCACAAAGATATGTCAGGCCTTTCAAGATAGTGGAGAGAGTTGGGCCGTATAAGAACTTGGTTTTTCACTCATGTATAGATCTTTTAATTTTTAGTCTAAATATTTACTTTGGACGTAATTTTTATGCCTAATGTGTTAGTAAAGGCTCTGAGGGTGTTTAAGGATTGTTCAAAGGATGAGACCCATTGTTTGGGAAAAAATAGGATTGGCACACAATTTAGAGAAAACCATGAGGATTGTGTTTTTTTTGGATAGAGACACCTCGCACGGTTGTCACATGGCCATGCAGACTAACCATTTGAATGCCTCATTTTCCTAGGTACTTTATCATGGCTTGCGAATGGTTTTATCAAACCATGCAGAGGATGTTATTCCAAGTTGAACCATCTCACATGGTTTTCCCACGGTTTGAAAAACTATGCAGACAAACTGTGCATAGGATAAATTTTTTGGAAAAATTTCCCAAACCCCATTATGATATATTTACTCCCCTTTTATTCTTCAACTCATAAAATAGTGATTTTTTACCCCATTTTCACCCATTTGAATATTTTTTAAGGCCAATTATAGGGATCAAGTGATCCCCTTCATCTGGCTTCCGATCGAGCGTCTGTAAATCACATTAGACTCAAAATGGTAAGTACTCAAGGAATTTTTATCCATTATTTTTCTCTCTTTCTCTCTAAATAGATATAATCTGGTGATCATTGTTTACCTTTTCATAGATCTACTCTGATCTGTGGCAAATCATGGGCTGATACAGGAGGAGGATATTCATACAACCCTAAGGTGGGTCGTATATAACTCACCCCTAAAGTTTGTTGATTTTTGAAATATCTATGTGGGGCCAACTGATTTCATCGGGAACCATTTCTTAAATTTACATACCAAGGCTATACTTTTTAGAATTGTATGGTAATTATCTTTTCAAATATGTGATTATTTGTTAGTAGTTACACCCACAACTCAATCCACCCCATGTTAAAGGTTATGATATATTTGGGTTTTAGTGTTTTGGCATGTTTGATCCACTGTTTGAGTGTTCCCTTTCTTGACCTTCCTAAAGGTGAGACTTCCTATAATAAATGGCTTATTATTAATGAGAATTTCATAATGGCATGTACCATTTACACTCACCACTTGACCTGCCTAAGGTAAGTGCTTAAAATTGATTATTAAATAAGAAATGTGAAATGGAATGTATACTTGAACATAACTTGGCCTTAAAAATGAGATTGAATAAAGGTTAGATGTCTGTGGAAACCCTTGACATATTAATGGAAGGTAGTGAAGTAAACCTCAATATTTGAATATGCCTTAATGGTTAATTAAGGATTGATTAAGTGGTTGCAATGCTACATGGAATATAAACTCTAATGGAAGACAAGGCATGAACCTAATGAATTATTACATGATTACAATATCAAATAAGAATGGACTAACTTGATCTCACCTTGGATACCGAGGGGAGAATACCTTGGGTCTTCAAAAACCCATTCTAATTCCAGGTTGTGGTTTTCTTAGGTCGACACCCACCTAGACTCTGGTTCTTTTCTATTCTTTGGATGCTTGGTATACTACCATAAGGTCCTTTACCTTATTATATGATACCTTAGATACAATCCTCAGTTCTAGTATCAACTAGCAGGTGCCATGGTGAAAGCCCATAGGGCCCAATCCTTACATAGCCCTGTTAGAACTTGGTTGATCACCTTGGACCTAGTATACACTTTATTGGGGAATCCCTTGGATTATTCTCCTCAGATTACACTCTTACCCCATAGCTAGACTCAAATACCACTGAGTTAGTGTTCCATGATATCTAAATTACCTTGGTTATTACCCTGAAACTCCCTCACTAGATGTCATTTTTAGGTTGCCTTGTTACGTCTTGGGACCTTCACTACTTATAATATATCGATGTGATATATGTTCTAGATATTAATCACATAATTTATTAACATTAAAAGGTAATTACATAATTAATGAACTGGTTACATTCTCAGACACCAGTTGAGGGATGGAGCAGGTACTTGGGTATTTAGTTATATTGTAATGCTTTCATTACTTTATATATGCATGCCTACACACTGTTATTTTCTATTACATGGGATGGATGTTGTAGAAAAAATTGATGCCGACCCACTGAGATTTATCTCACACCCTATCTGTGCACCGTTTGGTACATGGAGTATATTACATGGTTGTAGGTGTTAACAAAGGGAAGCATACATCTTCAAACACTTTATTTATTGCTGTTTAGGATGGATCTTGATAGAAGATGTCCAAGTTAGATCTCAGGACTCTTGGAGTAGTCTTTTTTTTCTTTTACCTTGTGGAAAAATTTAGGCATATTATCTTGTATCCATGTTTTCTAGTTTTCTAGTGACATAACATTACATCATCACTGTTCCATCTAATACAGTTATTATTATTCTTGTTTATATATATTTCTTACACTGTTTACTATGGTATATATCCTTCCAATAAGCTACAATATTCTAATAATTGCATAGTCTCACCACAAACAAACCTAGGCCCTCACTGCTAGTTGGTAGCCTCTGGCATTCATGGAGGTGTGTATTGGGCCATGTGTCCCACCAGGCTCAGGGCACCAATTAAGTGGAATCTAGGTCTGGGATGTCCCAAAGTGGTATCGAAGGTGGTTTATTTTATCGATTTACTATTTTAAGACAATATATTGGATAATAGGAACACATGGGCCATGGTCATAAGCCATTATTGGACGTCGCAAACCCATTATTAGAGTAAAAACCAATTTTCCTAAATTAAAAATGATGTTTTTCTCTTTTTCTTTTACAGTTGATATTATTTCACTATTGGGTGACACACATGTTGTGTGGTGATGTTGAATATTATTCTGATTAAGGATTTATGTCATCCTTATAATAATGATATGAGGTCTAGGAGAATTGCTACATGCATCATTATCGACACCTAGAATTCATATGTCATGCATATTTCCATGCCATATAGGTGAATTTCATAGCTTTGAATTGCATTATATACTCGTGTTTGTTGAGTGATGTTGTGATAGTTTTCCTGTACTTGTATTACTTTGGTTTCAATTGAGTGATTTTCTATATCAATTCATGAGGTGTATGGGCCCTCATGGGTTGGGATGAGTAATTTACCAAGTCAAGAAACTATGATATAAATAAATATGTGTCATTTATACTGATATTTGTATGAGCACTCATTCATAGAAAATGGATCTCAATTATAAGATGATTCATGAAATAAAAAATAAATTGGTTGCACATCCTTATCATGCCCTGTTATGTCTATGAAAGGTAAAATAGTGAACCTGAAAATTTACTGCAAAATGATATGAAACTTATACTTGAGAACATACTGATACATGGTCATCTAAGAGGGTAGTTTGGGTAGTATACCTTGGGTAGTGATTTTTCCTAAACTCATCTTTCACTAGTGATGCTATCTTATGCTTCTAAGCTTGTTCTAAGGCATATGATTGGAATTTTTAGACCAATGCTGCCACAATGTCCCTATGTCATTCATTAGGAATGTGGTGACGATCATGATCTAGACGTGGTGGGCCCTAATCCTCTAGTATTACCTCCAGGAGTGCCACTTGAGGGACCACCTATTTTACCTAATCAGGGAACTAATTCCCAAGTCCGTGATAGTTTCTTACATTAGATGTAGCCCCTTATTGGTGCTCTATAGGTTGCACCTACGATGGATGATCTAACCTGCGGGTTCTAAAAGTAGCATCCTCTTACATTTTCTGGGGATGGAAGTCCTTAGGCTGCTGAGTCTTGGCTGGAGTCCATGCTGTCTATCTTTAATCATATGGAAATGCATCAAAATTGGAGGGCCAAGCTTTCTATATATATGTATTGTGATTCGGCCAAGCGTTGGTGGGATGTGTTTACCTAGGCTAGTGGTCACCATGGTATGTTATGGGTTGATCTAAAAACTGCCTTCTATGATCAGTTCTTTCCTTAGGCAATGAGAGCTGATAGAGCCAGAGAGTTCATACATCTCGAGTAGTGTTATATGTTAGTTATGGAATATTCAACCTGTTTCACTGTTTTATAGTACTTTTCACTGATTCTAGATAGTGACGAGCTTTTGTGTGCTAGACATTTTGATGATGGGATCAATTACACCATACGAACTCAGGTGAATATATTTTGCCTACCTAACATTTCTACAATAGTTTACCAGGATATTATCACTGAGCGTAACCTGAGGGATAGAACGAGTATGGATTTTAAGGGATTAGTTTTTCATCAGGCCAGTAGTTATTCCACTAGTAGGAAACATTCCCTCAAGGATTCTCATCAAGGAAGTGGCAGCCAAAGTATCCATTTTGATAGCTCTATGGTGTGTCACCAATGTGGAATACCAGGGCTCAAGAATCCCCAATGTGACAGAGACCCTATGAAGTGTCAGGCTTGTGGTCGTATGAGTCATCTTCAACATTTTTTTGGACCATTCCACCAGCTTCAAGTGGAAAAAAATCAACATTAGATACACATTTATGAGCAAGTTCTTTTCCACCACATTATGCTGGGAGTTGGAGTATCATCGGTAGGTCGGGCTGAGGAGGATGTACTAGTCGTGGTTGTCTGACCCATGATCACCACCAGTGCCAGAAGAGTAATCATGATCGTGGTAGTCCTTCTATTGCATTGGGTCATAGATCATGTTAGTTGCATGATTTACATCCAATACCTGGGGATTAGGATGTGAGACAATCTACAATTTGAGGTACTATTCTAGTAGCCTCCACTATTGTATCTACTTTGTTTGATGTAGGTTACTCAAACTCTTTAATTTCTGTATCGATCATGAAAATTCTCAGACAAGAGATACAATATCACTATGGTGTAACAACCCTCGATACACTATTGGGAATAAATAAAGAGGGCATATTCCAGTGCATGGACTATTCCCTTGAGGTAGGAAATTACCCTTCATTGTGGAATATCCTTGTTCTTGAGATGAAAGGCATTGATGTCATTATTAAGATAGACTGGTTAGTCCACCATCACACCTTCATAGACTGATATTGCTATAGGGTCTCTTTTACATCACTAGAAGACATCAGATATCTTTTCAAAGGTGATTGGTATATACATGATAGGATAGATAGACCTAAGTATCATGGTCTTGGTAGAGTGACCACCTAGATTGCAAATATTTTCAGGACAGATCAGGGTTTGTATCAAACTGATTTCCCTCTAGTAGTTTATCATTTTAGGGAAGTATTTCCTGATGAATTTTCTAGCTTAACTCCTAAGAGAAAGGTAGAGTTTAAAATTGAACTTGTTCCACGAGCAGATCTAGTGTCCATTCCTCCATACAGGATGACACCTACTAAGCTTCAGGAGTTCAAGCGGAAGATAGAGGACCTAGAGGACAAAGGTTTTATACAACACAATACATCCTCTTGGGGTTCTCTCGTGATTTTCTCCAAGAAAGTGGATGTCACCTTATGCCTATACGTGGATTACAGAATGTTGAACGAGCTTACATTCAAGAATCAATATCCAATTCCTCAATTAGATGATATCTTTGATCAGCTCTGAGGAGCAGCAATTTTCTCTAAGATCCACCTGAGATTAGGTTATCATCAGGTGTGAGTCATACTATCAGACATACATCATATGAATTTCCCTATCAGTTACATTCTGTATGATTATCCTGTAATGCTGTTTAGTCTTATAAACATGCCTTTCATTTTCATGGTCTTGATGAATAGGGTTTTCCACCCCTATTTGGACTCATTTGTTGTGGTATTTCTGGAATAAATCTTGTTGTATTCTCATACTAGGGATACCAAGCCAAACATCATGAGATCGTTCTGAGTACCTTGATAGAGCATCATCTTTATTCCAAACTTTCAAAGTTCCACTTCTGGATCCACAAAGTCCACTTCTTGTGTCATATTATGTCAAAATCAAGAATATCTATTGAACCTAAAAAGGTTCGTGATGAAGATTCTTGGGAGAAACCCAAGAATGTGTTTGATATCAAGATTTTATTTTGGATTGAAGGATATTGCAGACATTTCATACAATAATTTTATTTCCTTTCATCCCCTCTTAATGGTATAACAAAGAAGGGTGTCTTGTTCACATGGTTAGAAGTAGGTGATGAATACATTTAGAAGCTAAAAGGGAGGCTTGTATCAACACCTATTATAATCCTTCTTGAACTAGGTATAGGTTATAATGTCTTCTATAATTCATCAGGCATTGGACTTAGAGTAGTACTGATTTAGGAAGATAGAGTCATTGGGTATGGATCTCGGCAGTTGAGGCTTCATGAGGGAAATTACCCAATGCATGATATTTATCTAACAACAGTTTTTCATGCCTTACGTCACTGTGGACATTATCTATTAGGTGAGAAACATTTGCTGTAAAAGGACCACAAGATCCCCAACTATATATTTTTTCATCTTGACGTGAACCTCAGACAGTGGATACGGGTTGAATATCTACAATCCTTTGATTTTGTGCGTGATTATATGCCTGGAAAGTGAAATTTGGTCACTAATGAACTGATTTAGAAAACTCAAACATAGTCCATACAGGAAGCCAGTGATGAATGGATGTTAATGACCCTATTTTGTGAACTTCATAAGGAGTTTCATGATAGTCACGAGAAGTATTACCTCTCATTCTTAATATTTACCTAGGTCACTGAGGGGTAGCGATTCTCTCTGGGTAGTCCTTTACCAGGTAAAGAAATCATACCACTTCATTCCTAATTAGGTTATTTTCTCAGTTGATGATACGGGAAGACCATATGTCTGTGAGATAATACAACTACACAAGGTTCCATGTACTATCATTTCAGATAGGGATTCTCATTTCACTTCATGGTTCTAGAAAAGTTTACAGATATCTATGGGAACTCAGGTACATATATGCATAGATTTTCAACCATAGATCACTGGACAATTAGAACAGACAATACATGTTCTAGATTATATGATTCAAGCATGTGTCCCTGATTTCGGTGGTTCTTAGGAGAAGAATATCCCTCTCTTCATTTTCTCTTATAATAACAGTTTTTAGGCAATCATTCAGATGGATACTTTTGAGGAATTATATGGTAGGCCATGCGATTTATCATTGTGCTAGCTAGAGGCAAGTGAGGCAGCCCTACTAGGTCATAGTATTGTTCAGGAGACTTCAAAGTGGGTTCATCTAATTAGGAAGTGTATGAATAGTGATTAGTATAGAAATAAATCTTATGCTAATCATTTTTGATTATCTCTTGAGTTAATGTTTGGGGATCATGTTTTTCTTTAGTTATTTCCCAGGCTTGGGCATAGACGTTTAGGGAAGTAGGGAATTTTTTCACCCCATTACATAGGGACTCTTGAGATCCTATAGAGAGTTAGGATGGTAGCCTATTATTTGCTACTAACTCAGAGGTATAATTCCCTGCACAATTTCTTTCATGTCTCATAGCTTCACCAATATCATGTCGACATGTCACATAATTTTGATCCTGAGGAAGTTGAGTTAGATTTCAATGCTACCTTTGAGGAGTATCTAGTCTGTATCATTGACTAGAGCTCAAAGTCTCTTTGTGACTATTATTTCCCTCTAGTATGGGTATTATGGCAGCAAGAATGAGTACACGATGTTACATGGGATAGGGAAGCCAACGTATGTGCTCAGTGGAAATAATTTTTCTCATATATTGTTTCTTTATACTTGGAAGAGGAACTTAGTGGGGAGTTCTTTTAAGGGGGGAAGACTGTAAGAACCCAAGTTTTCACTTAGATATAGATCCTTTAATTGTTGGTCTATATATTTACTTTAGACCTAATATTAATGACTAATGATTTAGTAATGGTTCTGAGGTTCTTGGAGGCTTTTTTGGAGGCCAGAAACCATCTTTTTGGGAAAAACAGGCTTGGCGCACGGTTTAGATTAAACCGTGAAGGAATTTCACTTGGTTGGGAATACTGTGCGGATTATGTAGTTTCGTACAGAGCCACCTCATATGGTTGGTGCATGGCTATGCAACCTAACTGTGTGAATGTCCCTTCTTCTTAGGTACCCATTCATGGCTTGTAGAAGGTTTGATCAAACCATGTAGAGGATTTAATTTTGGGTAGAACCATTACGCATAGTTTGCGTATAGTTTGAAAAACCAAGCAGTGAAACTATGAATAGGCTAAAATTCTAGAAAAAATGTCAAAAATTCCCTTAATGATCTATTTACTCCCCTCTTTTTTCCCAACTTGTAAACTAATAGTATTTTTCTGCTTTTTCACCAATTTGAAGCATTTTGAAGGACAAATATGGGGATCAAGAGATCTCATTCATCTGACATACGATCGAGTTTCCGTTCATCACGTTGGATGTAAAATGGTATATACTCAAGTCCTTTTTATCCATTCTTCTTCTCCCTTTATCTCGACAAATATATATTCATGTGAGAATTTTTATCCTTTTCTTAGATACACATTGATCTTAGGTAAATCAAGGGATGATACCAAAGGAGGAGAGTCATACAACCCTATGGTGGGTGGTCTATGACTCATCCCTAAAGTTCGTTGATTTTGGATTATATGTGTGGGGCCCCCTAATTTCATCAGGAACTATTTATTAAATTTACATTCCATGATTATATTTGTTAAAATCTTATGGTTATACACTTTCTAAATATGCGATAGTTGTTAGCAGTTACACCCATAACTCAATACGCCTCCTGTCGATGGCTATTCCATTTTTAGGTTTTAATATTTTGGAACATTTGAGCCACTGTTTGGGTGTGCCCATTCAGGAACTTCCTAAAGGAGAGCCTTCTTATAATAAATGGATTGTTATTAATGGTAATTACTTAATGAAATATACCATTTATGCTCACTACTTGACCCACCTATGTTAAGTGCTTAAAATTGATTATTAAATGGAAAATGTGAAATAGAAAGTATAATAGAACATAACATGGCCTTAACAAATGATATTGAATAAATTTTACATGTCTATAGCACAACCCTCCATATTAATGGAAGGTAGAAGAGTGAACCTCAATATTTGAATATTTCTTAATGGTTAAATAAGACTTGATTAAATGGTTGAAACACTAATTAGCCTATCCACACTAATATAACACAATGCTTGAACCTAATGAATGGTTAAATGATTATAATACAAAATAGGAATGGATTGAATCGATCTTGCCTTGGATTATAAGATAAGAATACCATAGGTCTCGAAAACCCCATTCCAATTCAAGGATGCAGTTTTCCTAGGTCGACACCCACCTAAACTCTAGTTCTTGTCTATTCTTTGGATTCTTAGTATACTACCATGGGTTCCTTTACCATATTATATGATACCTTGAATACACTCCTTATTTCCAGCATTAACTAGTAGGTTCCATGGTGAATTCCAATAGGGCCCTATACTTGCTTATCCCAGTTTTACCTTGGTCGATCACCTTGGACTTAGTTGGTGCCTTATTGTGGAATGCCTTGGTTTACACTCCTTGGATTACACTCTTACCCCTTATCTAGACTCAGATACCACTAAGTTATCATTCCATGAGATCTATGTTACATTGGCTATTACCTTGTGACTCCCTCACCAAATACAATTATTAGGTTACCTTGTTATGTCTTTGGACCTTCACTACTTATACTATCATAAGGTGATGTCAGTACTGGATATGACTCATGTGACATATTAATATTAAATGGTAATTACATAATTAATGATCTGGTAACATGTTCAGGCACTAGCCGAGGGATGAAGCAGGTACTTGGGTATTTAGTTATATTGTACTGATTTCTTTAATTTATATATGCATGCATGTATGCTGTTATATTCCATTATATGGGCCGGATGTTATAGACACCATTCGTGGTGGCCCACTGAGATTTATCTTAAACCCACTCTAGGGGCTGTTTGGTACCTAGAGTAGATTACATGGTTGCGGGTATGGAAAAAGGGAAGTATACGTCTTCAAACACTTGATTTATTGCCTTTTAGGATAGAGCATGATATAAGATAACTGAGTTGGATCTCGGGACGCTTGGAGTAGTCTTTTTATTCTTTTATCTTGTCCAACATATTATACTTATTGTATTCTATCCTTGTTTTCTAGTTTTCTAGTGACATGAAATTACATCATCATTGTTCCAGCTAATGCAGTTATTATTTTTCTTATTTATTTATATTGATTCCAATATTTACTACTATATATATATATCCTTACACTATTCTACACTCTTATAATGAGGGAATAGTCTCTCTAAAAACACACATAGGACTTTACTGCTAGTTGGAATCCTTTGATGATCGGGGAGGTGTGCTTGGGGCCAAGTGGCCCACTGAGCTCGGGGAACCCATTAAGTTCCATCCATGTCTAGGATGTCACGGGCTGGTAGCCTATCGGTTGTTGTTACCTCATAGGTACTATTCCATGGACAATGTCTTCTATGAATCTTAGCTTCGACAATATGATGCCAGCCAGTCTAATTCGTCTAACCTTAAGGATATCAAGCTAGAAGTGGATGCATCCTTTGATGGGAGACTGATACTTATAGTTGATCGAATCACAAAGGTTCCCCAAGTTAGGCCAGTTCCTCTAATATGAGTTATATGGAAGAACGAACACCCATAAGAAGAGACCTAGGAATAGGAGGCCTATGTACATCCTTAGTGGATGAAATTCTTCTCAGATGATGTTGTACTACCCTCGTAAAGGGAACTTAGGGATGAGTTGTCTTAAGGAGGGGAGGTTGTAATATACTGAATATACTTAAGGGTTTAAACCATTAATTTTTGGTTTTCATTCCTTTTAAGATCCATTAATATTATGCCTAGTCAAGATGAGGAGATCACAAGTGTATCTAAGTCTCATTCAGAGCCGAAACCCTGAAAAAGGAAGAGAAAACTAGGCCACACGGTTTGTATGAAACTATTTGACCAGGAGAAAATTATTGCGTAGATGGTTGAAGACATGTGACATAAAGATATTGCATTATTTTAAAAATTTTAGTCAATCTATGTGAAAAACTATGCAGGCTCCTCTATGTAGTAATGAAATGTGCACAATTGGTGCATAGTTAGGCCAAATTGTGTGACCAAACCATGCATAGTAAAATTTTTGGGTAAAATTACCAAAATAACATATTTTAATAAATTAAATCAACCATTATTACTCTTTATTTCCTCCAGAGGCTAAGGTCCTCCTACATCGTTGAAACCATTTTCTCCTCAAGAACCTAGCAATCAAGTTGGATCCCCTATTAAGTATCTGATTCGAACACTATCAGATCCTAAAGATAACTAGAGGTATGATCTATAATCCTATATAATATTTTTCACATTATTCATCCGATCCATTTAAAAATTTGAGTGCAAGCACAGTTTCCCCATTTTTAGGGCATTTGACAGTTTTCTCATTTTCTTTCATCCTAGTCTGAATCAAATGTTGATAATGGATTAGCTAAGCTATATGAGGATAAGGATGGTATTCATACTCATTTTCCATAGTTTCATTGAATTTAATAAATTATTTCAATATAACTCTCTTTGGGATATTCTAGAAAATCCTCCAAATGTGAATTTAATTATTTTTAGTTTTGTTGAACATTTTTTGACCCTATTTATCAAAGAATAACCATAGTCTTTAGTAGAATTGGCCTACGCCACCCATTAAAGTGAGATATCCTATAGTGTCCCTTATGTCCCTAGGTTATAAAATGGTTTAACAACCTTTGAGGTGTGTGGATATATAATTAATTCCCTGATATGTTAATTTATATTTTTAGGGTGATGAGCTATGAATTTGGCCCCTATACACCATGCCATAAATGATGTGATCTAGTTAAATGAATTTGGGCCATGTTCTTAAGAACTTGTGCTTTATGATTCCAATTGAAATTTCACAATGAAATGCTTTATAAATTAAACTAAATATGATCTAAAAGATTCAATAAAATATTAAGGCCCTTTATTGAGCTATGTTTCTATTTTCTTAGTGTCTTGAGCATATTTACTAGCCATTGACCCATGCCACTTTTGGTTGGTTGGGTTGAATGTAATGATCATGTTCTTATTCCATGGACCAAGTGACTTAATGAAATTGGTAAATGGATTTACTTAACCAATTTTCCTAAAAATGAAAATGCTTAAATAATGAGATGACCCTTGTTGTACATGTTATACATGTGATCCTTGGTTAAGTGCAATTTCCATAGTTCCAAGGGTGAACCAAGGAAGTTCCATCCTAATAACTCCTTGAACGAACTCTCATGACATTGATAGAATTTTTTTTAAAAAAATTAAATATGTTAGGGAAAAAATTAGATATATCTGAGATGGGATTTTCATACATTATCTATTTTTCCTTCTAGAGAGTGAAATCAATTCTGGTGGGGAGACCTATTGAACAGTATCGATGGAACGATTGGTTGTTGAAAGGTTTGGTGTCCTGAGAACCAACTGTTTTGTACTTTGATTACATGAATGTTCACTTATTATATATTGTTCATTGTTATGGATGACTATAATATAATAATGTCCTGGAATATTTGTTGCATTGATAAGGTCATGTCAGATCCCCGCTATGATGAGAACCTTGAAATTCTATAACAATATTCTTAAATAAAGTTCTACAATTGGATGACATATTATGACAGGACACATAGTATACAGACCTTCTTGTGCGAGTACTCGTAAGAAGCTGAGACTCTCTCTCATAGAGTTCGCACTTGGTAATCTCCAAGTTGGGAGATTATGAGAACAGACCCGCCAATAGAAATTCCACATGTCTTAGTGTCATCGAACATTTCTATCTATGCTTGTGTGTAATGGTCCTTAGACTGGAAGATTATTATTAACTCATTTCATGACTCGCACACTTAGATTTACTGATGAAAACTGTCACACAGACAGTTGGTGAGAAGTAGGGTACGCTGGGTGCATCATGAGTGACATGTTGTTAATGGAGAAGTCGAGGAAGGATTTGTCACTTCCATTTATGGAAGTTGATATCTCGTCCCTTGGATTGAAATAGAACTATCGCATTAAATTCCATGGCCATGGTGTAAACGATGAGTTTATTTCAGGTATTCAATGAACGACAGATCAAGCATATAGGTTTATGACACTACCATGAAACCTACTTGATGATATATCAAGAAAAAGGGATTAAATTAAACAATAATAATTTGTATGAGGTGATACGTCAATTCGGCATCAAGTTCTTTCTCTTGGGTGCCTTGAACCATTTCTAGACAGTAATCTTTGACATTAGGCAAGCTCACCTAATTCCAATGAAAAAGAGGCCTAGAGGGTCACACACTAAGTGTATTCAAGTATCTCAAGTAGAATAAAGATTATTCCCATATCTGGTTTAGTAATTATTCAAGGAAGACTAAATAGTTTTAATGATGGAGGAAGAAGGAAATGAAAAATAAGATATACACACCGTGTATTAAAGATTACACGCCGTGTAGTTTTTCATGTAAAACAAGTACATGTCATGTATTAATAATTACACGTCGTGTAGTTTTATTTATGAAAATGAAATGAATAAATGAAAACAAGATATACACGCTGTGTACATTGAATGTACACGCCATGTAGTTTTCAATGAAAAACAAGTACATGTCGTGTATTTATTAATACATGTCGTGTAGTTTTTCCAGTCGGGATTTTGAGGATATAATATTGTTTTAAACGATATTTATTATAATCAGCATGGGAGCATGTCAAGGAATTAATTATTCGACATGGGGGTTTTAAATAAGATTCAATGAAATAAATAAAACGCATAACGCGTTTATTTATTGTTATAACTCTACAACCTCAAACCTGATTATAAATATCCTCACAACCCAACTCTTTTCTAACACATAAGAGAATCGTTGTGAACAACAACTCTGGTGAATTATTTCAAGGCCGAAAGAACCTATTCCTCCAAGAACGCTCTCAAGACCAATAGAGATCATCTTCTATCAGATCAAGATGATCTAATGTGGACAACACAAGCAATGGTTTCTCCATGCTAGCACCAGGAGAGTCCTTTAGCGACGTCCCGAGATAAGAGGTACACGTGTGGATCACCACTAGAGGAAGTCTACACACGGATTCTGTGACACAATGACGAATAACATCAGAATGTGATCAAGAACATCAATGAAGAAAGAACACCAAAAAGGTATTTCTTTTTAATTGATTAAATTAATTATAATCAACCTGTAACGATCCTAATTTGTGGTTATAGGACTTTCCTTTTTTTGTTCATTTCTATGATTCGATCCATGGAGACTGGAATTTATCATCGTATTGATCCCGGATTGATCATTGTGAATGAAAAAAATCCAAGTGGGCACATGCACACACGCGCTTCCACTGCACTCGAAACCTTCAAATGGTATCAGAGGAAGGTTACAACATTGATTATAGTTATTTAATTTTCATTGATAATTTATGCATTTATATTTGATTCAATTAAAAATAAATCGTTCTATAAATCAGAATAAATGAGATCTGTTCTTCCTCCTTTGTTTCTCAATTCATATCACAAAAACGACCTTTTAATTTTAATTTTGATTAAAATAAAAATGAGGAAATTATCCGAAGGAGCCAATATTTCTGTCTGTATAACACAGGATTACACGACATGTAATTAAGACTACACGCCATGTACTTAGGTTCAACGAACCAGAACTGGTCCGCCAAACCACGCCGTGTGAATTGATTATGCCTAATTTTTAATCACGCCGTGTTGACCAGAATTGAATGGCGCGTGTAAACCAGAATACATGGCGTGTATGTTGGATCAACACACCGTGTAGTTAGATC
The DNA here is from genome assembly GCA_963277665.1 of Viscum album. Taxonomy (NCBI): domain Eukaryota; kingdom Viridiplantae; phylum Streptophyta; class Magnoliopsida; order Santalales; family Viscaceae; genus Viscum; species Viscum album. Next base: position 2,042,224,624 of record OY728120.1, on the reverse strand, counting down.
TGGCCAAGGTGAAACCGTGTAAAATGAGAAGCCGTGTTTCGCGTACATGAGATCGCCGGGCCGGTTACTGTGTAACAAGGAAGTACACGCCGTGTATGATTTATCTACACACCGTGTACTCCAAAATTTCCAAAGTACAGAGAACAAACCAAATCCCCTTGCGTGTACTTTGGATAAAAGGTGAAAAGAAATACACACCGTGTAAATATAAACTACACGCCGTGTACTTTCAGAAATTTCACCAGGTTTCCTCCAAAAGTACAAAGACCTGTACAAGGAATATGGGTGAGAAGAAACTCAAAGAAATTCATAAAGAAATTTAAGACAAATAATTGATTAATTATAAGATCATAATTAATTGAATTCAAGTGTGACTTATCTTGAATGAATAGAACGATTAAAAGAATTTGAATTCTAAATATGCGTAAATGTCGTTGCATGCTATGGATGATCATAAGTTAGACCAAAGTACACGCCGGGGGATTTGGTGTGTTCTCTGAAATTTTGGAGTACACGACGTGTATGGTTTCATTTAAATTTATTTAAATTTGTTGGCCTGCGAGCCTTCTTCTAATAAAATGTAGGTCCCGCGTGCCCATGGTTTCTTTAATGTAAACACCATGTAATGGAGGATCTCCCAAGCTAGAGGAGATGGTTCAAAACCCGAAGCTGAGGCGAAACCAACCCAAGGTTAGGGTTAGCTTATCAAACCGCTAGATAAGATAACCAATAGAAGCTCATGATCATTTCATCTTATTTTATTTCTGTCTGATTGTATGGTTTATTTATTATTTATGTGTTGTCGTGATCACATAATTAATGAAATAAACAAGTATGCAAAGATGGAATAAAATAAAAACCGGACTATGCGTAAACATTATCAGAACATGGTTAATCACTTAAGAAAGAATCACTTAATATTAACAAGCATGTGATAATGAAAAAATACACATAAAGAATAAAATCCCTCAAATACCATATTAAGTCAGACCAAGCCTTCCGTTACTTGATTAAGGGCAAGACTCAATAAAAATATGTGTTTAACCAACCCTTTTTCGGACACTTAATTTTATAAAGGAAGCTCTCATGAAAGGTTTCAGGTTGACTTAACCATTTTAAATCAAGAGAAGTAGCCCTTTCTAGACTTGATGTAATATTGGAGGTAAGAGTTGAGGAAATCCAAGTCAGGATTTCAGGATTGGGGAGTCCACTCAACAAATCAAGGAACTGTAAGCTCACAGTTGGCAAAGACCTGCCTACCTAAATAACTTCTAATAGTTTGATCAACCCTTGATGGGGTTATCCGAAGGGGAATATGGATCCTTGCCACTAAAATGTCAAAGCATCTGGACATTCTATGTTTAATGGTGAAGGCCATTGGGACTTGATAAAATAGTGGGAGAATTAATAAATTAATTATTTTTCATAACATGTAATCACGAAATTACTAATAAATCTACTCTTTTATATTGTAGAATCAAGATGAAAAACTTGTCAACCACATTTTCTCTGCGATCAATTCTGGACAAAGACAATATCCTCACCAGCAGTAACTTTTAGAATGTTTTAGGCGCCTTCAGGTTGTCCTACACCATGAACAAAAGTATTTCGTGCTGGAGTCCTCACTTCTTGATCCTCCCACCCAAGGGGAAAGTTATAAAGATTTCCTAGTCTATGATCAACATTTGAGCGATGCACTTGACGTTCAATGTTTGATGCTATCATCAATGTCAAGTGAACTCATGAAGTCTCATGAGGACATGGATGCCTATAACATGCTCGAGCACCTCTGTGGTCTATACCAAGAGAGAGAAAGAAAAGAAAGGTTTGAGATCTCCAAGGCTCTATTCTAGAGAAATCTTGGAGAGGGTTCCCCAGCTCGGCCTCATGTAGTCAAGCTCATTGGATACATTGAGCACTTGGAGGTTCTATGTTTTAAACTGCTCGAATAACTGGGTACCGATCTCATTCTTGCATCACTTACCCAGAGATTCTCAAACGTTGTTGTGAACTTCAATATGAACAACATTGAGAAGTCTCTGTCTAATCTTCTTATCCTCATTTTCCAAGTGGAAAAATGACATTAAGTGTGAAAAGCCTTCTGTCCTCATGGTGAATAAAAGGAAAAGGAAAGCGAAGAGCTTTAAGCCCAAATCTTCTTCAAGGCCCTCCAAGAAAAGGAAGATCAAAGGGGAGGAAAAAGAATAAGATGCTATTTGTTTCTCATGTGGCAAGAAGGTCCACTGGAAGAAAAACTACACCCATCCAAGGAAGCAAGGAGAAGCTTCAGGAGCATTTTTTATCGAAGGAAATCTATATGTTTCTACTAATTCGGTATTAGATACTGCTTGTGGTGCTCACATCTATATCCAAATATAGGAACCAAGTAGATTCAGAAAGATTGACCGAGGTGAGGTGGATCTACAAGCATCCAACGAAGCCAGACTCACTACTGTAGCTGTCAGAGACTACCACCTCACATTGCATACTGGGATGATCTTGGTGTTAAATGGTTGTTATTATGTGCCTTCTGTTACTAAAAACATAATTTCAGTATCCAGATTAGATACTGATGGATTCATATTCATGTTTGGAAATGAATGTTTCTACTTTTATAAAGATATCATTTTTTTGTTAGGGCACATTTATATAACGGCCTTTATGTGTTATACTACACAAACCAAGTAATGGAAATCGATGACAAAGTAAATTCACACGACTCATACCACACCCAACTTTGGCATCACCGACTAGGTCATGTCAATGAGAAATGTTTGACAAAATTACATCAAGATGGGTATTTAGATTCTTTAAAACTAAAACCACTTGGTGTATGTCATGCGTGTCTACAAGGAAAAATGACCAAAGCCCCATTTAGTGGGAAAAGTGAAAGGGCTAAAGTGATTCTAGAATTAGTTCACACAGATGTGTGTGGACCATTTCCAGTTGAAGTAAGGGGTGGGTTCTCATACATCATAACTTTTATTGATGATTTTAGTAGATATGAATATATCTACTTAATGAGGTATAAGTCATATTCTTTTGATCAGTTCAAAGAATACAAGAATGAAGTTGAGAACCAGCTTGGTAAGAATATTAAGAAACTCCGCTCAGATAGAGGAGGAGAATATCTTAATCAGGACTTCATTGATTTCTTATGGGAGTTTGGGATTCTATCTCAACTCACTCCTCCTTATACAACTTAGTGGAATGGTGTAAGTGAAAGGAGGTACCACACCCTGTTGGACATGGTGAAATTAATAATGAGTCATGCGAGTCTTCCAATATACTTTTGGGGATATGCATTACAAACAGAAACACACATACTAAACCAAGTACCAACTAAATCGATAAATGGTATTCAATACGAGTTATGGAGTGGACGCAAAGCCATGTTATCGAATTTACATGTGTGGGGTAGCGAATCATTTGTTAAGGCCTCTTCAGGTAACAAACTTGCACCCTAAGGCACAAAGTGTATCTTTATAGGATATCCCAAAGAAACAAGAGGATATTACCTATACAACCCATCAGATAAAATGGTAATAGTGGAAAGACATGCCATATTCATTGAGAGGGAGATCATATCCAAAAGAGATAGTGGTAGAGAGATATAATTCGTTGAATTTGAGGCTCAAGATACACAAAAGTTTGTACAGGAACAGATTCCACAAAGCCCCGTGGAAGAACAATCTGTTCCAGAGACACAAGACTCGCGTAGGAGAACGAGAGAGGTGAGATAACCAGAACGATATGGTTTTCTTGTCACCGAGGATGATGACTCATTATTGGATAAAAATGATGATCCTCTTACCTAATAGGAAGTAGTTTAAGGCACAGACGTTGCCAAGTGGCAAGAAGCCATGAATTCTGAAATGGATTCCATGTACCAAAACCAAGTCTGGATTTTGGTAGATCCTCCAGTTCATGTAAAGAATATTGCTAATAAATGGGTATTCAAGAAGATACTGGACATGGAGGGGAAAGTCAGCACCTATAAGGCATGACTGGTTGAAAAAGGTTTTATACAACATCATGGAATTGACTATGATGAAACCTTTTCACCGGTTGTGATGCTGAAATCCATCAGAATCCTATTGGCCATTGCCTCTTACAATGGATTTGAAATTTGGCCAATGGATGTCAAAACAACATTTCTTAATGGGAACCTCTAGGAAGATGTCTACATGATGCAACCTGAAGGGTTTGTGACTCCAAAGGATGCCAACAAGGTATGTAAGTTGTAGCAATCCATTTGTGGATTAAAGCAAGCATCAAGGTCATGGAACATTCATTTTGATGAATCTGTAACGGAATTTGGATATGTTAAGAATGAATGTGAGCCTTATGTCTACAAGAGGTTTAGTGGAAGTGTAGTCATTTTCCTAGTAGTATATGTTGATGACATATTACTAATTGGAAATGAAGTACCTGTCTTACAATTAGTTAAGGAAAGGTTGTATAAATGTTTCTCCATGAAAGACTTGGGAGAGGAAGCATATATTCTTGGGATAAAGATCCATCGTGATAGATCCAAGAGAATTCTAGGACTGAGTCAAAGTACATACATTGACAAGATACTGAAGAGATTCAGTATGGAACAGTCCAAGAGGGGATTGTTGTCAGTGTCACATGGCATTCATCTTTCCAAGAAAATTTGTCCTCAGACACATCAGGAAAGAAAGAGAATGGCAAGGACCCCTTACGCATCCGCGATTGGGCCAGTCATGTATGCTATTCTATGTATGAGGCTAGATGTTGCTTACGCATTAAGTGCGGTAGGCATATATCAAGCTGATCCAGGAGACCTCCATTGGATGGCAGCCAAGACGATCCTTAATTATCTGAGGCATACTAAGGATATGTTCCTAGTTTATAGAGGAGATGAGGAACTAGTCATTAGAGGAAATGTAGATTCTAGTTTCCAGACTGATCAAGATGACATGAAGTCGCAGACTGGATACATCTTCAGTTTGAAAAGAGGTGCAGTGAGCTGGAAGAGCTCAAAGAAAAGTGTGGTGGCAGATTCTACAGCGGAGTCCGAGTATATCACAGCTTCTGAGGTAGCTAAAGAATTAGTATGGATGCGAAGCTTCATCCAAGAGCTCGATGTAGTACTGAGCAGTAAAGATCCTATCACACTCTATTGTGATAATATTGCAGCGGTGGCACTTGCAAAAGTTCCAAGGTCACATCAGCCGAAAAAGAACATACATTGGAAGTATCATCTCTTGAGGGATTTTTCTCAGAGAGGTGAAGTTGCAGTGAGCAGTATTTCCATGGAAGACAACATGACGAACCCCTTGACTAAATACTTGACTTAGTAGAAACATGATCATCATGTGAGGTCTAGCGGACTAAAAGTCATAGGCAGTTGGCTCTAGTCCAAGTGGGAGTTTGTAAGGTTTTGTGTCCTGGGAACCAACTGTTTTGTACTTTGATTACATGAATGTTCACTTATTATATATTGTTGATTGTTCTGTATGAATATAATATAATAATGTCCTGGAATATTTGTTTCATTGATAAGGTCATGGCAGATCCACACTATGATGAGAACCTTGAAATTATATAACAATATTCTTAAATAAAGTTCTATGGTTTGATTACATATTATGATAGGACACATAGTATACAGACTGTCACGTGCGAGTACTCGTAAGAAGATGAGACTCTCTCTCAAGGAGTTCGCACTTGGTAATCTCCAAGATGGGTGATTATGAGAACATACCCACCAGTAGCAATTCCGCATGTCTTGGTGTCATCAGACATTTATATCTAGGAGTATGTGTAATGGTCCTTAGACTGGAAGATTATCATTAAATCATGTCATGACTCGTGCACTTATATTTATTGACGAAAACAATCATGCATACAGTTGGCGGGAAGTAGGGTACGTTGGGTGCGTCACGAGTGACATGTTTTTAATGGATATGTCGAGGAAGGATTCTTCCCTTCCATTTATGGAATTTGATATCTTGGCCCTTTTATTGAAATAGAACTGTCGAATTAAATTCCATGACCATGGTGTAAACGAAGAGTTTATTTCAGGTATTCAAAGAATGACGGATCAAGAATATAGGTTTATGACACTACCATGAAACCGGCTTGATGAGATACCGAGACAAAGGGATTAAATTACATAGTAAGCATTCGTATGAGGTGATATGTCAATGCGGCGTCAGGTTCTTTCTCTTGGGTTCCTTGACCCGTTGATAGATAGTAATCTTGGACTGTAAGCAAGCTCGCCTAATGCCAACGAGAAAGAGGCCTAGATGGTCACACACTAAGTGTATTCAAGTATCTCAAGTAGAATAAAGATTATTTTCGTACGTGGTTTAATAATTATTCAAGGAATCCTAAATCTTTTTAATGATGGGGGAAGAAGGAAATGAAAAACAAGATATACACGCCGTGTATTAAAGATTTCACGCCGTGTAGTTTTTCATGGAAAACAAGTACACACCGTTTATTAATAATTACATGCCGTGTAGTTTTATTTATGGAAAGGAAATGAATAAATGAAAACAAGATATACACACCATGTACATTTAATGTACACGCTGTGTAGTTTTCAATGAAAAACAAGTACACACCGTGTATTTATTAATACATGCCGTGAATTTTTTCGAGTCGGGATTTTGAGGATATAATATTGTTTTAAATGATATTTATTATAATCAGCGTGGACGCATGTCAAGGAATTAATTATATGACATGAGGGTTTTAAAAAAGAGTCAATGAAATAAATAAAATGCGTAACGCATTTATTTATTGTCATAACTCTATAACCTCAAACCTGATTATAAATATCCTCACAACCCCAACTCTTTTCTAACACACAAGAGAATCATTGTGCACAACAATTTTGTAGAATTATTTCAAGGCCGAAAGAACCTCTTCCTCCAAGAACGCTCTCAAGACCGAGAGAGATCCTCTTCCATCGGATCAAGACGATCTAAGGCAGACAACATAAGCAAATATTTCTCCATGCTTGCACCCGGAGACTCTTTTGGCGATGTCCCGAGATACGAGGTACACATATGGATCACTGCTTGAGGAAGTACACACTTGGATTCTACGACGCAACGACGAATCACATCAAAATGTGATCAAGAACATAAAAGAAGAAAGAAAACCCAAATGGTATTTCTTTTTAATTGATAAATTAATTATAATCAACCTATAACGATCCTACTTTGTTGTTCCATGACTTTCCTTTTCTTTGTTCATTTCTATGATTCGATCCATGGAGACTGGTGTTTATCGTCGTATTGATCCCAGATTGATCATTGTTAATGAAAAAAATCCAAGTGGGCACATCCACCCATGCGCTTACGCTGTGCCCGGAACCTTCAGTTGTACCATTACATGAGAGAGAATCATGACCATATGTGAGATACTAGTTATAGACATGGAGGTTAGTTCAAAATATTTTTACAACATGCTTGAGTGACACATGGGACATCATACATGGGTCACCTGGGATGGTCTCTTAACATTGGACCTTGACCGAGACCTTCATGTGATACTGTGAAAGTCCATCCAGATTTCCAAGGGTAGGATCACAGAGTGTTGACATATTTATTAAAGAGATGATTAAAAATGATTTCAATGAAAATAAATGATTTCAAATGGGAAGTTGGTAGTTGGTTTAGAGAATGTAGGAACATGTCCTATAAGACCAATAAAAATATTGGGGGTAGTCCAAAATATAGCCTATATTAAATGTCACTTAACCAATACAAGATCTATCAATTTAGACACACAAGATTAGGATGTAGCAGGTAGTGGGGTGGGTGTCCAAGTGGAACCCAATCTAATGATTTTAATTAATTAATTTATAATTTGATTTAAACTATTATATAAAATTGATTATATTTATGTGACATTAAATGGAAAGGACATACCATTGTCGGTGCTATCCCACTATCATTCAATATCATAACCCTCTCGAGTTCCTTTGGTACCTAAGTAGACTTGATGATTATAGGTACATACAAAGGGAAGCAGCCGACTTCCTAAGCTTGATTTTAATTTCTAGGATGGAGTTGGGAGCATAAGACCGAGCCTGTGGTCAATATGTTATATATATAAGTTATTGAATTCATGGTATTTTTTAAGAATTTTTTATATGTTTTATCCCCTTCGCCTTATTAGTCATATTGTAGAGATATGACATATTATCATCATCGGTTTCTTATGGTTGTTTAGTTTTATTCTCTACTTTATTTCATTACCTTGCATGATAATGGTTTTAATTTATATACCATCTAGTTATTTTTGTTTCTTATTCTATTTCTTATAAATATATTACTATGCTATACTCTGATTAAGGTGGGAATATTCTCCCCAGGGACATACCAAAAGAACTCACTACTAGTCGATAGCCTATGGTGTTTGGGGAGATGTGCATGAGGCCTTGTGGCTCACCGCCATAAGGCACAACTTAGTGGAACTCAGGGTTGGACGCTACAAATAACATCCCAAATGACTGAACAATTTAGTAGTGTTGCTAAAATTGATACAAAAATGAAATTCACATTTAATTTTAAAACAATAAATAAATAAAAAAATTTCTTTGAGAATTCCACTATTCTCATTAGTGTCTTTCTATATATGAATCACATAAGTGTTATTTATATCAAAAGTAAAATAATACATAATAATAGAGTAATCTCAGATGCTCAATAAGGGTAAGTGTACACAAAAATATTTGAATAAATAATGAGTAATCAATATTGAAAGGAAAATAACTGTAATCATTGGAGTATAAACACATTATGGAATAATTACCATAATACGATTTCTTATTTGATGAAAAATTATTTTGAAATATCACATGGAATATTAGTTGAGGAAGATATCGATTAAATAATACCATTATCATTTTAAAATAATAATTCTCATAAAATATTTTCAAAATCATTTCCTTATAAAATCAATTTTAAAAACATTGGATTTAATGAATTTTAGGAAAATCATTTTCCATAAAAATAACCTTGTAATATTGCAATGGATTTTTTAAATAAATTATGTTTGTGATGGAGAGTAACTCTATACAAGCCATATCAGCTAAAAATAACATTCCTTTTTCACTATTAAAAGGATATAAAATTTACTTGTTAAGAAAAAAACAAGAAGATCCTTTCATTTTTTAAATATCAAAAAATGGGTAAAAAATTCTTTATTAAATAATTTTGAAAATTTCAAAACATTTTTGAGAACATTTTTAGATTACTTAGGTTGTAAAAAAATAATTTCTAATTGAAGAGAGAAATGAATTCAGGTTTTATTAAAAAAAGTTCATTCATCTTAACACTAAAGTGAGTTAAAATGGTACTATTACATTAAAAAATTCATGAATATACATAGAAGAAAAAAAATATTGATTTAAAGATAGAGATATCAAATAAATCTCCCAAATAAGATATAAACATAAACAATTTTAAATAATTATGAAGCTGTGAAATAAAAATCTACCAAATTGGTAAATTTTGAATCATAAGCCCTATAAATGAAATAACATTATTTAAAACATCAAAAACTATAAGGATAAAAGAATTTATAATATAAAATAAAAAGGGAAATTATATAATCTATTCAAAATAAATAAGTGGTGAATATGGTATACGTCTCATGGAAGTAAAAGTGAGACGATGAACCCTTACCCTGATTTTGCGTTATCACATACATTTTTTATCTTACTAAATAATAAATATATATTAACTATTTTCTTACTGAGGAAAAGTTTTAATGTAAAATTTTCCTTTTATTTCACTAATTACCATTTTATATATCATTACTTAATCAATTAATTTTATGTTATAATTTTCAATGATATTTTTATTATGTGTAAAAAATTATTTTGGTAGGTTAACTATGGTCAAATAGGTTATTATTTAATAATAGAAAGAATAATAAGGTGATATTTATTATATTTATAAATCAATTTAACTTTATGACCAATAATTAATGTTTTAATTGATAAATTATGTTTGTTATGATCATGGAGATGGTAGGACACACATACACATGACCAACATTTCCATTTTTAAATGATCATTATAGAAATGTTGTAAGTAATATTTTACCCTTACAAAGTTATCATAATATCAAGAGTACCATATTATTTATTTAAATATAATTATATATATAATCTATTTTGTGTGGTGATTAAAACAGTGTAACATCATTTTAGGAAGGGTATAGTCCATACATACGCGAACGATTTTGTCATTTTTCAGTGGGTTCAATGGTAAGAAGAAAATGATATATTATCTTTTAAGAATGATAAATATGTCATCAATAAAATAATAATTTCATTTATTTCACATATTTTCATTAAATTTATCCATATTATCTTCCATATTAGGTGTTATTAAAAAATCAACCACATCACTTAGAGAGGCGATAGTCCACCGTACACACGAGTGAATTTATCATATCCACTAAAGAATGTAATTAAAAGGTTATATATAATATAATGCATCTATGGGTATAATTATGTTATAAATATTATATATATACTTTATATCCATCATTATACACAACCTTTAGAGGTGGTAATGAAAAAATTAATGGCATCAGTTTTAGATGCAGTAGTCCATCGTACACAAAAATATTGTTTTGATAACCTATTAAATGAAAGTAAAGATGGTTTTAGGTCATGAACATAAAATAATTTCATGTATTTATTTTTAGTATACTAGGTTTATTATATAAAAATAAATTAATAAGTTTTTATGTAGGTTAAATAATAAATAAATCAACGATTCATATTTAGGAATTTTACCTCTTCTCAGAATACCTCTTTAAGATTATACTTAAATTATTCCTAAAATGGGTTTCTAACCAAAAACAAGATTATAATATTAGAGGAAGGAATTTGGGAATTTAATTTCAATGTTAATTTCTTGAAAAAATGTTTTTTATGTTTTAAGAATAGAGGAGGGAGTGTTCCCTTTTATAAGTGAGGTCATTGAATGACTTGACATTTTTGAAAATAAATTGGAGTTCCCACATTTTTCACCTAAAAAGGGTATGATATTTAGTTATATTTAAAATTATAAAAGATATGGTATAAATATGTCTATAAATTAGAATTTATAAAAGTTTTAATGTCTTCTAAAACCTTATGTTTTTTTGTTTAACCCCTGATAAATCAGTTTTACCATAACCGTTGCAGATAATTTTTACTATTTTGTTATTCATAGTGGTGAATAATCATGTTTAAATTTTTAGATAATATAAACTAATCTGATAAATGATTAGGAATCCATTTTTACAAATTATATTCACATAATTTGTAAACTTTAATTTAAAATTAATCTTGCAGAGGTGACAAGAATGTATATTTTCAAAGAGAAAATGTTACAAAAATTACAAAGCTTTATATCAAAATTTCATATAAAAATGATTCCAATTAAATAAAATATATTTAAAAATATATACAATTGAACTAATTTAACTTTAAAATAAATTTAAAATATAATATAACTTTTTAAATAATATATCTTCAAAGGCACTTTTCAATTAAAATTCAGTATTTCCACTATTCATCATAAAATGAATCTTTTTAGAAAAAACGGGAAAGTAAACTCTATGATAATTTTTATATGATGATTTATGAAAAAAAATTTACTTAGTAAAATACATTTTCTAAAATTGGTAAATAGAAATATGAAATTATGGGCACAAATCACAACTATATGTTCTTTTAGAAAAAGTAGAGTTTTTTTGAAAACATTTTTTTCTTTTAAATCATATTTTATTTATTTATTTTCAGTATATAATATTAATTTTCATAAATTAGTTTGTACTATTCATAATATCTAATTTAATATTTAGGATATAACTATATTATGGTTCATTTCGACTCAGGCTTGTGCGTTCCACATGAAATCAATGAGATTAAATTTAAATAAATATATTTAGTATGTTGTTGATGCTTGGTGATGTGTGTCAAATAAACTATAAAGAACAATGTTGTCATTTTAAAATATTGGTGTGTTATATTTATAGGGTTTTACATTTATTCTCTCAATTTTGTTCCCTATGGAAAATAATTTACCCGATGTGATCCTTAGAAGTGGAACCAACCTAACCTCTTTTTTTTAATGTGAATCATAAAACTCTATTTATATATTCATTTTTTTTGACTTTATAGGAATCATTATATATGTTTTTATAATTTATTAACATTAGTTTCTACTATTTTAAATTTCTTGACAAATGTTTGAAAGGAAATTTTTATTTTTTTGATCAGATCTTTTTAAGAAAAATGAAAAAATAATATTTATTTTACAATTTCTATGTAAACACATTATTTTAAGAACAAAATTATTTAAGATGATTACTTATAATTTTTTAAAGTAGTTTCACAAAAAATATTAATTATTATTATCTTTGAAATAAAATGAGTTTTTATTCTTTTTTTCAATGTTATTTATCCAATTATCTAAATAATGTTGTTTCATTTATGCCAATATACTTTTGAGTTACTTATTTTCACAAGGGATATGTTGTTATTTGACCATTATCATTATTTCTCTTGATGAATTATGGATGCTCATATGAATTTTTTTCAATAAAAATATTCTCTTTTGATGAGATAAATATTTAATGTTTGAGAAACAAAAGTTCTCAAGTTTTTATAGAACAATGATATATGATTCTCATTATGTTTTAGGTAGACATGAAATTATATATCCCTAAAAAAGGGTAAGATTTTATAAATAATGTGATAATTATGGTATTAATGTAAAAATTATCACTCTTCTAAGGGAATCAGAAAGTGATTTGGACTCCAATATGTTATTGGAATCATGTAGTGATGACAGCTACACAATGTTATGGGAAATGTGCAGTGATTCATTCTACACCATTTCCTTATTTCAATGGTTATGATTGTACAAAATTCATGTGTTTTTAATCATACTTATTTTTTAGTTATTGTATTTTATATTATGATCATATACTTGCTTAATTTCATTTGATCCTTGTTTATTTGCATATCTTCTCCTAATGTTGCATTCCTAGAACTTGATTATTTTCTCATAAACACATTCTTTTATAATGTACAATTATGAACTTAATTGTTTAAATTTAATTAGGAAATTGTCTCCACCTTTATTTTTTTCATTCCCTAGGTTGTAATGGGGAGTATTATGATTGATTTTTCAAATATAATATCATGCGAAAAGTATTGCGTATTGATTCTCAAGTTGTGTCATCTCACTTGTTATGATAGTTTTTGTGTAAAAAATGCATTTTTATTTAACGAATCAAGAGTTCTGGTCCGAGGTTCCTTTGTGAATTTGAGAGTAGAGTCTATTTATATTATAGAGTAGTTTATTTATTTTTAGAGATTAGAATTGGGGAACATTAGTGAAAACCTGTGAAGGAATCCAAAATATATAAAAACACCCTAAAATTTTGGAATTTTATAGATTGTGTGGTTTCCTAAAAATCATATCACTATCTAGATGCAAAAAAGAGGATCCAAGAATTACCATTGATGAACCTAGGCGTAATAGACCAAAAAAGGCTTGTAGGGTATTAAAATGACCTTTACATGGTGCATGATAAGTGATCTTAATTACACACCTAGTTTGACACTCAAAAGGGATATTATTTGGTTATTTATCATGTTCTCTATGAACCATTAAGAGGAATTTGAAGAAATTTATGATATAGATGTTAATAAAAATTATAATTGATAACCTAGATTTAAAACTAGAAATCTATAAGTTAGAGAATACATATTATTTATTAGATATCTATTCTATATTCATAGTTTCATTACTATTCATTTACTAATTTAAATATTATCATCCCAAAGATTACTTTATTTATGTGATGATTGGAGAAATGGGAAGAAGAGTTAACAATATATGCGATGGAAAATGTGGTTAATATCCCACTATAAAATTTATCTTTACTCTTTATTATTTAATAGATACCATTAGATAATTTTATTAGTGAATGATAATTAAAATTTTAAGAGAATAATTCATTTAATGGAGGGAGAATGTAAAACCATATGTTTTAATAAATTTTTTTTCTTTAAATCGCATGAAAATCATTCTTAATTTTTTTCATAACTAATCCACATAAATTTTCATGAGTAAAAAATAATTCATACAATATATGAATAAAACTATATTTATTCTTTCATAGTGGAACCTTACATGAAAGCACATGAAACAATTTATTACATACCACAGTTGATAACATATATTAAATGTTATTAAATTAAATGGTGATAATATATATAAATGAATATTATCTTTAAAACAAGATGATCCTTTGGATCATATTCACCCTTAAGAATCACCATTAGAAGAGCTAAACCTATGACGAGAAAAAATATCATGAAATGAGACATCCTTTAAATGAAAAGTTAAACTTAATAAGTTGGAATGGAATGAATGATTTTAATATATATATATATAGGAATGAAATATAATATTTATAAATATTGTAATTGGAAATACATTCATTGGGAATATGCCCAATGAAAATATGTTCATTGGAAATATAGTCCATGAAAAAATAATAATGAAAGATAAAATATAATATTTAATTAAAAAATATATATAAATTTTTTATGTGTTACATATTATTATTATTAAATCTTGATGTTATGTGTCTATATTGTTCATAGAAATATTAAAACACCAATAAATTTCTAAAATTCAAAATTAAAAATATAAATAATAAATTTTAATGTTATTTTGTGAAGATTATATAACATAAAAGTTATATGATTCAAATAAATGTTTTATTTAATGTGTTATTTATTTTTAATTATTCTATAATAAATAATTATTTTATTGAAATTTAATAACAATATTTTAAAAAATAATAACTAAAAAAAATCAAATATTTACTACTGATCACCTAATAAGAATAAATTTATTTTATGGTAAAAAAATATTTATACTGAAAACTTCTTATTTACGTTCCATGAATTTTTATTTTAAAAAATAAATATATTATAGTTAAATAGTGATAAAATATATAGTTAATATAAATAAAATATTAAATATATATTTATTTTTAACTGATATGAAATAAGATCAAGAAATACTAATAGTATAAATAAGTCAATTCCCTATAAAAACGTTTTTTTTGTAATTTTTTTATTTCCAATTAAAATTTAAATTCACAAATTTTATATTTAGAATTTGATAAAGTAAACTTCATTTTTTGGATTCATCATGGGAATGTTATCTTAGTTTTATTTTTTGATACTTTTCTAGAAAGAATATTTTTCTAACAAATAGTATAAAATACCATTTTTTACAAATACTAGGATATTTATGACATCATTAGTGTATAAGAGTGAATTAAAAACCAATGAAACATTTTTCCTGATAAATTACATATTTAATATGTAGAAGTATTCATTTAAAAATAATTTAACTTAATTATAAATGTATATTTGACATTTTGGAAGATAGGTTCTATTTTTCTATAACTAATTTTTATAAATTATAAATTAATTTTTGAAAATTAAAATTTTAAACTTTTAGCAATTGCATCAAATATAATGGATTACAAATTATGAATCATAATTTTAGAATTTGATAATAATGTATATATAATATTTATAGATTAGCACAAGTTACCAAGGTTATAACTAATTACCATGGTAATGATACATGGGTAATTTTTAGAAGAATTTTTCTTAAAATAGTTTGAGTAATTTTTATATAACCAAATTAATTTTAAATCATATATATAGTAATAATATTTTAAATTTTTTAAATAAATATATTAATTCACATTATACTATTAATTTATAAGAAATTAGAATAAGATGACTTAATATTTTAAAAATATATATTTTCATCAAAAAGGAGTTTTTAAATATATTATATTTTTTAGTTTAAAAGATAATTGTATTATATCTATAAAATGAATTATATTAAATCAACAAAAAATTTCTATCCATAATGTTAATTTTTTTTACATTTCTCATC
The DNA here is from genome assembly GCA_963277665.1 of Viscum album. Taxonomy (NCBI): domain Eukaryota; kingdom Viridiplantae; phylum Streptophyta; class Magnoliopsida; order Santalales; family Viscaceae; genus Viscum; species Viscum album. Next base: position 2,042,208,635 of record OY728120.1, on the reverse strand, counting down.
TTATATGTTTTGTAAAAAATTAATCTCCATGGTTAATTTTTAATCAATGTTAATATGTGTTAAAATGCGTAACATAATGTGGCTCTAATTTTTCAAAATTAAAATGAAATAAACATCTTTAATAAGAACTTTTTTTAGATTTTAAAGTCATATATACAATTATTACAAAAATTTACTCACCTAACATTCATGAAACTCAATTATTACCGTATACCTAAAATTTATTTCCAATAAAGAGTCCCATTTTGCACTAATAAAAGGATCTCACTTAAAACCACATCAATATATATGTAAACTTATAGTTACTCAAAAAATATTTCCATTGGACCTATCATATAATCCTCTAAAGCATTTTAGATCCCCTCATCATAATAATGAGGCCCAACGTCCTCTATTTCTATGAGGTCCTCCAAGATAATGTTCAATTTCTCTACCTAAGTAAAATCTAATCATTAACCTTTTGTTTTATATATATTCTTAATTCAAAGATATTATAGTCACAATAATATAATGAAATAATTATAATTATCACCATGGGGTGTTATTATATTTATGTGAAAACCATTATCTATTTCCTTCCTAACCATATGATAAATGAATATGTCACTCATGAGTACCTTTAGACTACCACATCTATGAATGACATATTTAATAATTATAACCTACTCACATGGATGATTTTAATAGTTGATTTAGTAAATAAATATAATATATATTATATGATAAATATTTTTTAAATATAAATCATTACATTCCTTTCTTCCATACCACCCATTAACAATTTAAATTTTTTTTCATTTGTGTTTGTGAACTGCCGTCTCCCTGGATGAAATGATTTTTTTTCATCAGCACCATACATAGATTTCTGAAAAAATATTCTATGAAAATATATGACAAACATAATTAATATATATCATGAATATTCTTATAAAAATATGATACAAAAATTTCTGAACATTATAAAATTACTCATCAATATAATTAAATTTCCTAAAATAAACTCATCATCGATTCAATTCTCACAAACTATGATGATGGTTTCCATTAAATGATCATATTGATGTATAAATCACTGAAGTAAATTTTTTTACATATAACTTATAATATTTAAATGATAAAAATTATATGAAATAAAATACTATTACATCACCATTATAATTAATGAATGAAACAATCAATGTTACAGATATATAATTATAAAAATATGAAATAACTAATGAATAAATGTAGAGTGAATGATATTAATTAATGGGTATAAAAGGGTTTGTTTCAGGAATATGTTTATGACAATATTCATTTATATGTTTATGTTTATTATAGAGTAGGTAACATAATTTTTTTAAGTTGATAGTTAAGGAGTATATTTACAATCTCAACTTTCTTCCATTTAGTCATATTCCATATTAACCAATTGTTTCCTTTTGTGAGGTGTATATAAATACCCATGAATTCCTTTTATTATATGTTTTATGAAATATAATGTATTTTTAAATCAATCTTGTGTTTTATCTTCCATGTGGGTTTAATTCAGAGGTTACCAAATCCCTAAATATTTCTTTCCAATTTTATTATCAAATCGAGAAAGTTCTGAATGAATTTCCATTTGAAAAAAAATGCAGGAACCTTTTCTATAAATTCCAAAAAAGTTTCATCTTTTTATTCTTGGGGTATACATGTCATCTCTCAATTTCATTTCCCTTGGTAAATAATTTATCCTTTTTGATTCTTGTTAGTGAAACTAACTGAACCACTTCATTTCTGTCTGAAATCCTCATACTCAATGTACATATTCATTGGATGATTTTATAGATACACTTAATTATGTTTAAATAATTTATTATGGAATTTTTTTTATAATTATTACTTTAATTAAGAATTCTTAAAATGATATTTTTATTGTTTTCTACTCTTGTAATTTTTTCAAAAGTGAAAAAGAATATTTTTTTAACATTTTCAGTGTGGACACATTATTTTATGATTATTAATATTTTTGAATCTTCCTTCTCATGAATAATTTTTTTCCAAATAATCACAATTCCTAATTATTTTGAAATAATATTGTGAATTTATTCATCTTTTTTGAAGATATTTTTTAATAATCTTTAATTTTTTTTTCATATATGTCAATATACATTGATTTTTCATGTGGTACATTTTAGATATATTCCTTTGTTACCATTCACCTTGTTTCCATGGATGTATTATAAAATTTTCAATGACTGTGTTCCTATTAAGACATCTATTTTCATAGGTTAAAAATTTTATATTTGAAAAATGAATGTTTTTATATCCATTTTTAACACACATATTTTTTTTCATTATATGAAGAGTAAGTATGAAATTAAATAACCCTACAATACTTTAGGTAATGTTTTATATCCCATGAGATATTTATGATAATAGATTATTGATGATCACTTCACTATGGGAATCATTAAGTGATGTATTCTCTACTATTTTTTGAGTATTGGTTAGTGATTTTTCCCCCACTATGTTATAGGAAATTGATAGTGATTCCTACTCCAATATTTTATGGTTTCTTCTATAATTTTTGTGCCACATCCATGTGTTTTGAATCATAATCTTGTTATTATTAATTATGTTATATTTTATAATAATATTCTTTATTTATGTTTGATGACCTATGTCTATTTCAGTATGATCATCTAATTTTATGTACCTAGACTTTTATTATGTTCCCATACACACATGAATATCTTATGCCTGATAATGATGTTAATTGTTTTAACCATTCTGAGCATATGAGTAAACCCTTTATTTTGATTCCATTCCCATTATTATGATGGATAATATTATGATTGACATGTCAAATAGGTATTTATGTGATAATAATTATTATGAAGGAGGTTTAAAATATTATAGAATAAATTTTGTATGTATCTGGTCCCTAAAGACACAAAAAAATTTAGTTGTTGGATGTGTGACTATTTGGAGAAGTCAGAAAAATTGTGGAAAATACATGCAAGCATTGCATGGGTCATATCACAGGGTATAAAGAACCATGATTAAATAATGTATTTGTAGTATCAAACCCGAGAGTGTTGTTTTGGGATTCCTCATATTATGAAATTGTCTTATGATGGAGTTACATGTGTATAAAAATTGTTAGATAGAGCACTACCATTTCTAACAATAGATATTTTGATAACAAATGAAAATGACAGTCAGTCCTAATTTCTTTTTTTAATTAATGAAAGAAATTTACATAATAATGATTTTAAATAGAAACCAATATATAAGAAATAATATCTACTAATTTTGATCAATGAGGTTACTTGATCTTATTATCATACATATGTTTACTATGTATTTAAAATTCAGTATGAAAAAATTCAAAAATAAATTGTTGCCTAACTCACATGGTATGTAGTCTCTCCATGATAATAACAATATTCAATAGACGAGATTATGAATATGATTTCACAAGATTAAGTTCTAAGAATATATATCATACACCATGATATGTACATGTGGTTTATATTACATATTCATACATAATAATTGTATAATATTAAATAAGATCAAATTAACTACACATACTATCTGTTTGAACCATCTTAAAGTGAATGAAAAGTAGAACTATATTAGTTCTTTGTTAATGGAGAAAAATGAAATATAGTTTTTAAGGAGATGTAAGACTAGTCCTCATAAATTTTAATTTTGATCAAAGTATGGTAGAGTAATTAGCAAAGGAAAATTATTTTAGTATATGGTTTCCATATCTGGAATAACCAAGTATGTCGTAAAGTCTGATACAACTAATGAAGATGTTTTTTGATGACCTATTCTAAATTTTTAGTTATATTAATATTAATGTTATTATCAATTCAATAAAAATTCTTTACAACAATATTGACCTTGATTTTAGGTTTATGATATGGGAATAATAAAGTGGATACCTGAGGATTCTATAATGAGAAGTATTTTTTAAATTAATTGAGATTTTAGTATGAATAGATTTAATAAAATCTTGTTTCAAGTCCAACCGTAACTATAAAACCCTGACCCTAGTTGCCTAGAGTTGGTGCATTATTTTATTACATTGGAATAATCACAAGTAAATAAAATCCCAAATGACCAATAAGTTTAGTGGCCCTGAAAAAACTTGATACAAACATAAGTTTTATATTACATCACAAAATAAAAAACTACATAGTGTCTCCTTTGAACACACACATATCCCATAGACTATCCATGTTGTTCATTCATAATATACTTCATCGCATCCTAGTAAAAAATGAAACATAAGAAAGGTGTGAGTTCAGATGCTCAGAAATGACAAAAATTATAGTGGAAGCTATCCTAAATAAGCATAATCTTTTAAGGAAAGGTATAAAACTAAAACATAAGCCTCTTAAACATAATATTAAATATAATATGTAATGAATAAATGAAATAATTCCATTTAATCAATCACATTGATAGTCTACTCATTGAATAATCCCATTCAATATCAATAACTAATCTCATAATGTGGAAATCCATAATGCCAGAAAATATAACCATACCATCAAGGCCTCATGACATGACCATTACTATACATTCAAGGCCTTATTCCAAGATAGTAGTTTGTCTCATGAGGTATACCAATGCATCGAGGGGCTATAGAGGGCCCCACCCATCACTTACTAAGTCCAATTCATTATCATATAAAAAGGTTGAAACATAACATAAACATTTGTATTAAGAATATGATATGAAATGTTAATACTTTAACCATAAACCATGAATGGTATAAAAATAAAACATACAGAGTCATACATATTGTTGAACCTTCAATAAAATATGGAATATTTTACCATAATAAATCAACCTCAATCAAAAATAAAATCCAACAAAGGATGTTGATATATATGAAAATACTCTAATAATTTTATTAAAACCCATTGAGGGAAATATCCATTTCTTACATTAAGATAATATAAAATCCAAACAATTAGAAAAGAAAAATTTTATTTTGAAAATAACCTTTTAATATTGTAAGGAAATCATCAAAACATTAAGAATTAATAATGGTAGAAAATAGCCGCTTGCTTCGTATAAGTTAGAAAACATTGTTTCCTTAAACGTCAGGTAGTACCTAATTTGGAAAGAGAAAGAAAGATTACTTTCAAAATGTTTTACATAAAAAAGAAAAACATGGGTAAAAATGACTTTATAAATTGTTCACTAATTTTTTGAAATATATTTTTAGGAAACATGTACATGTATGATAAATATGTCACAATATATACTAATGTATGAACAACCTCGAATAATAATGAGATTGTGAGATTAACCCTTAACTTATACTTTCCTTTAGTTGAGGGTGAGTTAACATCATTTATAATGGTAAAAGAAATTTATTAAGTTATTCCAGGACCATATCCATTTTTATGATATCATATATGATCCTATTATATCATTTTATTAATATTATTTTAGCATTACTGTCACGAAACGCCTTCACCAAAAGGAGGGAAGGGTCAGCAGATTTCCAGGCCCTTCCTTCTTTAAGTTGAAGGAGAGATAATGACCCCTGAAACCCGCCTTCAATAGGTCCTAGAGTGGTGACTAGCACCAAGGGTATGGAAATGTCACACAAATGGAAGACATTACCCTTTTTATTTTATAGGATCAAGAGATAAGAATAAGAAAACCCAACAACACCAAGGTAGAAAGAAAAGTAAAGCCAAAAAATAAACCATTCCCACATGCATGTTCTAAAAGTAAAGCCACAAATACAGGGGTGACTACAAGGGTGAGTACCAAAGAGGAAAAGAAAAACAACAACTGCAACTGCTCCAAAGGTCTGAGCTAGTAAGGTCTTGCGTGATCCCCGGAGTCCTCCTGGAAACCTGAAATCAGTTTTATATACATAGGGCGAGCATACAAGTACACTCAGTAGGGAAAACCAAAGACTCTCGTGTACAAGTGGGGGAACGTGCTAAAGTCCCGTGAGAAAAGAAGTAAACTAAACACCTATCAAGGTAAACTATCCACCCAAGACTCACCAAGGCACACTACCCAAATAACACAAGTAAAGTAATATAATATAATAGCACATCGATGTTTGGGTACCCCGTGCCACTTTCCCACTAGTTATTGAGACATCCTATGCATCAGACCAATCCCGCCATTCTCACCGCAGTCCCACTGCCACACCCGCCCGCAGACACTTGGGCCACAACCGCACGCAATCCCACTGCCTAATCCCGCCCGCACACACCTGGGCCACAACTGTCACATGTAACCACGCCTGCAAACACCTAGGCCAGAACAACCACCACCACGCCCGAAGACACCTGGGCTAAAGGATCCACTGCCACACCCGAAGACACCTGGGCCTCATCCCGAAGACACTTGGGAAACCACCTGCCGCGCACACCTGTCCAACCACCACACCACCCCGCCCGAAGGTTCTTGGGCTAATAATGGACCTCAGGCCATCACAGCCTGCCCGAAGATACTTGGGCTATCCGGGAAAGAGATCAGAAAAGGAGCTAATAACCAGCCACTATGAATAGTGTTGGGAAAAACACCCTCCCCCATGAAATATGGGTGTTCGACACTAAGTTCTCAACTTGGGTGGGGCGCGAATAAGAAACACAAAGCTACAAGTATAGATATAGGTAACAAGCACTCGCCCAAAGCTCAAGTTTTTTTAACCAGCCTACAGAACACAATACCACTACGTCCAAGTCACAAGTCACGACTCTCGCCAATGAAACCCATCTGTCCCATTCTTGTTTCAAGTTCAATAATAATGTTTATGTTTAATTAAGTTTAAGCACTACTGGGAAACTAGTAGGCATAGGCACAAGTCCAGGAAAGTAAATAATCAAACAACAACTATAACACCCATACCCGGTTCTCAACAACAGAGGATCCCACCCCAATTCACGATATAAACAAGTATCCACCTGGTCTTAAAACTCACAACCACAGAAACCATACCAACAGGGGATCCCATCCCCAATTTCACAAAACCACCTAGAGTATAAATACAGGGGATCCCATCCCCTCCCACATCTCCAACAATCTGCCCGTAAAAGAAAACAACCAACTATCACTACCAACACAAGTCAGGGATTTTCAGATTTAAACAACTTAACACACTCCATGATTTCAATTTCCGTGTGTTTTAACCGGGAGTTATCACAGAAGGGTTGATCCTGGTGCTTTCAATTTATTCATCCAGATATACGTGATTAACCAATTCACTTTTCACAGCAGGAGTTTACAACCACAAACAAGCCATTTAAAACATCAGCAGGGTTCATTAGTGCACAAACAACGACCACCAACAACCTCGATTTTCAGGAGGCATAATCCAGCACAACTCAACAAGATGGTCATAAAAGAAACTGCATCAAAAATATAATACAACATCAATGATCATAGCCTCCCCCTCTTTCTTTATAGAATTCGTTCATTATCTTTAATTAGGCCTGGTTTATCCAATCCTACAGAACAAAAGAACGCCCACCCCACATGATACACAAAAGAGAGAGGTGAAGGAGAAATTCCCTACTTGTTGATAGATGATCGACGTTTAGACCGAGGGCTCAGAACTTTACAGATAATGATGCGGTGCGCCCGATGCACCAGAATCTGTTTGTGAAAAGCCACGATCGAGGAAAGGAGAAACCACGGCTAACCCTTAGTTTATAGGTTTCGCGGACGGTTGAGGTGAGAACGCGTAACCGCGTAAGGCGCGGGGGTCGTGGGTTGAACATACAGCTGGGCAGTTACACACGGAGGTCTCTCGGGATTTTTAGGAATTAATTTTGGGCTTTAAATGGTTTTAAAAGGAGTAAAATAATTAATTTATGTCGAAACTTACGTTGCGGGAGAGGAAAAGTCAGGTACTGGAAGAAGACCAAAAGGCTCGACGAGGGGACACGGTGTCACCCTCACAGTGCCACCGTCACAGTGTCACCCTCACAGAACCACCATCACGGTGTCACCCTCACGGTGCCACCGTCACGGTGTCACCCTCACGGTGCCACCCTCACGGTGCCACCCTCACGGTTCCACCCTCACGGTGCCACCGTCACGGTGCCACCCTCACGGTTCCACCATGACGGTGTCACCTTCACGATGCCACTATTTTGGTGGAACCTCAATTTTGGAAAAGTAATGGGCCAGGAGGGTCTGGGCCATTACAATTACCATGGTTTTGGGTGTTAACTACTTTGTTTTTTAATGCTTGTTTTGTAGCGTAAGACATGTTTGTTATGAATATGATGTATTTTATTCATATACAGAATTATATTAAGTTAATAATTATTATTTTCACTGATCATATAAATTTTATAATCATTCTTGAATGGTTATTGTGTAGAATGAATCACATTGTGTCATAGAGACAGTATGTTGTACGTATCCACGAGCTACAATATCAATATATTAATAGTTAAATGTTTTGTAAATGGATGGAATATTAATTAAACATAATAACTATAATGTTATATTCATTATTTATATTCATTATACTCATCATTATACCCATCTAATTAATGTAGTGTTGAATAACAAATTACACCCGGACGTGCAGACGGTAAGTCATAGATACACATGCATGGGGATATTGTTACTCGTAGGATAGATAAAATGAGGAATATGGTTTTAACATAATTATAATAACATCTCATCATGTATGGGGTACTGGATTTATTAATTTTTTATAGAAACAACATATAAATTGGAAGTATAATAAGTAAATATCTTTGAAAGAGGTGATAAAACAATTATCTGTTTTTCAAGTGTCTCATTTTCATTTTCACAAAAGGACTCCTTAGTTTGGCTTTAATCAGATTGTGTGGCCTTTATAATGAGGACATGGAAGTTGGTATGAGATGTGGGAGGGTTTTATCTGATCTAAAGGGCTATATAGGTTTTAATTAAAGAGAAGGAGAAGTGCCCTTTGATAAGAGAGGTGAGGGGAACTTTTGGAAGTTCAAAAAATATTAATTTATTACAAATTAATTTTCAGTCTCAAATATCTCAAAAGTGATTTATTTATAGAATATGATGAGGATAGATATAAATACCTTTAACCAATTAGTTTATTACATGTTTAGTTGATAAAATTAACATTATAATTTTGATTTAACTATTCGTTAAACATTTGAACTCTTACCATGTCTTCTTGAATTTTTTCATTATAGGGTTAATATAATTATTCTAAAATGAAAAAAGAACCCCAATTGTATTATTTATGAAATATTTGGCATTATAAAAGCTATTTTTACAAAAATTATATTTTTATTACTTTTATATCATTTATTAAAATATTATTTATTTTAAAGTACATTTTATATGAATTATGATACTATTCATTTTTTTTATTTTTTTATAAAATAAAAAAATGATAACTTAAAACCAATATGTTAAATATTTCACTAACATGTATAAGATATCAATAAATTTAGTTTATTTAATTAATTATGAAAATTGTATTTATTTCAATATTTTTAATATCATTTATTTTATATCTCAACTAATTAAACAATTTCTGCATCATCATTTTGTCACCATTTAATTTATTTATTTAATGTATAAAAATTATAAATAATTTATAATGATGTATATAAATTTCTAATACTTATAAATACTAATTATAGTATATCATATCACCTATATAACCTCATTTTAAAATATAATAGTTATTAAAATTGGAATATGACATTTGAACTATTCTTTAAATAAAATATATTAAATGTCATAATCTTACACAACATTCTTAAAAAGGAAAAATTTTCTATATAAGTTTGATTTTGGTAGAAATATACTTATCCAATGAGATTAGGGTAAATTTTAGTGTAATTATAATATTATTTTTTACCATTAATTACCCCATTTACCTTTAACTGTGGTAAATAAAATTCAAAAGTTATTGTTCACCAAAAATTATTTTGATCCAATTATACTACATTATTCACCCGGATTATAATCATGTATGTCCATTTTTATAAATTCAATTAACAGAAGTGGTAAAAATATGCTTAATGATAATTTACATATGTGGTTAGAAGGAAGGTAAAGAGATGTTCAAAAGATAAATTATTATTTTTTATATTTAATTATATTAAAATAATGATTCTAATGAACTAAATTGGACTAATATATGTATTATTTATCTATTGTGACATTAAAATAATTTTAAAGTAAAACCAATATTTTAATAAAAATTCAGGTTTTTAATAATAACGTAGTATTTTTAACTATTAACTAAAAATTGAATCTTTTTAGAAAATTACAAAAATATCACCCTATACCAATTCTTATCTTCCGAATTAAAAAATAGTCTATTTTGAAAATTATGATTTATAAATTTCATAATGTGGTTAATATTGTTCATAACCACTTTTAAACAGATAGTTTGATTGGTGCGCTCAAACTCTGTGTTGCGTGTAGTGAAACACTATTGAATTATTTAAAAAAGATCATTCTATGGAAGCTCGGGTTGTGACATTCTTCCCTTATTCAAATAATTTCAACCTCAAAATTTCTATAATATCACTACATAAAAAGATTTGAGTGGTTCTTTATCATAATCTCTTTAGGTTCCCATGTCACCTATTATATTTTATGGTTTCTCCAAATAACTTTTACCATATGAGTCGTCCTATTCCTCAACACTTGTTCTCTAGTACGAAAAATATCAATGGGATCTCCACAATAAAATAAATCGGGTTCTAGTTCTACTTCATTATTGGTGAGTAAATCCATTGGGTCTGGCATGTATTTCAAAAGTTCTGATGTACCTAGGACTTGATTTACCCTTCTTAATAAATCGTATAACACCCTTCCATGGAGATACCTTCTAGAAAACCTGATATCTTTTTTGAAATTCCAAATCCTTCCTTTGGTTATAAATATATATTTTTTCATACTTTGAGATGTTTTGATGTGGGTTTGGATTATCATCACCTTTTCCATTATTTCCTCAACAATTTATGGGACTACGAGTTGTCTTTATTTAATATCATCCCAAAAAGTTGGTGTATGACATATATTTCTATATAAATCTTTATATGGTTCCATCTATATAGTTTAATGGAAGCTATTGTTATAGGAAAATTCTACTAGAGGTAAATACTCATCCCACATACCTTGAATTCTAAATGAGAAAGATCTCAACATGTCTTCTAATGTTTGAACAGTATTTTATGATTGTCCATCAATTTGAGGGTGTTATAAAGTTCTCAAACTAATCTCGTTATCTAGGGCCTTATGGATACTTTTCTAGAATCAGGTTGTAAAATGGGAATCACTATCAGAAAAAATCTATAGGTGTACACCATCATGTCTTAAAACTTGATTAATATATAGTCTTTCTAAATGTTCAAGTGGTAAATCTTCTATTATATCAAGAAAATGTGCTGATCTGTTATAATGATCAACAATAACCCATATTGTACCATTTTTTCTGAGAGTATTTGGTAGCCCCAGGACAAATCCCATCATAATATCATCCCATTTCCATGCAACTATAGGAAGAGGACGCATGACACCACTAAGATGTTGTCTTCCATCCTTCACCTGTTGACAAACCAAACACCTTGGCACATAATCAAAAATATACCTCTTCATTCTATCCCACCAAAAATGTTCTTTTAAATATTTATACATTTTAGTGCTACAAGGGTGTATAGAGAAATTGGATCTCTTTGCATCATGCAATAATTCACCTTTTTTTCTCAGGTATTGCGGGACCACAAATCCTCTTCCAAAATTTAAATATTCTATCTTTATAAATTAATTCCATTAATATCCCATCATTTATGACTTTAATTTGCTTTTGAGACTCTCCATAATCACTTTGATAACTTTTTTTCCTTTCCAGTAATGATGGTTTGGAAACCATTTTATAAAGTAGTGATGTTTCACCTTTTGTGATTATCCCCATATCCATCTTTACTAGATCGAGGAACATAGTATCTCTTTTAAATCTCATCTTGTTCATAATTACATGGTAATTTTTACTCAAAACATCTTCCACTATATTTTCCTTCCCTGGATGGTTGTATATTGTGAAATCACAATACTTGAGTAGCTCAAGCCATCTCTGTTTCTCATGTTGAGTTCTTTATATTTGATAAAATATATTTCAAACTTTTGTGATCAATATATATATCATATATTTCAATTTAGAGATAGTGTCTCTAAATCTAAAGGGAAAATATTACTGTAGATTAATCAAGAACAAGAGTTCGATAGTTTTGTTCTTGAAATTTTAATTTCCTTTATTCATAAGCAATAAGCATATCATTTTTTATATGAACACAACCAAGTCCTTTCCTTGATATATCAATCTAAATAAAAAAACCATAATTTCAAAATGGTAATGTCAAGATATGATCATTGACTAATATTATCTTCAATTCATAAAAAATCTATTGACACTATTTTTTCCAAATATATTAATCTCATTTACACGTGAGCTTGGTTAACAGGTTATATAATCAAGAAAAATTATAGACGAAATTCCCATAGTAACCTACTAAACCAATAAAACTACATATATCTGTTATGAACATCTGGGGTAGCCATTCTTGAGCTGCCTTAGTCATTTAAGGATCAAAATAGATTCCATACTTTGAGACAATATGTCCATGAAAATAATTTTCCTAAATTTAGAATTCACACTTTCTAAAATTACAATATAATTCATTTATTTCAAGAGACTTCAAAACTATACATAAGTGGTTCTAATGGACTTAATATATTTTGGAGTAGACCATTCTATCATCAATATATACTATGAAAAAAATTATCAATATATTCCTTGAATTGTCTATTCATTTGATCTATGAAAACATAGGGTGTATTAGTGAATCCAATGGTCATTACTGTAATTTTTTAATGACCACACCTTATTCGAAATGCTGTCTTTGAAATATCATCCTACTTTACACAAAATTGAATATATTTAGAATGAAGGTAAATATTTAAAAAATATTGAGCTCCATGAATTTGATCAAACAAATCATTAATGCAAGGCAGTGGATATATTTTCTTTATTGTAATTGCATTTATTTTTCTATAATCAATGTGCATCATCATTGATCCATTTTTATTATTAATAAATAGTAATGGGGATCCCAATATAGGAACACTAGGGTAAATAAATCCCTGATTACTCAACTCCTCATGTTTTTTTAAAGGTCTACTAATTCCACTGTAGCCATTCTATTGAAAGTATTTGATATTGGTATTTCATTAGGGATTAAATCAATTCAAAACTAAACGTCATGGTCTGGAGGATGTCTACGTGAATCCTTTGGAAATAAATCAATGTATTCTTATATAATAAGAACATCCTGAATTCTAATATTTCTTTCTTCACCCACGGATGATGTTTTCTCTTCCTATGAAAGAATTTTATTTAGAAGAGCTGATGAGGGTGGATCAAGATAAGAGTCAAATGATGAAATTTATGCTCTAAAGATAATGGATTCTACATCATCCTCATAAATCATAAATTCCTTATTCTTGTAATAAACTTACACAACATATTTTGATATCCAATATATACGAAGTATTATATCAAAGTTGACCACAGGTATGATAATAAAGTTAGCAGATAAAGAAATTTTAAATTCTAAAATGGGTATCGCCAGACACATATATTTGTTGCAATGAGAATTCCATTAGGGGTTTTGAATGAAAACTACCTTATTAAAGTAAAATGGAAATATCTAATTTTTTTATGAAAAATGGGAAAATATAAAGGAATGTGGGGATCTAGAATCAAATAAATAATTGGATAAATTTTAGGAGATAATTATAGTAGCTTTCGCCACATCATTTGGAACATCAACCTCAATAGTTGTGATCACATAAGATTGGCCTTGATCCCTTGGCCTTTTCTGGGGAAAATTTCGTTGACAAGTGGGAAAATAATTTTTATAATATCCCATCTCTTTACAATTATAGTATTGAACATTTTTATATGTTTTCTTCCCTTCGAAATCCCGAACTTGTTAGCCTTCTTCTCCACACTTATAGAAAACTCCCATTCATTTTAGGCATTTATCAGGGTGTTAATTCCCACAATTACTATAGGGTGGAATGATAGATTTTTTCTTATTCCCATTGTATCATTTTCCAGAGTGTTCGACACCCCTATTCTTGTCTTTTTATAAATTAAAGTCATTAGACTTAGAGAACTCCTTTTTTTTCTTGATAGCTCATGAGATTACATCATCGTATGATGATAAAGATTTTGGCACAAATTCTCATTGAAGGAATGGTTTTAACCCATCAAAGAATTTTTAAATATTACTTCTTGGGTTACGTTTGTTGTTTCCATAATTCCACGCTAACCTTGTGAAGTTAGCCTCGTACTTTGCAATAATCTCATCCTCCTTTTTTCCGAGACACATAAATTTGATTTCTATATCATCTCGTTGTTCATGAGGAAAGTATTTTTATATGAATAGTTATTTAAAATATCTCCATTCCATATTTTATAATTCTTCATATACGTTAATATTTTTAATTAATGACTACCATTCATCCACATCTCCTAAGATATGGTAAACTACCATGAATTTTTTTAACTTTCATTACTCACAAAAATAAGAAATATTTTCTCTAACAAACTTATAAATTTCTCATCTACAGATGGATTTATAGTATCATTGAATGTTGGATGATGTTGTCTCATGAATAGTTATATCATTGATCCTCTACATGGTAGATTAGGGTGCTTTATATGGGTATGGTTATTATTCATAACCTGTGTCAGCTATCCCAGTATTGTTATAAGCTATTCATCACGAGTTTAATAACTAGCTCAAAATTCATTATCATTAATAGGAGGGGAATATCTTCATGGATTACATGCATTGATATGATTTACATATCTTCCACCAGGTTCCATTTCTAAATAGTGGCATACACTAGATTAGGATATGAATCATATTTCATAATTCTAAACTAGTAAAATAATTAAAAAAATTGAAAACTTAATTTATATTAAATCAAAAATCATAATCATGGTTTCTTTGAGAAAATAGTTAATCATAAATCCTTCATAATGGTTTGTAAAAAAATATGAATTATCCTAAGAATATCCCTCAGGAGTGTCAAACCAGGTGCGCAGTAAGGCATGTTGTATAGTACATGGTTACCCCAAGTCATGCTTGAAACCCCATGCTAGAGTTTTCACCCTTAGGTACCTATGTTCCAGAACCACGTCCACTTTTAGTATCCATATAGGTATATATTTTATTGGAATACCCATATAAACTCTATATTACCCAAAATTTTAGGATATTCCTCTATACTTGTCCTCAAATTCTATTTTAGGGTAATGTTCTATAATAAAAGTCTTTCTAAATATACTTTATATTGAGTATTCTAAATTTCCACTAATACCAACTATTTCACCCCAACCCCAGCTTCCCAAAGTCAATGAATTATTTTATTACATTAGCATGATCACAATAAAATAAAATCCCAAAGGTCCATCAGTTTAGTAGCCTTGAAAAAACTAGATACAGACACAAGTTTTACATTACATCATGAAATGAAAAAATACGTGGTGTCTCTTTTGAAAAAAACACATATCTCTTAGAATATCCTTGTAGTCCAATCATAATATACTTCTTTACATAATGGGGAGAAATGGAACATATGATTGGGGTGATATCATATGCTCATTAAGGATAAACATTATAGCTCTAGATATCCTAAATAAGAAAAAAATTAAGGTAAGGTATAAAATAGAATCACAAGCCATTTGAACATAATCTTCAGTTTAATATGGAAATAATAAATCAAATAATTCCATTTAAACATTCACATAGATATTATACTTGTTGAATATTCCCATGCAATATCAATAACTAATCTCATAATGAGGAATTGTATAATGTCGAACATCATAACAATACCATCAAGGCCTCGTTCCATGACTATTACTATACCATTGAGGCCTTATTCAAAGACACTAGTTTGTATTAGGAGACATACTAATGCATCGAGAGGATATAGTTGGCCCAAACCATCACTTACTAAGTCCAATGAATTACTATATTGAAAATGATGAAACATAGCACAAACATTGGTATTAAAACTTGCATACCAAATGTTAATACTTTAACCATAAATCATGAATGGTATGAAGATAGCATATCCACACTCAATAATATCATAAAGCCTTTAGTAAAATATGGATGATTGTATCATAATAAACCAACCTCAATCAACTATAAAACTCAACAGTGGATGTTTACATATATGAAAACACTCTAATAAATTTATTAAAACTCTTAGATATAAATATCCCTTATTTACATTAAAATAATTTAAAATCCACAAAATTATAAAAGAAAAAATTTCTTTTTAAAATAACCTTGTAATACTATAAGGAAAGATTCATAATGTTAATTTGTAATAATATTAGAAATTATCCATTTGCACTGTATAATTTAAAAAAATATTCATTCCATAATTTTTCGAAATGGTCTTAATGTACCTCATTTGGAAAGTGACAGAAAGATTCATTTCAAAACATTTGTTATAAAAAAGTCAAACATGGGTAAAATGAAATTAATAATTTTTTGATAATATTTTGAAATATATTTTTATGAAACATGGTCATGGATGATTAGGATTTCCGAGAAGATATTTACTAATAAACAACGTCGAATAAAAATGAGATTGTGAAATAAACCCATATATTATACATTCCTTTATTTGAGGGTGATTGTGCCTTCTGTATAATGATTAAAACATGTTATTAAATTATTATAAGAACATATCCATATTTATGATACCATATATGATCCTATTATATCATCTTGTTAATAAAATGTCAATATTACCATTGTTTTGGGTTTTAAATACTTTTTTCCAATGAATGTCTTCTTCTGTAAGTCATATTTTTTATGAATATGTTGTATTTTATTCATATCTATAATAATATTATGTTCATAATTATTATTTTTTATCATCATATACATTTTATAATTAGTCTTGAATTTCTAACGTGGAGAATGAATCTCATCACATCGTGGAGACGGTTGGCCGTACGTATGCACGAGCGACATTATCATTCTATTAATGGAAAAATGGAATATAATTGGATTGTATATTAATTATAAAGAATCATTATCATTATATATTACTTATTTAAATATATTATACTCATTATTTAACCCATCCATATAATGTATTTATGAACAAAAATTTACACCAGGACGTGGAGATAGTAAGCCGTACGTACACACGCACGGTGATATTGTTATTCATAAGATAGATAAAAAGAGGAATATGGTTTTACCATAATTATAATAACATCTAATCATGTATACGGTAATTTAGTTATTTCTGTAGTATAGAAACAACATAGATATAGGAAGCATACAAAGAAAAGAACTTTGAATGAGGTGATAAAACAATTACCTCTTTTTTAGGTGTCGCCTTTTGATTTTCACAAAAGGACTCCTTAGGTTGTATTTTTATTAAATGTTTTGACTTTATGATTAATTAATGGGTTTTTAAGGATAATGAGGTAGGTTTTTTCCAAGAAAAATTATTTTAGGGTGTAAATTAAAGAGAAGTAGAAGTTCTCTATTATAAGAGAGGTGGGGGCACTTTTGGATGATCTTAAAATATTAATTTATTACAAATTGGTTTTCAATTTCAAATAGATCAAAATTTATTTATTTAAAAAATAGGACTAGCATGGGTTTATATCCCCTAAACCAAATAATTATATACATAATTAGGTCAAAAAATTAACCTTATATTTTGGATTTAACTATAAGTTATACCGTTTAACTCTTAACCATGTCTTCTGGTATTTTTACCTTATACGGTTAATATAGTTACTATAAAATTTCAAAAATAACCCCAATTTTATTTTTTATGACACATGTGACATTATATAATGTAATTGGCCATATATTTTTATGAATTTAATTTCATTGGTTAAAATTTTATTTATTTTAAAGTATCATTTATGTCAATTTTGATACTATTCAATTTTTTATTTTTTATTTAAAAAAAAAACCAACATGATAACTTCAAAATAATTCTTCCAACATGTCACTAACATGTCTAATTTATCTATAAAATTTGTTGATGTCATTAATTAGGTCAATTTATATTTATTTTTTTAATATAATTTATTTGATATATATATTAATTAAAAAATTACTACATCATCATTATGTCTCCATTTAATTTAATTATTTAATTAATAATATTTATAAATAAATTATCATGTCATAGAAAAATTTCTTATATTTATATATAATATTTATAGTTGGCCATATCAGCTATAAAACCTCATATTTGAAATATAATATATATTAAAATTTGAATATGGCATTTTTAACAATTCTTTAAATAAAAATTAATTAATGTCTTTATCTAACACAAGATGCTAAAAAAGGACCATAGTTTAGACCTAAGTTTTATTTTGGTAGAAATATACTTATCCCATGATAATTGTAATAGTTTTTGGGTAATTATAATATTATTTTTTACCTTTAATTACACAATTTACCTTTAACCGTGGTAAATAAACATCAAAAGATAATATCATCCCAAAAATACTTTGATCATATTCAACAAAATTTTTCACCCTGATTACAACCATGTATGTTCATTTTTATAAATTCAATTAATAGAAGATGTACAATTATGTTTTATGCTAATCTATATATATGGTTAGAAGGCAGGTAAAAATGACGTTCAAAAGATCAATAATTTTTTTATATTTAATTATATTATAAAATTGAATGAAATGACCTAAATTGGAATAATATATTAATTATGTATCTATTATTACATTAAAATAATTTAAATTAAAATAATTATTTAAATAAAAATTTCGGTTTTTAATAATAATGCAGTAATTTTCACTATTCATCAAAAAATTTAAAATTTTTAGAAAATTAACAAAATTTCACCATAAGATAAATTTGATATTCTGAATTCAAAAATGAATTATATTTTAAAAATTAATATTTATAGATTATTTAATTTGGTTAATACTATTTATAACCACTTTTTAAATGACTAGTTTGATAGGTGCGCTCGAACTCAATGTTTCTTATAGTGCATGCTATTGAATTCTTTAAAAAGAAGAATACCGTGGAAACTTGGGGTGTTAAAATGACCATAAATTTAGGGTAGTATACATCAATATATATATACTCAGAAAAATCATGTTTCTAATTTGAGAACTAACAAGTCAATTAGTAGTTGGATCTAGTTCTAATGGTAGTTGGTTGGAATTGGTTCTCTAAAACAAACTAATTTGTATGTCTAATTACCAATATATTCATATAATTTAATACTAATAAATTAATTATGTCATAGTGATTATTATTCTATGTAAAATTTAATATAATAATTCTCTAGAGCATCTATCACAATGAAAATATTATAAAAATTCTCCACTATGATGAGAACCTTAAAGTTCTTTAAAGATATTCTTAAACTGCATGTCCTTTGGTCATATAATGTATCTTTATGGTACATATGTTATGAAAATTTTCATGTTTGATTAGTCAAAGAAGATAATAATCCATATCAAGAATTCCAAACTTATTAATATCCAAGATGAGAGATAATGTGGACAAAACCTCTTGTAGAACATCTAAATAGTTGGTTTCAATGTATATTCCTTTATGAGAACATGTTTAATGATTATTAGAGTTTATAATTATTATTAACGATTATCACGAGTTTCATACATAGAAAAATTTCCATAAAACACGATGGCATATATTCATTGTGAATTTGGTAATTTTGGATGTGTCTCAAATTATATGTTATTAATAAATAAGTTGAGGAATGATTTTTCTCTTCCTTATCAATAAAAGATGATATCTCATCTTATTCATTGAAATAGAACCAATGAACTAAATTAAATAGAGATAGTGTATTTATGAGTTTATTTAAGGAAGTAATTGTAAGGTGTAACAAAAATATAAGCTTATAACATGAGTATTCAACCTACATGATGTGGAACCATGAAAAATGGATTGTATTATACAGTGAGAATTAACATGTGGTTTTAATCACTACAACATTATATTCATCCAATGTGGTTTTATTTACATGTTTCAAGACATGGATATTGGACTTTCAGCCAGCCTACCAAATGCCACTGAGGAAGAATCCTAGAGGATAATACACATACTTTTCTATTGATATAAAATAATATTTATTTGAATTTAATTGTAATTTTAAATGTTATTATCTATATTGAGGAATAATATTTATTCATGATTTTTTCATCACATATTGCATATTCTACTTTATAAATTTTAATATAGGATGGATTTTCTAGAGGGGAAATAGTCTATGATTTAGCTAAAGGAAATATAAGTATGAAAAATTAGAGTCACTTATTTTTTTATGGGGTTATAGTAAATGTATTATATTATTTTACCTTGACCTTATAGAACATTTTTCTGGGATCATAAGGGCCAGTGCAAAAGGCCATGGGTCTGATGAATCAGAATTTATTATGTATTAGTATGAGATAAATCTTGGTGATTTTATTTAAAACATTACATGAATATGATTGTTTAATGTTTAAGCTTAGTAAATTTATAATATTTTACATTATAATGATTATTATTGGTATAATATATTAGAAAATGATATATGATTTTCATTTCAGAAGATAAGATATGCTTGATGTGATTTATTGAGATTTATGTATTGTACCATTTTGATAATGACTGCACTCATATGAAGGCTCAGTTACTACCTAAATATGATTTATGGATGTGATCTGGGATAAAGGGGAATATATAACTATTATGTGGCTCCCATTACTAATGTAATTATACATTTTATTCTCCACAAATTGAGTGAAATTTAATCCGTTTATTCCATGTTTGTATGAAACATGTAGTGACATGGCTTATCATATGACATAAACAGATTCCATATTTTTCATAGTTAATAATCTTTCCTAGACTAGATAATTCTATGAAATTTTATAAAAAATAATCCATTTTTCATTTCTCATTAATAACATCATAATTTAGCATTATCTAAATACTCACCATGATTACCACAATTGCATAGCCTCCATCCATTTCCAATTTCACAACTTTTAACAACATGGTTTCATTTTCTATTATGTGAAGGAATATAAGAATTCACATATGTATTTAATGAGGCATAAAAAAAATTATAAATGAAACATATTCAAAATTTATTGACACTTACAAATATCATAAGTCTTTGGTGTTACACTTATATGACTAGAAAATATTTGGACTGAAATTTTCTTAGCTCTAGAAAAAATCAACACACAAGATCTTTATTACCCTTAAACAACCATTAAAAATCATATAAAACCTTTATATATCTTGATATTACCTTCATAATTATTGAGTATATAATTTATTGATTCTTGTGATATGGAACGACTCCATACTGTGTGGAACATTGAGTTATATATTTACTCACTTCCATCTTCTTAATGTGAAGGATCCTTATTTTAATCTCAACATGGATCATAGTTCATCTAAGTAACTGTGATGTTAATTCAATGAAGATCATTTCACAAAAATCATTACCATCATAATTATCTAATTAATTATAAAAATTTATTTTATAAATATCTTCATACAATTATATAATATTTTATTTTACCATTACCTTGGTCTAGGTGACATTTACAAGGTTTTCAAAAGATCCTAATTAATTTTACATAGCCACTAGGATCATGGTTTAACTTTATGTAGGTATAATCTTACCATTATGAATCTCACTAAAATACCATTACATTCCTTGTGTTATTTAATACTTACCTTTATGAAACTCCAATTTCATTAAAATAGGTTTTCTTTTACCACAATGCAGCTCTTGATTTTTAATTATACCCATACTCAGGTAGGAACTTAACATTAGGAAAATATTATAAATCTCATATTACACTTTCATAGATACTAGTTTTACTGTATTATCTCAATGTTTCTAATAAAAACCATTGTATAATTTTCTAAATCTATGGAATATACCTTTAAACTACCAATGTACTTCATGATTTCACTTATTTCACACTATACAATTCTATAAATATCACCAATATTTCTTGAAGTTATCAAGAAATAAATCAATTTTTAATAAATATTTAATATATTAGTTTCATTTAACAACAACATTGGGATTATTCTCTTCAAATTTAATGTTATCCTTAAAAATTAAATCTATTTACTTTTAGTCATCTCATTCAAAAAACTCTTTTAATAATATTCATTGATTTCATAAATAGTGGTTTGTTACCCAATAAATTTTTTTTAATTTACATGATGATTAATACAATAGTCATCATAATTATGAGGTATTCTCTATGAAATTATCTAGTCAATTATTTTATGTAATAACATGCACTTCTTCCAATTCCTTGTTTAATGGAATCTGCTTCACATCACTTCCAACTCGCCTTTTACAAATATTGATAGCATCAATACTATTTATTATTGTAAAAAATATATAATTGTTTCCTATAAACTTTTGTATCCCCCTTTGGATATATTTTCAATACAAGAAAACTCATAATTTTTCAATATATGTACTCAATTATTTTCACTCCTTATTTTCAATCAAAATGTAAATGTTATATAGGGTTTAGTTATATATAACTCATTTTATCATTTTTTATTTTTGATAAAGGGTTTCTATAAAACAAATTATTCTCCCTCATGGAATATAAATTCCATACAATGTAACTTATGATAGAAGAATATATTCTTATTCTTCCTTGTTAATAAGCCTTTGGTTGATCTACTATACGTACTTGTGGGATAACCCAAGGTGGGGAAATATAGATACTTCACCAATATATCAATTCATTCAATTAATATTCTATCATATGATAAAATAACAAAAAAACACAATATGGGGGTTGTTCAATTGATTTAACATGAGATACATACACTATACTAAACTCAAAAAATGAATCAAAAAAAATTAAGTGCAAGATAATATATCCTTCATTTTCACTTCAAACACATCAAACAACAACCCCATTATAAGTATAATTATCACAATATAAAATAATGAAAATTATGATTATAATACCTAAAAATTTAATTTTTATAGGGTATTTTAGATTTTAAGCTTCGTTGATCATTAAAATTTATGAAATAACCTCTTCATGTTTTCTCCCCTAAGAGGCACACAAACACTTATTCTATATCATGTTATCAAGTACACTCAATGAGTAGATATTTCTCTTGATATCTAGTAGTGATTACCACACCAACAACTGATTTATCTGATTTTATTTAATTCTATTAAGTTAGTATATAAATAAAGTCATGTGATTAAGGATTGGGTTAATTTCATTGATCATTTAGTAAGAGAACTAGGTATAATATTTTTATACCATACCACAAACCTTATCAAATTATATAAAATTCCAAAATTTCGTCATGATTCATGATTTTTTAGTGTTGAAATTCATAATTTTATAGTTAAACATGGTTCTTTCCAATCATAAATCATTGATTTCAATAGAATAGGATAATTTATATTTTCCACTAAATAAATTTTAGATATTTGTTTCATAACTTTGGTTTAATCTTCTTAAGAATCTATTCCTATCCATGTAATTTGATCAAACAACTTTATTAATTATGTCCAACTTATATTAATCTTCTACGAAAGTTTTTTTATAACTCATTGGAAATATTTATAATAAAAACTCTTATAAAATCTAATTTATTCTTAATTTTAAATTCTTTTATTTCCTTTAAAACTCACAATGTATTATGGTTTTTCCATAATTTATGATCTTTTTAAATGAGTTGGTAAACCTAAAAAAATTATTCAGGTATGTAGAATGATTTTTTAGAATTATTTTGTGGATTATTTTTATGCTTGGAGTTACCTTTATAAGTAAAAACATTCACCTCTTAATCCATAATTTATTAATGTAAAAATCCTTTTATTTATTTCATTAGTTCAATCATTCTTTTTTTCCAATTCCTTTATTATATTTTTTAGTCTAGGGTATTTTTACAATAATGCATGATGTAGACTCTTTTTACCTAGTAAAATTATAATTCCGTAGTTTTAAACCCTTATATTCTTTCTTTTCAATCCTCTAGAGGATTCTCTTCCTAATCCTTTTATTTGATTTACCTCTCATGGAAGAGATAACATTTTTCTTTTGATTTTTACACACAAACTATGGAATTTTATTTTCATAATCATTTGATTTATACTAAATGGTTACATAACAACACTCATCATAATATTGAACATATGTTTTATAAAACACACTGATGTTACCAAGAGAATATATCTTTTTCATGGTGGTTAGATTTTGTTTTTTTACAAGTTTTGATTTCAAATAGTTGGTATTCATTTTTAATTCATCTTTACTATAGCTAAACTATGTTCGTTAATAATTTTATCTAATTGATATGTTATGATGAAATCCAATGGCCTTATTTCCAAACATCTATAAGTACAAACAATACCATAAAAATATTCTACATTTACATTCAACTATAATCTAGCTAGATGTGGACTCTTGTTGGTCTTAGGCAAAAATACCCATTTTTAAGGTTTTTATAAGGATACACACATATTTAATGTTTGTACATCTAATTTTTATGCCTTATTGGATTTATTATATTTTTTTATCAATTTTTTGATTTTTCATTTGAGATCAATCGCTTTAACAAGTGAAATCTTTAGTGTAAATTGAATTTCATGGACAATGGTTAACCATTTCCAAAAATCATGATTTAGATGAATCATTAAATGATATGAAACATTATGTTACAAAATTTTGAGTATTTTTAGATATAATTTTCCAATATAATGTTTTAATGGAAATATATCTCTTTTCAATATATGTGAAATATGTATCTTTCATATAATAATGAATTTTTAATTTTACCTCATGTTCATGATTTTTTATGTTGAGGTGGTTCTTCACATCCTCAATCAATATCAACCTATATTCCCATTATCTTATCATATCCCTGATATATTTCTTAATACTTTTTATTTTTTACTATTTTTAAATGAAAATATCACAGATATTCTTATCTTTGATTTATAATTTCACATCCTTAATATTCATAGTGGGTTTGTTTAGTTTTTCGAAATCATAGATAACTTCATTAATTTCAATTTATATTACTTATATATCATAATTATTAACTTTTATTTGTTCTTAAATTATTGAATACTTTTCATTTAAAGGTTTCATATATTCTTATGTTTCTTTCATGAGTTATGTGATAGTAGTGTTATATTATGACTTTTGACTTAGTACATCTTCTTTTTTCAGGTGATTATTTTTCTAGCTATGTATTTTCAATAATAATTCCCTTAAAAACGTATATATTAAACTACCTCATCACAAACCTTCGTTAAAAACCTTTTAATTTGATATTATAAATATTTATTATTTTGGTAGACTCATATTCTTAAGAATCTTCCAAGTAGTGAAATACTTCATAAAAAGTATCATGTTCCATAAATTTTGAGGATGAATTCTTATCACTTTGATGTGATTCAACTAAGGGTACACATTGCTTATATTTTTGAGGGTTTAGTAAATCTATTATCCTTTTTACTCATATTTTTCATAAAGGTATTGGACAAGATATTTCCTTATGGTTTGGTAAGGACAGATACTAAGTCCCCCCCTTCTTAGTCTCTTCGCTATATTATGAAAATACAGACTTCATATTTATCTTCCAAAAAAACATAGTAAACCTAGATCCAATTAGATGGAAGCTGATGTATCTATGAAACCACTTATAGATCCAAGTTGGCAGTGCATTCACATTTCTGGGTGTGTAACATCCCATCACAGGTGCCACACATCAATTCCATGATCTGATTGGTCTCATGATATCAAGCGCTCCTCCTCATACACCTGAGGAAGTTGACTAGCTATGAGGATATAATATTGATCATGTGGAGACTATAATCTCGTAATTAGAGTAGTAAACCAGTGAAAATAAATAAAAAATAATTGAAATTATACAACCATATACTTGAACAATACTAATATCTCAAGACGAACAAAACTGGAAATACAATATCATAACTGAAGAATATATATGTCATGCCAAATTACATTCCAAGTATCAATATACAATCTCAAAAGTTAAGGCATTGATAAATCCCATGTGGGTACTGAACCACATCGCGTTCCCTCTTCTATGCTCTATTCTGACTTAGTCATCTAACATAGGGCCTTTTCCCTCAACCTATCATACAACAATGAAATCAATTTGGGTATTGATCAGGAATCCCCAATAGGATGTGAGTACAACTATGTAGGCCAACAACTATTGAATCTAAAACACTATCAATTCCAAAATATTGCATGCAGTTATATAACGAAACAATTATTGAAATAATGTAATGAATTTATGTCTATTCAATTACTCTTTATTTTACCATATAAACCATTGGGTTCCTAAGGGAACCTGAACAATATCATATATCTGAATTACATTTTCACCAATCATCACTCATAACTGAATTCCATTGTAACCATTCATATTTATAATAAAAGAGTGAATTCCATTTTTACTATTCATAATATCATAATTTAATTCAATTGTTACCATTTATATTTCATAATACATGAATTAATGTCACTACTACTATTCGTCATTTAATGGCACGTGTGAATTCCACTATTTCCATTCACCATTTCAAGTCACATATTAATTCCATTGTTACCATTCAAAATTTCACGCAACATATGAATTCAATTGATACCATTCACCATTTCAAGTCACACATGAATTCCATTGATAAAATTCACCATTTCAAGTCACATGTGAATTTATTTGTTAGCATTCACCATTTCATGTCACAAGTGAATTCCATTGTTACCATTGACCATTTCAAGTCACTTGTCAGTGAAATTGTTACCATTCCCAATTTCAAGTCACATGTAATTTCCATTTTTATCATTCATGATTTCACGTCACATGTGAATTCAATTGTTACCATTCACTATTTCATGTGACATCTGTATTCCATTGTTACTATTCACCATTTCAAGTCACATATATCACAGACACATTAATTAATTTACCAATTAATTAATAAAACTCAAATATTCCAAATTCACATCATTTCTTTAATTAATTAAATAATTAATTAACCCCATCAATTTCATTACTAATTCAAAAATTATTTTATCTCCAAAATCCACACAAATAATTCACTAATTAATTAAGCTCATCCATCTCCTTAATTAATTCACAAAGTAATAAATTACATATTTTTTTATTAATTTAATAATTATTTTATCACATCAATAACATAAATTAATTCAAAAATTAATTAAGAACAAAAATCCAATTAATAAATCTAGTAATTAATTAATAAAAATCAAATAATCCAATATTCCCATATTTAATTCATCTATTAATTATTCAATTTCCAAAATCCTAATATCCTATAATTAATCCTGAAATTAACTATCCTAATCAAACAACTAAATATATCTATAATTAATGAAAAAATTTACTATATGAAATAAAAAAAATATCAATTATTCCTCATGTCACACAATTCAATTTTCTAATAAAACATTCAACAATTAATTATTCCCTATTCACAAACACTTAATTAAAAATTATAAAAATTAATTAATTCAATATAAGAAACCCAATTTCTAAAAATATTATAGAAATTATATAATTACATACATGTAATTTAAATCATGACTATTGGATTACAATATTAGACAACCTACCTAAATTTGTTGATGAGCAATCTTCCAATGAAAATACCATATTTGTGTGATAGAATGACATAGAATGAGATCTGTATCTTAAACCATAATTCAAGATTTAACAATCAAGATCCCATAATCCTATATCTATATCTAACAATCATAGATCTTGATCCAATAAGGCATAGGATAAATTTCCTCTAAAAGATGATAAAGGGATGAGAAAGAATAAGAAAACCATATGGGATGAGAACCACTTATGTGGAGGGGTGTAGATCTTCAATCCAATCTTCGGATCACCAATAACCGTGGTCATAATATCTTGGAATCTATCTAGGAGGCTCCAAAATCATGAAAAGGCCATAGGGGTCAGGTAAAGGCCAAATATGTGTTAAAAAAGTTTTGAGAAATATTAAATATAATTTCTTGGGGTTTGAAATCTTGTACACAAAATTTTCTACTATGGGAACATGGTTACCCAAAACCATGCACCTTAATCGTACAACAGTTGTTTGGGGTGTACATTGTTTCTCTGAAGAGGGAACAAGGTTCGAAAAACATGTGCCAGCCATATGAATCCACTATATATTGTTTCACATGATTTGATTAGCTGAGGTGCACAGTGTGAGAAAATCATGCACTGCCCATCCATTAAAAAATTCTCAAATTTCCACCCAAATTCACCCCAGTTACTACCCATACAAAATGTACTTAAAAAGGAAAAAGAGTATAATTTAAAAACCCCAGTCCATCTCCAGAAAATGCTAGGAACATACAATCTCCCCACCTTGTAATAGCTTATCCTCGAGATGAACTCCCAAGAATCTCTAAGATTCAGAATCAAAAATATCATTCCATTGAGCACACATACCCTCTTATCTCTCACATTTCTCCTCTTAGACATGACCATGTATCCACAATACATGAATTATCTGTTGGAACCATGGTCGTTCTATGCATGAATTTGAGTATGGTTCGTGTTTGTTGTCAATCCTCATTGGAAGTTCAGAATGTGTGCCAGTAAGGTGATCATACAGTTCAAGCAGAAAAAAATATTGAAGGTGGCGCTGTTCTACAGTGTTTGACAAATTTTTGGACCTGAAAATAGGAAGAATAAAGACATAGGTTATTGGAAAGAGGAGGTGCACGCAAAAAATAATGTGGTGAGCGAAATAAGGGAGCTGTGCGCGAAAAATAGCGGTGTGTGCGGAAAATAGCGGCGTGCGCGAAAAACAGTGGCATGTGTAAAAAACAGCATGGTGCGTGAAATAGTGGAGAGATATTTTTCGCGCAAGAGGTGTTTTAGAATCAGAACATCAAAAAATGGAAAAGTCATGGGCCACGCGAAAACCTAGAGATGTGCACGAAAAACGGTACCTGTGTGAAATATTTCACACCAAATGAGAGGTTTTTTGCGCCCCATGGGGTTTTGAGCACGGGGGTCAGATAAACCTATAAATAAGAGGTAACCCCCCTCATTCCGTATTGTTTAAGTCATAGAGAAGTTCTGAGTGTTGATGCACGTAAAATGTTCGTGTAAAGGGAGGTGTATGAAAAATGATGTGTTGTGCGAAAAATATCGAGTTACGCAAAAAAGTATGAGTTGCACGAAAAAGACTGAGTTGCACGAAAAAGGTTAAACCGCGTGAAAACGCAAAAATTGTGAATTTTTTTTGGGGTTTCATGAAAAACTCTGAGCTCCTGGAAAAAGGACAAGCTGTGCAAAAAAGGTGTTGGGCGTAAAGATGCGCATAAAGGAGGTTGTTGCGCAAACTATTTTCTATGCGAAAATCAAGTATTTCGCACAAAAGTGAGATATTTCATGCAAAGGGTAGGAGTTTCACAAAATCTTCAGTATAAACTTTTCATGTGTTTCTGATTATCCAGTTTAGTGGTTCAGTGTGTTCAAGTGCATCAATTCTGGAAGTCGATGCAAGCATAGTCTCATACTAAGCAGAGGGAATGACTTCAATGCGAATCTATTGAAGAGACCCTCACGTCTATAAACTGACTGAGACTTCACCGAAGGCAGGGAGCTAGAGGGAGTCAACGGGAGTGACTCGAGGGACGCAGTGGGATATCCCTGAATATTTGTATAGGAAGTGATCCTAGGACAAAGTGACTATTCCGGAACCATTATAATCCACAACTGCTAAAGAATAGTGAAATTAGGTATGACCAACAACCTGTCAGCATATGCTCCTTGGACATAGAAAACATATTGCATATAAATGTATCTCTATATAATATCCTAGAAGTTGGCCACTGACCCAATTATCTTCCAAACCACATATGGTCAAATTAACCTGGGTTCCAACATGTCCTAACTTCATATCCTAAGACAATGTAGTCTAGGTGAAACCCAAATAAATACATGATCAACCACTATAAACTCTTTTGGTCATAATCATCTATCTACATATTACATATTTCTACTCTGATAAATAACAATATGATTTAAAAATTACCTTAAATTTATCCAACATCTCTTGCATGAGACTTGGTCCCAACAGCTTAGAATCACCGGCCTCCATCCATCATAGAGATGATCTGCATTGCCTACCATAAAGAGCCTAGTATGGTGCCATATATATAGTCACATGATAACTGTTGTTATTGGAAAACTCCAAATTTTCTTGGTGTTTCTTCCAAAACCCAAGAAAGTCTAGAACACATGCTCATAATATATCCTCAGGAACCTATATATTATGCTCCAACTACCCATCTATAAGTGGGTGGAAGGATGTACTCAATAAATGTTGTGTACCCTGTGACATCTTGTGAACCCTAATAAAAGTATGAAGTAAAACATGAAACATGTTCTGAAACAATATTATGTGTCACACCATATAGATGGACAATTTATAAAACATAAAAATATTCCAAATACTTCACTAATAATGTATCATGTGTAGGAAATAAATACTCTTCCTTTTTCAAACAATCCACAAACATCCAAATAGTTACATTATTTTGATTCCTCCTTAGGATACCCAAAAAAAGTCCACATAAACAACATCCCACTTCCATTTTAGAATGGAAAAATGTTGTAAATAACCACTTGGTTGTTTATTCTCATCCTTCACCTGTTGACATGGGTAACATCATGTCACAAACCCTATTATCTCTATTTTCATGCCCATCCACCAAAACTACTATCATAGGTCATGGTACATTTTGGTCACACCTTGATGTAATACCCACTTCAAGGCATGACACTCATGCAATAGATCCTCTCTCATGCTCATAGGCATGCCAAACTGATTCTTAAAAAAGATGAATGCATCCTCATCTATGCTCCAATCAGAAGGTGAATTCCCACATTCAATGATTTACCTCAAGGTGAAAAATTATGGATCCTTATAGTATTTTTCTCTAATTCATCTCAAAAGTGTAAAGTCTAGTAAAACTGATATAGGAGTTATATTATCTCGACTCTCCAAAACCACAACATGCCTCTCAGCTATTGTGATAAGATATACCTTATGATATTTTTATTTTTATGAAAAATATACTTCTTTCCCAGTAGATAACTCTTCCAACACATTAAATCATAAACCACTACAACCAACTCGAGGTCATGGATAGGGTAGTTACATTATTATGGCATAAACTGTCCTAACCCATACTCTAAAAATCAATTTTCTGGAATCGAAACTTCTCCATGTCGGATCCTAGAACCATCACAAGACACTATATACTCCTGGCATAGCTTAGGTAGGATCACAATTAGTTTCAATGTAAAATTGATATTCAACTCTTGGAAGGAATTGTTACATGATTCAAACCATTAAAACTTTACCCACTTCTTGATCAATATTTAAGGTGGTTCTTCCTTACATAAAATGTCCTTAATGAACCTTTGATAATATTTACCTAATACCAGAAAGCTATAGATATCGAAAAAATTCTTGGGATGCCCCCAAGAAACCACATCCTGTACCTTATTTGGGTCCACAACAAACCTTACTCTAAGATGATATGACCAATGAAGTGTACCTAATAAATCCAAATCAGACACTCAAATAGCTTGGTATAGAGATGGTGCTCTCCTAGTGAACTCGTGATGATGTCAAGATGATGGAAATTTTCATCATTATTCATGATGTACAACAAGATGTCATCCAAAAAATACTACAAAAAACTAATCTAGGTATAAATTTAATATTCATTTAACAAAATCCACAAACAATACAGGTGAATTCATTAACCAAAACAACATTAAAATGAACTCATATAGTCCATACCAACTACTAAAAGAAGTCCTCAGTATATTAGAAAGTCAATCAATCAACTGATGATACCATGATTTGAATTTTATCTTCGAGACGACACATGCTCCTATCAAATGGAAAAATAGGTCTTCGATACATGGAATAGGTTGTCAATTTTACATTTTCATCTACTACAACTTTTGATAATCGACATATAATAGTAAACACACATAAAACTTCTTTGAAAACAATACTTGAGAACCCAAATGTGACATAATCGGACAAATAATCCCCTTATTCTCTAACTCCTCCAAAAGAGTCATGTTCTCTTGAAGATCTATCAAGGCCATTATATAATTTGGAATTAAAATTGGATCAACCCTAACATGAGATGAATTGTAAACTACTTGTCTCTCATAAGTGGCATCCCTGAGAAGTCTTTAGGAAAATTATCAAAAAACTTGTCCACTATTGGAGGAAAGACACCATTCTTCACTCCTATGTTATCATGAAATGCGCTAGCAACCTAGGATTTAAGATCTACTAGTTGATGAGTAATTTTCCAATCTTGGACTACCAAGATATCCCACTCTACAAGGTTAACATATTTTTCATACTTAGGAGACATAAATTCACTATCATGTGGTAAATATAAATGTGGGATCAGTATAATACTAAAAAGTCCATACCCATTATCATGTCCAGGACTAACATGTATATGATGTAAAGATACCAAAGAAAATGATACTCCCAAACTATGAGAGAACACATCTTTACTAAAAACATGTCTCTATATATTATTCCCAATAGTGTATATATCACCAATACCCCACTCATTAAGTCCACCACATGGCTCAATCCATTCACTAGTTGTGATTAAATAAAGGAATGTGAGGAACTAGTATCAAAAAAATCTATAGATAAAGTAGAAGGTAAAAGAACCATACCTCTCACTATCAATTGTGAATCCAAAAATCCTCATGTGTAGGATACACCACATGAAAATACCCTATCCTTCTTCCCTGTTATGTAGTCTGAGTCCATTAAGCTACACCACTTTACTAAAAATGGAACCCTTTCCCAGAAGCACCTCATCCACTACCTCATCCACCTCATATAGTAGAAGCCCAGTTTCAAGACTGATATGGTGTGGAAGACCCCCTTCCCACACCCTGGACTTGTCTAGATCCTCTATCACTACAAATCTATCGTATATTTTTTTAGAAACTATATAAACTTCCCATATTTCTTCAAGATCAATACTCCAGCGATGGTTAGGTAAAATGTCTATGATACTACCCCTAACCACCGCACTGGTGACAAACAATCCAGGTAAAGTCCAATGTAACTGATCATCCTTGTAAAGACATGGATTTTACATGTATTTTTTTAATTATATGGAATTATTTTGAGATTTCGAAATTTGACGGCGCGTGATTCCGAGGCCCGGAGTGCCCGGAATGATCCGTCGAAGTTTTTTCAAGCTTTAATTAGCGCACTTAAGCAGTTTTCCTGAAAAAGTGGAATAAATCTTAAATGGTTGAATGGATCAGAAATCCTAGGGCACCATTGCATTCAAGATGGTGGGTTTAACCTAGGAAAAACTTAAGTTGAGTTGGCGCGGGCCTCTTGTGAGAAAACCAGAAAATGGAATAACTATAAATAAAGTAATTAATTAAAATTATTTTATTTTTCAAAACCATATAACTCATGAACGGTAACTCAGATTGAAAATACGAGACCACCATTGAACTTTTTAGAGTATTATTTCCTTATTATGATACTAAAATTGGTCGGCGCAGGCCACCAGTGAATGTTAGGTTTTGGCTGTAAATAATATAATTAAGAGATAATTATTTTATATTAAAATCTATAACATCTAAATGGTAACTCGGATTAAAAATAAGAGATTAATGTTGGGTTCATTGGGGTGTGTTTCGCTTAGGTAGAAACTAACCTTGACTTGCACGGGTCGAGGGTGAATGTTAATACTTTATTGAACTTTTTTAAGGTGCATTCAGTAAACGCGCAGACGATGTTTTCAAACTTTTGAACCGGTGCTCAGGTTAAAAATCTGAGGGCACTGTTGAATCCATAGCACCAAGATTCTCTTAAGGGTGAATTCACTTTAACTGGAGTTGGTATGGAGAAAAAAAATTAGATTTTGGGACTTTTTAAAAGAAATAAATAAAATAACTTTGTTAATTTATTTTCATTCTTTTCCTCTAATTGACAAGCAACAACATGGGACCAACAACGTGTCAAGCCAATAAATGGGAACAGTTCAGTGTGACCCTCTCACACTCTTAGAATGAGACCATGTCACCTGGGGCCAAATTTGGGCCAAATATTTACCAATAATACCCATCTTCATATGGAACTGTCATGGTCTCAGGGCGAGGATTAAAACTGATTTTGTAGTATCAGAGACCAAGAAAAAAAATCTCTCATTGTTTCTATCCTGGAACCCAAACAAGACCCAGACAAGGTATGGGATTTCACTAAAAAGATGAGAATACATGAGCCTATGTAGGTGGCTCCAACAAACACACATATATGGTTTTTGTAGGGGAGGTATATTTCTGCGGATATGGTATAGGTAGGGGACCAGGTCATTACGATGAGGGTGGAAAAGGGGTCGCTCAAGTTTTTTGCGTCCTTCATCTATGAGAGATGTGATAATAGTATTATAAATTCTATGTGTAGGATATGAGCATGTTTTATCCAAGGGATGAGCCTTGGATCATTGGACGAGACTTCAACTGCATCACGGAACCATTAGAGAAAAGAGGGCGCGGGGCATTCCCACGTCGCGCGAGTACTTCTTCTGCTCAGTTCAAGGCCTGTAAAGGTTTAATGGACTTGGGGTACTCTGACAACCAATATAGTTAGTGTAACAATAAAATAGGGATCAGGTGATGCTGGAGCCGGTTACACTATTGCCTTGGCAACGTGCATGCTTTGTCTAAGTTCACAAATGCCAAGGTAATCCATCTTGTGAGGGGGATTTCCGATCACTCGCTGTTGTTGGTTTCTTTGTCCTCAAGAAACAAACACCAATGGAGATTCAGGTTCTATGACCATTGGACTTGGAAGCCAGTGTTTCTTCAGGTGGTGAGGTCTTCATGGGGGGAACCGGTCCAAGGATCTATCTGGGTGGCTCCACATAATAAGTTATAGAGGACAAAGTTGGTTTTAAAGGCCTAGGCAGGGGACCTCCCTTCTATTGATCTGGAGATGGAGGAGATCAAAGGGGATGCCAAACGCCTAGAGGACATCCTGGAGGAAACGTGGAATGATGGTAGTTTTGAATAACTTTCCAGAAATAAGAACAACCTAGTTGATATGATATTGGGACAGGAGTGAGAGGCATGAGACAAATCAAGGACAACGTGGGTGCATGAGGGAAAAAAACATGGCATACATCCATGCTTACATCATGGAGAAGAGAAGACCTATCAAACCCAATATCAATCTCGAAGATGGATCTTTTATGGATGACAGAGATGTTGTGTGTGGAATGGATTTAAATTTATTTAAGGAGATTCTTGTAGGTGTAAATGAAAGGATGGACAACAGTTACCCACAGGGGAGCTCAGAGCTTTGGGGGGAAATTACAAGTAGGGTTTCCCCTGAGGATAATGTGCACTTAGAAGAGGTCCCTATGGAGAGGGAGATCTAAGATGCTATGAGGAAGTTAAACCTGGAGAGTGATCTGAGGCTCGAAATCTTTCTAGGTTCATTTTAGAGAGCCTCGTGGGAAGTGATCAAAGAATATATGGTTGCAACCATTTAGGATTTTTCCTTGGTGTCTCCCTCCCGCAGTTTTCAAATGCCAAGAATTTGGTCCTCATCCCAAAGGTGAAGGATCCCTCCTCCATTCTCCATTATCGTCCTCTTAGTCTGTGGAACTTCACATACAAGATCCTACCAAGTATAACTAACTCCAGATTGGGGATGAACCTCCCATGATGGATCTCCATGGAATAGCACGGCTTTGTGTGGGGCCGCTTAATTCAAGGGGCAATTGCACTGGCGCATGAAATGATGAGGGACTTGAACATCAGGACATATGGATCCAATATGGCCATTAAAGAAGATATGAATAAGGTGTACGATAGGCTATTGTGGGGCTTTGTTAATAGGGTTTTATCATGCATGGGTCACTGTCCTACAACCACAGATATGATTTTCCGATGCTTTAGATCATCCTGGATGACAATGTATTTCATGAGGAAATCCCCTAGCTTCTTCATGCCCACTTGAAGCCTTCGACAAGGAGACCCGGTCTCCCTGACTTTTTTTTATTCTAATGCAGGAAACTCTTAGTAGTATGTTGAACTGAGGTATTTCCAATGGAAGCATTACCCCCTATCAAAGGAAAATGAATCTTCCTCCCATATCTCACCTGATGTTTGTAGATGACATGATAATATTCTCAAATGCATGGAAGAGATACATGAGGGCCATCAAGAGAATCCTGGATGAATATTACAACTGGAGTGACCAGATGATCAACCACTGCAAAAGTAATATATATATCTCAAAAAAATGCGCGACGAGACGAGCCAACTCTATTTGCACAAATATGGAAATGAAACCTGGGAAATTTATGATGAAGTACCTCAGTTGTAGAGACCCGAAGCTTGACGTACATTGACATTACATTACATTTGCGGAATACTTAGTACATAACAAAAACACACACACAAGGATCATAATAGTTTAGTGTCTTTGGAAACTCGGAATATAATCTTCTAATCCTGGTGAAAGATCTTCAACATCTCTGATAAAGATCTTCTTTTTTTAATACCTAAAACCTTTCCTTATATCCTGGGGAAAATAAAACATGAAAGGGTGAGCTCAAATGCTCATTAAGGGTAAACAAAAGAAATATCAATCACATCATATACATAAGCACATAACTTTTGGAAATCTTAACCTGTAAAAGAGATCATAATTTCATAACCTGGAATAACTCATGGCAGTGAAATGTAATCACAATAATCATAACTTAAAACATTAAACTTTGTGGCATACACACATAATCATAGAGATTCATTTCTTATTAGTCAAGACTCATTGCCAAGACTATCTTAGTGGACAAAGTCCCTTTCTGAACCGAGTCACCCTCGTTTCAGTCCTGTTTCACTGAACCGGTATAACCTACCATTCCAGCCATGTCTATCTAATGAGATATAAAATCTTTACCCAATGCATTGGAGGGAGATATAGGTCCCACCCATCTCATAATGATACCATTCTTATGTGTGCCACAAAATCATAAATCATACATCATTGCATAACCCATGTAGTAAAAATGGGATTCTTAAACAACATGACATCATAAAACAATTCATATAAGATAAATGAATTCATAAAAATATTTCCATCACAACATAATCAAATCCATGTAATAATAGGGATAGAAACAGAACCAAATTTTATCTTATATGGAAAATAATTTTGATAAAACACTGGAACTCCATTCTTGAAGAAAATATCCTTTCAACTTCAAAAACACATTTCCTTTCTTAACATGTCATAAAAT
The DNA here is from genome assembly GCA_963277665.1 of Viscum album. NCBI lineage: Eukaryota > Viridiplantae > Streptophyta > Magnoliopsida > Santalales > Viscaceae > Viscum > Viscum album. The sequence continues at coordinate 2,042,171,146 of OY728120.1, read as the reverse complement.
TCTAACTAAAAGAAGTTGATTAAAAATAAACTTGAAAACTTGTAAAGTAAGCTTCTTGGAAATAATGTTTTAAAAATTCATTCATGCCATATAAGTTAAAAAAACATTCTTCTCGTACTTTTGTCAGAAAAGTCAAAAAGTACCTCGTACGAAAAACGACAAAAGACTCCTTTCATATCTTTTACTAAAAACTCACCAAAGGGTAAAATTGGATATAAACTATTTTAGAAGGATATAAATATTACATGTTGAGGAAACATGGATGTGTATGATAAAACACACCCCAGTAAATACCAAAGTATAAACAATCTTTGATAAAAATGAGATTGTGATATTTCCCTTACCTTAGGTCCGATTTGCTTCGTAAGTGTCCGAACCTCCTGTATAATGATTTAAATAATGTCATTGACTTATTCCAGAATCATACTCATTGTTATGATATCATATATGGTTCACTTATGACTTTATATTACCTGTTCTTTTGTAAATTCTATGTTAAAGAGCATTTTGGGTAAAATTGTTTCATTTGTCATCCGTGTTTTGACTTGTAATTATTCATATGATTTCTTAGATCATAATTACTTAATTCCAGAATATAAAACATGATTTATATATAATATATATTCAGAATATACATATATATAATAAATTAGTAAATGGAAAGAAATACACCGTTCATGGAGATGGTAGGCCATACGTACGCATGAACGCTGTTTTCGTTTCCTTATTGAGTTGAATGGAATTAAATAGATGACATAAATATATACAGACATAAATCCAGTAGATTTATAATGTCATATATTTTATTATTATTTCTTATATATACTTTATAATCATTCTTAAATGGTTAACATGGAGAATGAATCTCATCACGTCGTGGAGACGGTAGTCCGTACGTATGCACGAGCGATGATATCATTTCCATAATTATTGAATTGAATTGGAGTGGATGATACAATATATCAGAATAATTATGATGTTATAATAACTATGTATAGTTATTCTTTACACCATAATACCCATCCATGTATGGTTTTGGTGGAAAAATAGATTACACCACGGTGTGGAGACGATATTCCGTACGTACGCACGCGCGGTGATTTTGTTTTCCGTAGGATGGATAGATGGTTAAATAGGGTTGTTTAATACTTCTAATAACATATCAGTATATTAGTGATACTGATGTTATTACTTCATAATTAAACAACCTAAGAAGAAGAAGTGGAAGAAGAAATAAAGTTGAAACAATCGGTAACGGAAATTACCTCTTCTTTGAAGCGCCTCTTTGATACCTCCTCTTAGGGCACTAAAATTGGTCTTTGAGAAAGGCCAGAACCTCTAGTATGTTTCTAGGGAAGTGGAGAAGAGAATTTGGCAGGGGTTTGCCGAGCGTGAAGGCTCAAAGTTGTGTGAGGAAGAGAGGGAGGATGTGCCCTTTTATAAGGGAGGAGAGGGGCACCATTGGAATAACTAAAAATATTATTTTATTATAAAGTCACGTTCGGTTTTAAATAGCTCCAAATTGATTTATTTCGAGTATAAGGTGGGGATGGGTCGAAATCCTCTCATCCAATATAATTTAGACAAGTTTAGGTTCCTATTTTAACCTTATCATTTAGATTTAGCATTAAGTTGAATAATTTTACTTTTACCGTGTCTTCTTGTGTTTCTATACTATAAGGTTAATAAACTTACTATATCAAGCCAAAAGAACCCCAAGTTGTTTATTATTAATATATATAACCTTATATAAGTCATTTGGACGAGCCTTATATTTTTATGAATAAAATAACAATTAATAATATAATATTTGTTTTTAAAAACTATTTTATGTCAATTTTGACACTATTTAGTAATTGATTTTTATGAAAATCCTAACAGAATGATAAGTTCGAACAAAGTTAATTAAATCAATACTAACATGTCATATTAACCTAGAAAATTAATGGAATTCATAAAAAGTCTAAAATTATATTTATTTGAGTATTTATAACATCAATTATGTCAATCTTTCATTAATAAGATAATTACTTCACCATCGTTGTGTCATAAATAAATTACATTATTTAATGTCTAAAAATTAAAAATAAAATACCATTATGTAGGAAATATTTTTAGCTTTCTAATGAATATTTATAGTCGAATTTATCTTATTTATAAGCCCATATTACAATTTTTTTTTGTAAATAAACTTTGATTTTAACTCTTTTAACCCTTCTTTAAATAAATTAATAATAAATGTCCTAATCTAATCCAAGTGGGACTAAATGGCCATATTTTATTCCTAAGTTTGTCTTTGGTCGAATTACACTTGTCCAATAGAATTAGGACATGTGTTAGGGTAATAATAATATCATTTCTACCCTTAATTACCCTATTTACTTTTAACGGTGGTAAAAAAAGTAAAAGTTGCTATTCACCAAAAAATTATTTTCATCTCATTGAACCACATTTTACTTACTGACATCAACCGTGTCTCTCGGATTTTTGAAATTCCACTCATAGAAGCGGTAAAATTAAGTTTTATGAAAAATTCAGTTTTTTTAACTACTACTTAGTGGTTTCACTATTCATCAAAAATTGAAAGTTTTCAGAAAAATACCAAAAATTAGGCCTAAGCTATATTTGATATTATGAACTCAAAAATGATGTCTATTTTACCAAATTCAAAACATATCAGTTTCATTAACTAATTTAAAAATTAATTCCCATCGTCAAAACAAATAGCGTGTTTTTAAGAGATAATAACTATCAAAAGATTGAAACTTGTTTATAAATGGTTTAAATGTAGAATTACATCCAATGACCAACATTGTATTAAATTGTAAAAATATATTCTAAATATACTTTAAAACCACTCAAATTAAAAATTTATCACTATTAATTATTTCGATTAAAAAAGTTGTTTTTAATTAAAATTTAGTAATTTTCACTATTCATCAGAATATGAAAGTTATTTGAAAAGTACCAAAATTTCACCTTAGGCTAAATTCGATACTCCGAATCCAAAAATGAAGTCCATTTTGAGAGATAAAATTTCTAAAATTTTAAAAGGTGGTTATAACTATTCATAACGACTAGTTTTAACAATATATCGTTGTTTAGTGAAACTCGATATTGCGTACTACACACGCTTTCGAGGAAGGTCGTGATTGCGTATAATTCAAGCCAGGTTAGAGATGTGTGTTGTGAAAGCTCCTTTTGGTGTAGTGTATAACACAAGACAAAATTAAAAAGAATATTTTTCATAAAATCTTGGGGTGTTACATTCTACCCCCCTTAAAATGAATTTCGCCCTCGAAATTTGTCGGGGTTATAAATGGTTTACTATTCAAAAGTTCCTTTAATAGATACCCACATCGTAAAAAGGAATACCAAAACCAATCTTTAAAAATAAAAGTATGAAACATAACGGTTACCCAAATAAACTAATCATTGGGTTTCCAAATAGGTGAAAATATGGATATGGAAGAAAAATCTAACCATCATGTTCTGATGAAGAGTGGTAGAGAACATGGCTTTGGAAAAGCCAACAGTCACAAATCCGTAAATTTGTGACTATCTAAGGTACCATCTGATTAATCAGATATAAGAGCACTAGGACAACATTTTTGGTTTTCAAGATCGTTTCCCTAAAGTTGATGAAATTGGAATTAGAAGAAATACTTTCGTGGTTTTGGTATAGTCTCACCATTTGTCGTTCTTTGGACAATTTCCACTTCATCTCTTAAAGAAATGAAGTTGAATTTGTCATTCGTGATGTGTTAGCAGATCATGTGATAGAATGATGGGTCATTCCATCTCTTTCAAACAAAAGGTTAGCAAAAGTTATAAGTCCATCTTATGGTAAATAGTATATGGTTCCAAAAATGAACTTATACTTCATATATCATACCGCTTAATAAAATAAAACTAGTTTCTACTAAACAGGGACTTCATGTAGGCCAGTGGTAGGCGATAAAGGCCAGTCACACTTTGGTTGTGGGTTCGATTCCCACAGCCTTGTCCGACGCAATGGGCTGTCGCCCGTCCTGCAGGTTGTCCTTTTTCTAAAACTACATTATTATAACATCCCATCAACAATATCAAAAAAAAGTTTTATCCTTAAACAATAATAACTTATGTCCAACATAATCCATTCCAATCTTTAGGCTTATCTAAAATACTTCGGTCCAATCTCATAGTATAAAGAAAATGATTACTTGAAATGTCTTCAACCAAGCATGTGAATACCATCATTTATCCCCCATATATCTTGTTGGTCACATTCCAATAATGTGAATACCTTAATCATGTATTATCTTGAAAAATGAATACTAATTAAACCTTAGTGAAAACATTAATGCTGTCAAAAGTTAATTCTTTCCACATACCAAAATCCAAAAATTCTATATACTCAAACCATGATATCACTTAGTCCTTATATCAATCATGAGCTCATGAATACAATCAAACATCTCATTATCTTCTTATCCCTTCATTATGCGCATATCATCTACTTTCCAAAAATACTGGTACCATTGATCACATACTTTCAAAAACTTAAGTAAAGACAACAGTGTAAAAATCCTTAGATGTCTCTTTATTCCATGGTACCATGAGATTACTTATACAACATTACACTTGATAAACATGTAATCATTCCACTACCTTCTTAAACCATTAACTGAGCTTCAACAATTCTTTCAACTCACATATCATTTGTAGTCTCTTCATCATCATCAACATAAATACTACTCATACGGCCGTACTGATTCTCTTCATGAGACTTTCCCTTAGGGAATTGGTTTGCATAATGCCCGTACATTCCACATTTAAAACATTTAACCATTGTTGATGTCGTAGCAATACCATTATCCTCATCCCTGGTGTTAACTGAACCTTTTCCTTTTCACTTACTGGCTTTGTGTCCTTCTTTTCCACACCCAAAGAATCTTCCAGTTCCTTTGAAACATTCTCCTTGATGCCTCTTCCCGCATGGTTTACACAGGGGAAATTGAACTTTCTTTCCTCTATGATCATCATGAAACTCCATCTTTCTCTTATTAGCCGAGTCAGGAAACTTACCAAATTTTACTTTATTGATCATATTATGAGATTGCTGATTCGGTATAATAATGATGTTTGGACCTCCAAATCCCATTTCATTTGGTTTCTCATGAAGAATATCATTCCATTGTCCATCATATCCTCCATTATCGTGAATCATCTTGTTTCCATCCATTTTCTAAAACCCAAAAAGAATAGTGTGAGAGGAAAAAAATCATAATAAAGGGGGAGTAACTTCAATATCTAACATCTTTGGTTTAATCTAATATCGTTACCATAGTTCTAGGACTATATCCTATACGTATACTTATCCTTAGGGACATCCCTAGACATACCTTAGAAATATCTCTAGGGATCTCACTAACGTTTTCACATCCTAGTTTCCAAAGGTTGACTAAACTTTTCCTTTGATACAAACTGTAGAGACCCGAAGCTTGACGTACATTGACATTACATTACATTTTCGGAATACTTAGTACATAACAAAAACACACACACACAAGGATTGTAATAGTTTAGTGTCTTTGGAAACTCGGAATATAATCTTCTAATACTGGTGAAAGATCTTCAACATCTCCCATAAAGATCTTCTTTTTTTTATACCTAAAACCTTTCCTTATATCCTGGGGAAAATAAAACATGAAAGGGTGAGCTCAAATGCTCATTAAGGGTAAACAAAAGAAATATCAATCACATCATATACATAAGCACATAACTTTTGGAAATCTTAACCTGTAAAAGAGATCATAATTTCATAACCTGGAATAACTCATGGCAGTGAAATGTAATCAGAATAATCATAACATAAAACATTAAACTTTGTGTCATACAAACATAATCATAGAGAATCATTTCTTATTAGTCAAGACTCATTGCCAAGACTATCTTAGTGGACAAAGTCCCTTTCTGAACCGAGTCACCCTCGTTTCAGTCCTGTTTCACTGAACCGGTATAACCTACCATTCCAGCCATGTCTATCTCAGGAGATATAAAATCTTTACCCAATGCATTGGAGGGAGATATAGGTCCCACCCATCTCATAATGATACCATTCTTATGTGTGCCACAAAATCATAAATCATACATCATTGCATAACCCATGTAGTAAAAATGGGATTCTTAAACAACATGACATCATAAAACAATTCATATAAGATAAATGAATTCATAAAAATATTTCCATCACAACATAATCAAATCCATGTAATAATAGGGATAGAAACATAACCCTATTTTATCTTAGATGGAAAATAATTTTGATAAAACACTTGAACTCCATTCTTGAGGAAAATATCCTTTCAACTTCAAAAACACATTTCCTTTCTTAACATGTCATAAAATTCTAACTAAAAGAAGTTGATTAAAAATAAACTTGAAAACTTGTAAAGGAAGATTCTTGGAAATAATTTTTTAAAAATCCATTCATGCCGTATAAGTTAAAAAAAATATTCTTCTCGTACTTTTGTCGGAAAAGTCAAAAAGTACCTCGTACGAAAAACGACAAAAGAATCCTTTCATATATTTTACTAAAAACTCACCAAAGGGTAAAATTGGATATAAACTATTTTAGAAGGATATAAATTTTACATGTTGAGGAAACATGGATGTGGATGATAAAATACACCCCATTAAATACCAAAGTATAAACAATCTCGGATAAAAATGAGATTGTTATATTTCCCTTACCTTAGGTCCGATTTGCTTCATAAGTGTTCGAACCTCCTGTATAATGATTTAAATAATGTCATTGACTTATTCTAGAATCATACTCATTGTTATGATATCATATATGGTTCACTTATGACTTTATATTACCCGTTCTTTTGTAAATTCTATGTTAAAGAGCATTTTGGGTAAAATTGTTTCATTTGTCGTCCATGTTTTGACTTGTAATTATTTATATGATTGCTTAGATCATAATTACTTAATTCCAGAATATAAAACATGATTTATATATAATATATATTCAGAATATACATATATATAATAAATTAGTAAATGGAAAGAAATACACCGTTCATGGAGACGGTAGGCCGTACGTACGCATGAACGCTGTTTTCGTTTCCTTATTGAGTTGAATGGAATTAAGTAGATGAAATAAATATATACACACATAAATCCAGTAGCTTTATAATGTCATATATTTCATTATTATTTCTTATATATACTTTATAATCATTCTTAAATGGTTAACATGGAGAATGAATCTCATCGCGTCGTGGAGACGGTAGTCCGTACGTACGCACGAGCGATGATATCATTTCCATAATTATTGAATTGAATTGGAGTGGATGATACAATATATCAGAATCATTATGATGTTATAATAACTATGTATAGTTATTCTTTACACCATAATACCCATCCATGTAAGTTTTTGGTGGAAAAACAGATTACACCACGGCGTGGAGACGGTATTCCGTACGTACGCACGCGCGGTGATTTCGTTTTCCATTGAATGGATAGATGGTGAAATAGGGTTGTTTCATACTTATAATAACATATCAGTATATTAGTGATACTGATGTTATTACTTTATAATGAAACAACCTAAGAAGAATAAGTGGAATAAGAAATAAAGTTGAAACAATCGGTAACGGAAATTACCTCTTCTTTGAAGCGCCTCTTTGAGACCTCTCTTAGGGCACTAAAATTGGTCTTTGAGAAAGACCAGAACCTCTAAGATGTTTCTAGGGAAGTGGAGAAGAGAATTTTTCAGGGGTTGTCCGAGCTTGAAGGCTCAAAGTTTTGTGAGGAAGAGAGGGAGGAGGTGCCCTTTTATAAGGGAGGAGAGGGGCACCTTTGGAATAACTAAAAATATTATTTTATTATAAAGTCAAGTTCGGTTTTAAATAGCTCCAAATTGATTTATTTCTAGTCTAAGGTGGGGATAGGTCGAAATACTCTCATACAATATAATTTAGATAAGTTTAGGTTCCTATTTTAACCTTATCATTTAGATTTAACATTAAGCTAAATAATTTTACTTTTACCGTGTCTTCTTGTGTTCTTATACTATAAGGTTAATAAACTTACTATATCAAGCCAAACGAACCCCAAGGTTTTTATTATTAATATATATAACCTTATCTAAGTCATTTGGCCGAACCTTAGATTTTTAGGAATAAAATAACAATTAATAATATAATTTTTTTTAAAAAAACTATTTTATGTCAATTTTGACACTATTTAGTAATTGATTTTTTTGAAAATCCTAACAGAATGATAAGTTCGAAAAAAGTTAATTAAATCAATACTAACATGTCATAGTAACCTATAAAATTAATGGAATTCATAAAAAGTCTCAAATTATATTTATTTGAGTATTTATAACATCAATTATGTCAATATTTCATTAATAAGATAATTACTTCACCATCGTTGTGTCATAAATAAATTAAATTATTTAATGTCTAAAAATTACAAATAAAATACAATTATGTAGGAAATATTTTTATCTTTCTAATTAATATTTATAGTCTAATTTATCTTATGTATAACCCCATATTAAAAATGTTTTTGTAAATAAACTTTGATTTTAACTCTTTTAACCCTTCTTTAAATAAATTAATAATAAATGTCCTAATCTAATCCAAGTGGGCCTAAATGGTCATATTTTATTCCTAAGTTTTTCCTTGTTCTAATTACACTTGTCCAATAGAATTAGGACATGTGTTAGGGTAATAATAATATCATTTCTACCCTTAATTACCCTATTTACTTTTAACCGTGGTAAAAAAAGTAAAAAGTTACTATTCACCAAAAAATTATTTTCATCTCATTGAACCACATTTTACTTACTGACATCAACTGTGTCTCTCAGATTTTTTAAATTCCACTCACAGAAGCGGTAAAATTAAGTTTTATGAAAAATTCAGTTTTTTTAACTACTACTTAGTGGTTTCACTATTCATCAAAAATTGAAAGTTTTCAGAAAAATACCAAAAATTAGGCCTAAGCTATATTTGATATTATGAACTCAAAAATGATGTCTATTTTACCAAATTCAAAACATATTAGTTGCATTAACTAATTTAAAAATTAATTCCCGTCGTCAAAACAAATAGCGTGTTTTTAAGAGATAATAACTATCAAAAGATTGAAAATTGTTTATAACTGGTTTAAATGTAGAATTACATCCAATGACCAACATTGTATTAAATTGTAAAAATATATTCTAAATATACTTTAAAACCACTCAAATTAATAATTTATCACAATTAATTATTTCGATTAAAAAATTTGTTTTTAATTAAAATTTAGTAATTTTCACTATTCATCGGAATATGAAAGTTATCCGAAAAGTACCAAAATTTCACCTTAGGCTAAATTCGATACTCCGAATCCAAAAATGAAGTCCATTTTGAGAGATAAAATTTCTAAAATTTTAAAAGGTGGTTATTACTATTCATAATGACTAGTTTTAATAATATATCGTTGTTTAGTGAAACTCGGTATTGCGTACTACACACGCTATCGACGAAGGTCGCGATTGCGTGTAATACAAGCCAGGTCAGAGATGTGTGTTGTGAAATCTCCTTTTGGTGTAGCGTATAACACAAGACAAAATTAAAAAGAATATTTTTCATAAAATCTTGGGGTGTTACATCAGTTCTCCTCTCTTTCCAGATAGAATGCGCATTCAAGAATTTGATCAAGTGGTTATCATGATTATGGGCCGAGTCCTCAACTAGAAGAGTCAAATATTATCCTTCAGTGGGAGAATAACATTGGTGAACAATGTTCTGGCCATAATCCCGGTGCTTGCTACGAAAGATACATTGGTGCCTAAGGGTGTGATCATAGCCATCGACATGGTCCTGAATAGTTTTATATGGGATGCACTGGTGGAGGGGAAAAACACTGGTTTTCATGGGACAGGATGGCTCGGCTGATCCAAGTGGGGGGATCAATATAAGGAGTTTGGGTGACACTCTTAGGGGCATGCACGCAAAACTTGCATGAGATATTTTGGAGTGGTGTCATATCTAGGGGAGGATGATGAGGGATAGATTAGACAACAACTTGGAGACAGTTAGCATGCAGGGATCTGTTCTCTGGAAATCAGTTAGTCCTATTATCCCAAGCCTTCAACATCACTCTCGATGGATTATGGGGAAGAGGAAAATTTCATTTTGGAAACAGAACTGGGGTGGAACCGTCCTATACTTACTAGAGTGCCCGGTTCCTTCGATTACCTTCAAGGACGTGAGTATGAATCTAGACTTCATCAAGGTAGTGCTGGATAAGGGCTAGAAATAAATCTTCGACTCCATTATCCTCAATTCGGAACCCGATCAGTGTGTCTTCACCCCCTTACTGTTCGGGAAGTTTAACACAAAGGAATTTCGAGAGATCTCAATTCCCCAGGTGTACCAGGAAAACAGGAATGATCTGTTGTGGTTTAAAAAAATCCCATCCAAATATAATTTTCTTCTCTGGAGTATTAGGAACTCTGCAATCCCATCTGATGAAGGTATAAAAAAATGGGCATAATCTCACCTCCTGCTCCTAGTGATGCAATTTCAATCAGGAAGAAATCACCAACCATATTTTCTATGAAGGTGCATGGGCACAAGAGGTTTGGTCCTTGTTTGGAGGCCTTCTCACGTCTTCATTCCCAGACATGTGGTGCACAAAGTTTCTGGATAGATGGTTCCAAGGTACTTTAGATAGAGGTCCTACGAGGGCGGCGAGGACCATAATCCTCAGTGATGAGTGTTGGTTTCTTTGGTGGGCTCGCAATAAGGTGAGATTTGAGGTGTAACTCTCCACAAGTCATTCCATTATTATGAGAACTAGGATTCTACAGATCTATTTGGTCACCCTTGCCGACAACTGGTGAGATGCTCCATCCATGTAGTTTCTTCATGGCCGCCCACCCTCATAATCGAACATCCCCCTATCACATGGAGCATGGGGTTGGTGGATTAATTGGTCTCCTCCCATAGAATGTATGAAGTTAAATACAGATGGTTCATACATCATGGGGGACATGCAGGGAGGTGGAGTGGTTCAAAATCTAGAAGGGAGTGTGTTCCTGGCCTTCACAGCTCATTATGGCGATGAAAATTCTCTTCCAGTGGAGGCCCATGCCGTGCTATCTGGGATCATGTTATACAATAATAAAATCATCGCTTTCTCCAAAGTGGAAACAGACTCAAGGAATATTTATGACTCTCTGACGGGTAGAGTTCCTACTCCTTGGATGGTGGCATACACAATCCGGAAGTGCAAACATTTCTTTGATAGTATGATTCAGATCACTCACATGTGGAGAGAGGGTGACAAGGTTGCGGATAACCTAGCAACCATGGGTGTCCCGGGTTCAAAAGAGATTTGTCTCCCCAATGCAGCCACTCTCAAGGCAGAAGGGATTAATCTAATTCGAGGCGACATCCTCGGGATCCATTACTTCAGGCCCCCCTTATCCAGGGATGCTCTTCCTCTTCTTCCCCCTTCTTGTTTTTCTCCTTTGGTTTGCTTTTTATACCTCCTATTTGAATAAAAATTTAAAGATCCATGCTATGTAATAGCAACATTGGGGAATTAGGAAGGTTTATAATTAATGACCCCCATTAATTACCAATGTCGTTACTAACCCTCCCCCTATTATATATATATAGATCTTGGGGAGAGGTGTCAGCATAGCTTCACCAAACAATGAAATGCCGATAAAGTTTCATGACGCCAAACCCTTGGAGTGCGAAGCCGGTTTCAGTGAGCGGTGACGAGCGACACCAAAACCCCGAATATAAGATCGACGATTGAGCGACGTTTTTAGAGGATAGTTGCGTGGGATGATGAACACCGACCTACTTCCACAACTGAATGCATTTCTCCAACATTCTTGAGGTATGGTTTACTTTTGTTTTTAATTTCAAGAGTTGTAGAATCGTTTTTCCTCCCTCATGTTGATTACAAGCTGACGCGGAGGGGGAATACCTAACGAATCCAACCCGAACCCTTGGCTACCTTGCTACCCTTACACCCTCCATGGAAGACCGTCAGCACGAAGAAACTGACTGGCTATAAAGGTTGAAACATTCCGTCGCACGCTGCAAGAGGATGCCACATCACAAAGTCACGGCGGTCATCAGAGCGGCTGACACCGGCCAACCGCGTAGGAGGTGGGGCGCGCCGGCACGCGCCGTCGGTGAGAAAGGGCCCACGACCGAAGATGCAGTTGATGAAGGTGGCGACCAACAAACCGGCCGGTAGTGAGGAAGGAGGCGGCACACCCACGCCACTAGAGGAACTGGCTACGGCTTGTCAGCCGTGGTGGTTGGAAGAGGTGGTCAGCACGTGACCGACTACGAAAGTAGAGGGCGGTGCAACCCGCGTGCTACCAGAGGTGAAACATCTCTGACGCCGTGTTGGATGGAACCAAAATGTGTCTCACATGTGATCTAACATCCCTAAAAGGCATTGCCTCTTTGTTTTCCAAACTGGGGGAACCCGCCCCCCCTTTTTTAGCTCGGACAGACCGCGGGCCGCGCCTCAAGCGGCCAGGCTACCTGCCCAGTGGACCACACTCCCAATGGGCCACATGCCCAGGGGGTCATTTCTTAGTGGGATGCACCCCTTTCAGGCTGGGATTCCACTTTGTGGGCTAGGCCGACCCCCTTGCGGGTAGGGCTACCCCATTGTGGGTCGGGCCGCCCCTTGCGGGTCGAGAAGACCCATTGCAGGACAGGCCACCCCCTTGCAGGCCGGGATACCCCTTTGCAGACCAGGACGCCCCTTGTGGGATAGGACAGACCTTGGACCAGCGGGCTAAGCCCGCCGTGGCCCAGCCCGGATGGGGTCGGGTCTGTCTGACCGAGTCAGACCTGACCTAGGCCCCACCGGACCTAGAAACACTTAAAGAGCCATATGTTGAGAATCATAGATCCATTTGACAAACCATCTGTGTAAATGGGATCCTCAGATTGAGGCAGTCATTTTGGAACCCTCCAACTGAGTTTTGGAAAAAGTTGGAGTACAGTCAGGGAGGATCGAACCCGAATCCAACTGTCCCCTTGGTACTAAAACACTTATAATTGACTGGACATGCATTTGATTGATGCACCATCTGTTGCATTGGAACCCTTACGACATAGAGGGACTTTGGGTTACACCTTTGGGGAGCTTATTGGTGGTCAAGGTATGAACGATATATCGAGAGTCAGATTTGACGGAGCTCGAGCGCACGGGGTGCGAGGAATCCTATGAGTGGAAGTAAAGTGAAGTAAAAACATTGATCCTGGGTGAGTTAGCATCTATCTATCCTCTATGGGTCAAAATTTATAAGATACTTTGTGGGTTATCACTCAATGATTCTGTGTGGGTCAGCTCATACCAATCTAGTTTGGGTTAGTTCCTGTGTGGGTCAGCGGGTGTTAGTACCTACCGATCATGTGTGGGTCAAATCATCTCTGGGTCAGCAGGGGTTAGTACCTATCGATGTAGTGTGGGTTAGATCCTGTGTGGGTCAGTGGGGGATAGTGCCTATCGATCTATTGTGGGTCAGAAGTAGTTCCTATTAACATAATAAGATGATCTAGCTTACGAATAATGATTTGTACTTCTATACTTAAGTTATACCTGATTATCAGTTGAGCCACTTCAACCTTTGTGGTGTTACCTATGTGGTACTTATTTATTCATGGTGTTACATGTGTGGTACTTCAATCTTCATGGTGTTAGCTATGTGGTACTTCTATCTTAATGGTGTTACCTCTGTGGTACTTCTATCTTCATGGAGTTAACTATGTCGTACTTCTATCTTCATTGTGTTTCCTATGTGGTAATTCTACCTTCATGGTGGTACCTGAGTGGTACTTCTATCTTCATGGTGCTACCTGTGTGGTACTTCTATCTCCGAGGTTCTACCTGTGTGGCACTTCTATCTTAATGGTGTTAGATCTGTGGTACTTCTGTCTTTGTGGTGTTACCGATGTGGTACTTATATCTTTGTGGTGTTACCTGTGTGGTAATTCTACCTTCGTGTCGTTACCTGTGTGGTACTTCTATCTTCGTGGTGTTACCTCTGTGGTACTTCTATCTTCGTGGTGTTACCTGTGTGGTACTTCTATATTCGTGGTGGTACCTGTGTGGTACTTCTACCTTCGTGGTATTGTCTCCATGGGGTTACCTATGTGGTAATTCTACCTTCCTGGTGTTACCTTTGTGGTTTTCTTCTCTCATGTATGAGATGAGTATGTCTTGATAACTTAGGTTTATGTATGAGAATGTACCTAAGTAGAGTTTATGTCTATTGTTTCATGATTTGAGATTGAGGTATTTCTTTTTGATATTTCCTTTATGGAAGTCTAAGAGACCTACAAGGGTCTCAGGGTACCTACTATGTATTGTTATACTCACCCCTACATGGGTTTCACTTGCACCTTGTTGTGTCCTGTGCTGTCGACGAACAACACTGATCGAGGCTGAGGGAGCTAGGACTGGACAATACTCGGAGGTGGACCATTTGGCATGATGTGACGCAGGGACTACTGATCGTGAGGTGTACCTACCCTTTAGGTTGGATACTCAGTGGATGATCCATGATCTGTTTTGTACTTTTCATTTGTATTTGTACATTTATGTTGTACTTGTACTTTCAGTTGGGATTGTATTCCGACCCCTTTACTTTTAGTACACTTTTACTACAAAAGTTTACTTAGTGGTTTCTTCTTGTTGTGTTCTTGGACTGTGAGTCTGAACAAGTTAAAAAGGAAATGCCTTCCCAGTTTAGGGATATTCCATTCCGGTGAAAGTCGCTAGCCCCTATCCTATGTAAGGTGGGTTTTGGTTAGTCAGGGAATGATCCCCGAGGGACGGGTCATGACAAATTGGTATCCGAGGAGTCGGTTCTACCAAAGAATAAGGACTCTAATCTTTTCTATGCAGCAATAGTGTTTAGTGTTATGAGTGTGGTTTTCAGTTTAGGGAATCTAGTGTTAGTGCGGAAGCCGACGTATCCATACAACATGACCTTGAATTCTTATTTCTGACTCATCGCACAAAAACACTGATTGCATGTGTTTTTGAAAAGTTTTTCTTATGATTTCTTTGAGTCATCTCACCCGGTATAAATTAATGACTGTGGAACACCTGTTCTTTATCAGGATACTTCCATATAGATAGATAGAAAGTATTATCGAGAGAGTACACAATGATGTCCAACCAAGTGATGAGGCCATGGTGCTGGGCCCTATTACGACATTTGCACTTTCGGGTAGTGTACCAGCTATAACACTGCACGTTGGTCAATAGTTACAATTGGTGGTACCGATAGGTAAAACGTTTAGGCATAGTGTCTTACACGTGTTTCAGCATCATATACCCCTTAGGTTCTGAGGTGAGCCTGACTCACAGGTGGTTAAGGACTGGGTTGAGGAGGTGGCCATTTTTCCATCTTTCCCAGGAACCATTCGATCAAATGGAAGTCTTGGTAGAGAGCCTTCTACATGGCTCAGCAGGACGATGACATGGTTTAGATTACCCAGATCTTGCAAAGGGGAGACTTTTTCTATGGACAATATTGAGTACCTTTCTCAGAGAAGGGGGTCTTTTGACATAAATAGCTAAGGGATGAGTGTTACCTAGAGCTTCTATAGCTTCAGTAGGACGACATATCTGTAGCTGAGTATTCATCAAGGCATACCGACCATCCCAGGTACTCGATGAATATAGTATGGTCAGTGATTCAGGGCTCAGACCTCCGAGCAAGGTTTGTTTAGGGACATCCGAGCCAGAACTATTCCTCTATGCATTCCTACTTATGTTAGGGTGCTATAGAGAACCTTTGTGGTTGGAAGTTCTTTGGCTAAGCAGATGCATCCAGTGAATGTTTATAGTGGGAAAACATGAAACTGAAGACAGTTTCAAAGGATTGGGTGTGTAAAATGTTTCATGAAGAGAAAGTGTTATGGATAGATGAGTCTACAGGGAAACAGAAATGGAAGTGGAGCTAGGAGAGAAACATAAGGTGGTGTACATTTCAACATGTTACAACCACCACCTCAATGTGGTCCCAACCAGGCAGAGGGTGTTGGAGGACAGGGGAAGGGAGTAGCTTCATGCAGTCAAGGAGTGTGACCCAAGGGATCTAGGAATGATTAGAGGTATGGTCTGAGTCTACTACTAGCTATCGTGTTAATAGAAATAGGTATGAATCATTACTTCTTACCTTGAATATTGTTCAAGACCTCGAGTTTCCGGTTAAATCGAAGACTTGACCCTTACGTCTTGAGATACCTTTGGGAGGAGACTCAATAATCACACTTATGCTGATGGTGTGATCTGACCCTTAAGGTGAGAGTTTCGGTTGGAAACTCTTGGTGACATCTTCGAGGCCTTACAATGTTAGTTTGGTTATGGACTGGTCATCCACAGTTCATAATCAGATTGAATGTATTAGGAAAAAATGTTGTGGTTTATCTAAAACTTTGGAATGGGGTTTTACTTGGTCGGTGAAAAAGAAAACCCATGCAGCATAGGATAAACTCATGAAAAGGAGGGTACAACCGATCACTCTTGAGTTGGCCAGCCTTACCCTCGTGGAAGCAGGAGTTTTGGGTTTTCTGTTCCCAACAGGAGTGGAAGAGTGTGGTGAAATATTTTAAAAAGATGTTTCCAGGATTACCTCCCTGAAGGGAGAGGGACATCTTCTTTGGCTGGGTACTACTGGAGTTTTGAACCAGACTTTGCCAGGGTAGCGGCACCCTTGATATCTTTGAAGAATAAGTTGGAGCCTTTCCTATGGACAGAGAAGTGTGAGAAGAACTTTTAGGAGTTGAAACAATAACTATGTCTAGAGTTCATCTAGGAAAATGACCTTGAGATATTCTATACTCATGGGAAGGGGAACATGGTAGCAGACGCAATCACCAGGATGTTCGGTATACAACGGCTGAGTATGGCATCAGATCATCAAGTCACGCTGTGGATATCCTTCATGGATAATGACGGAGGATATTACCTCTAGTCTATGATTGTCACTCCACCAATTCATCAATGAATTTGGGAGGCACAGCTTCAGATGCTGAATGTGAAGCCCGAAGCACTCAGATATCCCCAGGAAGATCTCCTAAGGGATTTTCTAAAGGTGGGGAGCACGTTATTCTATTCAGAGAACAAACCATGGTACTAGTGAAGCTACGAGAGTAGGTGTTGAGGGAGATCTATAAATCTCCATTAAAGCTACATCCTGGAGTGATGAAGATGTACCAGGACCTCCGACGTTAGTACAGGTGGCCAAGGATGAAGAAGTCAGTGGAAGTGTTTGTATCATGATGGTTCACTTGTTAGAAAGTAAAGACTTCACTGGGTAGGCATAAACCTTATGCCGACAGGAGATGAAGATACTTGTAGTTTGAAGAGGGAGGCCATTTCTTCCTAGGGACGTCACCCCGATGACGATTGAGGAGATTCAACAGGAAAATAAATCTATCTCAATGCTTCATCGAACCATTCTATATTATCAAGAGAGTCGGTGAGGTGGCATACTGTCTATCCCTTTCCCCATAGATGCACTAGGTGCATAATGTTTTCCATGTGTCGCATTTGAGGAGATTCGTGCATGATCCATCACATGTCATCGACCATAGTGAGCTAGACTTTGATGATGGGGAGAAGTTTACGGAGGTTCTAGTAGAAATTGTGGATCAACGGGAGTGAATCCTTCATGGGCGATTGATACCTTTGGTGCGCATTTGCTGGCAGCACGTGAACCTTCAGGAGAGCACATGGGAGCAGGAGGCTCATATTTGTGCTCAGTACCCTCTATTTGTTTTCTTAGTCTCTATTGTTGATTTTGGGGATGAATAACACTATGTTGGGAAGAATGTAAAGACCCTAATTTCGTATGTAATTTTTTTAATTTTAGGGAATTATTTTGAGATCGTGAAATCTGACGGTGCACGATTCCGAGGCTGGGAGTGCCTGGAATGATCCGTCTAAGTTTTGTTAAGATTTAATTCGCGTGCGTAAGCAGTTTTCCAAAAAAAAATAGAATAACTCTTTATTGGTTTTCCAGATCAGAAATATGAGGGCAATGTTTGGTTCAGGATGATGGTTTTACCCTAGGTGCAACATAATTTTAGATGGTGAGAGCCTCCTATGAGAAAACTAAAAAATGGCATAACCATAAACTAAATAAATAAATAAAACTATTTTATTTTTCAAAAGATTATAAGTCTTGAATGGTAACTCAGATTGAAATCTGAGACCACCTCTGAAGTCTTGAAGGTATGATTTCCTTAGGTTGATACTAACATTGGCCGATGCGGGCCACCGGTGAAATTTAGTTTTTGTTCATAAATAAAATAATTAATTGAAAATTATTTTATTGTAAAATCCATAACTTCTAAATGGTAACTCAGATTAAAAATCTGAGAGTACCATTGGGTTTTTTGGGGTTTGTTTCCCTTAGGTAGAGCTTAACCTTAAACAGAACGGGTCAGGGGTGAATGTTAATAATTTATAGAACTTTTTTAAGGTATGTTTGATAAACACACGAGTGGAATTTTATAACTTTTGAACCAGTGATAGGATTAAAAATATAAGGGCATCATTGAATATGCAGAGCCTAACATCAACCAACGCGGTTCAGGGGTGAATGTTAATAATTTATAGAACTTTTTTACGGTACGTTCGATAAATTCATGTGTAGCATTTTCTAACTTCTGAACCGGTGCTCAGAATAAAAATATGAGGGCACCGTTGAATCTGCAGTGCCAGGATCCGATTAAAGGAGGCTTCAATTTGACCACATTTGGTCTGGAAAAAAATATAGATTTTGGTACTTTTTGAAAGAAAGAAATAAAATAACTTTGTTATTTTGTTTTATTCTTTTCCTCCAATAGACAAGCAACAACGTGAGACAAGTGATGTGTCAAGCTAATAAATGGCTTGAACTTTCAATCCTAAGTAACAATAACACTGGGGAATTAGAAAGGATCCTAATCAATGATCCCCCATTAATTACCAATGACACTAATTAACCTCCACCTCTCTTATATATATAGAGCTTGGGGAGAGGTGTCAGTAAAACTTCACCAAGCAATGATGTGCCGATAAAGTTCTGTGAGGCCAAACCCTTGGAGGACGGAGCTGGATCAGGAAAGCGGTGATGAGAAACACCAAAACCTTGAACCGAAGATCAATGATCGAGTGACATCATTGGAATCTAGTTGTGGGGGATGACAAACACCGACCCAATTCCTCAACCATGGGAATTTCTCAACCATTCTTGAGGTTGGGTTTACTTTTGGTTTTAATTTCATGAGTTTTAGAATCCTTTTTTCTCCCTCATGTTGATTACAAGCTAATGTGGAGGGAGAAGGACTAAAAAAACCATCCCAAACCCTTTTCTACCTTGCAACCCTTGCTCCCTCCGTGGAACACAATCGGAGTGGTGGCACATACCGGCTACGATGTATGTGGCACGCCGTCACACGCCACAAGAGGATGCTGTGACACAAAGAAGTGGAGGTCATTGGAGCAACAAGCACTGGCTGGATGCAGAGGAAGTGCAGTGCTCAATTCCCTCCGCTGGTGAGAAAGGGGCCGCGGCAGATGAAGGCAGTGGCTAGAACACTGGATGACCGTGAGGAAGGAGTCAATGCACCCGCGTCGCCGGAGGAACCGACTGCGGCCCGTTAGCCATGGCAGTCGGAAGAGGCGTTTGGCATGCCAACCGGTAATGGAAGTGTAGGGCATCTTGACCCGCGCACCGCCAAAGGAGTCGTGGATTCAACGCCACAGTGGAGGGGCCCACAATGGGTCCTGCGGGTGATCTGGCATCATGAAAAGGCACCGCTGGTTCAGTTTCCAAATTGGGGGGGGGAAACCGCCCCCTTTTCCAGCTTGGGTAGACCACTAACCACACCTCCTATGGTCCATGCCTCACCTGGTCGGGCCACCTTCCTAGCAGGTTGTGCACCCAACGAGTCATGTGCCCAGTGGGCCACCTGCCCAACGGGTCACTCCCCCCTACGGGCCGGGCCTCCCCCCTTGTGGGGTGAGCGTCCCCTTTGCGTGTCGGGCTTCCCCCTTGGGGTCCGGGCTGCCACATTGTGGGTCGGGCCACCCCTTTACGGTTCGGTCCAGACCTCAGCCCAGCGGGCCAAGCCCACAGTAGCCCATCCCTGAACGGGTCGGGTCGGGTCGGTCCGACCGAACCCAGGCCCAACTAGACCCAGAAACACTTACAGGGCCATATCTTGAGAACTGAACGTCCTTTTAATGAACCGTCTTCGGTGATTGTATCCTTGTATTGATATGTTTTTTCTAGAATATTCCAAATGGGTTTTGAAAATAGTTGAATTACAACCAGGTTGGATCGAACCCAAATCCAATAGGGCCCTCCGAACCAAAACACTTATAACTCACAAAACGACGTCTGATTGATGCACCGTCTATCGCGTTGGAACCCTTAAGACTTGGAGGTACTTTTGTTAACTCATTTTTGGAGCTTAGTGGTGGTAAAGGTATGAACGATATCTCAATAGGTAGATTCTATGGAGCTCGAGCGCACCAGGTACAAGGAATCCTATGGCTGGCTGTAACGTGAAGAAAGAACATCAATCCTATGTGGGTCAACATCTATCGATCTTGTGTGGGTCAGAATCTGTCAAATCTTGTGTGGGTTAGAACTCATAGATCTTGTGTGGGTCAGTACATACTGATATTTTGTGGGAAAGATCCTGTGTGGGTCAGTAGGGGTTAGTATTTACCGATCTTGTGTGGGTTAGATCCTGTATGAGTCAACAAGGGTTAGTTTCTATTGATCCTGTGTGGGTCATATCCCATGTGGGTCAGCATAGATTAGTACCTATCTATCATGTGTGGGTTAGAATCAGTGCCTATTAACAGAATTAGATGATCTCTCTCACAACTAATCATCTGTACTTTTGTACTTACGTTATACCTGATTGTGAGCTGAGTCACTTCTACCTTTAGGGTGTCACCTGTGATGTACTTCTATCTTCCTGGTGTTACCTATGTGTTATTTTTATCTTTGTGGTGTGACCACTGTGGTAATTCTATCTTCGGGGTGTTTCCTCTATGGTAATTCTATCTTCATGGTGTAACCTGTGTGGTACTTCTACCTTTGTGGTGTTACCTTTGTGGTACTTCTATATTCGTGGTGTTACTTGTGTGGTAATTCTATCTTCGTGGTGTTACCTATGTGGTGCTTATTTCTTCTTGGTGTTACCTACGTGGCACTTCTATCTTCGTGGTGTTACCTGTGTGGTACTTCTATCTTTGTGGTGTTACTTGTGCTGTACTTATACCTTCGCGGTGTTACCTGTTTGCTACTTCTTTCTTCATGGTGTTACCAATGTGTTACTTCTAAATTTGTGGTGTTACCTATGAGGTACTTCTATCTTCATGTTGTTACCTGTTTGTTACTTCTATCTTCATAGTGTTACCTGTGTGGTTCTTCCACCTTCATGGTTTTGTCTCATTGGTGTTACCTATGTGGTTCTTCTGCCTTCATGGTGTTACCTTTGGGGTATTCTTCCATCATATAAGAGATGAGTATGTCTTGATAACTTAGGTATATGTATGGGAATATACCTAAGTAGAGTGGATGTATATTGCTTCATGCTTTGAGATTGAGGACTTTCTTTGTTGTATTTTCTTTTTGGAACTCTAGGAGACCTACAAGGGTCTCGAGGTCCCTAATGAGTATTGTTATACTCACCCTTACATGGGATTCGCCCACACCTCTTTGCGTCTTGTGCAGACGAAATACATTATTGATCAAGGTTGAGGCAGCCAGGACTGGATAGTACTCAGAGGTGGACGATTTGGTGTGACATGACCCAGTGACTACTGATCGTGAGCTGTACCTACCCTTCAGGTAGGATCCTCAGTGGATGATCCAGGAGAAGTTTTTTACTTTTCATTTGTATTTTTACTTTTTTGTTGTACTTGTACATTCAGTTGGGCCTGTATTCCAGTCCCGTTACATTCAAAACACTTTTACTACAACCGTTTACTTAGTGGTTGCTTCTTGTTGTGTTCTTAGACTCTGTTTCTAAACAGGTTAAAAGTCAATGCATTCTCGTTTTAGGGATAAACCTTTCCGATGCTAGTCTCCAGCCCCTGACCTATGGAAAGCGGGATTGGTGTAGTCACGACATAAGACCTGAGGGATGGGTCATGACTATATGGACCAGGCCTTAAACATTACATAATATTGAATTAAATGAATAATTCACATTGAGGATCTTTTCAGGTTTAGAGTTTTAGAGAATTAGGCCATAACTATTACATTTCAACATGAATATTACAAGTAGACACTACTACTCAGTATCCATTTTTTCATAAAATAAAAACTCTTAAAAAGAAACATGTCTAGTTCCATGTTTTAGATAGCATGACTTTTCCTTGATCCCATCCTTGACACTATCATCTTTAAGTCCTGTGGAAAACATTTCAAAAACCTGAGATGAGGATAAAAATCTCAGTAAGGGTTATAAAATAAGGAAGTAAAACATTATCCCATCAATAAATACAAATCCATGAAACCGTACTTCTCAATCATAACATACCTTATGAAATCATGAGATTTATGAATAACACACAAAAATCATAAATCATAAAGGTTAATTATGGAATCTATATCAAACTTAAATTGTATCTATCATAGCTATATAGGGAGTTACACTTGGAATACCCATCATAGTATATTACCAAAATCTCTTAGGAGAAACATCACGTTTACCTCCATCACGTTACCCAATGCATTGGAGAGCTATCTCGGGCTCACCCGCCCTAGGTTTATCACAGAACCACGCATATACATAAACAATGCCCAATAACCATAAAATAATCATAACATATAGAACATGTATAAAGTAAATATAACATTTACACATTCCAATATATCAAATCAAGATATTTAAATAAACAATGTTTTATCAAATCATTTTCAAAACCTTTTAAAAAGTGATTTTTGAATCGAAGTGTCCCATAACACTTTGAAGCATTTAAATGAATTATCATTTGAAAAAAATTAATTTCCATATAAATAAATCCTAAACTCTATTTTGAAAACATGTACATTAATGATAAATATTTATAAGAATAAATCTTTAAAACATTTAAAATGATATTTTAGTTAAAGAGTTTTTTAACAAAAAGAGAGACACTTGAATACAAATAATTGAGGAATAACATTTAATCAGAACTTTATAATATCATGAGAATAAAGGTATTCATGATATATTATTCCAATGGACAGTATATACACCACATAGGAGCAAATTGGTTCATAACAACAATGAAGTCTCAATGGAAATGTAAATTGAGATGAAACCCATTATAAAGATGGTATCCTTAAATTAAGGATAAATAAATCACATAATTATGTGTGAAATATATAAATACACCCAATATAATTGGATATTAGGTGTAAAACAATCAGAGGTCATTCAAACATATTCATAGGTCTACATGTTCAAGAAGTACAAGTTGAACCGAAATAATTGAAATTGGGTTAAGAATTTCCCTTGTAAAAATTCAACAGCCTAACGACGTCACTTTAAAATTCAGAAAATGAGTTGATGAGATAAAAATGGTATCTCATAACTTGGATATAAAGTCTAAATCAATAAGGATATTTATGAACATATCCCAACATAATAATATGTAAAATTAAAATACATAACAAAAGAAGTCTTTTAAAAAAGAGGAGGGTGAAAGGCTCCCTTACCAATTTGGTAACTTACAAAAAAATACGCCACATGAAAGAATGATCATTCAATGACTATGTAAATACTCATAAAGGAAATTATATTACACAAAGAGTATAGTCATGGGCAGTACATACACCACATAAAATGAAATAGTGGCAAATATAGCATGAATCTCATGGGAATAAAAAGTGAGATGAAAAACCCTTACTTCATTGTATTCAAATTGAATCGTATGACCAAAAGTTAATAACCAAAAAATGAATCACATAATACCATTAATATAAATCTAATCATGATAATATATATAAATGGTATTACACATTACACCACATGTAATAAATAAGTGGCGAACAATGGAAATCTAGCAGAATTAAAAGTGATTAGAAAATCCCTTACCTCGTGTCCGACTTGACTTGATCATTCTTTAATCTCCTGAATAATTAACTAAAGATAACTTATACTTTATTAAGGACATTTTTCAAGTTTATTATTCCTTTTATATCACTTATTAAAATGTTATAAACAGTATGTAATCATTTAAGATAATAATGTTCAGTTTGTCGATATTTGGTACTTGAGTCAAAAATGGACTTCTTATAATTACATGTTGTTCATGTGGTCAAAGGTTAATTATATACATAATTATATTCATGATTTAGATATCATATATATCATATATATCCAGTATATACATGTATTTATAATAGTACATAACATTTAGAGGTAAGAAATGAAATGCACCGTTCATGGAGACGGTAAGCCGTACGTACGCATGAATGCTACTTTCATTTCTATTTCTTATTTTAAGGGAATTAAATCATAATGATAAAAAGGTATATTATAATTAAAGTATAATATAATATATAATATCATTAAATATATCCTTTATACATCCCACATAAGGCATTAATGAGTCACATCACTTTGAGGGGGCGGTAGTCCGCGCTTCCTCAAATGAGATTATCGTATTTACCCACTATGGAAACCATAAAGGATTGATATAAATTGGGTAGTACAGAATAATGATGAAATAATAAACATAATATATATCATATATAAAAACATTTCCATCATAATGGCCACCATGAGAGGTGGTAAGATTTAATTGAACAATCATCATTTCGTGAGGCGTTAGTTTTCCATCCATAGAAACATTATGTTCTTCACCCATTAGATGGAGGTGTGTGTAAGTGTAGTTCGAATACTTCTCATAACAACATCCTAGTATATTGAGGATACTGGTGTTGTTACAAAATAATGTAATAAAAAGAGTTTAGGGGTTGGATAAGTAAAATAAAAGAAAACAATTTAAAAGAAACCGTTACCTTTAATTTGGGTAACTCCGTTTGGTTTGAACCAAAGGACTTCTTGAAATGCCTTCTTCCCAAGGTAAGGCTTCCATGGGGAGGAAATGGATGTAAGGAGATTAATTGGGTAGAGTTTGGACGAGACAAATGGCTTTAGAGGTGTGAGGAAGTGGTTAGAATTGGTCTCCTTTTATAAGGGGGAGGAGGGGCTCTTTAGGAAAGTGTGAAACTATTATTTTATTATATAATTATATTCAGTTTCTAATGGTCAAAAAATCATTAAAGATGAAGATACGATGACTCATGGTCAAAATAAAATCATCGAATCATAATTTTACATGTTTTGGATAATATTTTAATCCTTTTAATCTTATTTATTTAAATGATTTATTAATGAGGTAAACACTGCATCATTATTATGTCATAAATAATTTTATTTATTTTTTGTCTAAAAATTATATAAAAAAATAATATCATGTATTAAATAGTTTTATATTTCGAAATAATATTTATATTCAAAAATATGACTTATATAACACCATATAAAAATTAATTACTAAAAGATTTTTGTTAATGTCAATTTTGTCTTCACATTAAATTAATTAATCTAAATTGTCATTATCACTCCCAAGTGGCTCAATGGGGTCCCAAAATCGACCCAAAGATGAAAATGGTCATTAATGACTCAACCAATAAGGTTTTGACATGTGTTAAGGTAATTTCGAATTATTATAATATTATTTTAACCTTAAATTACCCTATTTACCTTTAACCGCGGTAAATAAAATTCAAATGTTACTATTCACCAAATAATTATTTTCATCATAATGAACCATATTTTACTTTTTTATGACAAACATGTATGTTGGATTCTTTAAATTCAATTCACATAAGTGGTAAAATTTCATTTAAAAGAAAAAGTAAGTTTTTTAACTACCACTAAGTGGTTTCCCTATTCATAAAAAATTGACGTTTTTCAGAAAAATACCAAAACTTTAGCCTAAGATATATTTGATATTCAAAATTCAAAAATGATGATTAATTTTCCAAATTCAAAACATAAAAGTGTCATTAATTAATTTTAAAATTAATTCCCATTGTTAAAACAAATAGCGTGTTTTTAAGGAACAATAACTATCAAAAGATTGACACTTGTTTATGTCCAGTTTCAAAGTGAAATTAATTCCAATGACCAACATTGGATTAAATGGTAAAAATATATTATAATTAAACTTTAAAACCAATTAAAAAGATAATCTAACCATATTAATAAATTAGATTAAAACACAGTTTTGAATTAAAATACAATATTTCACTATTCATTAAAAAATGAAATTTATCGGAAAAATTTCAAAAATTTACACAAATTAAATTTTGATGTCCCCATTATAAAGAAGGATTTTATTTGGTCATATAGAATGTATTAAAGTAACCAAAACTATATTTAAGGAGGGTTCTCCATTAAAAGTTGATAAATCAGCCTTTTAATGTAAATTATGCTTAAAATTAGATTCATTCACATTTTAAGCCTCTAACATTTATTGGATAAATGTAAATACATTTAACAAACATGTATAATAATATTTTATTTATTTTTGTTCATTCCTGCCAATACAACGGATATGAGTTAACTACCATTTAAAATAATAATATTATATTATTAGTGTACAACGTAAGATTTCAAAGAAACCCGTTGTTGCGTATCAGGTATGCTATCGAACATAGAAACCCTTTCAAAGTAAAATTAATATTTAATTCAAAAATATTAATAAATATGAAATATGTCTTATTCTTTATTTACCTGGGATGTTACAGTGACACTCCCATGGACACTCCTCTTTCTATCTCCATGGAAAACACCATCTAAAAGATGCTTCATTATCTTAGAAGAAGTACCTCCTGATCATCCCATAGAAACAACCTGTCATGCAGAGGAAGACTCCATCTGGGTCCCCTCAGCTGTGATATCCTAATCCATAACTTCAGTAAGCTTATTCCAATCAACAAGGTTAACTTGAGGCTTAATCCCACATTCAAGTGCATCTAGGAAACATCTTACCTTAGCTCATTCATCCCCTTCCAATGATGAATCAAAGTGATGAAATTATGTTAAGTATACAACATATTCCATCATGGTCACAATACCATAATTCAACCTCATGAACTCAAATTCCCTCTCCCACCTTAGTGTCTCTAGATAAAATTAATCCAGAAACCAGTCCAACAATTCCTCCCACAACATCCTATCATACTATCTTGTCTAATGCTAAACTTCACACCAACACTTTGCTGACACTCATAGCATATAATTATCCAAATTCAGACACTTTTTATAATGTGTCTCGAAATGATCAAGTATAGTATAGATGGAAGGAATCCAGAACTCTGATTCCTTTGGGCCACCATCTCTAGTAATAGTTATAGGGAGTTTTAATTGAATATACTAAGTAAGATCAAACATTATTTTCACAACCGTCCCTGGTTTTATTTCCATAAAATGTGTGAACCAAAAAAATTTCTCACGAAACGTCTCTACTACTTCCTCACTCGGCACTATTAGTTCCTCTTGTTCCACTACTAGTAGATCGTCACCAGCCATATCCTCCTATCATCATGTCAACAATAATCGTCATGGAGGCATATCTCTACAATTCAAAAAACATGAATTAGGAAACATAACACCATTTTATAACATTTACATAAGAGGGAGTCACAAAATTTCACAAAAAGTCATTCCCCCAAACCGTACCGTACAATCAAAACCAATGCGCCATCACTAACCCTAACCCTCTAAAAACTAGGTCAGGGCTATCAAATGGTATAATCATTCTCATTTAAAATTTATCTTTAGATGAACATTTATTCTCATCTTTCTTCATTTAAAAATTCCTAATTTCATAATAGGTACATTTTTATTTCAATTTCACAAGAAATGAAAAACATTTCAAGTTAAATAACTTACCAAAAATCCATTTTCCCATGTGTACCTAAAATGATTCCTGTCAAAATACATAACCATAGTGATTATAATGATGCATGTTTACTCATCTCTCATTCCTTACAATGCCACAAAACAAATCTCAACAAATATATGAAACAATATTCTCATCACATAGTGAGTGCATCACCCAAGGTGAAAAAATATTTAACTATAATACCAAATAACAATAAAAAAAATCCAAGCACGGGTTCTTGGGTTCTCCCCCATACACGAGGTTGCTACTCCTTTGAATTAGCTCAAACCAAGGATTGACTCTTCCTTCTCTCCTATATACCATTCCCAAATAGTGATAAAAATAAAATAAAATAAAATTGGGCTTTGATACCATTTTGCAATGTCCCCACCCAAGTTCCACATGCCAGTGCCCCAGGCTAGTTGGTCAAATAACTCCAAGCGCACCTCCCCATAAGCCATAGGTATTCAAATAGTAGTAATTGTCTAATATTGATCATGGGGTGAATATAATCTGTAAGTTAGAGTAATACACATTCATAAATAAATACAAAATATTAAAAATGAAATAACCATAACCATAATAATACCAATATGGCAAGATGACCAAAACTGGGAATATAATATCATAACTGAACATGAGATATTCCATGCCAAAGTATGTGCCTGTGTCAATATGAAAACTCAAAAGTAAATACACTGAAAACTCTGAAGAGGGTCCCAGAAAACATTTGGTTCCCTCATTCATGCTCCATCCCAACTCAGACATGTAACATAGGCCTTTTCCCTTAACCCATCCTATAATAAAGAAATCTATTCATGTACCGATCAGGAAATGAGAGTATGGTGTGAGTACAAATCAGTAGGCCACCACCAAAATCTTGTAAAACAATATCTAGGAAAAATAGTTTATATAGTATATAAAGAATAAATACTAGAAATAGAGTGAAAAATTTATATTTAATAAATTTCACTTTATTTAACTACATAAACCATCAGGTTCCCAAGTACTCCCATTTGATATCATATATCTTAATTCCATTGTTACAATTAATAAATCATAAATTATGTCCATTTTTACCATTAATATTTATACTACAAGACTGAATTCCATTTTTACCATTCATTATTTCATAATTGAATTCAATTGTTACCATTCATATTTTATAATACATGACTAAATTCCACTATTACTATTTTTCATTTAAAGTCACCTATAAATTCCATTGGAACCGTTCACCATTTCAAGTCACATGTGAATTCAATTGTTACCATTAACCATTTCAAGTCACATATGAATTCCATTATTACCATTTACCTTTTCAAGTGACATGTGAATTCCATTGCTACCATTCACCATTTGAAGTAACATGTGAATGTCATTGTTACCATGAAAAATTTCTAGTAACACGTGAATTCCATTTTTATCATTCACAATTTCATGTAACATGTGAGTGCCATTGATACCATTCACCATTTAAAGTAACATGTGAATGACATTGTTACAATGATACATTTCTAGTAACATGTGAATGCCATTTTTATCATTCAGAATTTCATGAAACATGTGAATTCCATTGATACCATTCAACATTTCTAGTCACATGTGAATTCCATTATTACCATTCACCATTTCAATTCACAAATGAATGGAATTTTAACCATTCATCATTTCAAGTAAAATATATTACAAAATCCCATTTATTAATTTACTAAATAATTAATCAAACTAAACAATTCCATATTCACATCATTCCATAAATTAATTCAATAGTTAATTAACCCCATCAATCTCATTACTAATACAAAAAATAGTTTATCAGATAAATATCCTTAATTAATTCACCAGTTAATTAGGCACACAAATCTCATTAATTAATTCACCAATTAATTAATCACATTAAATTCAACACTAATTTAACAATTAGTTTATAACATCAATTAGATTAATTAATTTCCAAATTAATTAATAATATGAATCCCATTAATTAACCCACCAATTAATTAATCCAAATCCTTAATCCCCGAAATCCCATAATTAATTCAACAATTAATTATCCCTTTCCATAGTTTGAATATCACATAATTAATTCAACAATAAACTATCCCAATCGAACAAATCAATAACTCTATAATTAATTCAACAATTAATTCTCTAAATTTAATCAATCTCAATTATTCCTCAAATCCAGAAATTTAATATTCTAATAATTAATTCAAAAGTTAGGTATTCCTAACTGACAAACCCATAATTATTTAATTAACAAAATTTATTAATTCAATCTAATAAAATAAATTTCGAATCATAAAATAAAAAATTATAAAATTACATACACATAATATAAATTATGAATATAAAATGACAATAATAAACCACCTAACTCAATTTGTTGACAATTATTCATCCATCAGAAATCCAAAATTTGTGTGGTACAATGACGTTGAACTAGATCTAGATCATAATGCTAAATTAAAGATAAAAAACTAAGGATAACATAATCCTTGATATGGATATAAAAATACATGATATATATCAAATAATATAGAGGATAACTTCCCTCAAAATGATGAGGGAGAGATGAGAGAGAAGAAGGAGACCATATGGGATGAGATCCTCTTACCAGGATAGGTATAGATCTTTAATCTAAGATTCATATCCGGAAGAGTGGTGGATGGAATGACTTGGAATCTATATGGGAGACTCAGAAATCATGAAAAGGTGTGTGGTGTCTAGTTAGGGATGAATATAGGTTAAAACAGGGATAAAAAATTATAAATCTAATTTTTAGGGGTTTAAAATTCTGTATGCACAATTTTCAACTCCGAGTGCATTTTTTTCTCATAACAAGGAGCCTTTACCGTGAACCTCTTCTAGGGGGTGCATGGTTTCACCAAAGAGGTCCACAGTTTCAAAATCCATGCAGCAACCATATAAATCCACTCTCTTTGGGTTCACATGATTTACTGGGCTAAGGCACACAGTTTTTGAAAACTGTGCGTCAACTGTGCACCTCCTATCCTTCATAAAAAATTCCCAAATTTCCACTCTAACACACCCCAGTTAAAAAAATAAAAAAAGCACTCAAATAAAGGGAAAAAGTAATTGAAACAAGCAAAATCCATCTCTAGAAAAGGTCGATATCTTATGTGGGAGGGGTGGGTGGATAGATTTCAATCTCAAACCTCAATATTGGGTAAGAGGTAGAGAAATAATTATCCCCCACCTTGGTATGAAATGTGGGAGTAGACAAGAAAAACATTAAAAATGGTTTTTTCAAGGATCCAATCTTCTTAGAAAACATACTATACCATTTTATACTATTTCATGTACGGAAATTTTACTATTAAAAAAATTTAATGTGATCATAAGTAATTAAAGTCACCCAAAATGTTCATGATGGTACCACTTACTTCCATAAATTAATATCATGATGATTTATGTCCTAAAACTATAATTACATTAAATCCCACCATATGATCTTAAATCAGAATAAATTATTTTTATCTCACACAAAAATATCTATTTAACTTGAAAGATATTATTAAAGGATACTCTGTACACCTTTGAATAGGCCCTTAACTACTAGGATCTGATCAACAAAACAACCTACACATTTTCCTTGTTATCCGGCCATTGTCACTATAATTTTTTCCTCGGTGGAACTCAATTTGAATTTATGAAGAATGTATAAAGTATAAACTCAATATATCTATTCTTATATTTTATTTTCTTCCTCAACACACACGTGTCTTCCTAGATTCTTTGGATTCTCTCATTGGAAAGAAGTTTTCTTTAGGTTAACAAATTATTGTGTAATCTCCTAGTGGACCTTTTCGTTCTCCCATATATTATATTCCTCAAGATAATATCATAAATAATATAGTGAATATTATTCCCAAAATATTTATATTTAATTTATCCTGAAATATTTCAAGGTAGTCTCCAGATTTAATCATATTTCCTGTAAATATATATTCATGTTTCTATATATAAATTCCCTTGATTATCCATAGAATGAATTCTACAATTTATTTTAATTTTAATATTATTTAAAATAGGCATAATATATTTTAAAAAATAACCATTATATTAATTCCAATTCCATATTTTAACATCAATAAGCACATTATCTCTAAAAACAAAAGGTTTTTAATAATTTTATTACATGTAAACATGTAACATGGATTAAAATTTCCTATAATAAAATGTATATTGAGTAATAATTTCCCATAGATAATCCTCTTTTATGAAATTCCCATTATAATGGAATATTTTCTAATGACAACACATCTCTCATTCTATATTAAATCTCCCATAATTTAGCATGCTTTAAAAAGTAACCATGGTTACCACTATGAAAAAACCTCCGAAATTTTTCTTATTTAACAACCACTTACACCATGGTATCTATATATAAATAATTGAGAAACAAAAAAATCAATCTATGTCTGGAATGGATCTTACGCATACTACAGCTCAAAAATACTCATCTCACAGATCATCAGTGTTACCCTTACATGAGTGGTAGAATCTTGGAATCATGTTTACAAGACTCTAGAAATGATCATTATAAAGTATCCATATTACTATTACATAGCTATTAAATTACACAAAATACCTTTAGGTAGCTTAAGTTATATTTTATACCACCTAAATATATATTATAATAACTATTTCCATATATCAAAAATCCATACATGAGTTATGTTTAGCAGTATTCATATGCAATTTGATTTTAATAATGTAATGGATCTTTATTTTAATCATATCCTGGATAAAAATTAATTTGAATCACCCTGATTTTAATTCTAGGAATATCATTACATTAGCATCATTTTATTTTTATTATTATCTGATTCCTCAAAATATAAAAATTATTGAAATTTGTTCATACCATTACACAATATTTGATTTCATCCTTATATAGGTCAATGTGACCTTTACATAGGTGTTATAATACCCTCATTAACATTATATAGATAATGGATTGATGGTTTACATTTAAATTCTTATAATATTTCCATTACACAACTCAATTACTTAATATTATATTTCCAAGGTTAGCCAAGACTTAAATTTACATAACTCCCCGGACCAATGCATATGTTTTGATTTACCTTCATGATGTAGTGTATTTTCTACGATACCATTACTAATGTTGGAAATTAAATTTATATAGGTATTTGAGGTATCAAATTATACTTATTAATTAGTTTTATTTTCAAAATTACTTTTATGTAGCCTTTTTAAATCACTAATTACCTTTATGTTGCTTTAGAATATACCTTTATGTAGCCATTTTTCTTCTAGATTTCATTTATTTCATAATATAACAATATCAAAATATATGTTTGTCTTATTTTACAAATTAAGACTTCATTCAAGTTTCTTTAAATAATTAATACAAAATTTTCAATATGTAATAACCCTTAAATAGTTTTCATCAATATCCAAACTAGCCCTCACCATTTACTACAAACTCTTTTGATCTACTTATTTAACAAAATGTTTGAATATTCTTCAAACATGTTTTATATAATGTTTCATCACCCATTAATAAATATCATTAATTTCTTTCAGGTCAAGTAAAAAAACAAACAAAATTACGAGGTCATCTCCTTAAAACTATTCAGTCAGTTCCATATAGAATCCTACACTTCTTCCCTTCCCATGTATGATGGTCATGCCTCAACATCCCTAATTGCAATTATTATACACATATCGAAAGAATAATACATCATTCTTATATAAAACAAATACAATCCACACATGGGGACTTCATGTATCATAAACTCCCATATAAAATCAATTAACTCTTGGTTAATATACTGTCCACCATGTTTGAAAAAAGTTTCATTATCATCTTGTAATTCTGATTCTCTACATCATTATTGATTTCATTTAATTTTTTAATGGATTCCAAATTATACCTCATTAAGAATAGATTTACATATCAACTAATTTTTTTTTGTAAAACTATGAACTAAGAGTATCCACACATAACTTAAATTGGAAAATACACACACACATCTATATAATGTTATTCAAGAAAATATATTCCCATTTCACCATTTCAGCTAAATATATAATTATTTATTGTACCATAAACATAATAATTAAATATATATTGGTTTTAGTTCCAAGGAATTTAAAGACCCTTGTTGATATCATTATGTAGAATGCTTATTTTTGGAACGACCAAGTCATTAATTCCATAATGAGGTGTGATACGAGTTATATGACATTAATATTTTATAAATTTCCAACACAATATTTTTCATATTCAAGTAAATAAAGAAAATTATGGAAATTTAGAATCCCATATCATATTATATATTTAAAAAATTAGATGCTCTTTTTTATGAACCATAAAATAGAGTTATCCTTAACTAAACTATAAATAAATATAATGATTTTATTTACAATAGGTATAAAATTATAATTCATTAAAACATGAATTATACCATTCAACTAAGTATGATATAAATTTTTAATAGTTGTTCCAGTTGTATTTTTCTGTTGGTCTCTCAACGATCTACATAAACTTTGGAAACTATCCAAATAATTATAGTTATTATTTTCAGAAAGGTATATGTGTACTAAAATTTATATCAAATACAAAAAAATTATATATTTAAAGATTAAATTTTGTAGAAAATTTACATGATGCATCCTATTAATACATCATTGATGAACAATTCTACTTACAATGGCCCTTTTTGGCAAATTTAAAACACACTGTATGTTGCCTCAAATCCATCCCCATGATCTTCCATCGCTTGGATATGTTGTGTGAATGTTCCATAGATTTGGTATTTTTCTTTGAGATTTTCACCTTTCCCTTTCTATCATTCACCATAAGGAATTATTGTTTTTTCATGCCACATATCCTTATAAATTTGGAGAACCAGATTTAGAATATTTAAGATTTTTCATCTCAATATTGTTTATATTAAAATTTTGATTAATATTATAGTAAAATTGTGATATTGAGGAAAGAATGAGATCAATTAAAAATTAATTTGGTTGTGTGAAACTCAAAAGATTTATATTTTAAATATAACATATCTTATTGACTATATATGGCCAGAATAGTTCACCTTATCCAAAAGTACACATAAAGAGTTCCTTAGAGATCTCATACCTTCCTTATTTTATGTTATACATACAAAGAGTACAAAGATAAGACTACATGGTGTATTCATCCACAACTACAATAATATTATGGACCTCAATATTCATGGACTATAAAATTATGAATTTAATATCCAATGCATCATCTGCATGTTTCAAGTTAATATAATTTTCATTTACACTTTTGTCCTTAGAAAGAAATGAAGGACCATGTATCTCCAATACATAAAACTTTCTCTGTTAACATAGTAAGATACAAAAGTTCCAATAATACACCTTGGAGTCCACAATAGTCATAATATAGTATTTCTCTAACATTGATCATAGGGATAATTTTGTGTTTGTGTGAATTGAAATTTTATATAAGAAATGTATGAAAAATTTAGTACATTACGTTGATTAACAAGTGTGATGTAGTATTTTTTTATTAGTTTCATTATTTTCTATATTCCAAATATAAATAACAAGTTTATTTAAAATATCACTTCACATCGATATTGTAGTGGATAATATCTATTCCACCTTCTCATAACCCATTATATGGCCATAAAAAATTACACAATGGTATTTAGGTTGCTGGTCTTTCCAAATGGATGAACAGGTAGTTCATTGATTCATGAATTGACCCCTAAATCATGATATCATAAACATATATTTAATCAAAAAATTACTTTAATTGGATTCAAACTGACTATGAAAATTATAATCAATAAAAAAATGTCAATTCAAGGCATTATCATTATTTTACCTAAGTGGTTATTGAATGTGTCACACAATGTGTCTTAACTAAATCTTTGAATATGGTCGAATGTTAATTCATAAGATAGAATGATATTTTAGACTTAATATATATTTGTGGGATTTTTTTATATATTTTTATTAATATCCTTTATTTCATCATTTATATTTTTATTAGTAATAAATGTATATCATATAATTTATTAACAATGTCATGATAAAATATTTTTTGAAAAATAAATTAATTTTAGTTTATCTTTTCATGGTTGTACTTTAAATTACATTATGTGATCACATTTAAATATAAAATGAACATTACATTATATAGATAAGGAAATAATCGTATACTGAACAAAAAATAATAATAATGTGGTATGATCATAATATTTTGAATACTAGTTGGTTTATCCCATAGATGGAAAACTAACTAATTTACGATCACTCCACATATATTTTGGGAAAATATTTTTGTGAAATATGGTGGTAAAGGTTCCTATAGGAGCCCCCCTAGAGTTTGGGGGTGTGTTTGATGAAAAATTTGTGTTTTATAGTATTGAGGTAGATTCTAATAGTATCTTCTAGTGGAAGATTCTGACGGTAGTTCTAATATGTAGCAGACACAGTCTAGCGGTAGCTTCTAGTGGGAGATTCTGATAGTAGATTATGAAATTATGATATAATGGTAGCTTATTGTAGTAATAGACTTATTTTGATGGTATATTAAGAATTATATTATGATGGTAGATTCTACTGGTAGCTTCTGGTGGGCGCATACATAGTCTTGTGGGAGCCTTTGGCGGTAACATCTGGAGGTCACTTCTAATGGAAACATCAAATAGTACCATCTTATGGTAGTATAATTAGTTTAGTGATAACTTTTGGGGGTAGAAAACATAGTATATAGGTAGACTCTAGTGGTAAATTTTGTTGGTAGTTTCTAACAGTAGCTTCTAATGGTATCATCAAGAGGTAGTTTACTTAGTCTCACGGTAGTTTCTAGTGGGAGATCCTGACTATAGCTTCTAGTGGTAGCCCTTGATAGTAGATATTGATGGTATATTCTAAAAGTATCTCTAGATGATATGTCCTAATAGAAACACCTTGAAATATCATGTTCCAGTCTCTCGAGAGATTACATTTTTTATGTAATATGGTTTTGAATCCTTAATTAATGGAATTAAGAGCTATTTATAGAGGGATTATTTATATCCTTTTTTCAATTAAAATTATTAATATTTTAAATTGGTTTTCAACATGAAATTTAATTAGATTAATATTAATGGTCCATTAAATTCACATTTTAGATCTAAATTCATTATGGTTTCATATCTATTGGTAATAAAATAATTCTCTTTAATTTATTCTTTCCTTCTTGCTTTCTATCAAGGATGGAGGTTCTGATTCAATTTTCTTTGAGTAATATATCCTTGTTTCCAATGTTTTTTTGATTTAATCCTTTTAGTGGTTCCATCCTATGCATGCATTCTCTATTTTTAGTGTAGTGATTTGTGTGAGGTATCATTCTTCTATTTTGAGAGATCCTCCATTTATATTCAGTTGTGTCATGTGGGGGGGGGGGTCATTATCTTGTTATATTTTTGGAAGATAGGTTCACCAAGATTAACAATGATAAATTAATAGGATTAATTTAATTGAAGTGGAATGGGAATTAAATATCATGTATTTATAGATTTTATATTATTATTGTTATTATAAATTGTACAAGCTGTATTCCTTCATGAAAATCATGTATGTGGTTTTTTTTGTGATTTAGTTGTGGTGTTGTGAAACAACTATTTTCTTAAATTTATAGTATCAGCCTATATTAAATCTTCTAATTACATATATAATGTTAATAAAATGGTGACCCATGGAATAATTATTCTTATGTTATTATACCATTAAAAGTGAAGTGGAATTGGTAAAATTCCCCAATTCCAAATATGAAAAATTTTATCTGGTAAATGTGTAATGTCTTTTTGACATTGGATATATTGTGGTTTGGTCAGACTATGATATGATGGTGTGATGTTTGAGATTAAAATTGGCAGTGATTGGGTAGTTGTGATAAGGAGGTGGTTATAGTTATGATGGTTGCTATGAGGGATTGTTAGAGCAAGGATAATGAATTTCCTAGTGTTGTTATGTTTTTTTTGTTAATTTCTTGGGTAGTAATGGAATTAAGTAAATGATAACATTCAAAATGGATGGGAATGATATGGTTTTAAAATGGGGTGGAAATTAATAATGAATATTTTAATTAATGTTTTATGTAAATTTAAAATAGTTAATATTTTATAGGAATTAATGGGGAGGAAAATGTAAAATAAATTTGATGTTGAAATGAAATTGGATGAAAAGTGGAAAATATGGAAAACTGAATAATGTGTTTTAACAAGTGAAGTTTGGATAGTGTCTTGTTGTGTTGCATTTTACATTTAGATATGGTAGTGAAAGTTGCAGTGTTGAGATTCTTGATGGTGATGTTATGAGTTGGTTAATACATCATTGTGAATCCAATGGATTTGGATTGTCCATGGATATATATATATATATATATATATAAATTCCATGTTGGTTCCTTGTTTCGTTTTCAATACTCATTCACACATATCAAGGAAAATGGGTAGACACTCATATATGGGGGGGGGGGGGGGGTCTCCAACATCTCATAGGTGAAGATAGATGGATGGATACCCTCTCTTTACTACTCACTCTTCCATGTGATGTTTACATGCACAACATTTTGTATACACAATTGAAAAGTGTAGAGTAATGATGTTTTATGTGATGATATGGATTATGGTGGGTGGGTTTTTCATGGTAGAAGGATAGAATAAGGTTGATGTATTTCATGTTCAAGACACACTACTACTTTGGATTTGTATATGGTTGTGATGTGGTGTCCCATATGTATTAGGGGATTTGTGTTGTGTTGATGGCCTAGTTGTCTATATGTGAGATGATTTGTGATGTGATCATTCTATGGGGTGATGTTTCTTTTTTGTGATTTGGAAGATATGGGAGAACGATGACATATGAATATAATGTGTGAGAGTATAAAATGAATGGGAAAGTGGTTGTGGAACCCTTATGTAATTATACATGGATGCATTAATTGGTGAGTGTGTCATAGTGAGGATGGAGATGGATCAGTTTACCCTTTTAGGTGTTTTTTGGTTTTGTTATTTTCCCATTGGGGAATTAGTATGATTCTTTCACATGTACACAAGAGACTATTGTTACCCTAATGAGTATAATTTTATGCTAAAAATGAATATAAGCTATTTAAAAAAAATTAGGATGGTTACATGGACCACACTAGACATCACTAGCTCAGACCCTTGGGCTATTACTATTTCACTGATTTAGCTTCTACTTTTGGGTACCAGTTTTGTTTATACATGAAACATGGGACATATTTTTTATTTATTCTTTTTTATTTTACGATGCCCCTTTTGGTTGATTTATCCTATATAGCAGTGTAATATTATTATTGTGGGTAATGCCTCTCATTTAAGACATTTTTATACCCTCATTTCTATTCTACAACTTAGGGAATATAGGAGGTGGTAATAATCGGTCATTATATATCTACCTTCATCATAGTGCCTTTGGTGGGAGGGAGTCATGATAGAGTGGTATGAATGGTAATGGTTGAAATATGGGTGTTTTGAGTTAGATGGTGTAAGGTTTACATTGGTCAGTGAGACCACAACATTAGTTGATCTCGGTGTGTGACCTAGGCCCATGAAGAAGAACTATAAAATGAAATTATAGTCCCCCTCCCATGATATAACCCAAGTACTTTGAGACTTTTGAATAAGAAAAGTGAGGTAAATACTTTTGTACGGTAAATTCCTAGGAGAAGTACCTAAATCTTGATTATTTGTGTTTACATTTGAATTTGGGTGGTTCTGAAACGTCAAATAAATTAATGAATTAAATTAACCATATTAAAATTCCATAAAATTGAGCTTAGAAAATATCATTTCCCATTTATGAAATGTATCCTCATAAACATTAACATATGGCTCAATAATTTGAGGTTATAATGTCTAATTTAATTATTCATCATATGGTTTACCAATTTGAGGAGGATGGTCTATGGAAGAGGGTGTTGCACAATTTTCCATAGAAGGATTTGGGGAAGTATGAGAGTAGTGTTTCTAATGTGGAAATAGATAGATGGTTTGGGGATCTAAAGAATTACTTTAGTTTGATCCGGGGCCTAGTATAGTACTTTTTACCATTGGTAGTCAGTCACATATGAGGTGCTATGCGAAATTGGTGGATGATGTATCTCGATGAGAGGAAATAGTGATGTTTTTTCATGAGTCGATTTTAGAAAAAGTTCCAAGAATAGTTTTTTAATTGACCATGAATGTAGTGTTGAGACATGATCCACTCTCTCATTATAAGGGGATAATGTCTGTGTAGGATCTTGATACCAATTCAAGGATCTTCTATGTTTTACCTAAGTTTTTTTTCAACAAGGAGTCCCAAGTATGACATCTTTAGGTGGCACATTGCCTATCTATATAGTATGAAATTACTCACATTATGTTTTTGATTTAACTAGAGGTTCAATATAAGGTGGAGGTGATCGAGTGGATGGAATAACAAGGAGGTATACTATGTTAGGGTAACTATCAAGGTTCTTTGTGGCATATATTTGTTAGCCATAGGTCTTTGGAACTTGGGCAATCAAGGTTTCAACTTTTATAGAGTTAAACTCAACACCTTCCCTTTGTTCCTTATGTGAGTTTTAAATAACACTCTCTTCCTTGGGGATTAAGGCTAGTTAGTTTTAACTTTGGTATTCAAGGAAATAATTATAATTAGTAAACATGATTCTTTGAACTGATTTTGGTGGATGCTGTTAGGTTTAGCACGAGTCACAATAGTAGCTACCGATGAGGCCATTTCAGTAGTAGGGGAAGAATTCTTATTCTTCATTGATGGGAGAGAGAGTAGAAATAAGATAATATTATCATATTCAATGTGTTTAGGGCCCTATAATTGAGTGTGGTCATGGAGATGACCATCAAAACCGAAGTTGTGGAGTTGGAATCAGTTAGTTTCATGTGGTATAGGTGGAAATACCAGAGTCCAAATATTGTTTGAGGTATTCTCATGTTTTCAACCACCCATGTTTATGACCTTTTTGATTAAAAAACTTCTCACTCCTCTTTTTTACTTACTCTTGTAACGTTTTGGGTTTTTTAACATGTAAAATTCCTCAAACATTTTGGTTTTTTAGTTTAGTGAGTGGGACAACATTTATTTTGGGCTTTGGTATCTAATATTGAGAGTTTTCTTGACCCATGTACATGTTTTTAGGTGGTGTTTAAAGTTCGGAATATTCCTTGACGATTTAGTTGATTAGCGGGCATGTTGATGCCCTAAAACTCAGTTTCAGTAAATCACAGATAGAGGCACATGATTTGATCATACTGTGTGGCATTCAAGTGGAAACTATGTGGCCCACTTTTTCATCAGACATAGTTTTTTAAACCGTGTGTGTTGGGGAGCAGATCTATATATCATATCAGTAGTTTTTTTGAGGGGATAAACATAGTCTATCCAAGGATTGTAAAACCATGTTCCATTCGGTGATAGGTGGTGGTTCTTGGGTTGTGATCATCGCATGGTTGGATCCTGGTTATCCAAACCATGTGTCCAAACCCTATCGGTCAGTTAAAGGGGGTGATATTGGGAAACATTCCATCCTTTATCTTTTTTTCCACCC
Organism: Viscum album; assembly: GCA_963277665.1. Taxonomy (NCBI): domain Eukaryota; kingdom Viridiplantae; phylum Streptophyta; class Magnoliopsida; order Santalales; family Viscaceae; genus Viscum; species Viscum album. The sequence continues at coordinate 2,042,129,514 of OY728120.1, read as the reverse complement.
CCTTTATTTTATATTGCATGTGAACATCATGGGATATTCCATAATAGGATCACCTCATAGGGATTGGTATATACTTTTCTTCAGATGATGAATACAAGATCCGACAATCTCATTGGAAGTGTGTCAATAATTCTTTGAATCATATTATTTTATGTCATCATTTATCTCACCATATAGATTGAAAAATCCACATGATCTGTTTTGGAATATTTTTAGGGTGTTTTTCGAAAAATACAATTTCTATCAAAACCGATCATATTAGAGGACAATATCCAATAGGAGTGATCCTATGAGTATAATTTAGGTGGTTCATGGACTTATTCCTAATTTTACTGGTGTTTTGGGGTGCATAGTTAAATGTGCATGTTGGGTTTTCTGAGTGATACCACTAATATTTTAATCATTACTTTTAATTTTATTAATAATTATCATGGGGTTCCTTTTATCTTGAACTTGGATATGGTTATATTCTAAGCTAGGTAAGTGGATTTTGACAAACTATGATAGATAACCCAGCAATGTGTGATTTAAATTAATTAAATTGTACATATTTATTGAAGTAGTTCTATGGGAACGTGGTGGGAATGGAATGAGGATTGATGTTATGTTGATCATCTGGGATGAGGTGAAATGGTCGTTAGGACGAGCTCATGGATTGAGATACTTGGGTTGATGATGATCACTAGGTTGATGTGACATGGTCATTGATACTGAGGCAAAAATGTCTTCAGGATGAGGAAATAAAGCTTGATATTTAGGATGGTCTCAACCATCAAGATTTGGCTGATGTGGTCATAAAGTAATGAGGTGATGGATGTTGTGTCTTAGGTATCTATCAGTGTTGTTTTCTCACTATTTTTGGCCGACACACTATTTGGGTCAGGTGTTCATAGATAAGACTATGTTGAGGTGGTGTTTTCCACTCACTGTGGGAGGAGGCATCTGTAGATTTTGCATCTCAGGAGATGGTGTTGACCATCAATGATGTTACAGGTTCTCACCATAGAAATCCATGATGGATTTTGACAAAAAATTGTGACACAGAATTGAGACATTCAGTTGGGGGATGAGGCCCACCATTATACTTGAGGCTGAGGGGATGGGATTATTGGTGGATGGATATCATCATGGATCGAGACATCGAGATTTAGATCCAAGATGGAATTTTTGTGTGGAGATCCGAGGTACCTGGTAATTATTAATGGTTATGACATTGGGAATCTGAATTCTATATTGGTGGAACACATGTTGTTAGTGGGAACATGGATCCAATTAAATATTAATGGGATATTTCTAAGGGCTCTCAATGTATGATATTTTATTGGAGACCATTGTGAACTAATCCACAGATCTTTGACAATGTAAATTTTTAATTGAAGACCAATTTTGTATTTAAAATATATATTTGGGGGAATATATTAAGAGATATTCCACTATCAGGATAGGCAGATAAATGGATCACTTTTAGATGTTGACTACAAGGGGGAAGGTAATTTATTATTATAATTATGTAAAATATGATTCTTTTTTATTTACTAATGAATACACTATATACATTATCTATGTATAATAGGTGGAAATTGTTGTTGGCCTATTGACTTCATAATCACACCATACAAGGGCCCCTTAGGAAAGAAGTATATTTTAGGTCTTTGAGACCTGGTAAGGGATCATACTCAAGAGTTGGAACTTAGTGATAAGGATGTATATCCTTTTACAGGGATGGCTATAAGTGGAATCAGTGGTTCCTCAACATCAAGTGCGAACTTCCGTTGAGTTTTTATATATATGTACCTATTTGGTCAGCCATGGTAAACCCTGTTTACTAATTTCTTATATGGCATGTTGTGACATGTTCATTATCTAGAAATGGTGTTATGATTTATGATATTTATTGTTACTGATACTTCCAATTTATACTTCTACTATGTTCTGTTGTTTCTTCTACTTCATATGGTCTTTCTTCCCTAGTTCTATATATATAGACCATTATTATTATTATTATCACATAAAGAGGGTATAATCTCCCCAATATCACCTAATCATACCTCCTCTACTAGTCTTAATACTTTGGAATATAGGGAGGTTCACCTAAGGACTAATTTCTATTTGATCTGGAGGAATATTCAGTGGAAAAATTGGTGGGGAAATTAAAAATGGTAGCATAGGATTTCATTTTCCCTTTTGGTCTTACTATTTCGTATATTGTAGACTGAAGACTTGGATGTAGTCAGAACTAATTAATGAGTCCTTGTTTGGGTGCTTGAAACCCCATTCCCAGGGATATACTAAGTTTCCATGTGAAGAAAACTTTAGATATTAATTTTTTTATTTCATATTTGACTGATTTACACATAAATTGTCTCGCATGGGTGTGATGTTTATCTATTAAGTGGTTTAAACCATGAACTGGTATGTAAAGGGAGTATTTTTTATGCATCATGATTAGCAATTAGGCTCATATAATGTGTTTTTTATTTTTATTTTCATTGTGAACCTTTAATGCGCTAATAGGGGATGTGTTATTTTATGTTTCAACATAAAGATAAATAGTGTTTTAGTAATTTTTAATTTTAGTGGAATTATACTCATCCAAAAAAGGTATGTGGTTCCTATTGAGGATGATATATGATATATGGTTTTGAATCTATCATAAATAGGAAAGGATATTTAAAGGGGATGAGTTGTTTAAAGTGTAAATAATGAAACTAAACCATATAATCCTATTTAAACTCTTAGGTGGAATTTAACTCATTTAATCTAGATTGATATATGATATGTGATACATGACCCTATTATTCATAGTTAAGGTGCCATGTGGCCAGATTATATGTGATTAAAAAATATTTTATGGTTAGGAAGGGGGTTTTGATTCTTCCTGATATATTATACCTAACTCAGATTTTTTAAAGGGGCCGTAAGGATTGATGTCAGGTGACATGGGTATAGTAGGGGAGTGTATGGGTTGTGAGATGAACTACCTTTTACAACATTCCCTATCTAGAATATGTATATATATATGAATATATGAATATTATGGCTATTTTACCATGGGATTTGGTCTTCAATGTGATGGAACCTTGAAAACGTCTAGTAGAGTGTTAGGTGGGTGGTAATATGGTGCCTCTAGAGCAAGCATGAGATGTATCCCTAGAGGGATGGGATGAGGTGCTTGATAGTTGGGTAGATCATGATCCATGGATATACACTCTAGTATAGGCAAGAAAACCATGAGAGATGGTTGACTTTGGGCTATGTCAAGTTGAGTATATCAGGGCAGGATTTGTTCGATTCATATGGGGCATCGATTGGGGAGATCGGGGAGCTGAAACGTCTATAGTGTATCTAAATCATGAGTTTCAGTCTCATCACCCACTATTATTCTAGGGTGAGGGAGGAAAAAAGGTAGCAGAGAACTCCATCGAGTTTGTGCATTATGCATTTGATCAACATGAGACCCCCCTAGGTTGGAGGTTGTATCTAGAAACTTATATTTTTAGATGACCAAAAAAACAATGGTGGGAAGTTTAGTTTTAGGAATGATGTAACACCCCAATTTCAGGTGCCTCCCAAAGGTTCCTCATACCCGGTTAGTGACATGGCCTCAAGCACATTTCCTTGAATTCTAGAGGATACTGACTAGTAGTGAGGGCCTTGGGTGTGCTAGTGGGGAAACTATGCCCTCACTGGCATAGTGAAATATTGGAAACAAATGTATAACAGTAGTGGAAGCCGCAATTCCATACAACAAGTAAACACTGGAAGACAGAAAGTAAATAAACAAATGCAGTAAATATATGTAAATAATGATGCATGTCACAAGTATCTAGTAAAACAACCAAACAAGTCACAATGTTGGAATAGAGTACTAAACCAAAGTACAAAGAAAATAAGTAAACTTCGAAAGCATCGAAAGCCTCATCTTAGTCCGGTGCTCCCCAGCTCTATAACAGTCATGTAACTGAAGTAGAAGGGCACTTTCCCTTATCTATAAATACAACATTATAATCTATTTGGGCCCAAAAACATGACCAAAATAGGGTGTTATATGAATCCCAATAGGTAACCTCCCAAAGATCTGTGCCTAATTGTCCATGAATATATATAAAAGTAAATATGAAAAATGAAATAATAAATAAAGAAGTACACAAAAGTAAATTGTCCTACAGTTTCAACTTCATTAATTTACATTATCAATTATTCATCTAAAAAAACAAGAAAGCCTCTGGGAAATTCACACAGCCTAACCCCTATGGTTCAACTTATACAAAAGGTTTAACGAACCTCTAGGTAAGATCACACAGTCTAACAACATTGGTCCCGTGAAAACAAAGACTCTATAAGGAAGAACTCTCCGTCAATTCCCCCTATAGTATTTTAATGATAAACTAAAAACTCCTCGAGGAAGCACTCAACGTAAATTCCCCCTACAGTCTCATAATGATAACTATAGAAAATCCGAAGGGGCATTCAAGGTTAATATCTATTATGGTCTCATATTATGAAAAGTAGAACAGACACTCTGGGGAAGCACTCTACATCAATTCCCCCTATGGTCTCACTAAACCAGGTTCCCACAACCCTGTGTATAGAAATTGTGCTCAAATGATATTCAGGCACCAAATTAAATCACAAATACTACTTGGCCAAATAGCTAAAAATCATTACACAAGCATGTTAGATAATATCTCTCCATCCTAATACCACTAGGCATGGAAAACAGAGTAGCCTAATAGGAAATTCTACACCCAACAACCAATATCAAATCAAACATGGGAAAACAAATCCATAGAAAAGTAAATAACCCTATTTACAATAAAAAACCCATTCTCAAGCAAACAAGGCATAATGAGAATTAACATGGTCAAATTCCATTGACACGTAAAACCCTAATCTAGGGTATTGGGCACTTTTTGCACATATAATTCAAAGAGAATATATAGATTTCAACAAAACACCTACCTCTATGTTGTGTGATCGCTATAATTGAACCTCAGACTCTTAATCGACCTAGAATGTTGTAGATAAACATGATTAAAATGCAATTGATAGTGTTTTATTTGGATCAGAGACGGTCTATCGGGGGATCAAAAAAGAATCGGCGATATCTGTCGCTCTTGGACGAGACGACGCAGAAATGAATTCCCGGGTTCTTACAAACTTCCCCCCTTAAATAAATTTGTCCCCAAATTTCCCTATTGAGGTGGCATAGAAGAAGAATCCTTAAACAGCTCCAACCACTACAATCGTACATCGATCTCCCTCTCCCAAGTCTCATCCAGTACTTTCCCATGCTACCATAGCATCCGTACCAGAGGAACATACCATCCACTGAGAACCTTCAAGATGTGATCAACAATCTGGGTAGGTTTCTCCCAGAATGATGCATCCACCTCCAAATCTAATTCCTTAGGTGAAAAATGAGATGGGTTTGAGAAGTAATGCCGTAGATGGGAAATGTGGAATATGTCGTGTATAGCGCGCTACCTCTGAGGTAACTGCAACTGATAGGCAACCAGACCAACTCTCTCCAAAACCTTAAACGGTCTGACGTATCTTTGTGAAATATTACATTCTATCCTAATCCTCCCATGTCCAAACCTTAGTGCGACATGTAGGAAAACCTGATCTCCGACCTCAAACTCCAGAGGTCATCTCCGTCGACCAGCATAAGACTTCTTTCGTGAGTATGCAATAGCCATCCTCTTCCGAATCAACTCTATCTTCTTCATGGTCTCTTGGACCAGATGAGGTCCCATCATAGGTGCCTCTCCTACCTCCATGAAACATAGGGGTGATTGGAATGTCCTACTGTACAAAACCTCATATGGTTCCATCTGAATAGTTTCTTGAAAACAATTATTATAGGAAAACTCAAGCAGAGGTATGTGCTTATCCCAAGAACCTCAAAAATCTTGGACGCATGCTCACAGCATGTACTCTAGCACCTTAATAGTACTCTCGGACTGTAAATCTATCTAGGAATGGTAAGCAGTAGTCAAAAGTACCTTTTTACCCAAAGCCCTCTATAGTCCCTACCAGACCCGAGAAGTAAAATAAGAATCCCTATCTGAAACGATGGAGTGGATAACCCCCTGAAAACGTACAATCTCTCAGACATTTAACCTTCCTAGCTCATCAGCACTGAAGGTCTCCTTGATTGATAGGAAATTCTCAACCCTCGTGAGTCTGTCATCGACAACCCGGACTAAATCATTCCCTCGAGGAAACCTAGGTAATCCTATCACAAATTCTATCTCGACATCATTTCAAATTCAATCGGGGATGGGTAACTGCTGTAAAATCCCGACTAGTTGCTGATTCTCTGCCTTCACCATCAGATAGGTTAAACACCTCATGAAAAAACCGGTGACATTTCACTTCATGCTTGGAAACCAATACTGATGGTGTAGATCTCTATACATCTGGGTCACACCAGGATGAATAGTCCCAACTGAAGAATGGAAATCTTGCATCAGCTCCTCACTTATGTCTTCTAACACCCATACACAACAATGAAAGTGAAAGATATCACCCTTGACTATGGTTCATCCAGGAATATGGTCCTATCCTTACATATTCTCCCATAGAACTAGTCCTTCAACATCTGATATATGTCTCATTCGAACTTGCTCAAGCAGTTTAGTGGTAACACATATAGAAAATAGAATTTTTTTCCCTATCTATCATGAAACTCCAAATGCTTCTTAGAAAACATATCTATAATAAGCCACTCACTACTAGACTCATGAACTACCTATATCTGAATCCTCTTGCTCAACACATCAGTCACTGCATTACCTTTCCCAGGTGTGTAGGAAAGCTCAATGTCAAAGGATTAAAGGTACTCAAACCACCTTCACTCTCTAAAATTTAGATCGCGCTGAGTGAAGATACACTTGAGTTTTTTGTGGTCAGTGTATACCACAAAATTCTCTCCCAATAGATAATGTATCCTTCATCGTAAAGCATGAAAAGTTGAAGCCAACTGAATATCATGTGTCAAGTAATTTCTCTCATGTGGCCTCAACTGCCGAGACCCATACGAAAAAAATCATTCCCCCTATATAAGCACTGCTTCCATCCTAATACTTGATGCATCATAGTAAACTATGTAACTCTTTCCTAGCTCTGGAAAAAATAATATCAGTGCTGAAATCAACCTCCATTTCATCTCCTAAAAGGCTTACTCATAATAATTTGTCTGAAATTACTTCACACCATTTTTAGTTAGGCCCATAAGTGGTGATACTAAGCTGGAAAGGTCCTATATAATGTGTATGAAGTAACCAGCCAACCCTAGAAAACTCAGAACCTAAAAGATTTAATTTGGATTCTCCTAGGAAACCACTTCTCTCAAAATGATGTAGGTTAGTCTTGTTACCTTCATAATATTTCTTATTAGAGGAAACATATCCCATTTTATTTTAATGTGTTAAGACATGGAACTCTATGGAATCATGCCCCAGATCTTTGAAGACCATATGGAAATTTTGTTTTTCGGGGGAAATTGAAGATTTTAAAAATTTAATTATGGACTGAATAAGGATATATCTCTTACATGGATTGAATCTATATTTTAGTTTGTTGTTAAGCTTATTCTCATTTATCCTACTGTGAGATATATCTTATTTGTGGTAATTTTTATATCTTATTATGGAATTTATTTCTATTTACTTTATAATTTTTTTTTAATATATTGGATAGAATATTATGGTTTTCTCGATATTTCTTTATCGTGTGCTCATTTCAATAATTATAAATTTTTTATAATGTGATTGTGTGAATTGTTATAGTGGGAGTTCATCATTTCATTCCATTTATTTATTATCATTCCATTTCATATAATAGTTTTATTAGTTACACCATTTTATGTAACTTCTTAATTATGGGGGTGAATTTTATCATGTTCCAATTATTTTATTGGTATATATAATCTGAAGTCATTTCCTTTATAAGTCTATTCATTAATTTATTTTTGTCAAAAGATGTGAAAATAAACATTTCAATTATTATAATGAGAAAATTTATGATTATCTATTTTAGTTCTTTATCCCATTCAAATCAGTATGTGTTGTGCTTCCTATGACTCCTTTTTTCATCTAGTGGACATATCCTCTAAGGATATATTGTTCTTTTGCGTTGTCTTATGAGATCAGGTGTTTTCAAGTGCTCCAATTTTTATTGAACCTCTTTGGGTGTCATATTCATTTAACCATTTAAGGGATGGTAATATTTAATACCTTCCCATATCTGTAGCTAAATTTAGAGTATGATTGATAATTTTATTAATGAGATAAAATAATCATATTATAATTACTTAATTTATCGTTGATTAGTATATCCTAATACATATTAAGATAAGGTTTTTTATTCATTTTAATTTTTAATTTTACCAATGAATTTATAAGGTTAAAAATATGTATGGGGGGGGGATTTTACATACCCATGACATTTATACACACCAACTTATCTATTTATTGGTAACTTTTTAGTTTAAGGGGTTTTAGAATTATGACCGTTTACTTCTATTTTTTAAAACATTTTACAATTAGTTTACAATTTTTTCATGTTAGTAATACACATGTAGCATTATATAACATAGTGTTAATATCACTCCAATAGTTGAAAAAAATTTATTGAATGAAAATTATAAAAAATATATAATAATATCAAAGAAGGTGAAGTTACATCCCAAAAAATACTACAAAATATGAATATAGTTCAAAGTAACTATGTGGAATGACTATGAAAATGATTGAATATTATTATAGTTTGTTATAAATTATTGGTAAATTGTCTGATAAACTAGGTGAACTAACTATGTGAGTTTCCATGGAATTTAATTTATAAAATTCCCATTGTTTCCATTATCCCCTTACTCAAATTTACACCAAATTGGCCTCCTATATCCTTCTATATGGTTGAAATATTCATATATATATATACTAGGTAAAATCTTATATTCTTCTAAAAATTATCCATTCACACCAATGTAGGTTTATAGGAAGAATATCAAGGTAAATCCATCACTTATTTATATAATTCTTTATTTATTCTATCTTTATCCTCTCAAATATAACCTAACAACTATGGTAAAAATTTAATCATCATGGGTTTGTATAATCATGTAGGATTTATTGATTTTATATTTTCGAATATAATTTTCCCATGGGGATTCTTCCTCTACGAAACGATAATTGATAATCTTTATTTTGTTAGTTATTTTCCTAAAATCCTTTTTAAATTTTAATGTAATGTGGTGGTTGGATTTTCAATCATCATTCTTATTAAACATATACATATATGTGATAATGTTGATTAGTGAGTAGATGTTTTCTATAACATTCAATATTTTCCTTAATTTTCATAAAATTATATATATTGGTTACTAGTTATTGATTTCTAAAACAATATCTTATGTATTAAAAGAATTTTTAGGAAGGAATACAAGGTATTTTTAATATTATTTTACATATAAATATGTTTTTTTGACTCATTTTATTTTTAAATGGCGTATCCCATGTTTTCCATGACTTTTTAAATATATGTCAATTTTTGTTATTTCATATATATTTTTTGAATTTTATTGACTATTAATAAGTTTTTTTTTTGAAAATATATATTGATTTTAATTTCAATGTATAAAAAATTTCTCATAAATGTTCCAAATGATTAATTGTTTTTTCATTATGTTTTACATAAAGGACTATTGAAAATATTATAAAGTTGGATACATTAAAAATTTTGAAAACCATGGTTTTGATCCCCTAAAAATCATGATTAATTAAATATCATGTGTTTAGTGTAATAAATATGATAATTATTTTATATATTTTTAATTAGAAAAGTGAATGTTTCATTAAAGTGAAATTTGAGGCGAGATCAGTGGTTTCTTTATAAGGTATATACTTGATTATTGTTGACGATATGATTACTTGTTTTCTCACCTCCATTTATTTTATCTAATGTATCCATGGGTATTTTAGTTGGAGATATAATTTGATTCTATATAAGATTAGATTTCATACTAGTTAGAGAGATATAGTCATGGTGTGTGATTTTCTATAGGGGTGAAACTTATGAGGAATATTGATAATGTGTTGGGAGGTAATATATTTTCTAGGACCATAATATATTTTTGTAGTCCGTTCCACTCAACTATGTCTAGGATCATATAATTTGGACCTGTTGAGTTTTTTATTGTGAATTTTATATTGGATTGTACGAAAATTTGATGAACTATGTAATTTAATTTCACAGAACAATCTCTTTACTCCCATATTTGTTTCATTGTATTACATTTTTTCCTTTGGTATAATACTATTTTCTATGTAACATGTTAACTAGAAATTTGTGGTTCTATATTATATTATATTTCCCTTTATTCATAGTTTTATTTTCATCACAACTTATTTTAAAAAGGAATGTGTTAAGAATATATTTTTTAAAATATAATGTATGATATATGATTTATTTTTCATAAACTAATGGGTATCATTTTCAAATGTTTGAAATCCTTTTTATTTTATTTATTGTATTGTAATTTTAGGAAATATCCAATTTTGAATTAAATTATAATTTTTGTTTTCTTTCTTTAAAAACCCTTATATGGTTAAAAAAATATTTATTAACTTTTTTCAAACTAGAATTATTGAAATCTATCATAAAAGAAATTGTATAATCTATTTAGTGAAATTCAACTAGGAATGTGTAGCTCACATCATTCATTAATGATTTTCTATTTATATTTCATTTATGACATCATGTAGCTATTTAATATGTAGTATTGATTTTTTTATATCCTAATTTATTCCTCATAGATGTTCAATATATGGATGTGGATTTGGTCCACAATGGAGGTGATCATATGGTGTTTTGGGTTTTACCATTCATAATGGGATATTTTCACCTTCCAATTTGGACTTACCTTTTTATTGTTTCCTCATGTTTTGGTACATTTATTGTTATTTTCTTGTCACCTTATATTATTATTTGGTGTATTGATGTTTATTATTTTTATTCCTTGTATGGTGGGTGTATTATTCCAAAACTACTAAGATCATATTACCTGGAAGTTTCACACATTAAAACACCAAACCATATATTAGGTTGAGTTAGATACTTGTTTATCATTATTTAAAGGATAAAATCCTTCAAAAGTTTCTATTTTTATACCCTCATACAATGTTCTTAGTCCGTGGTGATTGAAAATGGGGTTCATGATCTAAAGTGACATTATAAGTTAACCAATTCTAGTACATTACAATCAGTTTATGCTATTTTTTATACTGTGTTTATTATTCAAGGAATGTTATTGTATATAAATCCTTGAATTGATTTTTATTATTATATATATTTGTTTTTATTATTTATGGTTATTGAGGGATAATATGATAATACATAGGAATGTTTATAGTTGGGGATACAAGATAAAAATATTTCCCACCCAACTTTACCCGATGAATGTTTTTATAGTTATTTTCTGACATTTATTAGTTGTGTGAGGAATCTCCCATATAAATTATTTGATTAAAATTTTTATATTTTATTTCATATTAATTATTTCATGATGATTTATTATTTTTCCCTTCTAAGATCAAATAATGAGGATGCTCCCCTAGAAATGTTTAATCTTGAGTAGTTATGAATATTATGAAACTATATTCCATGAGATGGGAAGTTAGGGCATAGGTATTGGTAACCATTTTATTTTCATTAATTATGCATATATATAGATTATACTACCCAGTAAAGGAAGTGCTTTTTTTTCTCACTGAAATATCTATGATTTGATATTATATTTAGATAAGTATACTATTTGTTATATATTATTATTTACTTTTAATTAATCACACTTATAACATAAGTACATGCAAACAATTCCTACACCATATTATTTTTCCAATTTGAAATTTAGATATTATAAAATGTTTTATATAAGAACACAAAGATATTAACTATTTGGATATATCTATGGAATTTTTGAGTTTAGGTGATTGTAAGAAAAATTACCCGAAGATGAATGGTTAAAGTCTATATCAATAATGATAGGAGGATGTAGTCCATAATCTATAGAAATAAATACAACCAATTTTTGAGTGAATCAGAATTCCAATCATCACATTTTGAATATATTTATATATATTAATGTAATGTGGGTGATATTGATTCTTTATATATATGAATTTTAAAAAAATGAAATCCTTTTCGAGGGAAAACATTTATTTCATAATGTTATAAATATAAAGAAGGATTTTTTAAAATACCAAATGAAATTTTATAATAAATTATGGATGATGAAAATGAGTGATATAGAAATTAAAATTAGTTAGTAACATAATGTGAGGGGTCATTATATTGATAAAAAGAACAAGAGTGAATAAAAAGAAGATCCATGTGCATCAACATTCAATTTTAGTTGTTTCTTTACGTGATCTATCTATTTTCTTAACAACACAACACCCATTGAAGAATTATATTTTTAAACTATTATTTATAATGTAGAATAAGTAAAATAATTTACAAATTTAATTGTGTGTTGAATATGAGGTCTAATTCTATAAAATTAAACATTTAGAATAACGTTTTCCCTTGATAAAAACTGGAATTATCCCTAAAGTGAAATAAGAAATCATTTTTTTTATTGTTATATTCATGTAATAAATTTATTAATGTTATTATTCTATTATTATAATTATTTGGATTTATGAACAAGTATGGGATAACCTAAAAAATATAACAGAAAGGATTATTTAAGCTTGATCTTAAAGTTAAAACACTTTCCATATTAGTTTTTTAAGGAAACACTAAATCATATTACTCAGAATTTTGTACATTTATATTTTATTTTTTTATCAGAGAAAATAATTTTTTTAATTTAATGTTTTAAAAATTACCTAATATTTTATATAATTCATTTGTATACAATTTCATAGATAATATCATCAAAACTTTTTTTCACTATTTTTATTATAGAGGACCATAAAAACATGCTATATTATTGTCAAAACAAATATATATTCATTTTTAATAGGTTGACGAGCCTATAAATATTTTTGGTATTTTTTTGTTTAGAAAAAAGTTAAACCCTTTTTAATTTTTGACCCAAAATAAAAGGTCATGTGACGTATAAAAGTGGACGAGAATAGACTCACAATCCTAAAAATTTAGAACAAAAAAAACCTTCTATACCACCCATTCTATATTTAATTTTCCATATTTATGGAGCCTCATAATTATTAGGTTTTATTAGAGTGAAATAATTAATGGATATAAATAAATTTATCATAATGTGGGTATAGGGTAAGAACAGAAGAAGAACTATAAGAAAAGAAACATGGGGATAAAAAATCACAAAATCAATGTAAAGAAAATAATCTCCTAATTTATTTTCAATAGAGGAATTCTTGTATAGAGGGAAATGTTATTCTACCACAAGAAAAAATTAATTATTCTATCTGAGATAATTATATAAAATTTATTTCATTAACATTTACTTGTTGAAAAACCCTTAAAAAATATAATTTATATCATACAAAACATTATCTGGTACATCATTCTCTAATGTAATAGATTTCCATCAATAATGCTACAAAAATAATTCTTCTTATAATCTTATGGTATTATTGGTGATCTTAACAGTGTGATAATAGTTTGAATATACACCAATTATTAGTCATTAGAGGTATCTGTAACCTTTTAACTTAGGTATTTTACATGAAAGGATGGAGAGTCACCTACATCTCCAAAATCCACACCTTATGAATTATCTTTATACCTCATCCTTGACACTAAACATGAAATCATTATAAATTTCATATTAGAATAATACATTTTATGTAATAATTTTTTACTTATTATAGCAGTATTATGTTCAATGACATAACCCACATGAGAGATATAAATATTATTTCCCTTTCCTTTAAATATTTTTCATCTTGTTCTTAGTAGGTTGGTTTCTTGATGGAATAAGTCTCATAGCTCCAAATGACTAAAATATATCACATGAGAGTCCATATATCATTACATAAATACATGATATAGGTGTTAAGTACTATTTTGTCTTTGAACCATTAAAATTAAACAAACCTTATTGTGGGTCCTCACTATTTTTAGAATTGGAAACTTTAATTGAAAAAATCCCCAACTAGGAGTGTACATACTTCAACAATAGAGGATTACTAGTACAAGTTTATTTACATGATAAACACTAACAACCTTAGGTAATTGAAGTTACCTTATTATAATATGATACTTTTTTATCTATAACTCATTATAATGGAAAAAAGAAAATTTAATTTTTTATACACTATATTTCAGTTCAAATAATTATCATCGTCAACACAAATCCAAATGAAATCTTGAAATAATTATGTGAGATCAATTTATACAAAAAATATGCCCGCACTAGCTATTTTCCAGGAATTATTCTTCGAGAATTCTACATAATCCTCCCCAAGTGATTTTAAATTTGCATGGGTATAGCTCAATTTTATAAAATATGAGGTATGTTAATAAGATTCATCTTAATAGATGTTTATTTGAAATATTTCACTAAATGGACCACCATTGGCCATCTCAACAATCAAAAATTAAAGGAATGGAATAGTATTGATGAGACAGACCAATCCGTGTTAAAATAATATAGATCTACATAAATAATAGATAAGTGGTGTGAGGTAAGGAACCCAAACAGTACCTTATTTTAAAATACCAAATCATTATTTACATGTCTATCAAAGGAATACATATAATTCCAAATATTAAAAAATGTATTATCTAATATAAAATAATGAACATAAAATTATTCAACATGATCAATGGTGGAGAGTTCAATCATCAAGGTTCCATTTTTGAATTGAGGATCTCGTAAACCAAGTGAAATATCAAGAATATTTGATACAAATTAGGAATGATTATAGTGTGTGATATGATATTAAAAATTTACCACATGGCTTGACCCTATGAATAAATTTCTACAGTTATTTTACAAATTGTATTTTTTTGTGAGTATTCTCTCATATAAATGATTAGTTTTAATTTTGTTAATTAACAGATAACATCACTATGTCAAGATTCATTCCTAACATTCCCTTACAACACTAAATCATGAGGTTTCCCCTATAAATGGTAATTATTGAGAAGTTATCTATATGATGACATTGTATTCCACATTATGGTTGGTTAGGGAACATGTCTTGGTAATGGTTATATTTATTGTTCATTATGAATATGTAATTTTGAATATATATATATATTATAGTTCCAAGTAAAAGTAATATTTTAATTATTTCTCACCAAAATTATGTGATATGATATGATATTTAATTAGTTATATGATTTTTTAGAGACTATTGTTGTCTATCATTTAATTACACTCATAACATAAGTTCCTGAAAAACATTCCTCGACAATTTTTTTGAAATTTCATATTTAGACAACTTACTAAGTGTCATATAATAACTCCAAACATATAAACCATTCACACACACACACACACACACAGATATATATATATATATATATATATATATATATATATATACATACACATATGTGTGTGTGTGCGTGTCTCTAGGACTTATGTTTTTAAGTGAAAGTAAAAAAAATTACCTAATGATCAATGGTTATGGTCTATGAATTTAATTCTTGGATGTTGTAGTAAAAATAAATGGCATGAAATACCACTAGTTTTTAATGAATCAAACATGAAATCCTCTCTTCATGAATATTAATTTATATATGAATGAAATAAGGGTTATATTAGTTATTTCTATTTATGAATTTCATAAAAATAATAAATATATATTGACAAACTATTATATTGGGAACTTAGCCACTTCATAGAGTTATGGGTGTGAATATGGGAGTGATAAATAATTTTGATAACTATTTAAGGTCCCTCACTCATGTAAAGGTTCTTTATTATGGGAAAATAACATTGATTTATGTTATTTATTCCTTTTAGTGTCGGAATGAAAAATTATTTACAAGGAACTATCCAAACCTGAAGTATAATTTGGAGGACATAAACACTACCTTATGTCATATTTTATACAAGTGCTTCACATTATTTTAATTTTTTATATATGGTATCAAAATTTGGGGTGATTATAAGGATTATTTTAATTATATAGAACATTTATAATAACTTTGGAAATAAGTATGGATTCGGAAATTTATATCCAATATATTTATTTTTTGTTTGGAATAATAGAAATTTTAATTCTTCTAATAACCTAGAAATATGAAAATTAAATAACACTAATAACTTGTATTGGTTTTTCAATCATTTGGTGTACATTAATGTTTATTGACAATAGACCTATTTAACTTCATTCATAGGTATTTCCCAAAATTATTTCAAATAATTAAGTATATAGGATATACATTTAAGGAAAATTAGAGGAATGATGAATCATATTACCTTATATTTGTAAATATTTATTCTACATAAATTGTTAGTGTATGAGTAGTAAGTTTTAACCTTTTATATGGAAAATTAAATGATATATTCCCATTACTTTTTGGTTTTATCACCTTCCAAAAATGTTTATTCCATGATTGAATTATAATTAGGGATAAATTATATATTTATTCCATTATACTATATAATTATATAGTTTCTAAAAAATAATATGTTAGTTAGAGTGACATTATTTATGGGGTTTATTTTAATATGTACATACTAATAGGGATTTATTTTATTATTAAAAATGGAAAATAGAGAAATATATTTTTTTGAATCTACTACAAAAATCTTATCCCACTAATCATGAATAGTCATTATATTATAATTTAAATTGATAACCTTTTTATTAGATCATGAAATTTTTATTATTTAAAAAAAATCATTTGGTGTATCACTAAATGGGGTATAGTAAATATATAATACAAATATTACTTTTTGATTCATATATGACAATTCATATTTTTTGGTGATTTAAATTGTGACGAAAAATGAACTATAATTTTTTTTGGATTTCATGAAACAAAATAGTCAATCATTTTTACTATTCATTCATGTAAAATACATTTATATAATTCTTCATATATCTAGTAGAATAGAATTAATTTGTGGAACATTTGTAAACATCTCAATGACATTGGTAGAGAATATAATTTATTCAATGTTCCCAAATATTAATTTATTGATTCGGGAGGTGATGTATTCGAGGCATATAGTGTTATAGGTCAATTTTTTAGTTGAAAAAAACAAAGGATTCAATAAATTCACTGTAAGTTTCATTTTTTTGAAATTCATATATATTTTGGGTCATTGTAGATATTACTGAATAATTATTATTTAATTTCTACAATTACCCACATTAATCTATAATTTTATTGAATGGAGAGAAATATTTATTTGGAAGATAATTGTGAGCATGGATTTCAAGTGCTAATTTGTGGATTTTGAGGATATTGATAATAAAATTTACCAGGAAATAATTATTTTTATAGTATATTGTGATTCCCCTAGTCAGGTTATTACCATTATATTTATTCTTGATGATTGATTGATAGTTTACGGGTCTTGAGGGATGAGTAATTGTATGTGGAAATAACTATGTATTGTTAATTAGAGATGAATTTTTATACTATGATGTGTTAATTTCACTGTCGATTTTAGGATAAATTTAAGATTTATGTTGAATATAAGAGTCTAATTTATATCTTTTCACAAATAAAAATGATTCTCATATAGTTGAGATTTTTTGAGTATTCATAATCCATTTAATTTAACCCTGATTACATTATTTAAATGTGTAAATCCTCATTGCTATATTTTTTTGAATGTTTAGATTTTATCTGGTGTAGGTATTGACCGGAGTACAAGTACACATAGTTATGTATTAACTAGAATTATATATATAAAGAAAATTTTCATTCAAACCATTTTTCCTATATTATATTATTGTTTATGCTTATGTTTTATAAAATCTTTGACTCAATTTAAAAGTTTTTGAGGTTGTTCCATGATGATGGGAAGCACCTCAAGGGTTCGAATTTTTAATCAATTTATTGTTATGTTATTAGGGTAGGGTGGTATTATTTCTCCATATGTGTGAGAAAGTTGTAATGGATGTCCACCATTTTAGAAGGGACATTAATCCTCAAACCAATCTAGAAGGGATATTTAGTGACATTTTTTGAATCCTGGTATGCGAATATATATTAATTTGCATGTATTTTAGTGTATCACTTATCTGTGGTTGAATGAAAAGAACTAGGGATTTATCAATATTTTACTACCTTTTATCCTTTTTATTTGGAAGTAGTATGAATTTAATATAGATATTGTGAAATGAAATTATAGATCATTCAAAGGAAATGCTTCTATATATGGGGTGGTCCAAACATTTCATATAGACCCATGAGACATTAATGCCTAAGGATCTTAGAAAGAAATATGTTTGAGAGGTAATGAAGCTCAATGGGGTTAAAAAATCTATGTTTGAGAACATAGATATATATTTTACATCAATATTCAATAAATGTATTAAAAATACATTAGATATTAAATTAATGTTTAGTATGAATTTTGTGGGGGTGATCACAGGCCTCAAAATATTCAATTTTGAACCTATATAAATGCTATAATTAAATGGAATAAGTTTTTTCCAAAGAGGAGAAAGTTATTAGTGTTAATGTTTTTTGTTAAGAGTTATTACTGTATATTAAAAATAAGAACTAATTATATTTTATAATTAATTTAATTTTGTGTTTCAATTGGGATTTAAATGCCTTAGTCTATCCTTAGATAATACCCCAACCTATCTGTTAAATAATATTTAAACTAAACTCTCCTAATTACACTATATGAATAGATAAAACTCCATCATAAAAGTTCTAACTTGTAATATTAGTTTGAATTTACAAAAGAAACAATCATTTCATTTCATATCATTTCAATTGGAAGTGATTAAATATCTATTATGAAACCACAATCATCCCAGAACCATTGATCATATAGGTAGTGTAGAAGTTCCCAGTGGCCTATGTTTGTGAAATAGTGAATAAAGGAAAATTAAATTAAATTTTCAGAACAATTTAAACCTATAAATTTTAAATATATCAAACATCTACAATGAATTAAAATAGGGTATAATTATTAATGAAGAGAGAGATTCATTAACATGGTTGGGGAGATCCTCCATGGCATGACCACTAGGGGTACAATGTTCAATCACTAGATAAATCCTACATAAAATGAAAGAAAATAAACTCCCTAACAACTATTAATATATTTATATATTTTTCTCCCCCTCTTAGTTAATAATCATCATATTTATAGAAGTATTAAATGTCCTGAGGCTCCTATACGAGCTTTAATTGCTTCATCTCCAATTTTAGTAGCACATAGAACATAGCTCAAATTCATATTTTATTGATTCTAGTACATTACATATTTTCCATTATTTTGGTTAATATACCCCAGTTCTTCGATAAATTCCATGTATATAAGACATGAATATGAATTCCACCAGTAAGTTCCACTCAAAAATTCAAATCCTCAACGTTTCTTCCTATGTTCTTTTAATTATATAGCTTTATGAATCATGACCATATAGAATATTTGGATTATTATTCCCTAATTTGGGTAAAATGTGGAAATTGAAATTTATTTTTGGTCATGCACTAATTATTTGTGAAATTCTATATTTTAATTATTGAGGTTTCAAAGTTGTAAATGTTCAAAAGTTACACTTACCACATGCATATCATTTTGTATGAAAAACAAATTCTTATGAGGTTCCTAAAAAATATTATATAGTGGAATAAATCTATACAACAAATTGAAGCCCTACACACAAATATTACACATCCAAAAATTCTGATAGACTCACTATGAGTGAGTGATGTGCTTGGTGGCTTTTGGGGATGTCATATAAGGGGATAAATTAATACGGTGTAGGATGATTCCATAGATTATGATAATGAATTAAAATTAAATTTTAATAAATGTTTTATGCATTATAAAAATAGTTTTATAGTGTGGATATAAAGTCTTATGCTGATAATAGTTTGATGGAATATGTGTAAAAAGACTCACACATTTCAGGGAAAAATTTAGAAAAAATTATAGTGTAATGTTTTACATAGTGACTCATAAGTCATATCCTTGTCCATCCAATATATAAAAGAACCATTGAAGTATTATAAAGTAATTATCACTTAGTCATTTTTAACCCCAAATATTTCACCCATGAAATTATCTACTTATTTTATAGATTATTCAAGTTATTCTAGAATCTATTTATTACAATAAGAACCGCATTTAATTTTTTTGGGTAGTTTAAACAAAAAATTTAAAAAAATGTATGAATTCTCCAATTAATTCCAAAATGTATTAAAAAATTTATAATCATAATTTAAATCAATTTTCTCTTTTAATTTAATATTTATGTTGTTACCACACATAAACATTTTTTCTAAAATTAATTTTAAAAAAATGTATCCTATAAAATTCAATTTTTTTTTTGAAAATTTGAGACATGATCACTCTATAGAACATAAATAAGAACTATTTCTCAAGTTAAATAGGGTCCCACTTCTACTAAAAAAATATATCAACATCAATGATTTGATTATTTTGTATTTTAGTGTAATCATTATTTTTAAAAGGGAACCCTTCTTAAATTACTTTCCCTTATAATCCATTTTAAACAAATCCTTTTTAAATTTCTTTGATAGGTACTAAATTAATTTTAGATATATTATCATCATATTTCTCATAAATTTCCATAACTATCAAATATTATAACCCCATTTATCAATTTGTATTTATTATATTTTTCACTTCTTTTTTAATGCAATGAACTTATTGGATGGGTGATGATAATCCTATAATAACACTTTCAAGGTAGCATAAATACCCCATGACTAATTATAATAATAAATTAATATATGTAACACCTTGGAAGCCAAATCCTAGGCCAGTCTATTAATTATTTGATGGATAACTCAAAAAAACACATTTGGTTTTGTTGACCCATGAATACTTCTAGATTAATTCTAATGGTCTTATTTTACTTAAGTTCATTTGACATATCCAAATGTCATCTAGTGAGGCTAACTTTGATGTTATTATAGAGGAATGGCCAGGATTCCAATGTTCAACATTAAAAGTTATTTTTTTTAATGTGATCAATTTTGACCACACTTATTTATATTCTATCACACCACTTTCCCTAGTTATAAGGGAAAAGTTTCCCTATATCCCAATAAAACTTGTTTTTCTATTTTAGTGGGGGAATGAGATTTAATTTTTTTTTATTTTTATTTTATAGCCATAAAAAATAATAAATTTATATTTACATCTGGAAATACTTTTTACTATATGAATACTCATATTAGATACAATATACAATTAATTTATGAGGGAAAAATGTCTATGAGTAATAGACTAAAATTTCATGTGTCTAGACTAGTGTGTAGGAAAGACACAAAAAGATAGACCTTATTTATATTCAAAAGAGAGTATTTTCAACTACTCAATGGTCTCATTTCAAAATTATTCAAAAAACTAATTCAGGTATAGTCCGTTCAATTTAAAGGGTTTTTGGGATTTAGTCCCATTTATCTCAACTACAAAAAAAAGAATAATGTTTTTTACTTTATGTGGACAATAAATTTTTTAGAAAAGGTTACTGGGTATGCGTTTTACTTAGGAGGAGAAAAACCACCCAGTTTAACTAATTTTAAATCCACTTTTCATAATAAATATATCATAAAAATATATGAATGTCTCATGGTACAATATGTATTTTTTGTAAGTTACCATTATCAGCTCCTCTAGTTCCTCAATTTGGATAATTTTTCATTATCTTTCCTTACTGAATTCTAGGACTACATTTTTAACTACCTAACAGATATAGTTATATAGACTAAAAGGAAAGTGGAATTTTTTTCTAAAAAATATTACATAAGGGTATATACCTAGGTACTGATTAAGGGATATTTGTTTATACAAATGTATATCCTCTAGATTTTGGCACTCATTTTTATAGTTGGTATGAAATATAGATTAATAAATTATTTTTATATCTTATATGGATACCTAAATCTATAAAAAATTTTGTGTGGTGATAGTCTATATAATTCTTAATGGGAAATCAATACCGTTTTATGAGGGATTCATTTTTATTTTTTAAAATGTGTGTCCTAATCACTATTGTTTACCCAAGTTATCACAAAATATAAAATATATACAAATAAATAATTTTTTAACAAATTTTGGTTCATATATTCAAAATTTTCATCATTAAATCCACTTATAAATATAATAATCTTCTCATATAACATATGAAAACCCAAATATATATGAATTGTATTGATAAAATATAATTTACATGTGTCATATAATTTAGAAAAAATATTGTTTTTGGGGAATTTATTATTTTTTTTAAATTAACCTTATGAATTAGTTATTTTTATAAAATTTATACAATTTATGTAAATCATTAAATATTTTTGAAAAAAACTAGATTACAACAATTTTCAATCTATCCTATGAAGACTAAGGTGGCCAACACATGCACTTTCATTTACAAATGTTAAAAAAAATTTGAATTACTCCTTAGGTATACTGTACCACACTTGGTTTGATGTTATATAATAATATTTTTATTTTTAACTATAGAATTATAGGTCACAGAAACTAGATTTGTTTTTTTATTTTTGGATAGTTTTCAATTTTTTTGGAGTTTATGGTTTGAGAATTTTTATGGGAAACCATGCAAATTTCCTATGAAAATATACTAGTTAATGAGGGAATCCCTAGGTAGGTGAATGGTTGGTTCATGGTTTGGACTTTACATTTGATGACTATGTGACATTTTCATTTTCAAGGAAGTGTTCAGTCACATGATTGGGGCATAGTTTTTCTAACTATGTTCCCAGGTCATGTAATGTCATTAAAAAAATCCTTAAAATATTATTTTAACCACAAGACTCCCTAAAAAACATTCTCATTCTCTGTTCAAATGTAATAAACCCTTAAAATTCCTCTTGGGGATTCGGGTGGTCTTATTCCTTTTGGAGCTTGATTTAAATGAATGATAAAGTTATAGATCATGGAAATTTAAGTAAATAGCCATATTATTACTCACTCATCATGATCATACTATTTTTTCAAGAGGATATATCTATAATTGGAGTTAGATTATTGCATATATAGTTCATGACTTATTTTTATGGAATATTATAAGGGTTATTTGAAGTAATAGAAATGAATCCAGATCTACCTCAACCATTGTGTGATTCATTGAGAATCAAAACTATATTAAGGTATGTAGATCCTTGTTTTCTCTCTCCAATTTACTGGTGAAAATGAATGCAAGGATTTAAAAATTATACACTTTTTGTTTTTTAGGGAAACCCATTTCATTTATTTTCCAAAAACTATATTTTTATAATGACATTGAAACTATGAAATTTTGGGTGTCACACACAATGTTTTTTCTTAAATGAAAATTTTTTAAGATTGTAAACTCAATTAAATGTTATGCATTATATTTTTTTATACACATGGACAGAGTGAGTTCATATTGCATATATATATAGGTAATTTTTGGCCTGGACATGGCCATGATTCCATTGTATACCTTTTATCACAACCATGTGACAAATTGAGTTTATAACAATTGGGTTTCTTTTCATGACTTATGATAGTTCAAATAAAGGATGCATGTATGATTGTGTAAGTTATAAATTCTTTATAAATTGAAAACAAATTATATGGTTAATTTTAATATAATTTTTAGATAATAATATTTCTTATATATTTACACTATTTAAATGAAATTTTGATCTGAATTATTCTTATCTTGGTGGCTTGTATGGGAAGACCTGGGGAATACCTACTAATTTGATATACTCATGAATTATATATACACCATGATGTATATTCCTGTAATGTTTATCATGATATTGTTGACATAAATATCTCATAATTTACTATTAGAGCACTGAGATTTTTTTTATGGATTACGAGAGACGGAGTTTTAGATTTGGTTGAGTTTGTTTATCTGAAATTATGTCGTTCTAGTAGCCTATGTCTTTTGTTAAATGGATTTATTGTTTCATTTTTTTATTTTCTCCAACTATTACTCTGAAATTATTCATTTATTTTAGTTATTGAGTTGTATTTTTGAAATTTCATGAATCACATAGAATAATTTGATTATTTTCAAAATTTTATTATATTGGTTGTGTATGTGTGAGTGGGAAAATAGCCACCCAATCTTTTAATTATGCCCTTAAAATTTATTTCCAAATGATAGTTTATATTGATATGTCACCTTAGGTTAGTGGAAACTCATCCCTACCCAATATAATTTATAAGGGTTTATATTTTAAAAATTTTATCTATTCGGTCAGTTCATCAGTTGGAATAGTGTATCTAAATATATTATGTATTGGAATATGAAATGTTGGGAATATAAAGTTGTAACTAAAAAATATATTATGAACTTCAAGTTACCAATGAATATTGGGTATAATATCTATTTTTCAATCTTCTATATTGGTGTCCCCACATCATCATTGTGGGTTTATCTGATGAGTTCATAGTATAATTTAGTCAAAAGGAGGGGTCCCACTAGGACTACATAATCTACATTGTCTTTGGTCACTATTTTAATGTTATATAATGATTCTGGTTGATTATTATTTGGTATAACCCATTTATTCATATATTAGTGATATGGTGAATATGTTGAAATCTTAATTTTAATTTAGAGAGATGAAAGCTATTAGAGGGTTTGGAAATCTATAAGAAGTGGCCACTAAGAATTTGGTTCATCATGACAGAGAAGTAAATTAATAGCTTGATAAAGCATTGTACAGGAATTCCAAGATATTGAAAAGGGTAAATTAAATAAGGGACAAAATCATGTGGAAATACATTAGAATTTGGAAGGAATATCCCAATGATTTTTTGAGTGACTTCGGATAGGAAAAAGTAGAGGTATTTCATGGTCGAATAAATAGAATTTTTCATTTCCATTGAACCCTAGTTGACATTAAGATGAATCTCAAATTATACTTCTAGTAGGATTATCATGATAATTTAAGGATTTTTTTTCTATATAAACATAAATAATTTTTATTGACAATGAATTCAATGAATTATTTAACAAAAAATTCAATATGCGTTCCAACAAAGTAATGAAATTGAATGTTTTAATTATTCTGACAGAATTTTTTTTATCAGTGGTGGAATATGAGGCTTTGTTTATTATCAATTTCCATTACAATCTAGAAGTGGATTCTATTGAGTAACTAAAGACACAAATTCTCACATTATTATTGTGAATCTAAATTCACTCTATGATAGTTTTATTCTGTGTTGATGATTATAAATAATGGTGAAATACATTGATAGTATAAGAAAAGTAAATCTGTGTTAATGATGGTGGAAACGTTTTTCTACAATAATGGGAGGAACTATAGGGCTAAAAGGAATAAAATGAGGGAAACCGACTCCCAAGAAGAAATTTATTAGAGGATTAATTAATGGGAAGTGTTTCTATTCCTCTACGATACATCAATAATCTAGAAATGTATAGTGTAGTTCACAAGATAACATGAGTATAAACCACATAAAACCACCATACAACTATAATAGATATAGTGAAATGAGACAAATAGGGAGTTTTGGTAGTAATTCATCAATATTAGTTAGAGGGAATTCATAGAATATATCATAGGATACTCATTCCTATATATGATAATCATGTCATAACAGTTCTTGATCCCATAACGTAGTGAGTGAAGGCTATTCTAGAAACATAAAGGCACCTCAACTGATGTAACATAGGTAGGGATGTAAGGATTACTAAAGAAGAGTCATCATGCAACTATTTGGGGTTGAGGATATTGTACCGAATTTATACCATATGGTTGTTTGGAATTTAAGATTAATTTTGGAATTTTGATATAATTTTGGGGTTGGATTTTGGAACAAAAATCAAAGAAATGTTTTGAGAGTGTGATCATATGAAACCAATATTTTTAACCTAAATGGGGGTTTAGAGATGAAAAAAATGATCTAGGGGGATAGGGAAATAAGAAAATCTATAGACATATACTTTTTCCTATTGGCTATCAGGTGGACTTATAATTGGGTGGCTGTGCTTCATAGGATCATTATCAATTATTTGGACCACTGGCCTGCCGAGGAGACTCATTAGTAGGAATATGGTTTGTTGTTTTCTTTTTTTTGAAGGGGTAAAAGGGTCAATTAATCCCTCATCCATATTTCTTCTCAACCCAATACTTATGTGGTCATTGGAAATTTTGAGTAGCATATGATTCCATTTCTTCATCCACTTCATCTCTATTGTAACTTCCTGATTCTGGGTGTCACCCAATGGTGCCCCGTACCCTATTGGTCACATGAACTCAAGAACATTTCCCCAAATGTCAGAGGGTGCCAACAAGTAGCGGGGGACTTGGGCGTGATAGTGGGGAAACTATGCCCTAATCGGTAAAGTAACACAATAGAAAAAATTTATAACAATAGAATAAACAGTAATTCCATACAATAAATAAATAGCAGAAGATTTAAAGTAAATAAAAAACTGCCGCATATATATATATGTCAATAATGATGACTTTCACAAGTATCTAGGAAAGAATCCAAACAAGTAACAATGTTTGAATACCATACTAAACCAATGTACAAAGAAAACAAGTAAAATCCAATAGCCTCTCAGGCCTCTACTTGGTCCCATTCTCTCCATCTATACATCAGTTAGGTACCTAAAGTAGAAGGGTGCATCCCTTATCTATAATTAGATCAACATAATCTATTTGGGTCTAAAAGAATGACCCAAATAGGGTGTTTGATGAATCTCAGTAGGCAACCACCCAAAGATATCTTCCTAACTGTCAGTGAATATATATATCAAGAAATATGAAAAATAAATTAATAATCAATGAATTACTCAAAAGTAAACAATCCTATAGTTTCAACAAAATTCATTTACATTGTTTATTATTCAACCAATCATTCACAAGTAACCCTTTGGTAAAGTTCTCATAGCCTAACCCCTGTGATTCAACTAATTACTTAACAATAATGATATAACGACCCCTAGGATAACTCACAGAGTCTATCCCCTTTGGTTTCATGAAAACTGAGAATCTTTGAGGAATCACTCACCATAAATTCCCCCAGTAGAATTTTAATGATAAACTATAGAATCTACGAGGAGGCACTCAACATCAATTCCCCCTGTGGTCTCATAATGAAAACTATAGACAATTTGAGGGAGTAATCAACATCAATCACCCTTATGATCTCACATTGTCAAAAGTACAATAAACAAACTAGGGAATCCTTTAATGTCAATTAACCCCATGGTCTTGCTACACCAGGTTCCCAGAGCCTTGGGTAAAGCAATCGTGCACAAAAGATTCTCAGCAGCCAAAGTAAATCACAAATACTACTTGGCTAAAAGGTTACAAGAATAACAAAAGCATGTCAGATAATATCACTGCATCCTAACAACACTAGGAATGGAAAACAGAGTAGCATAACATGAAATTATTGATCCAATTCCAAATATTAGATCAAACATGGTCAAACACATCCATATAAAGGTAAATAACCCTATTTATAATCAATAACCCACACTCACACAAACAAGGCATTGAACGCATATCATGGCTGAATTCCCCAAACAAACAATACCCTAAGTTAGGGTATTGGGAACTTTTCAAACATATTATTCAAATGGAAACTACATAAAGGGACACACCACCTACCTCAACATTGTAAAATTGAAATAGTTGAACCTCATCCTTTTAATCGACCCATAATTTCGTAGATCTAAAAAATGTCTAAAACGTTAAACCATGGATATCTCACAAAAGAGGAGGAATCATGAGTTTAGGATCTATAAGAAGGAATAAATCACCTTGGTGATTCCAATTCAATTTACAGAGTTTGATTTGGAGCACAAATAGTCAATCGGGGGCTCAGAGAAGAATCAATGATATTTGTTCCTCTTGTAAGAGATTGGTTTAGAAGAAGACAGTTTTATCAATTAGATGCCACCCTAGTCTGATATAAAAAATAAAAATAAAAATACAAGGTGTGTTATTTAAAGATACAAAACATGATTATGTCTTTACCGGGCCCTGCTTTAGGCGGTCTCTAGGTCACCCGACACGGCCATGTACTGGTCATTACCCAGACAATACTTGACTACGCGCATCAACCAAGTACACGACATGCACTTCTATGTACAAGGTGTGTACTTATGAAATTTACAAAAAACTAATACTTTTCTCAAAAACTCCATAAATTAAGATATATACCTGAAATGAAGATATAGGTTATTAAAAACATCCCCTATTAAATAAACTAGTCCCTGATTTTCCCTAAGAGCGAGTCGAAGAACAGTCCTCGAATAGCTCCGGCCACTACGATTGTACATCAGTATCCATCTCCATAGTCTTATCCTGTACTCACCCATGCTACCATAATACTCATACCAGAGGAACAAAACAACCACAAGGAATCTTCATAATGTGATCAACAATCTGGATAGGATTCTCTTCAAATGATGCTTCCACCTCCAACTCAACCTCCTCGGGTTAGAAAACGTGGGATGAGTCTGAGAAGTATCTCCGAAACTGAGAAACATATAAGATGTCGTGGATAGCTTGTTACCTCTGAGGTAACTGAAACTGGTAGGCAACTAACCCAACTCTCTCCAAAACCTCAAACAATCCGATGTATATTGGAAAAACCTTACCCTATCTCCTAATCCTCTAGGGTCCCATCCTTGGTGTGACATAAAGGAAAACCTGATCTCTGACCACGAACTCTATAGGCCATCTCTATCAATCAGCATAACACTTATGTTGTGACTGCGCAGTATCCATCCTCTTCTGAATCAACTCTATTTTCTCCATAGTCTACTGTACAAGAAAAGCTTTCAATATAGCTGCCTCTCCTACCTCCAGCCAATATAGGGGTGATCGGAATGAACTACTGTCCAAATCCTCATAAGGTTCCATCTAAATAGTTGATGAAAAACTGTTATTGTTGGAAAACCCCACTAGAGGTATGTGATTCTCCCAAGAACCTCCAAAATCTCGGATGAATTCTGGAAGCATGTACTCTAGCACCTGTATAGTACACTCGGATTGTCCATCTGTCTGGGGATGGTAAGCTATACTCATAAGTACCTATATATACAAAGCCCATTGTAATACCTGGATGACCCGAGAAGTAAAATGGGGAAATCTTTCTGAAACAATGGAGTGTGTAACCCCATGTAAATGTAAAATATCTCGGATGTACAACATTCCTAGATCATCAACACTGACAGTCTTCTTGATCAATAAGAAGTGAGAAACCTTTGTGAGTCTGTCAATGAAAACCTAATGTTCATTATTATTTCAAGGTGACCTAGGTAAGCCTTTCTTGAATTCCATCATAACATCATTCCACTTCCACTCGAGAATGGGTAACTACTACAAAATCCCTGTTGTTCGCTGATGCTCCACCTTCACATGTTGACAGGTGGAACACCTCATCACTAAAATAGCAATATCCCTATTCATACCTAGACACCAATAATCACAGTGTAGATCTTGATACATCTTGCTGACACCAAAATGAACTTCCCAAACTGAGGAGTGAAAATACTGCATCAACTCCTTAGGTATGTCTATTGACACCCATACGCATCCATAAAAGTGAAAGATATCATCCTTGCCTATGGTCTAAACAGGAATAGTGTCCTCTTCTCAGACATTATCCCATAGAACTAGGCCTTTAGAATCTAATAGTTTACTCCTTTTCCCTCGATCAACAAGAGTAGAGGTAACATCTATAGAAGAAAGAAACATCTTCCACTGTCGGTCATGCACCTCCAAATGAATCGCAATGAATAAATCCATAATATACCACTCAATAATAGACTCATGAAATTACTTTATATGTTCCCTCCTACTAAATACGTCAGCCACTGTGTTGCCTTTCCTAGATGTATATGCAAGCTCAATGTCAAAGGACTGAAGGTACTCAAACCACCTTCGCTGTCTCAAATTCATATCACACTAAGTGAATATGTAGTTGAGAATTTTTTGGTTGGTGAAAAACACAAAATGAGCTTTCAAAAGATAATATATCCGACAATGTAATGCATAAAAAACTATAGAAAACTTTAGATCATGTGTCGGGTAATTCCTATCATGTGGCCCCAACTACTGAGACCCATATGCAACGACTCCTTCCCCCTACATAAGCACTGATCCCAGCCTGATACGTGATGCATCATAGTAAAAAATATTACTCTTTCCTAGCTCTAAAAAAACTAGTATCGGTGCTGAAGTCATTCTCCCTTTCAGTGCGGGAAATATTGACTCAGAAAAATATGACCAAAATTACTTTTCTCCCTTCCTAGTCAGGCCCATCAGTGTCACTAATAAGTCTAAATAGTCTTATATAAAACATCTACAGTAACCAGAGAGCCCTAGAAAAATCCATACCTCAATGAAATTATTCATCTAATCCTTGGAACCTACTGCCCTCACTTTCACTGGGTCCAATGATAATCCTGTCTTTGAGATAACATGACCCAATAAGTGAATTTGGTCCATCCAAAAGTTGCATTTTGAGAGCTTAACATATAACTGATGCTCTCTTAATGTAATAAAAATGATCTCAATATGGGTAGCATGGTCTGGATGAGTGTGAGACTACAACAAGATATCATCCATGAAAACCACCATGAAGGAGTTCAAGTATGGATGGAACACTCGGTTCATCAGTTCCATATAAAACTACAGGCGCATTCACGAGACTGAACGACATAACCACATACTCATATAGACCATACCTTCTATGAAAGTCTATAAGAGGTATATCAGATGGTCAAATGTGCAAATTATGATAACCAGATATCAATTCAATCTTAGAGAACATCCGGGCTCCTCGAAGCTGATCAAAGATATCATCAATCCTTGGAAAGGGATATCAGTTCTTAACTGTTAACAGGTACAGATTTTGATAATCTACATATATTATAAGGGTATTGAATAAAATATTCACAAATAGGATAGATGAACCCCAAGGCGATGTACTATGTTAGATGAAACCCTTTTCCTGTAACTCCTCTAACTACCTCTTGAGCTCCTATAAATCTGGTGTAGACATTCTATAAGGTGGAATGGACACTAATGCCACTCCTAAATAAATATCAATATAAAAGTATGCATATCACCTTGGAGGAAAACCTAAAATGTACTCTAGAAATACATCTCTAAAATGACCCACCACTGGAGGAAATTTTATCTGTGAAGTCCCCTAGTCATCCAGATAAAAACTAGTAATTTGAGCTATAACTCCTCCCAACCCATGATGCTCATGTCCTTATCTACTCACCTGGACATCCCATTCAAACTAATGTAGAAATTATCCACCCTCTGGTGATGTGAAACTCACCCTACGATGATAGAAAATGATAAAATCCTAGAAGGGAACCAACGCGTCCATTCTAAGAATGATGTCATTGCCCGCCATCTTTAATACGTAAAGGTCCCATGAGAAGTGAAACCCACCAACTTCAAGAGGGAACTCCATGAACTGACGTACACTAGACATTATAGTCCCCAATAGTGTGTCCAGCATCAAGAAATTAGCCGAAGTAAAGATACAGAGCCCAAGGATCTCTACAATAACAACAATAGATATGAAGCTACGAGAAGCCCATGTATTGAAAAGACCATAATCTAAAACTGAGTCAACTAGAATCATACCTCTAACTATAGAGGGTCAGGGATCCTGCTCCTACTGGGTCTGCTCCAGTTCAAAAGCCTAACCTGCGCTGTGGCCTAGTGAAGATGTCTGTGATCCCTAAGCTGATCCACCCTCTAGTTATTGAAAAACTTGTGTCTGACCACTGCGGCTGTAACCTCCACCTCAGTCTAAATGACCGGAAAAATAGTAGTTCCTACAATAATGAGAAACTGGTGGTCCTGATCCTAAATGTGGAGGCATAAAAGAACCCATACCACCAGTTTCTAGTGAGAAAATCTAACAGAAATGCTGAAGAAGACCCATCTTTCCACATGATTGGCACTCCACTGGGTCTCTTGGGTAATGTGGCATCTTATTTCCACTCTTCCCACACTGGTAACATACCACCTGGCTACCTAAAAGAGTATCCCTTATCCTCGGGTCTCCGTGCGTACACTCCCTACGACACTTTCTACTGGTAGCTAGAGAAGTACCATTTCGAGATGCTAAACCGACCTATCCCATAGATCTAGAATCCCATAGGTTGCACTCTGTGATCATCTCTTGGGTGGTAGTAGAAGATATGGTCATCAAACTAATGATGTACACCTGAGATCAGATGTCATTCCTGAGACCATCCTCAAATTTTTTTCTAGGAATAACTTATCATCCCTAGAATGGGTGTGATGCACTAAAGCTCTATGAAGCAAGATGAATACTCCATGACCGATAGAGTACCCTGCTCCAAACTCATAAACTATTGGTCTCGATCGGCCCTCAAAGTATTTATGTAGAAGTAGTCATAGAAGGTATGCTAGAACTTATCCCGAGCCATAACTAGCTGGCATCCCACCTGTGAAATCACATCCCACCATCTCTTGAAGGAATCCCAAAGCATGTAAGTATCGAGATTAACCATCCTTTCTAGAGGCATCTCTAGATGTTCGAAGATAGATATCATGGATTCTAACCATGAATCTAATTCCTGAGGTCCTCCATCCCCAGAGAAGGTGGGAGGATATTGTTGTTTAAGATCCCGTGATAATTCTTCCATAGGTGGGGAAAGAGGTGGTGCTCCCTGGAAAGTCTGCATAAACCTCATGAATCCTTTTCAGAACTGTGCATCAGAACCTGTATCTGAAGTAATGGCCGGTTCCAAGATGGGCATGATAGACGGATCTGCAGGTAGTCCTTTATCATCCATGTATAGTGTCTGATCGTGTCCCTATATCTAGTGTACAACCAGAGGATATCTCTGTGGCATGAATCTTCAAGGTAAAGTGTACACCTTAGATCGATATTTATAATGATTGAAATTTAGAAGTGAAGGAAGAGGATAAGAGAAGAAATTTTTTCAATTTTTTCAAAACATGGATACATGACGTGTATGAACCCTACATGGACTATTCCTTTAAGCCTTTACATGGGCATATACTACGGACAAAATTGGTTGTGTAACACCCCATACATATGATAAGTTCCTTCCAAGGACTCGGTGCATACTTGAATCAATTATTTCTACCCGAGTTCCTATACATGGTTAAGCCACACAATTCTCTTATAAAAAAGATACACTGAATGTTTATGCCTAACAGGATGTGTACCTGAAGAAAATCACGGACCTGTGTCATTAGTCACACGACCAATTACAAGGTTAACTCCACTCGACATGTTCAATATGGACATGGTGTGTACTACTTTATTTTCATCCACCCATGTCCTTAGTCACTTGTATGTTACATGGTCTCTACAACATGATGTGTACCTTAGGAAAATGGCATGTACAATAGGATTTTCATCCACCCGTGTCGTTGGTCACAAAACTGGGTACATGGATCTTAGAACACAACATGTACTCCAAGTACACAATGTGTGTCATGAAACATTTGAAAACCCCATGTCTCTTCCCACACATCCACTCAAATGGTTTAAGACTACACGACATGTACATATTGTATATAATGTGTACTTAAGAAAAACAGTTTCTCCCCAAACAGAAGGATACATGGCACATATTCATCAATGCACACTATGTATTCTAGTTTTTTTTCCTGATAGTAATATTATAAAGTACTATAGAAACCCCTAAAAACATAGAAACAAACATTTACGTTCCAAATTCTGATCAGTGTGGTCCCATACTCACCGAGAATCAAATTTTGGCATCGTCTTTATTTTATCACAAGGTATAATAGTGAAATCAATACATGATCCACCAAATTCCGATCCACAAGGGCCCATAACACCTCAAGGAAAAATGTTTGGAACCCATTCAAAGGAAACATTACACAATAAGAAATACCCTACCAAAAGAAGGTATTAAATCATGGCATCTATCTCAACATCATGCATATCTTGAACACCATCTATCACAACAACATGCAATCAGTAATGCACCCTAAATGGAATGAAAAAAATGCATGAAATGTGATCTAGAGAAAGTTCCTATATGATGCATGATATTTAATACCATCATCTCATCAAGTTTTAATATAAATAGAAGATCAACAACATCAACAGTAACAACACAAAACATGTGAATTACCCAACGGTAAAATCAAATGAAATCTAAAAATAAAAAAATAGAAAAATAGTAATAATAGATGTAAGTTAGCTTTTCCCTGTACATGAGTTAGCTACTCCTGGGAATAGATTATTACCAAATACCTATTCCTTTCTATCCCTAAATATAGGCTCCAGACAGAAAGTCAAGAAGAAAATAATTTCCCTGATACTAGTTTGTAACGTCTCGGTTACGGGTGCTGCCCAAAGGTCCCTCATTCCCGGTTGGTCACATGGAATCAAGTACATTTTCCAGAATGACATAGGATTCCAACTAATAGTGAGGGCCTTGGGTGTGAAAGTGGGGAAGCTAAGCCCCCATTTGTAGAGTAAAAAAATGTAAAAAAATGTATAACAATAGCAGAAACAGTAATTCCATACAATAAATAAACTATGGATGACTAAAAGTAAATGAACTACTGTAACATATATATATATGTCAATAAGGATGCATGTCAAAAGTATCTAGGAAATCATCCAAACAAGTCACAGTGCTGGAATAAAGTACCAAACCAAAGTACAATAAAAACAAGTAAACTCCAACTGTATCACAAGCCTCAGCTTGTTCCCATGCTCCCCAACTCCACCGAAGTCATGTTCCTGAAGAAGAAGGGTGATTTCCTTTATCTATACCTGTAACAATATAATCAATTTTATCCAAGAAGCATGTCCCAAATAGGTTGTGAGACAAATCCCTGTAGGAAACCACCCAAATTTTTGTGCCTCACTATTAGTGAATATATATAGACGGCAATATGAAAAATGACGTAATAAGAAAGAAAGTACTCAAAAGTAAACAGTCCTATATTTTCAACTATATTCATTTAAATTATCAATTATTCTACCAGTCATTCAAAATTAACCTTATAGTAATGTTATCAGAGCCTAACCCCTCTAGTTCAACTAATTATTTTACAGTAAAGATATAATGACCCCTTGGGATATATTACACATTCTAACCCATCTGGTCTCATGCAAACAAAGACTCTCTGAGGAAGCAATCACCATCAATTCCCCCTGTGGTCTTGTAATGATAACTATAGACACTCTGAGGGTGAAATCAAAATCAATCCACTCTATGGTATTGGAGCATGAAAAGTAAAATAGACACTCTTGGGAAGCCCTCAACGTCAATTCCCCCTATGGTATCACTAAACTAGGTTCCCATAGCCCTGGGTAAATAAATATCACACAAACGGTATTCAAAATCCAAAGTAAATAAGAAATTCTACTAAGCAAAATTGATACAAGCATAACACAAGAAAGTCAGATAATATCACTCCATCCTAACAACACTAGGCATGAAAAATTGAGAAGTCTAATAGGTAATTCTAGGTCCAACATCCAATATCAGAACAAACATGGTAAAACACATCCTTGTCAAGGTAAATAACCCAATTTAGAATAAAAAACATTTAAGAACACGGATCTACGTTTCAGGTAAACCTTTCATTTTTCTGCAGTTTTTAAGAAAAATGGAGTTTCTAGAAAATTTCTAAGTACACACCATCTACTTTCTGAGTACACACCATGTACTCTTCTCCGGCACGAAGCTGTGTGCTAGCTATGCCCGGGCCACACACACGGTGTGTAGGGGTGACGTGGAGGCTGATTTTGGCGGAGTACGGAAAAACCTAGTACATGCCATGTACTCTAAAAGTACACGCCATGTAATTTTTTTTTCACTAAACGCACCGGGGCCATGCCTGACGGAAAGAACTCACCCCTTCTCCAGGTTCTTCGTCCGAGAACGACCCATATGACCAAATATTCCCTGAGCCCCCGCCTCTCCGTCTATTCCCTGATTTGAGCACGGTTGATTGCGTTGGAAGCGAAGCGGTGAGTTGTTCCTTCTTCTTGAGCATTGTTTTCCAATTCCTCCTCCTTTTCAAGATATTGTGGTTTATGTGTTTCAGAAGTTTTCACAGATCTACGACATTCTAAGGAGAATCTGTCATCGTAGTTCACATATATCGATCTCCTTGGATTGAGGTAGGTGGTTTATTCCTTTATGTAGAAAGCCAATGAGTGTTTTGTGAAAATTCCACCATTACCCTTGAATGGGGTATTGCGTGTTCCTATTTTTCCCTTGTTTCATAGCTTTCTTTTCTTTATTGCTTGAGTAGATGTATTCACCTGTGTATATGGTAGTTTTTACTATACTCTGGATGTTTTCCATGCTCGTTTTTCTTGTTTGGAATTTTAACGGTTGCCATGCCTAGTTGTAGGATAGTGGAACTGTTTCTTTGTTATGATGTTGGGCCTTAGAATGATAAAAAATTATCTTTGAGGTTTACTTGGACGTTATACGGGCGTTGAGCATGTTAGTTTCAGAAAAGACTGTGAGAACCTTATGTAGTAGACCACAGGGGGAATAGACGTAAGGGATTCTCCAGAGTGTCTTTTAATACGATGCGAGACCACATGGAAAATTGACGATGAGTGTATCCCCAGAGAGTCTGTAGTTCCTCGATGTGGTCCACAGGGGTAATGAGACGTTGAGTGCTTCCCCAGAGAGCCTTTAGCACGATACGAGACTATAGGGGGAATTGACGGTGTGTGCTTCCTCCGAGAGTCTATTCTTAGCTGAACAAGAGGGGTGAGACTATGTGTGCCTCTTAGAGGGTTGATATTATTTGTAGGTTGAACCATAGGGGTTAGGCTGTGAGTGATACCCAGAGGTTTACCTGTTTTCTTCTTGTTGCTGTTGTTACTTGTGTACTTTATATGCTAGAATTGTGGATTGTAGCTGCTATGTGATTTTCTGTTTACTACTTCATGCACTTTTACTTGCCTTGTATTCATTGACTATTAGGAACAGATCATTGGGTGATTGCCTACTGGGATTGTATCTCACACCCTATTTGGGCCATGCTTTTGGGCCCAAGTAGACTTTGTTGTTGTAGGAATAGATAAGGGCCAACGCCCTTCGACTTCCGGTACGTGATTGATTAGAGCTGGAGAGCAAGGGACCAAGCTTAGGCTTGTGATGATGAGGAGTTTACTTTTTTTTATTTTTCACCTTATTTTTCAGTTGTATTTCAGAACATTGTTTTTTATGGCTTTCCATATACATATGTACCATGTTGCATCATTATTATTTTATGCATTGCTTCCGCTGTTGAGTTTAGTTGTTGTATGCTGTTTATTGTTTCCGTTATTGTGAATGGTTGTTCTTCTGCTGTATATACTTTACCGAATGAGGGAATAGTTTCCCCACTGACTCACCAAGGCCCTCGCTGCTAGTCGGCAACCTCTGGCATTTGGGGAAACACGCTTAAGGTCATGTGGTAAACCGGGTACGGGGCACCAGTGGAGGGGCTCCAGATTCGGGTTGTTATAAAGTGGTATCAGAGGGGTTCTTTTCACTTGCTTTACTGTTCTGAGACTTTAGCCAGGGATATGATGGATTTATTACTTGGTATTAAGCTGTGCTCGCGAGTAGCTAACCCTTGTACAAGGAAAAGCAATACTACCTCGTTAATTGCAGTTTGCTGGTTTTGAGATTTTACGGTTGATATGATTTCACCTAGAGTGGTCCACATGCTTTGTGTTCTTAATTCCTTGATGATTGCAGTTCTATTTCTATCACAAACCGATGAGATGAGGGTATTCCATCTCATGCATCATATAGGCACTTGTAAAAATCACATGCCATGCATTCTTGCCATGCCATCTAGGGTGAATTAGCGATTGCATGCTGTTGTGATAGAATTTTTGTAGATTATGCATGCTGTTGTGATAGATGCTTGATAGAATCTCTACTTCCTTGTTAAAGGATTTTTTGTTTCCTACCTTGCTTAAATGAATGCTAAGTTTTTGATTCTCGGGGAGTATGGGCCCTCACAAATCAGAATTTGGCACTTCCTTGACTTGCTTTTTGTGTTTTCTAGGCTTCTGTGCAGTTTCTGAGCTACTGCCCATAAAAACCCAGAATACACAGTGTGTACATTTGACTACACGCCATGTAGTTGTCAGGCCGTGTAACTGACTGTGTGAGCAGAAACATGGTGTCGTGATAATATCTTCAGGAACACGCCATGTATGGTAGGTACACGCCGTGTAGTTCGGAGCCGTGTACCCGGCCGTGTCACTAACAACACGGGTTGGGGAAGCTCGAGTAGAACACGCCGTGTTGTAAAGTAACACGCCCTATAGTCCTATCCAGGTACCCGACCGTGTCACGAACTACACGAGTTAGTGTTACCTTCTCTTCGACACACTATGTTGTCTTCAGAACACACCGTGCAGTCTTGTTCAGGTACCCTGTCATGTCACGAACAACACGGGACGGTGTCACCTTCACCTATACACGCCGTGTTTGTTCGGAACACGCTGTGTATGGTTCAGCCATGTAGACGGCCGTGTGTTTAACAACACGGGCCACCAAAGCCTTGTCTAGTACACGCCGTATTTTTTTAGAACACGCCGTGTAGTTTCGAGTTAAGTCGAACCGTGTGGGTTTTCCGTGTAAGGAGACTCGAGCAGGGGAATAGTTTTCCTGTACATTCCGTGTGTTAGGTCAACACACCGTGTATTTTGGGGTGTTACATGACATGTAGGGTAGGGGTACACACCCATGTTAATGTCCTAAGAAGACACACCGTGTGGTATTTATACACGCCTTGTAGTCGTCTTTTGTAAACTTGTGTGTTTTCCTTCCCCTGTTCCCGTTTTGTACTCTTGTGTTCTCTGTCTTTGTTAATTTTGATCCAAGGTGTGCTTTTGATCTTCCAGAGCTATGCTTCATAGATGTCCTCCGGCTGTATGTTTGTCATCAGGCAGTGATCATACGCCAGATATGGCTGATCAGGGACTTCCTACCGAACCTCCAGTTGAGCCAGCCTTGGCACCGACTGTCATACCAGTTGCAGGCACTGATGCACAGTTCAGGGAAGGTTTTCTAAGGATGATGCAGACCTTTCCAGGAGCACCACCTTCTGCCTCGACTATGGAAGAACTGATGCGGGTTTTTCAGTAGCAGCATCATCCCACGTTCTCGGGAGAAGGAGGACCTCAGACTGAAGAGTCATGGCTAGAAGCCATGCTGACTATATTCGAGCATCTGAAGACACCTCCAGAGAGGCGGGTGAATCGCGCCACCTACATGCTCTGAGACTCCGCCAAGAGGTGGTGAGACGTGATCTCATAGGAGGGTCACCAGCAGGTTATGTCTTGGAAGGAGTTTCAGCGAATCTTTTATGACTACTTCTACCCGGAGACCCCGAGGGCCGACCGAGCATGGGAGTTCATGAACTTAGAGCATGGTACTCTTTCTGTCATGGATTATTCCTCTCGTTTCACTGATTTGCAGCGTTTCACACCCCTCCGGGATGGGAGTGGAGTTTTCCTGGCAAGGAAGTTCAAGGATGGTCTCAGGAGAGAGATCCTATCGCAGGTGAATATCTTCCAGTTGACTTCTATCACTTCCATCATCAACCAGGAACTGATTGCAGAGCGCAATCTGAGAGAATTCGGAGCTGCGAGCCAGAGCGGTTATGCTGCTAGAGCTAGTTTTCCTCTAGATGGTTGCAAGAAGTGCCGTAGGGAGTCTAGGCACGATGATCCGTGGAAGCGAGATGCATCGTCAAGCTGCCAGGTGGTATGCTACCAGTGTGGCCGGTCAGGGCACATGAGGACGCAGTGCTAGAGAGACCCCGTGGAGTGCTGATCTTGCGGCAATATGGGTCACCTTCAGCGTTTCTGCCAGGTTTTTTCACCAACAACTGGTGACCGGGGTTCTTCCATGACTCCTTATTCAGGAGCAACACCACCAGTTTCTCACCAGTCAGGGAACTAGAGTTCTTCCGACCGTTCGGGCAGAGGTGGAGGGGGAGGTCATGGCGGTTAGCCACTAGTCCCTCAGCACCAGCAAGGTGGATCAGCTCAGAGTGGTCAGCCAGGGGCACAGGGCCGCGGTGCAGGCCAATCTTTCGCCGTGGAGCAGACCTATCAGGAGCAGGATCCCGAGCCTTATACAGTTTGAGGTACGATTTTAGTAGCCTCAATTTTATCTTCAGCTCATTTTGATACTAGTGCTACGCATAGTTTTATCTTTGTTGTTGCTGTGGAGAGTGTTGGGCTCAGTGCCTTCTCTTCTGCCGACTCGTTGACACTGACACATCTATGGGGACGAGGAAATCTAGTGTACGCCAGTGTAGATACTGGCCTCTCAAGGATGCAGGGTATCGTTTCTTATGGTATGTATATGTCCTAGAGATGACATGTTATTAAGTCATCCTCTGGATGGACTGGTTGGTTCCTTTCTAGGCAGTCGTCGACTGTTATCGCTATATAGTGAGTTTCTTTTCACCAGAGGGTGAATCTTTTCTTCATAGAGGCGAATGGGATGTTCAGGCGAGTCGAGCAGGACTCGAGCATCATGGGCTAAGAAGGGTGACTGCCCAGATTTATAGTCTTTATTTGGATGACCAGGGGACTTCACAGTTAGACTTTCCTCCAGTGGTGGATCTTTTCAGGGACATCTTTCCAGAAGACTTTTCGGGTTTTCCTCCGGAGCGTGAGGTAGACTTTTCTACTGAGCTCGTTCCAGGAGTAGCACCGGTGTCCATTCCTCCTTATAGGATGGCCACACCCGAGTTGCAAGAGCTCCAGAAGTAGTTGGAGGAGTTGCAGGAGCTCAAGAAGCAGTTGGAGGAGTTGCAGGCAAAGGGTTTCATCCAACCTAGTACTTCTCCTTGGGGTTCGCATGCCCTGTTAGTGAAGAAGGTAGATGGTACCCTTCATCATTGTGTAGATTATCGAAAGCTGAACTAGTTGACGGTCAAGAACTGATATCCATTACTGAGGATCTATGACCTCTTTGATCAGCTTCGAGGAGCCCAGGTGTTCTCAAACATCGAATTGAGGTCCGAATATCATCATTTGCGTGTTAGACCATCAGATATACCTCTGACAGCCTTCAAGAGCAGGTATGGCCTATACGAGTATACAGTCATGCCGTTCGGTCTCACGAACGCACCTGCAGTTTTCATGGCTCTGATGAACCGAGTGTTCCGTCCTTAATTGGACTCCTTTTTTTGTGGTCTCCGTGGGCGATATCTTGGTGTACTCTCACACTCGACACGACCATGCTACACATCTTGAGATCATTCAGGGTACACTGAGAGAGCATCGACTCTATGATAAACTCTCTAATTGCCACTTCTGGA
The DNA here is from genome assembly GCA_963277665.1 of Viscum album. NCBI lineage: Eukaryota > Viridiplantae > Streptophyta > Magnoliopsida > Santalales > Viscaceae > Viscum > Viscum album. Next base: position 2,042,088,015 of record OY728120.1, on the reverse strand, counting down.
TGGATCAGATTCACTTCTTGGGTCATGTCATCTCATAGGCAGGAGTATCTGTGGACCCAGAGAAAGTGAGAGCTATAGTTTCCTGGGAGCAGCCGAAGAACGTTTTTGAGGTAAGAAGTTTTCTAGGGCTGGCTGGATACTACATATGCTTCATTCAGGACATCTCATGCCTAGAAGTACCTTTGACAGGTCTGACCAAAAAGGGGGAGAAGTTCTTATGGTCAGATTCTTGTGAGTCAGCCTATTCAGAGCTGAAAGAAAGATTGATTTCGACACCGATACTAGTCTTTCTAGAGCCAGGAAAGAGCTATACAGTCTATTGTGATGCTTCACATATCGGTATAGGAGCTGTGCTTATGCAAGGAGATGGAGTCGTTGCGTATGGGTCTCAGCAGTTGAGGCCACATGATAGAAACTACCCATATGCACGATCTGGATTTGGCAGCTGTCGTTCATGCCTTATGCTGTTGGAGACACTATCTTCTGGGAGTGCACTTTGTGGTCTTTACCGACCACAAGAGTTTCAAGTATATCTTCACTCAGCGTGATCTAAATCTACGACAGGGAAGGGGGGTCGAGTACCTTTAGTCTTTTGATTTCGATCTTTCTTATACGCTGGGAAAGGGCAACGTAGTGGAAGATCTGTTGAGCAGGAGAACTCAGATTCAGGCAGTTCAGGAGGCCAGCAGTGAGTGGCAGCTTATGGCTCTGTTCTCTGAGATGCATCTGGAGGTACACGACAAATAGGTACAGACTTTACTATCTTGTTGTAGCTGTTACCTCTACACTAATTGACCGGGTACGATTGCGGAAGCTATCAGACTCAGAAGGCTCAGTCCTGCAGGAGAGAATTTCAGGAGGGGACCCTCTTCCTGGATGGATAGTGGGCGAGGATGAGATCTTGTGATTCTAGGGACATGTATGGGTTATAGTAGACATACGCAAGGAGCTGATGCAAGATTTTCATTCCTCAATTTGGGCAGTTCATCCTGGTGTCACCAAGATGTAATAATATCTTCACCACCAGTACTGGTGGCCGGGTATGAAGAAAGATGTTGCTGGATTCTTCTTGCGGTGTTCTACTTCTCAGCAGGTGAAGGCGGAGCACCAATGACTAGCATGCCTTTTACAACAGTTACCCATTTTGGAGTGGAAGTGGAACGATGTTGCGATGGACTTCGTGTCCGGGTTTTTGAGGTCACATCGAGGGAATGATGCTGTTTGGGTTTTCCTCGATAGGCTCATGAAGTTTTCTCACTTCTTGCCGATCAAGGAGACCTTCAGTGCTGATGATCTGGGATGACTTTACATCAGAGAGATCATTCGTCGGCATGGAGTTCCACGCTCTATTGTTTCAGACAGGGATGTACGCTTTAACTCTTAGTTCTGGCAGGGACTTCAGAAGTCCTTGGGTACACATATACTTTTGAGTACAAAATACCATCCCCATACTGATGGCCAGTCTGAGTGCACGATCCAGGTGCTTGAGGATATGCTCCGAGCTTGCATTCTAGACATTGGCGGTTCTTGGGGGAAGTATGTTCCTATGGTGGAGTTCACCTACAACAACAGTTTTCAGGAGACTATTCAGATGGCACTATACGAGGCTCTGTACGGTAGGCCATGCCGATCTCCCTTATGCTTGCTGGAGGTAGGAGAGACAGCTTTGTGGGGACCTCATCTTGTTCAGGAGACTTCAGAGCAGATAGAGTTTATTCGGAAGAGGATGACTATGGTACAATTTCAGCAGAAGTCTTATACTGATCAGAGGAGATGACCTCTAGAGTTTGAGGTCAGGGATCAGGTTTTCATGCATGTCGCACCGAGGCTGGGACACAAGAGGATTCAGAGACAAGGTAAGCTTTCACCGCGGTACGTCGGACTGTTTGAGGTATTAGAGAAATTTGGGCCGGTTTCATATCGGTTGTAGCTACCCCTTAGGTACCGGGCCATGCACGACGTGTTCCATGTCTCTCAACTCTGACGTTACTTTTCGGACCCGTCTCATGACTTTCAGCCCGAGGAGGTTGAGCTCGAAGCAGATGCATCGTTTGAGGAGAATCCTATCCGGATTGTCGATCGCAGTATGAAGGTTTTCTGTGGGAGGTCTTTCCCTCTTGTATTGGTGCTATGGCAGCATGGGCGAGTACAAGAAGAGACATGGGAGAGGGAGGCTGATGTACGATCGTAGTGGCCGGAGCTGTTCGGGGTTTCTTCTTCTATGCCTCGCTAGGTAAATTCAGGGACGAATTTATTTAGGGGGGGGGAGTTTGTTAGAACCCAAATCTTCGTTTCAGGTACACATTTCCTTTTTCTGGAGTTTATAAGAAAAATTGAGTTTCTAGAAAATTTTTAAGTACACACCATGTACTTTCTGAGTACAGTCCGTGTACTCTTCTCCGGCTCGAAGCCGTGTGCTGGCCGTGCTTGGGCCACACACACAGTGTGTAGGGGTGACATGGAGGCCGATTTTTGCGGAGTACGGAAAAACCTAGTACACGCCGTGTACTCTAAAATTACATGCCGTGTAATTTTATTTTTTTTCACTAAACGCACCGGGGCCACACCTGAAAAACAGAACACACCCCTTCTCTAGGTTCTTCATCCGAGAGTGACCCGTATGGCCATATCTTTCCCAAGCCCCTGCCTCTCCATATTTTCTCTGATTTGAGCACGGTCAATTGAGTTGGAAGCGCAGCGGTGAGTTCTTCCTGCTTCTTGAGCCTTGTTTTCCAATTCCTCATCCTTTTAAAGATATCATGGTTTATGTGTTTCAGACATTTTCTCATATCTATGACGTTCTAAGGAGAATCTGCCGTCTCTGTTCACATATATCGATCTCCTAGGATCGAGGTAGGTGTTTTGTTTATTTCTGTAGAAAGTCGATGAGTATTTTGTGAAAATTCCACCAATACCCTTGAATGGGGTATTGCGTGTTCCTATTTTTCCCTTGTTTCATTTCCTACTTTTCTTGATTTCTTGAGTAGATATATTCTCCTATGCATATGGTAGTTTTTACTGTGCTCTAGATGTATTCCATGCTCATTTTTCTTATTTGTCATTTTTCCAGTTGCCATGCCTAGTTTTAGGATAGTGGAACTGTTGCTTTGTTATGCTGTTGGGCCTTAGAATGATAGCCAAGTAGCTTTGAGGTTTACATGGAAGTTATATGCATGCTAAGCATGTTAGTTTCACATAATACTGTGAGAACATAGTGTAGTAGACCATAGGGAGAATAGATGTAAGTGCTTCTCCAGAGTGTCTTTTAATATGATGCGAGACCACATGGAGAATTGATGATGAGTGCTTCCTCAGAGAGTCTGTAGTTCCTCAACGTAGTCCATAGGGGGAATGATATGTTTAGTGCTGCCCCAGAGAGCCTTTAGCATGATATGAGACTATAAAGGGAATTTACGGTGAGTGCTTCCTCAGAGAGTCTATTCTTAGCTGAACAATAGGGGTGAGACAGTGTGTGCCTTATAGAGGGTTACTAGTACCTGTAGGTTTAGCCATAGGGGTTAGGATGTGAGAGCTACCCAGAGGGTTACCTATTTTCTTCTTGTTGCTGTTGTTAGTTGTGTACTTTATATGCTAGAATTGTGGATTGTAGCTGTTGTGTGCTTTTCTATTTACTGCTTCCTGCACTTTTTCTTGCATTGCATTCATTGACTGTTAGGAAAATATCTTTTGTTGATTTCCTACTGGGATTGTATCTCACACCCTGTTTGGGACATGCTTTTGGGCCCAAGAAGACTTTGTTGTTGTAGGAATAGATAAGGGCAAGCGATCTTCGACTTTTGGTACGTAATTGCTTGAAGCTGGAGAGAATGGTACCGAGCTTAGGCTGATGATGCTGAAGAGTTTACTTTGTTTTATTTTTCACCTTGTTTTTCAGTTGTATTTCATCACGTTAGGGTTTTTATTGCTTTCCATAGACATATGTACCATGTTGCATCATTATTATTTTATGCATTGCTTCTGCTGTTCAGTTCAGTTGTTGTATGCGGTTTATTTTTTCTGTTATTGTGTCTGGTTGTTCTTCCACTATATACTTTACTGAATAAGGGAATAGTTTCCCCACCGACTCACCAAGGCCCTCGCTGCTAGTTAGCAGCCTTAGGCATTTGGGGAAATGCGCTTGAGGTCTTGTGGCGAACCAGGTACGAGGCACCAGTGGAGGGGCTCTAGATTCGGGTTGTTACAAAACACACACTAAAGTAAACAAGCCATGGCATACATTAATAGGGTTAAATTCCCTAAACACACAATACTATAAACTAGAGTATTGAGAACTTTTTTCACATATAATTCAAGTAAAAACTACGTAAAGGCATAAAACATATACCATGATGGTGTATGATCAATATAGTTGAACCTCATCCTTTGAATCGACCTAGAACGCCATAAATATACAAAAATGTCTACAAAATCCACCATGGATGTCTCATAAAAGAGGAGGAATCATTTGATGATGCTCTAGAATAGAGAATAACTCACCATGGAGATTCCAATGTAATTGACTGTGTTTGATTCAGAGCATAGGTGGTCGATCAGGGGCTTGGATAAGAATTGGCGATACCCATTGCTCCTGGAAGAGATGAGTTCAGAAGATGGCAATTCTGTCGATCAGAGGTGACCCCAGTCCGATATAATAATTAAAAATAAAAAATAAAGGAATGTTCCTTAATGATACATGGAATGTATAAAGGCCCCACTTTAGGTGGTCTCCAGGTCACCCCACATAGCAATGTACAAGTCATTACACGACCAGTACACGACTACCCGCAAAAACCGGGTACACGACATGTACTCATAAGTACATGATGTGTACTAATTGAATTTCCAGAAACTCTTCTTTTTCTCATAAAACACTAGAAATCAAGATCCATACCTGAAAAGAAGATCAGAGTTCTTATATCTATGGATATACTCCACTTTTTTTGTTCTTGGAATTTTATAAAATGCATTGCATTGTTTGAGGTACGGCTACTCATCCTCACCCTTGTATTCATGGTTTTACTAACTATTTTGTGTCCTCACCGAAATAATGTGGGATATTATATATTTTTAGGAAGATTTTCTTGTCATTTTATTTCTTTCATATTTTCATGAACCAAAAGTTGATATCAGATGAGTGGTTCTCTCTATGGATATGGTAGGTTTTCACTTTAATTTAACTCATTTTCTTTATTTTTTTTCATATTCATTCATAGTGTGGTCATTCCAGATTCCCTGTTATTAATTCAATTTGAATGAAAATGTCTGTGTTTTATTATTTCTTGATTAAATGACCCTTTAAGAATGCCTTAGACTATAGGAAATCATAATTTCAAGTGGAATCCTTAGTTGGACAAAATGTGAAGTAGCTCGATGTCATTTAATGTCTATGTTATGTTTTAAATAGTTTAAGAGGATACTCAGTGTGATTGGATGGTTGTGAAATAAAAATTCATAAAAATAAATATTTGTAAATGGTTTTGATTTTTTTGGGCCTAGTGAATCATTATAACACACTAGGTGAGAAATATTGGTATATGGGGACCTTGGCTGGACTTTTTTATAAAAAAAAATATTTAATCATTAAAAATGGCGTTTTCAATTTAAATTATTTATTTTGAAATGGTATTTCACAATCATTGATGACCATGAGATAACGATTCATTTCTTGATGTAGTTTCTTATAAAATGGAATTGAATGATATTTTGATTTTGATTAATGGTCTTACTAACATAATTTTTTTAATGTGGTTTTAGTGTGACTTTGGTAAATAACTTAATTACTATGAAATGATACACTAATCCTTATAAAACATAATGAAACATATGGTTTTTCATTTTTTTAATGAAATTTAGTGGTTTAAAAAAATAGTAAATTTGGATTTTAAAATTTAAATTGAACCTAAGACATGAAATAATTATTATGAAGAGTGGTGGCCTTAAGAAAAATGATATTTAAATGTAATTAATGGTTAGTTAATCAATTTATTAAGATTATTTCTTTTTATTTGGTATTCCAGGATGAGAAGAATGATTCCATATGAAATAGGCTACTTGAGAATCTCCCAATGATTGATACATGATTATTAGGAATGTCAGGATAAGAAATTGTATTCTGTTTGAATGATGGGTTGATCTCACTGAATTTCATGTGATGATTGATATTGTGGAATAAAAGGACGAGAGGTATAATTAAAAGGAATTATAGAGTGAGAATTTGGATTTTGTGTGATTACTATTGTCTGGGAATTGCTAGGATAAAATATCATATTCTATTTTACACTTCATGATAACTGGTTAATTTGATAATGTACTCATTGGTTCTAAGTGGAGGTTTATGGCACACATGTGAAGGTATCGAGCATGTAGAAATCCCCACAAAAAGGGATATTAACATTTTTTATTGAAAATTGATATGAAATCATCATCATCATTGAAAGGCTTCTTGGATTAATATGATGATCACATGTAAAGAGTTAATCACAAAAATAAAACCATACATACCTGTTTTGATCTTAATCCATGCCTAAAGATTTCTCATCAATGGATATCAATGCTCGAATAATCTACATCCAAATTCCTATATATTATCCACACAAGATTCTAAAACTTATGAAAAAATGAGCATTGAAATCAGGATGATATCAAAGAGATCCAATGACTTCTTTGATTCTTCAATGATCAATGTGATGCCTTACCTATGATGCATGAGAGGGATGCATATCCAAACTTATAGATACATAGACTCTCTCTTTAGAGTGCATGAGAGATAAGAGAAGAAAGGGAGGATATGAATGGTTCATAAAAAATCCATCTCCTCTATTAATAGAGTGTTAGGAGATTCTCCAGTATTTCCTCCTTGACCTCAGAAAAATTAACGATATATAATCAAAATATTATGACTATTTAATTAATTCATATATATTATTATCACATTCCTATAATGTAATAAATATATTACACGATAAAAATTTATCTATTAACTCAAATTTTGTTTCCTACAAATATTATACAAACCTTTAATATCTTTATATAAATATTCATTAAATTAATATTTTCATGTGTCTACTATAAAACATGTAAATAAATTTAATAAATAAATTCAATTTCATTTGTTTTAAATTTCAATATTATGTATTTTTTTATTCCTTGGTTATCATATATCTTTTGAAAAATACGAACCCCCATTGGTGGGTTGCACCATGTCCAATATTAATATTCAACTAAATAGAGAAGATTCTTGAATATGTTATTGTGTGCAAATTTCTAGGCCCTTATCTCAAAAGTACTGAATAATATTCAAATACCAACAGCTTGATCTAGCAACCCATTATGGCCCATAAAGAGATAAAGATAGTCATAATAGTGACAACCAACCTACTAACACATACCGTGTAATATATACTATCTGTCTTTAATATCTTATACTGTAGGATACATATGTGTGCGATCATGCTTTTCTTGAACAATTATTTTTTGTAACCAGATATATGTACCATTTAATTCAATGGACATGATCTTAAAAAGATACTACCATCCTGATCAATGTGGACTGAGATATATAACTTCATTAACTCATAAGTAACAAATCCTTTCTGGACTATTCGACCAATGTCATAACACCCATGATATACCAAACAAAAAATAACATTCCATGATTTCATTGTAATGTATTTCACCTTTCATCAAAGTGTGTGATCAAATGGAAAAGATAAAAAATATCTCATGTTAGGAGACCATTACACATTTCCATAAATAAGAACATCCAATGACACATAAATTATTTTGTATTCCTATTGGTGGGTGTGTCCTTATGATCTCACTACTAGAGATCACCAATTATGAACATAATGAGAAGTGGTCTCAATGATTATGTTCCCCCAACACATGATAGTCAAACATATATTATTTCTTATCAGTAAGATGTATCAAGACTACAAGACCGTTTCATAATATTGACATCACAGTATCTCTAGGTTCTTATTATAACATGAGATATGATATATCCCTTTGATATGATAATTAGTATTTTTAAATTACCATTAAATAGTGGATGCATATACGTCTACACTATAATGTTAAGTGAACATAATTTGTATAAAACTTTTATACATTCTATGGTAATGTATATTATAAAAAATTTGGGTCTTGGGAACCAACCATTACAACACTCCCACTTTCACTAGATCCAAATTCCTAACTATAAATGTTTGGTGTCACATGATTAAAATCATGTTTCATTATTGTAATGGATTTAGCTTTTGGCCTATCATGATTCCTTAGTGTGGAATTTATGCTATTTGTCACCTCATATATTTGAGTAACACTTCTTAAGAGATGGTATACATGAGTATATCCAATTTTTTTCTACTATCATAACTTTAAATCATGGATAGTAAGAATATAATAATTTACATTATGATAATAATTTTTTACTAGGTCTGATTATGATAACTTGAAAGAATCATTACATTCAACTGCTTCTTAGATTATACATTAGATGTAACCTCATTTGTATTTGTAGGTATTGCTACCACTGAATTTTATTATCTTATTTGTAAACACCTTAGTCAAACTATGATATTATATTACATGGAGCTGGGGAAGACTAGTTTGTGTCCCCTAAAAACTGGTATCGTTTCTTCTCCAATTAACTTGTATATATCTTTTATACTTTCATAAGTACAATCAGATATTTTAGACTACTTCACTTGTAGTATACCTGGTTATAATTGATATTTTTCCATTATAAATTATATCTTGGAAATATCAATTTCTGTACATATCATGAAATATGTGATTGGTCCATTGTATAAGTGAATAGTATTCAACTCATCATGTTAATCTCCTCCCATGTCACAGACATGTCAACCTATATAGATTATTCCATGTGACATTGGAAATAATTCTATCTTGAATTTTTCCAAGTTGTATTTACTCAATACCATGTCACTATATGTATAATTTACATGGTAAAATAATCCACCAGATACATCTTATTAGATCTGGTTCCCCAGAACATAGGGTTCTGAATTAACTCAATCACTCGAGAATAAATTTCACCATGTTCTTAAATAAATGGAACACAAAGAGCTATTTTTCGTATGTTAATGAACATTTTTTACTTAAAAAACTGTGATGGCCCCACTAACCACTGGTAGACACATGGCAATCATTTATTCCATATTTATATTCTATTCTTTTATTTCTTACCTTAACCCTAAACTAGATATTATTAACTTACAACAATTATTATAATTCTATTAAATGACCATACCTTTATGGTTGCATCATAAAGGTATCTTCTATGTTTTGAGGTCATGAAATATAATGCTTAATATAATATGATCATAAAAAGTGGTTATGATAATTAAAATTCTAACAGATTTATGCATACTGACATGGTATAACCAATCAAGCCTTATTTGTACTATGCCAGCACCATCCATGTATCGTCTCATTTTAATACCCTCATTTGTATACAAAATTTTAGTCCCCTTTGTATTGTGATACATAGAATCCATTATTGAATTTTAATTTATCTTTTAAATATCAGGAAATTTACATATAATTCTTACTTGGGTAAAATATTATCCATAGTGAATAATTTATCATCGGTCAGGGTGAATTGAAAAAAAGCACTATGATTTTTCCATCTTACACTGTATGTGTCTCTGGAAATTTCATGTTCCATGTACACAAATGGAACTTGTTTATATTCTAACTACTTCTATATCTTAAGAATTTGCTAAAGCCAATAAAATCTATCTCTCACTATCTATAATAGTTATTTTCACCCTTTATATAAATTCATTCTATCACTTGAATACCACTTTTTTATCCTAGGTATTCAAGAAATATCTTAAGAACCGTTAGGAATATTACTATAAATTCACAATTTATTTTTCTTGATACTTGTTTATCTATAACCTAACTAAATTTTTGTATCGAAACACATGTTTTATGTCATAATGTATTTCATCGTAATATAACTCATATAATAACCATTTTTATATTAGTTCTCATATGACTATGAGATATCACTGTTAATTGCATAGAACATCATGAAACATAATGGAAGTTTTTTCTTGTTGCAACATTGATACTACTTACGTCATAATTCTGATGTATGTGATATTAATTTAGGAGTTTCTCTACAATACATGTGGTTGATAAATTTTAACATATATGATTTCAGCATCGATCCTCCTCCTTAAATTCAATTTGACGATATAGATATGGTAAAGTTCATTTAAGAATTTACACACAAAACATTACCATGATCAATGATTACTTGGTCCAGATATTCCTTGGCATGCTGACCCGAAGTAACTCATATCTTTTGACCATTCATATTTCAAACATAAATTTACCATTCCATAATGACTTATATGAATCTAATTATGTATTTTTACCAATACCATACCATTGGAATAGTTTGTTATTACTTGTTGAACTAATTATAAATGACTTGTTGCTAAACCTTGGAATCTAAAGGTTCCTTTGTCCAACACTAAAAAAATATGACAATATTACCTATGTTTTTATCTCATTTCAGTCTAAATACCATAATAAATATATTCTTATGTTTACTTATAATTTTTATCAACAAATATTTTTCTTTCCACAACTCGATAAATAAGTTTTAAAATTTATATATTCATCTTTTATTGACCATGATTTATGTATCATCATACTATTGATTGAATATTAAACTCTATAAAATACATTAATTCCTGAACTTGGAATAATGACTCCATTTTTTCAAAAAGAACATGAGATAAATGTATTTGTTATGTTCAATTATAGTTTTGTATGAGTCAATCACTATGAAATTAGAAGTTATTTTTTTCTCACCACTAACTTAGGAATGACCCCCTCTCAGCCTCTGGGAGAGTACACTTTACTTCTAATAATGTTTCTAAAAATAATTATTACAATCATTGGAATGATTAAATAATGAAATAAAATACAAACCAATTGTCTATTGGTTTGTCCAAGGTCTCATGATCACTTAATACACATTAACTCCTGTATTTATTTTAAATGATGATCTGTGTGTATTCTAAGACTCATTATATGAATAACGGTATACGATCCCACTTTCTCAAAGTTGTATTTTATACTCCCCACATCCCATAACATGTGAGTGTGTATATTTTTTATAATGACGAGATGAGCAGGGACACACATTTCACCAAGTAATGGTGATTCATGAGACAGTATTGGGATGCATTGGATGGGCGTACACTACAATTCAAGTCACAAGTGTAGTGACTCAAGGTATAAACCCTTGGGTCTAGGTTGATCTATTATTCAATAATTTATCAACAATTAGAATACTCTCATGATCATTTCATCATTTTAATTTTCCATCATTTATTGTTTACGAATGTGTAGTTTATACGTGATCACATAAGAAATAATAAATATTCATGTAAGACAACATAAACATGTGACATGATGGATATTTTATATTTCATTTTCATTTGTAAGTGATATCACATATTACATGAATATAGAATAAAAAATTAATCATTTTTTCACATAAAAAATAATAAAATATTCAAATAAAAATCAAGTCTTAACCACCTTCCATCATTTGAATTTGGAAAAAACCGATTGTTCGTGGTTCTACTCATGACATAGATGAGGTTTTATCTTAATACTATTGATTTATTATTTTTAAAGTGGGTTAAGTTAACTAAATTTGGTTTAAAGATTATGAATATCTAAAATTATATCGTTTTAGAGTCATTTGTTGAGAAAATTATGTTTTGAATTTAGAAGGTGGGACTTCACTCAAAAAATCATGGAAACAAAAGTTAATGTAGTTGGATAGAAAAATTCCTACCATAAACCCTTTGAGTACTGGTTTATCCCTATCTTGTATAATATGTGGGGATGTTTTGGGATCCATGCGACTAGAATAATTAATCAATATAGTATTACGATTCTAGTGTAGAGGGTTCCAAGAATTTTGTTAAACTGTGGGAGACATTTATTGGTTTAATTAATTAATCAAAATATCTAAATCAGTAATCAATATAATATGTTATAATCTTAGAGAATTTATTTTTTTATATAAAATTGAATGTTTTACCACAATTAAAAACATTGCTAAATAACAGAAAATGTAAATTTCCATAACGGTACATGTTTCCATAAGTAGTATAGGTGCTTGCACAAAATACTACGATATCATAAATTCAAGGTGTAGGTGTCCCTATACTTGTTAGGACATCTCTCAAAGTGAGGGTGAAAAATAAGATTAAAGGACACTCATGTGTTATTCATATGATACTTATATCATAATTCTACCACCAACATCTGATTCTAGTTTTGGTCACTACATGAGGACATGAATGATATTACACATAGTATTATCTCCATGTTTTTTTCAAGGGGAAAGAGAAGAAAACTATTAATGGGTAAAAAATACCCTAGTCATGTGTAAATTAGAAAGAAGATCACGATCTTTCAATAAATCCCTTTGTGTGATGATTTTCACACAGTCCCTTAAGTCTCATTTTACATTACAAAATGAACTATATTGACTAATATCTTAATTACATATTAAGGTATTGTTATCCAAGTAAATAAGAATATAAAATGATATTTAATCACTAATTGTTATGTAGAACAAATTGAGTGGTAAGGTAAAAAATCCAATGTCAAGGACCACAAAAATTCACATTAGAAATTCCTTTAAATGAAAGTGGTACTAACATAATGTTATTTTCATTGCATGTTTTGAAATAACATTGTGGAAGATTAAACTCAATAAACTAAAACATAAAAGAATATAACCACTTATTATTCATTAATATTCATCAATATAAATGTAATGTTTCAATCATAATACATGGGTATTAAATACAATATTCCAGTTACATTTGTGTATTATAATAGAGTAAATGAGTAAGTATAGAAACATTATTTGGTCTATAGGGTATTTTTCAAGCTGATGAGAGTGGGTGATTCCAAATTCAATGTTTCAAAACACAGTACTTATAATTTTCATGTGATTGATTCTTATAATATTCCATTGGGCGGAGGCCATGCGACGTTGGTGGAGTAGGCAGTCAGCCAAATGTGGAGGGTGGACCTTGTGTTCAGGTCTAATAATCTTGTCGACTACATGCTCAACCATGGCTGTTTGACGTCCTCCTGCAAACACATTACAATAATCAATCACGTGGAAATTATAAGTTATGTTATTATCACTAGTTATTTGGGATCACCATCTCTCAGATTCTTAGAGAATGTAAATTTCTTCTAATAATGTTTCAATACTCACATGGTTATTATATTAAATATAATATACCAATTAAATTTATGTTTTATAATTATATAACCAAGTGAGTATAGAAACAATATTACAAGTAAGGTGTATTATCCTAGCTTCTGAGATAGAATGGTTTCATGTTAGTGGTCAGAAACACAAACCTTAAAATTTCCAAGTGATTTATTCTTGTGAAATGTGGTTAGGTGGAGGCCATACGACCTTGTTTGAGAAGGGAGTCAGCCTGAGATGGAGGTTAGCCTTGGTGTTTGGGTCTCAACCAGTGAATGAGTTGTCAGATAAGGGTGATGTGGTCTGTGGCAGCTAGTAAAAGTTATCCTGGGTAGAGAACTCTAGGTACAAGGATAGGGGGGACATACTATGGGGGCAAATGATCTAGGTGAGCTATGAAGAGGGGAGGTAGGAGGTATGAGGTGCAAACACACAGAACCATTCCCCCTCTTCCATTTCATCAAATTCTGTTATTTTTTGTGTTTACTTTAGAGTTTCTTGTAATAGAATCCAGATTCTCCTTTTAATTTATTATTTGTATGATAAAAAAATGACCATTCCAAAAACAAAACATTATCCATCAGTTTTTACATTTTTTATTTTTTTGACCATGTAAATGTCCCACTTATTCCAATCTATTTTTTTAAAAATTAAAATACTCCTATGGGAATAAACAAATCAGCTAAAAAACACTATTTGGGCCTTTGGTATCAAGGAAGAGTAGTTGATGACACATAAAATTTATTTTTATGACATTTTTTGGTAAATAATCACATATAAATATATTTCTATGTTTTAGAAAAAATAAAACATAACCCATGTGATTTATTTTCAAACTGAATTTAAGTGATCATATGACCATAACATGGTCATCAGATGTCGAATTTAGTCATGATGAGTGGAATTGGGACCAAATTGACAATTTCTATTACTTTTAATGAAAATTTAATCATTTTTTGGCTTAAAAATTTCATACATCCCTCTGGTAATAATTGAAGACACTAGACATGTAGCAGAATCCCAAAAAAAGGATTTTTAAAATTTTTGCAACGACGATCGACATGAACTCATCGACATCGTGGAATCGCTTCCATGTTTAATACAAGGATCTTTCATGATGAGTTTTAAGCAAAAAAATAAAACCATAAATACCTGGTTTGATCTGAATCCACACTCAATGTCTACTCTACATTGGAAATTTCTTTTTAAATAATCTGAAGCCGAATTCTTCTTGATCATCCACATTTTCTTCAATAATATTTAGGATCACTTATAATCAAACTCTGAGTGCTAATATTGAGTTCCTATAATGTCTTTGTTCATCCACATGTTCTTTAAAAAACTTGTTAGAGTACTAATCATCTAATTCTGAGTGCTTGAACAGATATTCCACCATGTCTATATTGTGTCGATGACCACCGTACTATTATAGTGCCATTGGAAACATGGAAATATAAAAAATGATACATAAGTGCACTCAATTATCTCCCACTAGGTTATTTTTTATTATCACCCATCTAAAACTCATAAAACAGAATACATATATTTAAAACCTAATAAAAGAAACATAATATGGATGAGATAAAATTATCAATAAGGGTAAATAAATAAGATATGTAATCATAAAATTTTTATAAGGTTATGATAACATGATATTGAAAATAGAATATCTTACCATACATATCAAAGAATAAACATGAATCATGGAATAAAAATTGGCAGTTCATAAGACATGAATCATATAGAAATAAAGAATATAATCCATGATATAATAATATTGGAATAAAACATGGAATTGTGGTAGACACATAAACATATATAATGATTTCCATAATAGTCAAGTCATTGTTGTCAAGAACATCTTAGTACACAAAGTCCTTTACCAAACAGGGTTCACACACCATTCTTGCCCTATATTACTGAATCAAGTTCACTCCTCATTCCATCCATCTAATACTGAACTAAGTTCATTTCCTATTTCATCCATGTATATCTCATGAGATATAAATCTATATCAAATACATTGGATGGAGATATATGTTCTAGTAATCTCAAAATAAAATCATACATACATATTCTACAAGATCATAAACAATCATACAATAATCCATTAAATTAAATGAGTATTATAAACATTTAATTGTATCATATCCTTTTTAAAGATGTAGGTATCATAATCATTTCATCATAAACATAAACCGTGAAAGAATATAGTTTTAAAAACATATAAATTTAAATGAGAAATGAGTTTCATAAAAGTCATGCCACCAAAATATAATCCGTTCAGAGAAAGAATATAAATGGAAAATATTAGTAATTTCCCCATAAATTAATGAGATACACTAATGTATGTTATCTTATATAGTAAATAATATTGAAATATCATTTAATAAAATTTCTTTAAGAATATATGATTTCTTCATTGGCAACTTTTTTTAAAATAGAAATCCTTTTGAAAAAATTTTTCCTTGAAAATAGAATTGAAAACATAAAAAATAATCATTTAAAACCATAAACAGTTTTTAAAATACTTTTTCCTTGAAAATTGGCTTGAATGAAAATTTTAATATATTTTTGAAAAAAAATTTTAGAATACAATAGATTTATGACCGAAGAGAGAGACAATCTGATTTCAACTAAAAAAATTATATTGAGTATCAAAGAATAGAAAAATGATACTAATACAAGAGTATATATTGAATGAAAAGAGGATAATATAATTCATGAGTGTTATTGAGAGAGGTATCATGTGATTTCATTAATTTAAGTATAATCATAAGATATATAAAAATCAATGATATTGTTTCTGTAAACTCTTATCACTTGGTAACATGGGATCATACTATCCATGTAAGAAATGAAAATTAAATGAAGATTAAAATATTAAGATAATAAGGATATTATTTTCATAACATGTAAAATGGATTTCTATAAACCTCTAAAAGAATAGTGGTGAAAAAAGAAACATGAGTCTCAAAGAAGGTAAATTGAGAAAAAAACTATTTTACCAATTTGGTAACACTAGAAACATAAATCACATGAAATAAAGATCATATAATGGATATGTAAATACCAATAAAATTAAGTATAATAATATATTAATTCATCTATGGTAAGTATTCACACCACACATAATAAATGGGTGGCGAATAAAGAATGTATCACACAGAAAAAAAGTGAGATGAAATCCCATTACATTGCGGATTGCCTCTGTTTGTACTCATACAAACCACCTGTATAGTAAATATAAATTTATTATAAATATTTTAAAGAAATATATTCTTATATATAATACAATATATGGATTTTTATGATGTTATACTTCCCTTTTATTGACAATCATATGTTAAGGTTTCACTTTGGGTAATAATCCCTTTAATTTTTTGCATGCATCTTAATTTTTTATCTTTGGTCAATATACTTAAATCATGATTTCCATAATGTAAACCATGATTTAAATATATTTTAAATTCATTATAAGTTTTTATAACAATTCATAAAATATATATGTATGAAATGAAATAAACTATTCATGGAGAAAGTAGGCTATACATACGTATGGACATAGTTTCTGTTTAATTTTCCATATTGAATGAAATAAATTAAGATTATTAAATGTATATATGTAGATATATAATTATTAAATTATATTTATTATATCATATATATAATAAATATTCACGAAACCAACCCTTAACACATTCTAGGTAGTGTATAAAATAATCACATCATTTTTAGGGGGTGGTAGTCCATATTTCTTCAAACCAAACTATCGTATTAAAAAAATAGAAAGTATAAATATATATGTCCAAAAATAATTAAATAATCTTAATTAAATAATAAATATAATATATATAACATATATAAATAGTATTTCCATGATAATATCCACCGTGATAGGCGGTATAGGAAGAATGATCATTCATCGTTTAGTGGGGTTGCAGTTCGTCATATACATAAACAATATGTTCGTTACCCATTAGATGGAGGTGAGTGTAAGTGTAGGTAAAAATGTTCACATTAAAATATCATTGTATATTTAGGATAATTTTTTTGTTATAAAATATTGTAATAAATGGAGTATAGGGGTTCGAGATATAAAATAATAGAAAAGAGCTTGAGAGAAGATGGTTCATATTAGTCAGGTAACTCCTTTTGGTTTGTGCCAAAAGGATTCCTTGGGTGGATTTATATACATGGAGAGGCTTCTAGGAAGAATGGAGGGATTTCATGAAGTGTATTGTGTAGAGATTTTCTAAATCTATGTGGTTTGAGAGGTGTCAAGAAGAGGGATAGGTGGTGGCCTTTTATAGGGAAAGGAAAGGACACACTCGACATTTTTGAAAACTAGTTAGGTGTACTGGAATTTTGCCCAAAAAATTCCTAAAAAACAACCAAGGTAAATATTTTAAGATTTATAGATGATTAATTTATATTAATGGATTTTTTAAAATATTTTTATCTGTTTTGGGTGTTATGTGTAAGGTTTAATCTTAGTTAACCATAGATTTAACTTAATCGATGTAATTAGTATTAATTACATTCACTCATTTTGGGTAAAAAACTAATTTCAACTTATCATAAAATATAAATTATGTTTATTCCAAATATGGAATAAATTTTTCCAAATTATAATCACACAAGTAGAAGAAATTAATTTAAAATTAATTCCATAGCCAGGTCAATAATGCAGGTTTTAAAGTGAAAACACTAAAAAGATTACACTGTTCTTAAATACAATTTCAATTTTAAATTGGTCAAAATGACTGAAAATGTATTAACTGATAAAAATATTACATAATTAAAATTTTAGAACATTTTAAAAAATAATTTATCCTTATAAATAAATTATATGAAAAAGAAGTTTTGAATTAAAATCTAATGATTTTCCCTATTCATAAAAAAATTATGTTTCTCAGAAAAATCCCAAAATTTCATTGTATGATATTTTGAAAATTATAAATTTGAAAAATGATTTTTATTTGTAAAATTAAATTTCTAAAGGTTTCTAAAATTAATTATGTTATGTTTTCTCAAAAGGAGATGAAATGTAGTTTGTTTGAGAAGATAATACTTTTTATAAAAATTAGGACATTAGAAAAATAATATATGTCATTATAATTTTGTTTTATTTATATAAAACCTTTATAGAAAATATTTTAAAAGTTGTTATTGCTATTCATATTACTGTGTTTAACATTTAGGTAATAACTATCTCATTAAAATATTTATAATAATAAAATCATGTTTTATAGAAACATCCATGTTGTCTATAACGTATGCTAAGTTGTTGTTCTAGGTAACATATGAAAATTCGATGATCTATCTGAAAGTAATGGCTCACTTAGATCATAGAAAGAGATAAATAATAATTTAATTTATTAAATAAGAAAGGTCCCTAAAAACTTGGTGTTACATTCTACCACCATAAAATTCATTTCACCCTCAAAAAGTTTCACCCAAGTATACAAGTTGGTATACTTCTTCTTCACCATATATTCATGTTACAACATTGTTTCCTTGAACTGTTGATTTCTCAAAAAAAAGGCTAGGATGGTGGTCTTGTTTTATCGAACTTTCTCTACATGATCCAAAATTTCAAATGGTTTCTCTTTATAAGACATATCCTTCTCCAGCGATATGTCCTCTCAGTTAAACACATTTGAAAGGCTAGGAATATAATTCATTAGAGTAGATACAAGGAAAAAATCATGGAATTGATAGAGATTTGGAGGATTTTTGAAGAAATATGATACTACCACAATATGATGAATAATATTAAATGGAAAGATATACCTTTGTGTTAGTTTGTTTTACTAAATCTCATAACATTCTTGTGATATTCATAGAAATAAATTTTCTCCAACATAAATTCTAGTCCCCAATAATGTTTATGAGTGTAATGTTTCTTCCATATTTGAGCTGCCATGATATGTCGTTGAATTGTTCTAACCTTATCAACCATTTATTAAATGATATCAGGTCCCCATATCTTCCTTCCTCTAACTTAATATCATCATATTGGAGCTCTAGAGTTCTTCCCATAGATGGTTTTATAAGGTTCCATATGAATTTTTGAATGAAATCTATTATTGTAGGAAATCTGAACTAGAGTAAGGTGTTTATCCCAACAACATTTGAAAACTAGAGAACAAGATCTCAATATACCCTTTTATGTTTGAATTTTAATTTATTACATCTATCATATGATGATCAGGAGTGTCGAATCTTAATTATATGCCTGGTGCATACTGAATACATTACCATATAATTGAGCATCACCTCAGATCCTGAAAAGAAACAATGGAATGTGGGACTCTCGGAAAACTTACCACTTCCCAAATGTATAACCTAGAATGATGATCTACAGATAAGTCGTCTATTATAGTGATGAAGTGTGATTACATGGAAAGGAGATAAACTGCCACCCATATAGAATTAATAACTTTATATGTTTTTGGTAGTCCATTGAAAAAATCCATAGTGATGTTCACCCATTTCCATTTTGGTATTGGAAATGGATACAACATTCCTTTATAATTTTGTAGTTCAGACTTAACTTGTTGGAATACTATGAAATAGAATAGAAAATCTAAGATATATCTCTTCCTTCCATCACACCATAAGTATTCTTTCAAGTCTCTATACATATTTCTTACTTCCATGATGAATAGTGAGTGAATAAATATTAAATTCCTTTAATAGATCATTCTTAAAATATGGTATGGAAGGAACAAATACACGGTTTCTGAACCATAACATTCAATGCTGATCAAGGTTATACATAGAAACATGACTAACTTTATTTTGCATCTTTATATCTTCCTTTTTCACCTCTTTAATCTTCACTTGGATAGAGAGTAGAAAGTTCATTTGAGAAAGATATGATTTTTCCCCTTTCATCAAGATTTCATGGTCCATAATTTTTAAATCCATAATTATTGGATCTTTTCTTATCCTTACCAGGGATAATCTTGCATGATCCTTCTAAATCAAAGCATCAACCACATTATTCTCTTTCTGAGGATGGTAATGTATTTAGTAGTAATAATCCTTTATAAACTCCGACCATATTCTCTGGAACATGTTCAATTCCATCTGTGTGAATTTTTATTTCAATGTTTTTTGATCGGTATATATATCACTCTTTTCTCCACAAAGATAATTTTTCCATATATTTAATAAAAAATACCGCGGCTGACTCCAAATCGTGAGTTGGTTAATTTTTCTCATGAATCATCAAAAATAGTGAGGAATAGGCTATAACCATGTTATTCTGTATAATAACACATCCTAATACCTTTGTGTATTCATCTCTAAAGATTAAAAACCCCTTTCCCCTATATGTTAATATAAGCATAGATTCAGTGGCTATCCTTCTCTTTAGTTTCATGAAATTTTCCTCACATTTATCTATCTAGTAGAACTTGACACCCTTTTGAGTTGACATGGTCATAGGATTAGATAGTTTTGATAAATCATACACAGACCATTGAAAATATCCATACAAACCAAGAAAACTACTTATCTTAGTCACTGTGGTTTCTCTTTTCAGTCTTTCAATAGCCTCCATCTTTGATAGATCTACTACTATACTATCTCTTGAGATTATGTGACCAAAAAATGAAACCTTATACAACCAAAATCATCAATTTTTAAAATTATCATACATTTTATCTTCATATAGGGTCATTAGTGGAATTCTCAAGATACTTTCATGCTCTTCCATTATCTTTTAATAGATAACAATATCATCTATAAAGACCACCATGAACTGGTCGAGGTAAAATCTAAAGACCCAATTCATTAAATCCATAAAGATATAAGGGGATTTAGTAAGACTAAAAGGCATCACTATATATTCATTGTTATGCATACCTTGAATGTAATACCATCATCATAATATCCTTCTTCTTTCCCCTTAACTTATGATATCCCAAATTATGGATAATCGTGGAAAAGTATTATCTTTTTTTTTTGATCAAAAAATTAATCAATATGGGGGGATACCATTTCATGATCATGACATTTTTCAACACCAAATAATCAATGAAAATACTCATTGATCCATCTTTATTTTTCACTAAAAGAATTGGTATACCCTAAGGTGACACACTTGGAAGAATTAATCCCTTATCTTATTTTTATTGGAGTTTCTTCTTTAGTTACTATATCTCCAAAGGGTTTAGTATATAAGGATTCTTTAAAATTGGTGTGGAAATTGATATAAGTTCTACAGAGAACTAAACATCATGTTTTTGTGGAATACTAAGAAACTCTTCCAGAAAGACATCCACGAATTCTCAGGAAATTGACATATCACCGATTTCTATTTTCTCCACAACCATTTGATTTAAACAAAGATTTTGAATGGGAATTAAGTCTGAAACATTAGATGTAGTCTCCAAATTAATTTTGTGCTTATCATCACACTGATGGATGATCATAATAGGGTTTGAAATATCAAACATAAATTCCATTCCTTGAAAAATTATGTGGGATTTATCTTGAGAAGTCCAATTCATGCATATTATGTCATCAAATTCCACCTAATTAAGAATTATTTTTTTTGGAAACACATTCCCACAAACATCAATTGATGAGGAATCATGTACATGGAATGCAATCATCGTTCCATTAGGGTTTTCAATAGTAATTCCATAACTAATTAATTTTGTGTAATCTTAACACCCTTATAAAATTATTTAGATATTAAAGATCACGTAGATCCGGAATCAAATATGACAATATCCTTTATAGAGTGGATGGTAAGTGTACCTTTCATCACTTCACTGTCATAGAACTTGTTATAAATATAAATTGAATAAGATTTCCCATTTCCTCTATTTTTTAGATTTTGTTAATGTTGATCATCACCACTAACCATTTGGTTTGGGAAGTAGTGAGAATAATTCATATTCTACCAACACTTGTAGTACTAAATTGTGGGAGGTTCATTCTCTGCATCTTTTTCTCCAATATCATTTTGATCTAACTTTTTCTGATCATTTTGACAATTAATTTTCTGGTGAACATCCTTTTAGAACATAAAAAATGTACTAGACCCCTTTGGATAAATTCTTCTATGATTCATCCCATATTTATACCATAACAGAAAACTCATAACCTTTTCTTCATGGTATTTAGAGTTTCCTTTTAACCCCATCTTCCTTTTATTATCAAATCCATGAATTTGATACGTGACTCCAACATTCATTTCAACTGTGATTTTATAATTCACAATCTCTTGATAGTTAAAACAGTATCTTACAGACAATTCCCTAATGGGACCTGTATTTAATACACTAAAGAACCTATCAACATTACTTTTTGTTTTGATGATAATTCATGAATCAGATCTTGAAAGTCTCATGAAATTATCCTTATAGGTACCAACCAACTATTCATCCTTTTGCTTCAACTCAAGGAACTATTTATCCATCTTTGTTCAATGAATCTGAGGAATTTAATTATTGAAAAGTATACACTTAAACTCATCCCATTATATTGATTCAGTCACATCAGGATACCTAATATTCTTGATTAGATTAAACAAATGGTATGCTTCTCCTTATAACTGATAGATATCTATAATGACATTCTCATGCTCCGAACACCGGGGAATGGAGAATATCGTTTCAGTAGTACTGATCCATTGTTCAGAAACAAGTGAACTAGAAGACCCTCTATCATATGGTAGACATTACCTCATGAAAGACTCAATAGAATATTGTTCAGTCTTTTTACAATTTGGAAATCCACCATTATTCATATCTTAAGAAAGTTGTGTGAGCACAACAATGAAGTTTTTCATTGCAACTCTGATTGAATTTTATTACATAGGAGGAAAATGGTTTAATTTTCAATCACAATCACCATTAATGTGGTTCCTTATGGATAAATACATTGATTAAAACCAAAATCATAGAGTAAGAAATGTTTATCATAATGAGGAACCACATAATCATGAAAATTCACTTATAGGATGTCTAAATTTTGACACCAAACTTTATCAATGACACCTTAGGATTATCATAATTTATTCATATATAATCTATGTTTAAATCCTTCACGATAGTTCATTATCTATTTGTGAATAGCCAAATCATATCCCCCAAGAGTGTCAATCCATGGGTGCGACAAGGCACATTGTCATGTACTATATTTCCCAGAGTAAGGCTCGAAACATCGTGTTGGATTTGTTAAATATAGGTACCTCTATTCCATAGCCACATCCACTTATAGTATAAAAAAATTAATGTATTTATAGGGATACACTCACTATATCATTCACAAAAATTACAAGAAACTTTCACATACTTTTTATTTTCCTTAGACTTATCCCTAGACATGTACTTAGGGTTCTCACAATGGGTTTCTCAACATAGATTCTAATGGTTAACTAAAATTTTTCTCTAATACTAACATTTTCAACCCTTAATTTTCATACATTAACATTACATAACCTTTGAATAATACTTAAAAAATTATAAAAATAGACTCCCTAAGACCATACTACTATAGTTTCTTTGGAAACAGGGAAACATAAACATTGATACATAAGTGAGATACATTATCTAACACTCTGTTCTTCTGGACCAGAACCCTTCCTAAACACTTAAAACATAATACATATCATTACAACCTAGGTAAGGAAACATAATAAGGGGTGATAAAAAATTCTCATTATGGGAAAAAATGGAGATATGTATGCATAATCATTAGCATGAGGGTATGATAACATGATCATGAAAATAGAAGATCTTACCATGCATATGAAAGATCATATACATGAATCATGGAATAAATCATTATAACTTATAAGACATGAATCATAAGGAAATAAAGAACGTAATACATGAATGTATAACATTTGAATAAAACGTGGAATTTGTGATGACACATAATCATAAATAATTATTTCTATACTAGTAAAAGAATTGTTTTGGAGACTTTTTTTTGTAGAAAAAGTCCATTATTGAAATGGGATAAGACCATGATCTAACCATATATTACTAATCCAAGTTTACTCCTCATTATATCCCTATAAAAATTAAATGTGTTAATTTCCCATTCCATCCATGTATATCTCATGATATATAAACCCTTATCTAATGAATTGGAGGGAGATTGTTTTCTAGTTTTGTTGTCAATGTTTTCTTTCATGGATGGTTTTGGGCGATAATAAATGGTTGTTGATATAAAATCTTCTAGACAATCATATTATGATACAATATTTCATCCCTCTACAATACTGCAATTTGGGTCTAAAGTGGTGACATTATTGGGGTTCTGGTATTTTCAATTTTGCAGTCGATAGTTTCCAGAAACTTCTCAAGTTAGTATGCCTCAGTTTTACCACCTCATCATTATTTCTAGGGGTGGAGCCCTCATCTTGTCTTTCCCTACTCTAATCTAATGTTCTGATATTCCCCTACAAGGTGGAATGAGAGTGGTGGCGATGATAGAGTTTTGAGATGTGTGGATCAGTGTCTGTTAGTGTTCTTGGCGCAAGCCCTTGTTGGGGGATTTGATTTGTAATGGAAACAACAACATCATGGAATGTTTCTCAATTTCTGGTTTTTTTGGTGGTTATTACTCTTGCTAGAAATGAAGGATTGTAGTGTTTTATTCTATGATAACATTATGTGGTGTTTTTTATGTTTTTGATGAGGTTTTTTGTTTCTAGGATAGGGTTCTTGTTTTTATATGGTGGGAATCGTTGTGTTGTTGTTTGTGGCACTATGATGACTATTTTTGATTATGGAGACCTCAATTGTTTTTTGTGTTTTAGTTGTCATTAGTTCAATGGGGGATGAAGATGACATAGTGATATGATTTTCGATGGATTAAATAGGATTCAATGATCTCTGACATGTGTAGTTGTAAAACTGTGATGTCGACAGTGGTGATGTATGATGATGATGATAGGATACTCATACTGTTGACGACAAGAGACTTTACTCTAGTAGATGTGGGTAGATCTAGTGAATGATCTTCTTGGGTGTCAAGAAACGTCTTGAATTTTGAAATGTGAACATAAATTCCTTTTGGATTTGGTTCTTGATCATATATAGAGTGGGTTTATAAAATCCAATGAAAATAGAATATCTAGAAATATATTTTAAAAACATTTTTTTGGGAAAATAACATTTTTTCATTGAAAATATATTTTTAAAACATAAAACCATTTAAAGAAATATTTCATTGAAATAATATTTTATAACTTATAAATGATTAATTTAAGACCATAAAACATTTTTAAAATCAATTTTCCTAGAAAATTGGCTTCAATAATCTTTTGAATTCATTTTTGAAAACATGGTTTTTGAATCCAACAGATTCCATCCAAAGAGAGAGATGGTTTAATTTTAATTAAAATAATTAACTTAAGTAGAAAAGAGTGTAAATATGATACTAATACATTCAGATATATTGAATAGTAATAGTAAAATAATTTTTATGAGTGTTATTGGGAGATGGATCATGGTATTTCATTAATTGAAGCAAAATAAGAAACAATCTCCAGAAGCGATGATATTGTTTCAATGAACTCTTATCACTTGGTAACATGGGATCATTAACTATATATAATAAAAAGAAATTAATTGAATCTTAAATTGTTATTAAAATAATCATATTTATGATATAACATGTAAAATTGAATTATATACTCCTTGATAAGAATTTTGGTTTTAAACAAAACGTGAGTCTTAAAGAAAGGAAAATGAGAAAATACTATTTGACCGATTTGGTAAATTTTGAATTGTTAATCCCAAGAAATAAATTCCATAGAATGGATATGTAAATATCCATAAATTTATGTATAATAATAATTTAATACAACAATGGGTATTATACACACCACACATAGAAGGAATATGCATTGAATAAAGCATGTATGTCTAGGAAAGAAAATGTGCGATGAAATCCCCTTACCTTGTGTCTTGACTCTCATCCTACTTCTACAAAAAATTGTATAATAAATTAAGATTTATTAATTTTTTTAAAGAATCATATTATTATATATAACACAATATATTGTTTGAAAATAAACTTATATTACATCTTTTTAACAATCCTAGGTTATGGTGTCACTTTGGGTAAGATTTACTTCATTCTTCCCATGTTTCTTAATTTGTTATATATTTTTCCCTTATAATTATATCATTATTTTAATAATAAAAAACATGATTTAAATAAAATTTATTTTAATTATACTTTTATTATAATAATATATAGAAAATAGAAGTATTAAACATAATATTCATTGAGACGGTTGGTCATATGTATGCTTGAACAACATTTCCATTTAATTATCATATTCATAGAAAGAAATAAAAATAAATAAATATATATATATAGATATATATATATAATATTAAATAAATTAAATTTATTATATCACATATATAATATATATTCACTAAAACCATTATTCAAAAAATCCATGATGTTTATAAATGAATCACATTGCTTTGAGGGGGCGGTAGTCCACACATTCTCAAACAAATTTTTTGCATTAAAACATATTCGAAAGTACAAAAATATATGTTGTAAAGAAATTACATAATATTAAAGAAATAATGAATATTATATAAAACATATAAAAATATACTTTCCATCATAATTTCTAAAATTAGAGGAGGTAGATAAATAATTAACTATCATCGTTTAGTGAGCTAGTAGTTTACGATACATATAATCAGTATGTTTGTCACCCATTATATAGAGGTGTGAATAAGTGTAAATAAAACCCTTATTATAAAATAATCCAAGTATATTATGTATAATTTGTTTTTATATAATCATGGAATAAATATATTGGAGAGGGTGTAGAAAGCAAATAAACGAAATGATCTTGAGAGAAGACGTTACCTCTTAATTGAGTAGTTCCTTTTGGTTACTAACAAATGTATTCTATGGGTTGATTTCTATCCTAAAGGAGGATTATAGGAAGAATTTAGAGAGTTTGGGATGTTTATTGGGTAGGTACTAGATGAATCTATGTGTTTTGAGAGGTGTGAAGAAGAGGGAGAGGTGGTGGCCTTTTATATGGAAAGGAAAGGACACACATGGTATTTTGGAAAGCAAGTTAGGTGTACCGACATTTTTACCTAAACAAGTCATAAAATAGAAACCAAACTCAATAGTGAATCATTTATGGCCGAATAATGTCTTGAAAAGAAGTGTTGGATATGTTTCAAAATGTTTTTGGGTCTTAAATATAAGGATCAATCCTTATTTAGGAATAATTTTACCTTAATCAATATAATTAATTTTAATTACTTTCACTAATAATTTTGGTCAAAAACTAAGTTGATCATATTAGGAATTATAAATTATTCGGATTCCAAATTTTGAATCCATTTTTATTCTATTATAATAACATAATTGGAATAAATTAATTTAATATTAATCCCATAGTCAAGTTAATAATGCTTATTTTTATAGTAAAACAGTTCCAATGATTACTATGTTTTTATATCTAATTTCAATGTGGAATTGATCTCAATGACCTTAACTATATTAATTGATAAAATAGTTTATATTTAAACTTTTAAACCAATTTAAAATATAATTTTAGCTGATAAATAATGTAGATGAAAAAACATTTTTGAGTTAAAATATGGTATTTTTCACTATTCATAAAAAAATGAAGATTCTCAAAAAAATCACAAAATTTCACCCTTATATAATTTTAACATTATAAATTCAAAAACTTTGTTTATTTTATAAAATTAATTTTCTAAATCTATCTAATATTAATTTTTTTTCAAAAAAGGACCTGAAAAAATTTGTTTGAGAAAATTTTATTTTTTAAACATTTAAGGACATTACCAAAAATTATAAATTTCATTTTAAATATGTTTTATTTACAAAAAAACATTATAAACAATTATTTAAATGTAGTTGTTAATATTCATATTATATAGTTTAATGGATATGATATAATTATCTCATTTAAATAATTATAATAATAAAATAATGTTTTATAGAAACATTTGTGTTTCTTGTAACGTACACCAAGTAGATATTCCATGTGAATGGAATGTTTGATTTAGTGAATTGCATGAAATAAATGAAAATTTAATTTATTCAAAAAATGGTCCATAAAACCTCAGGATGTTATAGAGCCTCTCTCTCTCTAGAGTGAGGGTGAGATAAGAGGATAGAGAGAGGATGTAAATAGTGTGTAGAAAATCCCCCTCTTCCACTATTTATAGAGTGTTAGGATATTATCCCGTATTTCCTCCCTAGCCCTCGAATAATTAAAACTCTATAAATGAAAAATTATGAGTACTATACAGAGTCAGAAATATTATTATCACTTTTCTATAACAAAATAAACATATTATGTGATAATAATTGAGCCATGAACTTGACTTTTCAGTTGCACAAAAATAAAATAAACCTTGAATATTTTTAAAAAAATATTAATTCAATTAATATTTTCATGTATTTACTTTAAAACATATAATAAATTTAATATATAAATTAAATGAAAATTGTTTTTACATGAATAAAATTTATTTATTTATTCCTTGGTGATCATATATCTTTGGAAAAAACATGGACCCATGTTATGGGGACCACCAAGCCCAAAATTCCTATTCATATGAATTGGGGAGATTCTTTAATACACTATTGTGTGTGACCCTGTAGACCTTTATCTCAAAAGTGGAGAACTTATTCATAGACCTAGAGTGTGGCGACCTGACCCCTGAAGCCCAAATATGGTGTCTTCTATTGATTAAATTGGTATTATTGCAACAAATCAAGAGCATAAGGAAAAAAGAGTCTAATAGTCTTGTTAAAAAAAATATAAACATGAGCCTTTTATTAATAAATAATAAACTAATCACCACATAATTTTTTTTATCATGATTTTACTTTCAAGGTGAAAAACAATATTGCATCTATTTTATCCTTATACTGTTTTCTAATTACACTTCTTGGATTCTTGGGTAGAGGAATACAAATAAGGGTGAAGTCAAATTATCAATATAGTTGTGTAAATCATAGTGAAGGAACTAATGAAACAAAGAGAATAAATTAAAAAGGAAAGGTAAATAACTAAAAACACCATCCACGTAATCAATTAACTGAAATGATAAAAAATATATCATGATAATAAATGAAAACATGGAATTTGATTTAAGAGATAAGGAAAAGTAAATATGTAAAGGTGTGAAATTGAAACACATTCCATTAATCAATAAACTCAGAATGAAATATACCCATGGATATGTTGACGCAAAATCACATGGATAATAATATCTGATTCTAAATTACAGAAATCCTTAATTATTGGATATCATGTATTTGGAACATGAGAAAATAAACCATTAAGGCCTTTCAAAAAGTGGTTTAAATTAAGCGTAAAAACCCAATCAATTTGTTAAACTTATATGTATCATTAGAAACTTTTTATGCATCAAGGGGCGATATAATGTCCAGTACCCACCCGTTATTTCAAGTCTAAATCATTAATCATATTGAAAAATACAAATAAATAATATAACCTATCAAATAACCGTATTGAATGAGAAAAATGTATTTATCAATAATTCCCTAGTTAATCAAGTAACATTCAAAGTAAACACTTTATGTAAAATGGTATATGATTTAAGCAATAGTAACATCCATGATAAATTATATGGACTAATCGAGGAAATTTAATACTCAATGATCATATGAAATTGAATATTTTAGGGGGACTAACAAAGAAATCAATTAAGTAAATATAATTTCATTAGTTTGTCAAATTAATTGAAAACAATCAAGAAAGACATTATATATGGTATCAATAAAAAATATCCCAAGTGACTTAAAAATAGATGGTTTCATTCATTGGTGAAATAAAATAATATCTTAAAAAAATATTCATGAGGAATATATCATTTTCATTGAAAACCCTTTTTAAAATAATCATCATTGAAAATATATTTTAACTTTATTTTTTGTAAAAATAAACATTTTAAACTTAAAAATGAAGCTTCAATGAAATTATGGTGGATAAATCTATACAGGTTATATAAGGTAAAAATAAACATTCTTTTTTCATAGTAAAAAGTGTTAGAAAAATGCCTTGTTTGGAAAGTGTCAAGAACATTCCTTTGGAAAAATTCATAAATGAAATAATGTTTACAAATGTATTTAACAAATAAATTATAAATTTTAAAAACTTCTTTTGAAAACCTTTTTACAGGAAAAGGTTTTTAGAAGAAAATTGGTTCTTCGACAAAATAGAGAAATGAATTCGAGTTTTAATATATAATTTTCTAAAACATCTATTTACCAAAGAGTGAAAATGGTACTAATAATTGATAAAGGTTATAAGAAACCACTAGAGACATAAAGGATAGATTTTATTGAACAATTACCCTGTAATTTACTAAAATTGAAATCCAATTACAAACAATCTTGAAAAAATGAGATTATTAAATAAACCCTTGAAAAGGATATGAAGTAAAAGTGAGAATCAATAAATGAGTATATTATGTGTATCAATTGTAAATAATCATAAGGTATTTTTAAATACTAAAATATATATTGAAAATAAATTACACACATATTCATAGACTATTAATGACAACAAGGATGTAATATTACTCAATGAAAAGATATTTAGTTATCAAATTCCTTTCAAATTGGTAACATATAATTGAAACCCCATTAAAATATATAATTTATGTTGAAAATAAAAATACCATGAATAAAGAATTTTTTATGATATTACATATCATAATGTGAAACATGTACAACAACTAAAGAAATTATTAGTACAAGAATTAAGTATGCTTCATGGAAAGAAAGTTAGACAAGAATCCATTACCTTATGTTTTCTTTGGTGAATATTTCCATTAAACTCCTATATAATAGTTTTATCAATGTTACTAACATATTAAATAACCATATTAATACTTATTATACCATATTTTATCCTCCTATAATATCTTATTACCTGTTTGTTAATAACCATTCATTACTTTAACAACTTTTTGTGTTAATTGCATAGTTTTTCAAGTATGTTTTAAATTTTTATTTTTTTATTATTAAATATATCAAGGTTCAGTCATCTAAAAAATCTAATAAATGATGTTAATATCATATATATATATATAGTATATATTTCTCTATAATAATCTATAATATTTGGAGATAAGAAATGTAATTCACCGTTCCTGGTGACAGTAGTCTGTGTGTATACATGAACACCACCATAATTTAATTGTCTTATTTTAAAAGAATGAAATGTAAATGATATTTATATACATGTATATTATAAATAATTTAACCTATTCTTGTAATATATTTAATATATGTTTGTTAAAATTATCCTTAACAGCTTCCATGTATAGTGTTAATGAATCACATCACTTCGAAGGGGTGGTAGTCCACGCTTTCTCAAACGATGTTATCATATTAACACAAAATAGAAATTATTAATGATATGAATTATAAATGTATTAAATAAGTATAAATAAATAAAAAATATCATATATATCATATATAAACATATTTTACATCATAATGTCCACCATGAGAGGTGGTAATAGGAAAAATGAAAAATCGTCATTTCTTGAGGTGGTAGTTCACCGTACACGTATATAGTTTGTTTATTACCCATTAGAAGGATATGTGATTGTTTTTAGATTTAAAAAATTGAATAAAAACATAATATTATATTTAAGATACTATAGTTTCTATATTAATCAAGAATAAAAAGAGTTTAGGGGGTGGATAATGAAAATTAATTAAAGAGCTTCAAGAAAGACGATCTCTTTTTTGGGGAACTTTTTTTGGTTTACACTAAGTGAATTACATTGAAGTATTTATGCTAAAAAGAAGGATTAAAGGTATATGGGATGGATTTTTGGAATCTATTTTGGCAGATATTTTCTGAACATAATTGGTTTGGGTGGTGTGAGAAATAGGTACATGTGGTTTCCATTTATACTGGAGGAGGAGTGTCACTCTTTAAATATTTTGACAATGGAATAATTCCATCATTTTTCATGATTCAAGTTGATCAAATCATGGTCCAAATTCCATAAAATATATTATAGGTTCGATATATGTTCAGTAGTTACCCTTGGTAAAAGTTGATAGGTCGTTTTGGGCCTTCATGTTAACATCTAGACCCTTATTAATTTTAATTTAACCTTAATTGTTGAAATTAATTTTAATCAATTTCAGAAATAATTTTGGATAAAAATTCGTATTATTAGAAATTATAAATTATTATTAAAAATATTTAATCCATTTTTTCAAATTCCAATCATATAAGTTTCATAAATTGATTTAAATTTAATCCCACAGGCAGGATGACCATATTGGGTTTTAAAGTAAAAACGTCCGAAGGGTTGCAATGATTTTGTAATCAATTTAAAAGTTAAATTAATTAAAATGGAATAAATTTTATAATTTATTAAAATATGATCTAATTAAATATAAAAAAATTATATTTATAATATATCCTTGAAAATAAATTATATGATAAAGTAGTTTCGAAGTAAAATTCAGTATTTTTAACTATTAATTA
Source organism: Viscum album (assembly GCA_963277665.1). NCBI lineage: Eukaryota > Viridiplantae > Streptophyta > Magnoliopsida > Santalales > Viscaceae > Viscum > Viscum album. The sequence goes on along the minus strand of OY728120.1, from coordinate 2,042,055,172 downwards.
ATAATGATATGTTTCCAAAAAATATAAAAAATTTACCCTAACCTAATTTATAAGTTTATATTTCAAAATAGAAGTTTATTTTTACATATTTTCAGAATTAAAGTGTCAAATATTATATTTAAAATTGTTTATCCATTAAAAGGGGTTAAAATAACCTTTTGTAAAATTATAGATTCTTATGTGTGAAATTTGGCTTGTTCTTATCTTTTAGCTACCAAACTAAATAGATAAATACAAAAAATAGTTGAATGAATATATAAAATATATATTTCATATAATAATTAAATAATTTTAATTATATAATTTTATTAAGTCTAATATCCTTCGATAGCATAAAAATAAAAATATTTATTTTTGTATCCTATTGGTTCCTATTTTCGTTTCTCATTAATTGGTAACCAATGAATTCATTTTATATTCATAAATAATAAAAATATTAATATTCTATTTAATAATATTAATAACCACTAACAAAACTGTTAGGTTATATCATATTATATTAAATAATGTTTTTAAATAATATAATGTTATTTGGTGAGACTCGGTCATGCATGTAATGCATGCTATTGAGTAAGGTCACCCTTGTGTGTAACATAAGCAATCAAATAAGGTCTCTCTTGTATGTAATGAAAGATAAAATAGTGTTTCATATAATACATGTTATATAATATATTATATTAATTTAATACTTTAATGTATTAGGTTAATATATTCCATTTTTACAATTGTTGTTGTGTGTCATAAAAACTATTGAATACAAATTAGTACATTAGAATTTCAGGGTGTTATATTCTATACACATTAATTAAATTGAGTCCCAAAAATTTTAAAGTAATCATGGTAATATATCGTATAATATTTCTTAAATTAAAACCTAACTTCAAGAGAAGGGTTCATAAAACATCCTTTATAAATGAGTGAATGGGAAGTACATAGGTCACATGGGATACCATGTAACATGGTCTCTATGTAGGATAACATTAATGGAATGTAAAAATACATACTTATAGGAAAATAATAAATCTTTATATGGACTTAATGAGTCCATCAATCAAAAACAATTAAAATATCAATATAAAGATGAGGGCCTCACATCCATTAATCTTTGATGATTTAAGAGACCATCAGTTCAATAGAAATTAAAGAATTATGATTTTTTTTATTTCAATGTCATTTTACTAATGTTGGTTAATTTATTTATAGAACCAGAATTTAGGAAAATATTCTTAAATTATTAGTTTAAATATTATATGAGCAGTCCTTAACTTTTGGTTGTTCTTTGATCAAATTCTAATTAATCTCTTATCTCCCAGAAATTAATTAAAATAAAGAGTATTTTATACCAGATAAACTATAACAAACTTCGGATTATATGTCCTATTAAAGGGTGAAATTTCTAAATATTAATATCTAACTATGCTTGAAAACATATATTTTTAATATATTAATCTCTATTCCTAAAAATTTATATTTTTGGTTCATTATTAACATTTTTTTTCAAATTGTATAACTAAAAACAATAAAAAATTTACTTGGAAATTTTATAGGTCAGTGGTTGGCATGAAACCCTTATCATTATTTATTTATGGGTTAAATACTCATGAACTAACTAGAATTAATAGGTTTTCACCCTACATACATGTTTTCCTTTTCTAAAATCAAATTAATATAATTTCCAAAATAAATGTAATGGATATCCATTAAATTTAATCATTAAATAGTCTCATGACAATGGTTTTCAATACAAACTCAACACATATATATTTTAACCATTTATTACTTTCATACATCCATACATGTTCTAGGTTTTATCCTTTATGTGTTATAATTTACTAGGGATATTTCCAAGTTCCCCAAATTTATGACATTAATCAAAAAATAGATCCTTAAGATGTGTTTCATTTACATCCATTATACTCCTAATTTTTCCTCTATAATCCTTTTCTTTATTCCATTCTTTTAAAAAAAGCCTTTTCTTATTCCATTGAGACACATTATTGGGTGTCTCCTTGCACAATTCTCACATATAAGAAATAGAAGCTTCTTTTCCTTATTGTCTCCACCACTCAAGCTCTCTGTAAACTCCATACTTCTATTCTTTCGTGTGTTCAAGAGTTAAAAAAGGTATATATTGTTAATCATATTTTTGGAAAACTAATTTGGTATAAACATGATATCCTTCATTCCTTTTAACACTGCATTTGGATGGTTTTTTCACCACCTTATCCTTCATGTTCGATGTTTTCTTGAATCCTTCAGGTTCCAGCCATTGACTAAAACCAAAAATAATATTTTGATCAATAATAGACATAGTTAGAAATGTATATAATAATTTATATGATATATAAATCATGTCACCTTATTTTTAAATCTAAAACACCTAAAAAAATGACCTTGTACATTATTTTCTATTATCCATGAAAATTCATCATAACTGTTTCTAAAGAAAACAAGGATTATCCTAAGAATTTCCCATGGGAGTGTCATAATATTTCAGAAGAAAGTCCTATTATCATGTACTATGTTACCCGAGTCAGGATCAAAACACATTTTATAAGATATTACTCCTAGGAACATATGTTCTATAACAACATCCACTTATAGTATCTATAATGGGATGTATTTCTAGGAAGGCCCATATAATTTCAACCATAAAAAAATTATTGGATGTTCTTCTATACTTATCCTTAAATTTTACCTTAGGGTTATGTTCTATTACCTATGTTTTCTAAAATATAATTCCCAAGGTTGCTAATAATCTTCCTTTGATACCAACTATAGTGACCGAACCCCAGAATCTCAGAGCCAATGTCTAATATCAATTACATTTGAAATATTACAATGAATCAATCCCTAAAGGATCAAAGATTTTATTAGTCTAGCTAAACCAGATACATACATGGTTCTTTTTTACAAAATAATACACTAATGATAATAGAATTTTTTTTCTTATCCTTCTTTTTTCAATGTTTAGAACATTATTCCATATATAGTATCCTTGAAATGTTTGGTTAGAAATAAACATGGATTCTAGGGGAGATAAAAAAATTAGGGTGATATAAAATGATCAGTAAGGTTATGTAAATAATAGAGGAATAAATAATAAATCAATGATAAAAATTTAACATGGGTTGGAAAATAAATGAACAAACATTCCATGAAATCATATAACTGAAGTGATGAAAAATATTGTAACATAATAAATGAAAACACATTCCGTTAGAATAACTAGTTAAGGAAAAGTAAATATGGAAATATGGGAACTTGAAACACATTAAATTAATAAATAAACTATTAATGAAATACTACTATAGATATGTCAATGAAAAATATCATGAATAATAATAATAGACTCTAAAACAAAGAAATGCTTAATTATTTTTCACAACTTATTTGTCTCATGAGAACCTGTTGATGCATCGAGGATCTATATAAAGTCCGAACCCAACCCATCATTCCCAGTCCAAATAATTACTCATATTGAACAATTAAAATAAATAATATGATTATAAAATAACTATATTGAATGAGAAATATATATTTATCAATAAATACATAGTTAATAAAATAAAATTTAAAGTAAACACTATATATAATATGTTATATAGTTTATGAAATAGTAATATCCCCGATAAATGATTTGAATAATTCGGGGAAATTTAATTCTCAATGATCATATGAAATTTATTATTTCATGTGGACTAACAAGGAAGTAACAAAAATAAATATAAACACTTTCCTTGGATAAATCTATCAAAAACCATCTAGATAAAGGATATGGATGGTATCAATAAAAAATATTCCAAATGGAGTAAAATAGAGGGTGGTTGTCCTTGATGAAATTAGATAATAAATTAAAAAATATTCTTAAGGAAAATATCCCTTGATTTGAGAAACCATTTAAAAATATTTTTCATTAAAAATACCTTTTACAAAAAATGTCATTAAAAATAAAACTTTTAAAATTTTAAATTAAGAATCAATGAAATGAAAGAGGATAAATACGTACATTTTGAAAGTGGAAAAAAGAAACATTCCTTTTTCAAGTTAAAAAGGGTTAAGAAAAATGCATTATTTGGAAAGTGAAAAGAAGATTACATTGAAAAAATTAATAAACAACAAAAAGTGTTAAAAATTTCTTTAAAAAACCCTTTTTAATGGTTAAAAAAATGTTTTAAATCCTTTTTGTGGATATGATTTTAAGAATAAAATAGGTTCTCCAACTAAATATAGAAATGATGTTAGGATTTTAGAAAACATTTTCTAAAAAAACCTAGTACCAAAGCATGAAATAAATGGTACTAATACTTGATAAATGTCATGAACAACCAGAGGAGTTTAAAATGAAAGTGTTTATTTATCAAATACTCCAAAATTTCAACAAATTTAAATTCAAGTACAAACAATCTATGATAAAATGATACTGTGAAATAAACCCTGGAAAAAGAAATGACATCAAAAATGAGAATCAGTCAATGAGTATATTATGTTTACCAAATATAAATACACATCATAAAATTTTAAATAAAAAAATATATCATAAAATTGTATTACACACATAATCAAATAATATTAATTACAATGAAGAAGTAATTTAAATAAAATGAATGTAAATTGAGTTATACAAGGCAATTCAACTTGGTAACTTTTGACTCAAATCCCATTAAAAGAAATGATCCAAGTTGAAACTAAGAATACCATTAATATATAATTATTAATTATATTACATATAAAAACATGAATTATATACACTATATAAAAGAAATTTGGTGTACAAAAATTAAGTATGCCTAATGGATAGAATATGAGACAAGAATGCCTTTCCTTATGTTTCATTTCAAGTAAACTTCATTTAACCTCATATATAATAGTTTTAAATAGTTTAATAAATTATTAATGATCCCAATTAATACATATTATATCATATGTAATCCTTTTATAATATATTATCACAGGTTTGTTAATAACCTTTCATTATATTAACTATTTCAGCTCTTAACTTCTTTGTTTATCGAGTATGTTTTCACTTGTTATTTGCTGTTCTTATTATATATATCATGGTTTCATCATCGCATGAAAATAAAACATGATTTTAATGTCATATATATCTATAATATAAGTATCTATAATAATCTGTAATGTTTGGATATAACAAATGAAATGCACTATTCTTGGAGATGGCAGTCTCTACGTACACATGAACAGTACATTCATTTCATTGTCATATTTTAAAAGAATGAAAAGTAAATTATATGTATATACATGTATATTATAATTAAAATACCCTATTTATATATTATCATTCAAATATTTTTATTAAAAATAACCTTAATACATTCCATGTATAATTTAAAAGAATCACACCACTTCAAGGGGGAAGTAGTCCACACTTCCTCAAATGATGTTTTCATAATGAAAAAAAGGAAAGTATTAATGGTTTGTGTGATAGAAGGATCTCAAAATTATAAATAGAAAACAAATATTTTTTATATAATATATAAAAACATTATCTATCATAATGGTCACCGTGAGAGGTGGTAAAATGAAAAATGAACAATTATCATATCGTGAGGCGGTGGTTCTCTGTACAAGTAAACAAAAGGTTTCTTACTGATTAAATGGAGGTGTGTGTAAATATAGGTCTAAAACCTGGCATAATAAAATTATAGTATATTTATGATAAAATATTTTCTATATAAATAAGGAATATGGAGATTTTTGGTGGTAGAGAGTGGAAATAAATTTAACGATCTTTGGGAAAGATATTGCCTCTTAATTGGGTAACTCCTTTCAGTTTGCACCAAAGGGATTACTTGGAAAGATTTATAAAAAAACGGAGGCTTCAAGGTCAAGTAGAGGGATTTTGAGAAGTTACTTGGGTAGATATTGGCTGAACAGAACATGTTTTAGAGGTGTGAGTAATAGGGAGAAATAATGACCTTTTATTATGGAGGAGGACTGACACACTTGTAATATTTGGAAAAAGGAATTATGACCTCATTTTCTACGCTTCATGAGGATCCAAAATGGTCTAATTTAGAGAAAATATAGGATAGGTTCCATATATGATAAGAAAATACATATTGGAAAAGTTAATATAATGTTTTGTGCCATGAGGTTAAGGTTTAGTTACTTATTAAAATTAATTTAATCGTAATCAATGTAATTAATTTTAATCACATTCCGTAATTTTTTTGGTAATTTTTTTTACGTTATTAGAATTTATAAATTATTATGACACCAAATATGGAATCCATTTATTTAAATTCCAATTATTGAAGTGGAAGAAATTGATTTAAATTTAACCATGTTGGTGGGACGACAATGTGGGTTTTTAATGCACAAATGTCCGAATGTTTCCTATGTTTTATAATCAATTTCAAAGTAAAATTAATTCCAAAGACATAAATTATATTAATTGATAAAAATATGGTATTATTAGTCTTTGAAAATAATATAAAGTATAATTTATCCATATAAAAAAATTATATGAAAAACCGATTTTGAACAACAATTCAGTATTTTTAACTATTCATTAAAAATGATTTGTAATGTCCTAGAAATTACATGTATGATTTTTCTAAAAATTATATGGTATTATTTTGAGACTAGTCAGTTAGAAAACACTTGATTCCGAGGCCCAGTGAACCTGGAATAATTGTTTGAACTTTTTTGAGATTAATTAAAATAACGCACATGATCAGTTTTGGAAACATCTAAATAGGTGCCCGTATTAAAAATATGAGGGAACCATTGCATTTGTAATGAAAAATTTCCCTAATGAAGGGTATATACTCAACTGGTGTGGGTCAAATTAAAAAGTTATTTTTCTTACTTTTTATGAAAATTTAATAAAAGCATTTTCTTAAGGAAAAATAAAATATAATTTTAGATTATTTTATTTGAATTTTAAATTTTGCTGCATCATTAAAGAAATGTTGTATCATAAATGAAATAGTATAAGGATGCTGCTAGATAGTGTAATAGAAATTATGAAACATATTTTCTCTATTTAATGGGATATCTTAAGACCGATCATTGGCTCGTTCGAGGATTGCTCTGAATATGGAGATTTAGTGTTGGCGAGTGACGATCGAAGAATCACACACGATGATGAGCACCATTCTCCCTCTGTTCATTCATCTTAGGAAGAATCTCGAATAATAATGGTGGGTTGAGGATCAAGGAACAAGTAACGGTAATGGGGAATTCTTCTCCAAAGAACAATCCAACCCTGAGGTAGGGGTTTTATTCTTTGTGATTTAGATTCCCCATTCTCTCTTTCCAAATGAATAATTCCATTTAACCCACTAACAATTTGATATATGGGTCATTTTCTCATGCGATATGGGTCAATTATTGTGGTAAATGAATGGTAGGAATGTGGTAAATACTCCATTCTTAGTTTCCTTCAAATATGATGAATGAAGGTCTAATGAACAAGGCCATTATCTCCCCCTTGTGTGATCATGGCGCCCTTCCTACCCCTGTCCTATTGATTCTTTGCCGATGGACCCACGCAGTCATTTTGGACTTTTTCAAGAGGTTCCAATCATGAATGGAGTCTCAGATCGATGATAAGATGACCTGGAGTAGGTAGCAGTGATGAAGAGGACCGGAGAATTCCATCGGTTCTCATAGATCGAAGAATAGGACACTGAAGCATGTCCCATAGACCACAGAAGAAACTCTCAGTGCACCGACACCCGTGTCGGTGCTGTCGATGGCTGACAGTGTCCACATGTAGGAGGAATCCTGCACCGGTGGTGTGCCATAGCGGTGGAGGACCCCGTGGCTTCGTCCGCGGGGCAACAAACAAGGGTCGCTAGCAATATTTGGTGGCAGGGAATTCAGTGGATGCGACATCATGCCGCGGTCTCATGGGATTGTGATAGGAATATATCATGGAAAGCTGTGGGGAGGTCATGTGGTGTTACCTCTATTTGACTGTGAGCTGATGCGTTGACCATACATGCTTTCGTGCATGACAAGAAGGCCCCCTCACAGTGGGCTGGGCTGGAGAGGGAGGGTCAGACCCGCGGACCAGCCGGTTCGGGGTGGGGCATGTGGACCGGGTCGGACTAGATAAAAGTTGGAACTAGGCTAAGAAAGACCAATGTTAGGTTGGTGGACCTAGTTTAGTTTGGGTCATTCTGACTGGGTCGGACCAGACACAGACCATATCAACCCTTTTTACTAAAACAGGCATAACATCCAAACATTGTGTATGATTGATGAGGTATTTACTACATTGGGACCCTTGCAATGAGATGGATCTTTTGAAATACTCCATATGAGATTTTGTGGAAGTTTATGTATGAATTATGTCTTGAAAATTATATTATCCCAGAATCAAGTGTGCTACGTGCGGGAATATTGTGACTTCCTGTGAGGAGAATGAAGTGACAAATGGATCTTAGTGGCCCAAAAGATGAGGGAACCTCAGTAGCCCAGTGGACGAGCAGAAATCAGTGGCCCTGTAAATGAGTATACCTCATTGGTTCGACTGAAAAGCATAGAGGAACTAAAGGGAATAACAGACAGGAGGGCCTTAGTGGCTCGACAGACAAGGAAACCTCATTGGTCTGGTAGACGAGCGAACCTCAGTCACGGGGCCGACAAGCGAAACTTTGTGGATCGACAGATGAGAAGACTTCATTTTCCCAATAAACATATTTTGAGAATAGATATATGTGGCCTAGTGGATGAGTTGAACTCAATGGCTCAGTAAACATCATTGACTTATCATGGATGAGTCCCTCAACAGTACAAGATGTTAAACATTACAATTAATAAACATGCTTTATATAAATTAGGTTATACCTATGTGATCTGTCCATCACTTCATGTGTAATTTTTTTGTGGTGTTTTATTGGTGGATTGGTGTCCCTACTGAGTATTGTGTTACTCACCTCTACACATGATTTTCCCAAATGTGTCATTTTTTTCCGATAACCTATGTTTTAACAAATACATTGCTGTTCTAGGACCATGTAGTGCCCTATGTGATTAGATAGGTGAGGAATACTCCTATGGCTTCCGAAAGCTACTCCTCAGCTACCCTTCAGGTAAGATTTTCTGTAGATGAATATTTAGAGACCTTTTACTCCATTGTTTACAGCTTTTCTTTTGTTGGGTTTGTATCCTGGCCTATTTTTACTTACAACTTGTACTTTTACTCTCATTAGTTATCTTAATGGCATCCTTGTTTACATTTCATCAATGGGGTTTTGGATGTGTGAGTTTTTAAATGCGTATAGGTACTTAGGAAAATGTATTCCACTTATGGGATAATGCCTTCAGCACTAGTCGCCAGCCCCTGGCCACCGAGATGTTGGCTTGGGGTAGTCACAAAAAGGTCCCTAGCTGATGGTTACTGACCAAATGGTATCAAAGGTGGCCAGTTATACCTTAAAGTCTTGGTGTTTTGGTTTTTTTGGGGAAACAATGTTCTATGTTTGGAGTTTGACCTTCAGACTCAGGGAGTCCAGTGTTGGTGTGGCGGCTGACATATCCCTACACCAAGACCCCGAGGTTTTCTTTTTGACCTGATACATAAAAACGTTGGTTGCATGCATCATATATAAATTTATTGTTTCCTCATGATCTTATTGAGTCAGAGTTAGATCACTAGGTATAACCTATTGATGGTAGTTCATCTTGATCTATTTCAGGATACTGCTACGCAGACAACTAGTAAATATTCCATTGCATTCCCATGAGTATGATATGACAAGGGATGAGGCATCAGTACAAGGAACAATACTAGAGATGGCCCCACTAGGAGGTGAACCATCACTACCACCACGGGATGATCAGTAGTTTCTACCAGTGCTAATAGTAGAGGATTCATGCAGGCTCTGTGCCTTACACATGTTCTAGAGGAAGAGAACTCCCAGGTTCTGTGATGAGACATACCCCTAGGTGGTTGAGGATGGTATTGAGGGGATTATGTGAGAATTTTTTCTAGTGAGGAAACCTCTAGACTATATTACAATCTTATCAACAATCCTCTTCCAGGGATCAGTGGGGGAGATGGTGGTTCTTGATGGTCTAGACACACAATGATGTTACCCTAACCTGAATAGACTTCAAGCACATATTTAGAGAGGAGTTTTTTCATGCGATGTTCCTCTCAGTGAACATACAATAGCTACTACACCTACATTAAGGTATCATGATAATAGTAGAGTACTCAAAGAGATTCAAAGATATTTCTCGTTACTCTAAAGACATGGTGCGAGTCCTGTTATTTCAGACTCAATCCATTGAGTAGGGACTACACTGGGAGATCTGGGAATCCATGTTATCGCTTACCATCCCAATATAGGCCGAGGTGTTGGAGCAAGCCCAACTCATGGAGAGATTCCTGGAGGAGCATGCACCAGCGACAGGATCTACCAGTAGACACCGCGCGGCGGAGTCTTCAACCGTTGGTTGCAGGAAGCAGACATGGGGGCCTAAGTGGTCCCTAAATATCAGGGGATGAACCTAAGATCTAGGATAAGTGGAAGAAGATTCCCAAGGTAGAAAGAGTCATTAGAGGAGTAGGGTGTGCTACTCATGTGGTGGGAAGGGGCACAAGGCTTGTGATTTCCCGACTCACTATACAGATGACTGGCAGACATGTAAGGGACCACCGAGGCAGAGATTGAGGATTGAGTAGGGTGCCCCATAGATAATAGAACCTGACAGGGGGCCCAGTAGAGAAAAATCTAATGGGCAGAGGTTGAATGTTCTACCAACCCCACCCCTTGGTGGTCCACCACGGGCTCCGGGAGCCAGTGGACATGGGTTAGGCCAGATTAAGGTGATGATGGCCTATGGCCCTGACCCACTAGATATGATTAGAGGTATGATCTATGTCTTCTCCACCTTAGAAACAGTTCTTATAGACATATTTTTTAGTCACTCCTTCTTTTCCATAGTCCTTGTTTGGAGTTTGGAGATTTCAGTAGAGACGTTGACTCGATCCTTACTATTAGAGACTTTTATAGGAGGGGATTTGAAGATTACACACTAGTTTTAGTAGTGTGAGATTTTTCATGTAGGTGATAGCTTCAGTTGAGATCTCTTAGTAGTGGTTTTAAGGACTTACGACGTCATGTTGGGTATGGAATGATTATCCATAGTTCATGTTAAGATTGAATATTTTAGGCGTAGAGTGCAGTGTGTCCGTGAAGATGAGACCAGGTTTTCCTTCACTGGAGAAAAGGGATCTCTTGTAGAACAAGATAGACTATCTCAAAGGAGGGTACAACTGATCACTCACCTATTGGATAGCCTCACCCTCGGTGGAGTGGACGTGAAGAGTCCTCACCTTCATGTAGTGGTGGGTGGTTACAAAGACATCAATCCTGAGGATGTTTCGGGATTACCCCCTCACAAATAGGTTGACTTCTACATTGATCTATACCCTGATACAACACCGATATCCACACCAACATATCAGATATATCCCGTAGAACTTCTTGAGTTGAGATTACAATAGGATTATTTGAAGAAGAATGTGTTTTTGGGACCTAGTGATTCACCGTGGGCAGCCCCCGTATTGTTTTCCAAGAAGGGTGACAAGAGATTGAGGTTGTGCAAGGACATTCGACACCACAATCAGGTGACCATGGGGAAAAAGTATCCACCTCCAAATATTGATGAACTCTTTGATCAACTGAATGGAGTGAGATGGTTCTCAATGATATACCTTAGATCAGTCTTTCATCAACTTTTTCTATGAGATGAGTTTGTACCAAATATAAGATTCATGTTTTAGTATTTCCACTACGAGTTCTTAGTGATTCCTTTCAATTTTAAAAATTCCCTAGCCATGTTCATGAGACTCATGAATAAGATCTTCTAGTCATACATTGACCAATTCGTCATGGTCTTCATTGATGACATCCTGGTGTACTCAGTGTCCGAGGGGTAGCATGCTACACTTTTATGGATTTTCTTATATACACTCCGAGCGCACCATCTTTATGGGAATCTCTCAAAGTGTAAGTTCTGGTTTCATGTGTTCCATGATCTAGGACACTTCATTTCGGAGGTTGGAGTTCCTGTGGATCCAACAAAGATAGAGGTGGTACTTTCTTGGGAGCTACCCAAGTGTGCGACTAAGGTGAAACATTTCTTGGGTTTGGATAGATACTCTCAGAGGTTCATGCCTGACTTCTCCATGGTAGAATCACATTTACCATCTCTGACACAGAAGTGTAATCCCTTCATATGTATGTAGAAGGGACAACATTGTTTTTTATAGTTGAGGAAGAGGCTGACGAGTGCCCCCATCTGAAGACTACCAGAATAGGGCATTGGGAATGTAGTATTTCATAACACATCTGGGAAGGGACTAGGTTGTGTCCTGATGCCAGGGAAAGAAGTGATTGCCTGGGGTTAATGGAAGTTGAGGAAACATAATCATAATTACGTGACCCATGACATGGAGCTAGTTGTAGTGGTCTTTGTTTTGAATATGTGGTTGCACTACTTTATGGGTGAGAGGTTTACCATCTAATCTAAGCACAAAAGTCTTAGGTATATCTTATCCCACAAGGAAATTAACTTTAGGTTGTGACAGTGGATAAAGTTCCTCCATAACTATGATATCGAGATAGTCTATACTTATGGGAAGGGAAACGTGGTAATAGATGCACTCAGCATGATATCCAGTTTATAGTTGCAGATTGAGAAATTAGAGCAATTAGCTGTGATGAAAATATAATTCATGGATGGTGATGGAGAAGCTCATCTTTAGTCAATGTATATTACTCCCCCACTCTTAAAATGAGTTAGGGAGGCATAACTTGTGGATATTGACTGCGAGGATTGACGTGCTCAGTTATCCTTAGGATAGTCTCCTAAAGGTTTTTCGATAGGTGGGGATCATGTCATCATTTTTATAGGGCATACCATTGTGTTAGTGGTATATGGTGAAGAAGTATTGAGGGTGTTCCACACCTCCCCTTTAGCGGTACATCCAGGAGTGGAAAAGATGTACCAATACCTAAGATGTTATTACTTGTGGCCAGGATAAAGAGAGAAGTAGCAAAGTTCATTTCATGGTTCCTCACCTTTCAGCATTGGAAGGCATAACATTTGGTTCCAACAGGCTTAAATCAGCTGCTTGAAGTGTCGAAGTGGAAGTGGGATGGTATCTCGATCAACTTCATGACTGGTTTACCCTACACATTTAGGTGTCATGATACCATCTACGTTGTTTTTTGACTGACTCACCAAGTTGGCCCACATCTTTCCCACTCAGAAGCAGGGTCCAATAAAGAGTTTGGTACACCTCTATGTATAGTAAATTGTCCGACTCCACAGAGTCCCATCAAAGATAGTTTTAGATTGAGGCACATGCTTTACATCCTTATTTTGGAAGGGATTTCAGGATGTGTTTGGGACTTAGGTATGCTTGATCACAACTTTCCACCCCAGATATATGGTTAGACAGATAAAACTATCCATGTTTTAGAAGAAATGATCCATGCTTGTATCTAGGACTTCAGGAACAATTGGGAGGATCACTTACCACTATAGGAGTTCGCGTACACCAATAACTACCAATCCCCCATTGGTACGGTACTTTTCGAGGCACTGTATGGGCTACCATGTAGGTCACCATTATACTGGACAGACCGAGGGGAGTCCACACTAATTGGTCCAGAGATGGTAAGGGCTACCACTGAGAAGGTTCAAGTCATTCTGGTGCAGATTAGGACTACACAGAGCATGTATTAATCTTAAGTTGAAATGAGATATAGGCCCTTGGAGTTTGAGGTGGGTCCCCTGTGTTCCTTCAAGTTTTTCCTCGACTGGGACTGTAGATATTTGCCCAGGGCTATAAGTTATATATTAGGTTCACTAGACCTTTTCTGATTATGAGTAGAGTTGGAGTGGTGGCGTACTGATCGGATTCCCCCAACAGATGAACCAAATGTACAATATCTTCCTTGTATTATAGATGAGGAGGTACTTGAAAGATCTATCACACATCATCGACTAGGGCGAGTTTGATTTTGATGATGTTTTGATATTTGAGGAGTTTCTAACAGAGATAGAGGATTGACAAGAGTGGGTCATTTGTGGATGGTCGATTCCCCTCATGCATTTTCGATGGCAACACAAGAATATTCTAGAGAGCACTTGGGTGCAAGAGGATCATATCTGAGATCAATAACCCCATTTGTTTGTTTATCTCTTGTTTTGTCTTATGAGGACATAAATATATAAACGTGGGGATTATGTAATGTCCCAAAAATTGGATGTAAACTTTTTGTTAAATTAAATTGGATTATTTTGAGACTAGTTTCTCATGAAACACTTGATTCTAATGCTCGGTGAGCCCAGAATAAGTGTCTAAATTTTTTTATGTTTATTTAAAATAACGTAGATGATTTGTTTTGGAAACATCTAGATAGTTTCCCTGATTAAAAATACAAGGGCATCGTTGCATCTAGAACGACGACTTTACCTAAGGAAGGACCTAACCTCAACCTACATGGGTTGAGGGAAAAAGTTAATTTTTATACATTTAAAGAAAATTTAATAAAATATTTCCCTTAATTGAAAAATAAAATAAACAAATATTTTATTGTATTTTAATTTTTATTTTCATTACAGCATAATAGAAATGTTGTTTCATAAATGAAAAAGCGTAACGATGCTGCAATATAGTGTACCAAAAATTCTAAAATGCATTTTCTCTATTTAATGGGTCAACCAAAGACCGATCATTGGCACGATCAAGGATTGATCAGAACATAGAGATTTAGAGTTTCATACGATGAACGATGAATCTCCCATGACGATGACCATTATTTTCCCTCTGTTCTTCTAGCTATCGAAGGATTGTCAACAACAACAGTGAGCTACAAATAAAGGAATGGCAAACGATTGTGGTGAAATCTTCACGATTGAATGATCCATACATGAGGTGGGGGTTATATTCTTTGTGATCTGGATTCACCGTTCTATTATTCCTAACAATAAACATGGGTCAATGAACTAATAGGTTTATTAGTGGGTCATTCTTTCTTGCTAGATGAGTTAATTATTCTGCGACTTGAAGAGTATGAACTTCCCAATTACTCCCTTCTTAGTTTCCTTCTAATGAGTTGAATGAAGGCTGAATGAAAAAGGCCATTATCTATCCCTTAGGGGGTTCATGGTGCTCTTCTGACCCCCATACTATCGATTCTTTGACGAAGAACCCATGCAGTCATGTCTGACTTTTTCAAAAGGTTCTGATCATGACCAGACCCACGGATCGATGAAAAGATGACTTGGAGAACAAAATAGTGATGATGAAAACTTCATAATTATAGAGATGATAATTGATCAAAGGATGAACCACCAGAGAAAGTCTGGTGGACTGTTGCATAAACCCCTAGCATGCCTTCCTTAGTAGTGGTATCCTTGACGACTGATTGTAGCACACAGTGGTGGAGGTCCCCACGGCATCGACAATAGGGTTGAAGACAAGGGCCGACATCGACATCAAGCAACCAGGTATCTAGTTTAAGTAGAATCAAGAAACATCAAACTGTAGGAGGGTTTCATGGTGACCCATTGGTCGGTCATGCGGAAAACCTTCTACATTGATCGGGAGTGGACGCGACGACAGTCGCCATGTTCGGGCGTGTCAAGATGTCCCACTCACAGTGTTTTGGGATGGAGAAGGGGGGATAGACCCACATCATAGTAGGATGAACCAGGCCTAGCCTATTTAGGATAGGTTATACTCAAGCTAGTTAAACCCTGGGTCAGGTCGCTGGACCCTGAGCTAGGTATGTCAGACCAAACCTAAACCTGAACAACCCCTTTTTACTAAAAGGAGAATAACTTCCTTACCGTGCATCTGATTGAGGATCCATTTGTGGAATTGGTACCCTCACGATGAGATTGTCAATTGACATGCTCCATGTGGGTTTTTGTGGAATTTAAAATATGAATGATGTATTGAGGAGTATAATCTCCCTAAATCAAGCATGCTATGATCTGGAATCCTGTGGATGGCTGTGACGAGAAGGAAGTGACAAGTGGACCTCAGTGGCCTGACATATGAGCAGACCTCACTGGCATGTTTCATGAGTGGACCTAAGTATCCTATAAAACAAGCAGATATTATGGGCCTGATAGATGAGTTGAGTAGAACGAAGTGGGCTAACAGGTAGGCAGAACACAGTGTCCCGATAGTTGAGCGGACCTCAGTGGCCCGGTAGAAGACTGGAACTCAGTGGCCTAGTAGACGAGTGGACCTCAGTGGCCTATTAGATGAGCAGACCTTAGTGGCCCAACATCCTTTAGTGATGAACAAAACTTGGTGGCCCAGTGGATGAGTAGACCTTAGTTTCCCAACATACCTCAGGGACTTATCAGGGATGAGTGCCTTGGTACTATAATATGTTCAGATTTAACACTAATAACCCTTTTTATATACGTAAGGTTATACCTATTTGAGCTATCCATAATTTTATGTGTACTTTTCATTGTGGTAATTTCTTTGTGGTTTGGTGTCCCTACTGAGTATTGTTTTACTCAACCCTTCATGGGATTTTCCCGTACCTGTCATGTCTTGTGCATATGACATACTTTTTGATGAAGACCTTGGTTGTCAAGGACCAAGAATTGCCAGTGAGATTGGATTGGTGAGGCATACTCCTTTGGCTTTTGGAATCCAATATTCACCTACCCTTCACATTGGTGTTTTTTGGACAGATTATCAGAGACCTTGTACTTTCTTGGTTACAAATTTTCTTTTTTTGGGTTTTTATTCTGTCCCATTTTACTTATAAATTATATTGTTACTCTTAGTGGTTATATTAGTGGCATGCTTGTTTACTTTTTAAAATTGGGGGTTTGGATGTGTGTGTGGGGTGAGGTGTACATGTACTCAGGAAAATGCCTCTCACTTATGGGATAATGCCTTTAGTGCTAGTATCCAACCTGATGCCATTGAGAGGTGAGCTTGGGGTAGTCAAGGGACGGTCCTTGAGAGACAAGTCGTGACATCATGTTTTCTAAAAATATAAAAAATCCACTCTAACCAAATTTTTAGGTTTCTATTTAAAATATGAAGTATATTTTGGAATATTAAATAAATTAAAGAGTAGAAATTCAAATTTAATACGGTTTCTCTAGTAATAGATGGTAAAATTTCCTCTATAAAAATATAGGCTTTTATGTGTGAAAATGGTGTTTTTATTATGTAATGCATATCAAACATAATGGATGAATGTCATAAACATTTTATAAAAAATATAAAATATATATTTCATTATAATTATTTAGTAATTTTAATTAATTATATTTTTTAAGACAAAACTCATTTGGACGTATAAAATTAATAATATTTATTTTTATATTCAATTGGTTCTTATTTTTGTTTATAACTAATTGGTAACCATTGAATTCATTTTATATTCATATAAAACATAAATTTTCATAAGTTAGTCAATAATATTGATAACCTCTATCATAAATTCTAGGATATGTCATATTGTATTAAATAATAATATTTTAATAATACATTGTTATTGGGTGACACTCGGTCTTTCCTGTAATGTAGACTATCAAGGATGGTAGCTCTTAAGTATAACAGAATCTATCAAGAAATGTCTCTCTTCTGTGTGATGAAAGAAAACTTAGTGTTTCATTCATTAAAATCTATTTAATTTGTTATCTTTATTTTGGATTGTAATGTGTTGGGATATTATATTAAGTTTTTACACCTGATGTTGCGTTTCATAAACACTATTAAATAAAAAGTTGTACATTAGAATTTTGGGGTGTTACAAAGAGTGGGATCTAGAAACCAATAGAGTCCTTTAAAAAGATAAGTATATTCACACTAGTGAACCTATGAACACATACTGTGTAATATATTATCTTTTTCTATAATATCTAAAAAATCGTGACACACACCTTTATCATCATCCATTTATTTCATTATTATTTGTTGATATTACTAGATGTTTTTACCTTGAACTACCATGGACATGGTCTTATAAAGGTACTACCATACTGATCAATATGGCCCAAAATATATAAATTTCTTATCCTCCTAGAAACAAATCCTTTCTTAACCATTAATCCAATGTCATACCACCAATGACGTACCCAACAAAAACTGCCTCACCATGATTTCATTATCATGATTTTCATCTTTCATCAATGTATGTGGTCAAACAGAACACAGTGAGAATGATCTCAAGTAAATATACCATTACACGTGTTAGTAGATATGAATATCCAATGAAACACAAATCATGTGGTGTTTCTATTGATGGTTCTATCCCCATTATCTCACTACTAGAGATCACCATGGGTGAATATCATTATAATAAGTCTCAATGATTATGAGACCCAAACAAATGATAGTAGAAAATCTAATGTTTCCAGGAAGAAAGATGTTTGTAAAACATAAAACCCTTGGTTATGATTAATTTTATAGTTTCTCAGGGTTCCCATTATAGCCTAATATCTACTATAACCCTTTAATACTACAACTAATCTACGGTCATTACCATTAAATAGTGGATTCTAAAATATCTACACTATAATGGTAAGTATACATCATGTATATTAAACATGGATACATGATATATTAATCAAAATTACTACATACTTGGGTCTAAGGAACCAAATATTAAAACAGTATGGAGATCAGGATATTCTCTCATCACTTCCCAAAGAAGGAACTATTGATTAGTGTCACAAACCTATTGATAAAAATGGTATACTAAAATCTTCAATGTCGCCTTGGTGCCTATGATTTGGGGACTATTACTACAATTAACTTATTCAAATTATATATCTATAGTATATATATATACACTAGTAATTCACCTTGTTATTTTAGAGACTCTATTGGTGGTGGTCTACTAAGTTATTCTCACACCCTTTATGGTCTGCCATGGAACTTTTTTAGAGAAGAATACACTATTCTTGATCATAGGAACCTGTTCAAGGAATTTAACGATGATGATGAATGTTTCATGGAATCCTAGGTTGGAGTAGGATTCTAGGATCGGTCCAGAGTCAGAACCAGTTCGGGATGCACTATTAATGATTGTTTAAGATCCACCATGGTTGATCCAGCTTGGTACGTATGAAATATTCATTTTTTCACCTAGGGATTTTTTTTCAACATCTACCACGAATTTTCTATTTAAATATGATGATTTATTTAATTTATTAATTTAATTTTAAATCACATACTTTGGTAATTAGGTCATACACTCCCTACAATAACCTAATGTTCCCTTTTAACAAGTTTAAAACCTCTAGCATAAAAGGAGGTGCTCCTGAGGCCTTGTTTTTCACCAACTTATTATACCATTCAAGATAACTATGGTTTGGGACCTGAAAATGTTGTATAATACCCATCTTTATGGTCTTATTACTGTTTTTTCATGATAGATAGGGGACCTAGATGTAATAGATATTAGTAATGACCTCATTCATCGGTGCTGCGACCCTATTGATGAAAAACTAATGAATATATGGGGTAATCGTGGTTTACTATTTTTTTATTTCTAATGTATATTTATTTACACTTTCAGTGGTCAAAACGTGTGTGATGTTATTTTTTTGGTATTTCTTCACATATCCATTATTACAAGATTGTTCATGCATTCATGGATAATGCTAGGGGAATATTTCTTATATATCATCCATATGTTTTCAATGAATCCTAGCTATATTGGGTTCACAAGTTCTGATATTTTATTTACTATACATGGATTATGTATTCTTGTAATATATATCTTCATAGAGTTCAAAAAAATTCATAGGTTTTGGTTTTGAATGAGACTAAAATAATTTTTTGGGGTTACATATTGATGTATGGTGGTATTCTACTTGACCAACTTCTCAGGTGAATTCAAGTTAATTGAATGGTCTAAATGAATTATTAAATTTATGAGTTTGGTAAAATAAATTTATATTACGAAAATTATATGGATTAGTCCCTTATAAGTTATTAATTTTATTTTATTTAACAAAACATAGAATGTGAAATTTCATAATTAGTATGAGTTTAAAAATATTCAACAATGAAAAGTTTTAAAATTTTAATCCTTTAGGTTTAAATATTGATGTTTAATTAAATTGAAGTGAGGAATGAAGGGGCCATTAGAGATCGTGGTTATGAGTATCCATTGCCTCTTTTTCCTAATCCTTTACATGTGTAGTTTTGGGCTAGAGATAGATCTATTGATGAGACTCTAGGGTATGGATTGTGAGAACTTGACGGTGATGGGATTTGACATTGAGATGTAATATACCACATTGTATTGTGTTCCTTGTTACCATTGTGGGTTTTCACCTCACGATATGTGTATGAAACTAGAGTGGATGTCTTGGAATATAATTCTAATGTAGTTGGTTCATATATATGGGTATGATACATAGTGTTAATTTTAGTATTGAGTGAACTAGTTGTCATGTTTTTTGAATTTGGGTTAAAGTTCCACTCATGAGAAAGTGGATTATATGAGACTTTTCATAAGGGTCATTGTGTGAGTTTCTAATGATATTTGTAACAAGGCATATCCTAGAGTCATTATATAATATTTTGTGATCATGGATTACTATGTTATAGGTTTTCCTCATGTTAATTGTGCTTTATAAATTTGAAGCACTAATAGATTATTTGATGTATATAATGAATGGAACAATATTACTATCAAGTTAATTTAATGAAAAGTTATTCTTGGGGAATTTTTTCAAGAAATAACCGTGTATTTTTGTGTTTTGGTATTGGAGATGGTATCGAAGGGAGTATATTTCATATGCTAAACCCAATTTTTTTTATATTGTCTTGATGTTGTAAAGAGTGTTGAACCTAGGTGTATGGATATATGTTTGATGGAGAATATTTATATGCTTATAATTATAGAAAATGTATCTATTTTATGGATGATTGTGTGTAAAACTTGACTTCTGTGGAATAAGAAGTATTTTGGTTATAGCATCATGGATTCCTCTGGTTCAATGCAACTACTGATATTGGAAACATGTATAGATTATTTAGTGGGTGCACGATCCTAGAAACAAAAATAAAAAACTAATGTTACCTTAATTTATATTGGTAAACATTCGTATGATATTGATTGATCATGAGAATTTGATGAGGTTGAGTAGTCAAGAAGATTCTAGAGATGCATGATATCATTTGGGTTATGTGATATTGTTGCTCGTGAGTAAGCACCGATTTTATATCGATGAGAAAAATATTATGAACAATGTATATACATGGGACATTTTTGTATTTGGATTAGTAATATGAGTTTTATTTATTAATATTGAAACTCATCCGGGTCATAGAGATGCTCGAGTGGTTTTCTAGTCGTAGTGCCATGATTGGTGGTTTTCTAGTCCTAGGTCATATAATGTTTTGTTAAAAAATTCACTCTTGATGAGAGGTGACCTAAAGATGGTGATACACTTGTTATTGAGGAGGAAAAGTGACTATGAATGGTATTTTCGATGTACGTAAAATAATAGGTTACATCATGGAGGGATTAAAGTTTGGTTTCACAAAAAAATAGGTTTGAACTACATGAAAGCATTATGGTTTGATGGATGAATTGATAATGTCTTGGAAGAGTTATAAACATTTTAGTTGTGGTTAAACCATAGAGGTTTCACTTGAAAAATGATATATGTGAAATATTATAGTGGGTATTAGTGTATTATTTACTGGTATATTTATTATGTGTGCGAAAGATATTAATATTATGTAATGGACGTTGGAGCATTCATGGTGGAATTTAGTGGATAATTAAAAACAAATGAGACCCATTCCTATATTCCTTAGTAAATAAAAAATATGAAATTATATAGAATAGTGTATCAAGACTGACCATTTCATTTTTGATTAGGGAAGAGTTAATATGATCCAATAGTGGAAGAATTATTGGTGATTTTCTGCATGCAGAAGAAAACAATGATAGTATTGGGTTACTGAGGAATAGACCATGGGATATCATTGAGACCCAGGTTTAGAATTCAATTAGTGTGTTTCGGTTAAATCATGATACCTCTATGCTAGAAGGCATCACAATCATGTGAATTAGTATTGTATCAGCTATTAGAGACAAACATTTTTGAGATGAACTGGATGAGGCTGGTTTTACTTTCAATCATGTATGAACTTTGGTGTGGTATGTTACAAACCATATCCATGTCATTATTGTTAGGATATATTCATTTTTTGAATAAAATTAGTATTTTAATGGAAAATTTATTATGTTACCAGATTATTCATGGACAATTGGTATGCATCTATCTGAGTTTGGAATTTAGTGATTGGGATGGGTTCCAATTTAGAAACAGAGTTCTCATGTGTGTTAAATTGCTGCAATTCGAAAAATGCAGTAGGTGAGATGTTGGAATGTGTAAGTGGTATTTCAATAGTAAATTAAGATAGCATAGGTACTAAGGAATCTAGATTTGGTGTTTGTTAGTGGAAGATAATGGTGTGGACCACCGTAGCTCTGATGAGTAATTGGAAAATGACACCGTCAGTGTTTTAGGATTGAAGGGATATATTGAGTTTCTTCTCAGTGTTATGATAATGATGATGGGAATTTTTTGGATTCTAGAAATTATAGTGCCTTGAGTTAAAGGTTTGGCTTTGGACTTGTTTTAAGAATTTGTGTATAGTGCGGTGAATTTTGGCTTGTTTGGAAACCTATAAGGGTTTGGAGATACTAATGGAAGAATACTGAGACCTATCAGAGATGTGATTTTTTGTGTTTGGGTGATCATAATGCCTCAAAACCATTTTGGTGTTCCAAATTGAATTGGAATTTTAACCTTTTAATAGAGTGTAAATTCCAGTTTTTCAACCAAGATTCAAATAATTTTCTTGATGTGTTTGAACAACCTAAATTCATGTTATTAGACATGATTGGGGATTTGTAGGGGTCACATGATTGATCTAATTTTATTGGGAAGGATCCAAAACAATAGTATGATTTTTTATTCTAATCGTAAAGAAGGCGGAATTCCATTAGTGTGGTAGTTTTTCTTGGCTCATCAGCTGGCTACTGTGCCCAACATCGACTAACAAGTGGGTTTATATTACCTTTCTATATAAAAGGAAAGGTTAATTTAACCCCTCACAACCTTTTGTCTTGACAGTATTTTTGTATGGCACTTGAGTATTTCTAGAATCAAATAATCCCATATCTTTTTAAAATTTTTCTCCATAGATATCCTCCGTTATTTAGGAATTTGGATTATCATCTGATGTGTTGGAGAGTCCTAGGTAAGTATAATCATAATCACTAATATATAGTTGTTTTTCTGTTATGTTTACTCATATCATTTATGTTTGTTATTACATATTTATTTACATATATATTTTTTATTTATTTCTTCAATTTTTTTCAAAAAAAGGATGATATTAAATGTGTGGGTATCCCTAAGGGTAGGGCAAGTGGTCCCTTTAATTTAACCCATAGTATTTTGTTGTTTTTTTGAGTGCATCCATGGGAAAATTAATTCATCTTTATAATATTTGATTAAAGTTATATTGAATTTTTTAGATTTATTTTTTAGTTAAGTGAACCTTTAAACGGGATATTAACTATAGTTAATTTTAATTTCATGTGGAATTCTTAGTGTGATAAATGACCTTGACACGTCTCAGTGTCCTCAAATATGAATGTTATGTAATAAATGATTTAATAGAATACAGAGTGTGATTCTATTACTATGATATATTTCCTCACAATAATAAATAATTGTGAGTTGTTTTAAATTTTTCTCCCTAGTACAATGTTATATAATAGTAGGAGAGAAATATAGAAATATGTTATGCCTTGGATTGAAATTGTTAATACAAAAATTATATTTAATCATTAAATTTTTTTCATCTTAATTTAAGGACTACGAATTGGGATTTCATAGTCAATTATGATCTTGATATGGTATATTAATTCTTGATGTAGTGTCTTAAAAATTATAAAGGAATGTAGTTTTGATTTAAATTAATGTCCATGATAAATTATGTTATTTAACTATGGGATGGTAGGTGATTCGGTTACCAAATAATTAATTTTAAATGGAATCCTATGATTTATGAAGAATAAAATAACTTGTGGGTTGAATTTAAGTTTTATGAGAAGGAATATTTTTTCCAAAATTGTAAAAAATTATTTTGAAATGGAAAAAGAACCCAAAACATGAACTATGATTCTAGACTGTGGTGACCTTGGGGCCAATGTTAATTAAATAGAATGACTGGTTTTTTAAATGAAAAAAATAATGAATAATTTATAAGAATTCATGGATGATAAACCATATTAAAGATGACATATATTAATTGATAATTTCGGATGAGCTATTGAATTTGACATGGAACATGTTGGAACCAACGATATTCAGTTCTGCAAATGGATTATATTTTTAGTTTGTTATCAATCCACACTGGATTGATCATAGAGTTTTTAAGTATTGTGATCATACGATACATATGGATCCAATGTTTAATTTGGTGTTATTTCCCAAGGTTTTAAATGTTGTGGGATCCAAAATTTAGAGAAAGGCATATGTTTCATGAAAAATGAATTTCGAGGTCCACCTAATGAAAATTTCCAAAGTTCATGGGATTGAAGAAATTTTGGTTTTAAAAATGAATGGATATTTTTGAATGAGTGTTTTATGAAGGAATGATAAGACTCTACGGAAAAAGGCTGTATGTTACATGATTAATAGATGTTTCATGAATAGAAAAAATGTTGTTTGTTACGTGATTATATGAAGATTCATGAATGGAAAATTTATTTAAATCTATTTAAAGACAAAGAGTTTTGTGAATGATAATTTGACATTGGAAAATCAAGGTGAAATGTTTTCCAGGTATGATATTGTTTTGTAAAATCCTTATAGTTTCGAAAATGTTTAACCTCGACCGAAAAATAGGCCTCCAGTCATTATATTAGTGTAAAAAGTTTTGCTGTAGGAGGGATGATCGCTTTGATTTGATGAAGGTTTTACCTAAATGTAAATCATTAATGAATCATGTACTTTATGTGAACAAAAGATTACTGAAAATAATAGATGAAACTAATTGATGATAAGGTATTTCATTGAAGTAATTTCATGAATGTTTGTTCTTTCTTGATGTTTTTGAGTTTCAACAATTTTGGGAGTTTCATGAAGGTTGTTATTTTCATGAATGTTGATAGTGCTTATAAAATTGGGTTTCTCGAAAAAGTGTGTTTCATGAATGATACATTCATGGGAATAATTGAACAAGGGAAATTTTTGTGGAATTTTTTTTATGAATTATAACAAAACCTACATGATCAAAAATATCCCCATCATGTGATTTTATTTGGAAGCGACCTTCAAGTTGAAAAAATGAGGAAGACAACACCCCAAGATGTTATAAAGAGGGATTTGACGAAATTCATCTGATAGAGGAAGTGTTATATCCCTAAAATTCTAATAAAATCGGTGTTCCTAACATGTATTGATCATGTATAATCAATTTTAATACACAATATCAAGAGAATCTTGGTCGATCTTGGTATGACATACACACTATCAACATATTTTCGTTGGATTATCCCTTAGTGATGAACGAAATAAAATTGGTTTGATGTGTTTATATTTACACATATTGGTGTTTGGTAATTACATGATTCGATCACACAGGGTTAACCTGATCCTACCAATGTGATGATAATATCTATCTTATTCAATGAAATAGTTGAGTCCCTAAATCAACTCTCCCCTCTCAGGGTCTTATGGGGTTTTATAATACATAATTATTAGAAATTCCATGTTGAAATATTTAATTCATTTAAATTATAGAATGAGACCATTGTATTTCATGTAATGAACAATGATGAGGAATTAAAGGATGAGAGATTATATTCCATAGGATATTTGAGATGATTATCCCGATTCTCTGTGGTGTCTGATGATTGGGGAATGCTAGGATTAATTGTAAAATTATATTTAACCCTTATTTATAACCATGTAATAAAAAAATGAACTCCTTCATTAAACATTAATATTTATTATTGGAATTATAATCATGAAACTCTTAGAGAAAACATGGAACTATAAAAATCATTTAAGGTCGATCAGGTCCACAAACATAGTGATCGAAATTGTTGATTTTAATATCTACAGTCACTATAGAGCTAATGATTTGGAAGCAATTAATAACTCTTATATGGTAATATAAAATTATATAAATGGTTTATCTATAAAACATATGAACTAACTTTTTATCAAACTGTTTATTTTAGGGTTTCAATTGGTTGTGGGATATTGTGTCACACCATGTGTGGGGCACCATGGTATTTGGGTACCTGAGTAGTTGATGTTATTTATCAAATGGATTGGTTCAGAAAAAGAACTAGTATTGAATATTATTAGCTTGAACATCTAGTATTGGTATGGATGATGAGACGAGGTGGGGCTCAAGAACAATTTGGTATAAGTAGGTAACCTAACTGTTACTTTATTACCCTTAATTATTTCTTATGTATGATCCTCCTAGGGATGATTTAGTATGCATAGAAAAATAATTTTTTTATTTCATATAATATTTTATAATTTTATTGGAACTCACCTATCTTTGATGTTTATTTGAGATAATTTATCTTATTTTTTATTTACATTTTGTTTCTCACTTTGTTAATGAGGGAATTGTCACCACACAATAACCTCATTGGTCATTACCTCTAGGCAGTTTCCACTAGCATATAGGGAGGTGCACAAGTGGTCATGTGGAACACTCAACGAAGGATCTAGTTAGTTAACCACTAGGTCAGGATGTCACATGTTTTATCACTGATTAAAAATCATTCCCCTCAATGTTTTACTGTACCATCCTGGTAGACATTATTTTTATGAAAGAATGTTTTGATTAGGTGCATCCTATTCATTTGTTGCATCTCATGTGGAAAATCAAATCTGGTTGAATGTGAAAATGCTTTCATATGTGAATAGAATTTAGACACATCTCGTAAAATGAATGTGTAGGGTAATTATGTGGGAACATTTTACTATAAATATCCATGTAATTTAATTTTTTTGTGAATCTTATATTTTTTCAAGTAGATGTCTTTGATTTAATCATTGGAGTGGACTAATTAGCAGCAATAAAAGATCATATTGATCGTTAGGATCATAGAGAGAGTTTTAAAACTACTAATGGATTGACATATCTATTTTAAGGTCAATGGGATGCGAATATTGGAAGTGTTGGACCACAAGAGTTATGGTCGGAACTAAATCTTATATGTTCATAATATTAACTTTCTTCACTAGTATTGTAATTAAGAAAATATAATTTCCATTAATTTTATATTATTATCATGATGTGTTTCAAAACATCTTATATGGTTTAACAACTTAATTGGAAGTGTAATTATTGGGTTACCACCTTTTGGAGAGAATAATATAACAATTTTATCATATATAATTACACTAACAGAATCATAGGAGTGGAAATTACGTCTAAATAAATCAGAGAGAAAAGGATTCATCAGACCTAGTAAAATACCTTAGGCCACTCTAGTGAGATTCTTAAATATTGATGATGGTTTTATTTGGTTATTTTTTTTGATTATTTTGAAATGAAGAAATTGTAGATGTAAAATGTATATAATCTTCCTCAAGTTTATGATCTATTTGATTAATTCAAGGGACTTGCGTGTTTGTCTAAAATATATCTATACTTAGGGTAACACTAAATCTATGTTAGGAGTGTTAACATCCTGATGTCAACTTCACAATGTCTATATGGTCGCTATGAATTTATGGATATTCCATTTGGTCTCTTGGATTCACTTTCAGTATTTATGGAATTGATTAAATACATTTTCCCCATGTACCTAAACACATTTTTCAGGGGATATATTGATGATTTCCTGGTTTATTATCAAAATAAATACAAACATGAGAAACAATAGAATATTGTATTGAGAACATTATGCGATCACCTAATTTAGGCCAAATTATCTATGTGACACTAATGGATATAATGAGTTTTTTTACTCAGGAATACCATGTCCATGATAGGAATATCTGTTAAAACCCAAAAAATAAAATATTCCATTCATGGAAAACACCCAATAATTTAATTGATACACATATATTTTTAAGACTAGTATGTTATTTTCATGTCTTTGTATTTTATTTCTCACAGTTCTCCAATACTATAATTTCTTTGACAAGAATGTGTATGTCATTTACATATAATTATGACTACTATAAATTATTTAGGATCTTAAATCCTAGGTCACATCAACCCTGATCCTTATCTTACTAGAACTAGAATAGTTGTATGTGGTAATTCCTAATGTATCAGGATCATGGTTTGGATTTTTATAATAAATGGTTACTACGTCATAAATTTTTAATCAAGGGTAGTTCAAAAGAAAAATTAAAATAACTATATGATTCATTTCCTAGAGTTGGCTATAGTATTCCATTCATTTTATTAATGTTACCATTTTCTCTTTGGTGAAATGGTATTTTTCATTAGTGATAATAATATCCTGAATTAGAATACTCTTTAGAGGGACATGAACTGAAAGAAAGATGCTGGATGGAGAATATCTGGGTATTTGAAATTTTTTCATTTTATACACTTGGGAATGAAAATTTAGTGGCTGATACCTATCAAGTTTTATTTGTGGATTGTAACTAATGAAATTTGATGTGTGAAATCAATGAAATTCTTCTAGAATATAGATTAAACAATGGGGATGAATATTTCGTCTCAATATTATTTTTTATCGACAATATTTACTTGATCAAGTATTCTCAATGACTAGATCCATTATATCATACCATATGGTCAAATCCTAATTGTGGGGATAACATTAAGGGTTTGATTGTTGTTGAAAACACTATATTATACATGAAATATTCGACTGTTGTTCCATCTTCGTGCCACAAATAACACCTTTCCTCTTATTACTGTTCTTAATTGGATTTCCATTATTGTGTGAGTAAAATTTATGAGGTAATAGAATCTCATAATTGGTCATCAACCATAAAGTGGAGGATAAATGATTATGTCCTACCATGTCTCATCTCATAATAGTTCAATGTGTAATTCAAATTCCCAACTCATATGTAACATTTTATTCCCAGGCATATATTTAAATGGATATACATTTCAATGGACATCATAACTAGTTTAATAGGTATAATTTTAAAGTATAAGGAAATTTGGGTGATTGTTAACAAACTCACTATGTTGGTAAACATCATTATAATTCAAGTTTCCAATATAATAGATGAAAATTTTAATCTCCATATATTGTATTTTGTAAAATTACATGTATACATAGTTTATATTATCTTTAATGGAGACCCTATATTCACCTCATGCTTTTTGGTAGTCCATAAAATGATCCATTGAAAACCAATGGACCATGATCATGGAATATAATCCATAAATGGATGGATTTTTAGAATGTACTATCTAAAAATTGTATGTCATGATCCCAACATGTGTTATGGATTTTCCTAGCTTATGGGAATATTATATTTCCATGTTTGTGTTTTTATATAATAATAGTTGTCAAGAAACATTTACATATGACTCTTTTCGAGTCATTGTATTGTGTCTGATGCTGATATTTACTTTTTTCAAGTAGTAAAAGGATACATATGCCAAATTAAAACAATAGTTGTCAATGTGATTATTGAAAATATTTATATTACCAAAAAATATATAGGAATGACATAGTACCATTATAAATCATATTAACATAATCTCCATTACCCTGTATCATTTGCTATGGGGGATCATGTATTCCCGAAAGTCCCACCTAGGATCATACATCGCCGTATGGGAATATAAGGAAATAATTATCCTATGAACATAAAAACATTTATGATATGTGAATGCATTATATGTAGAATAATCAACCATTGTGACACTATTTCTATTTCCCCGAGATGGGTCTCCACATGAACACTTGCATGCCTACCATTACGCCAAAGCCTACTGACTAGAAGTGAGGGTCTAATAGAACACATGGGGAGACTATACCCTCTTTTTTAGAGTAATCTTCAATAATTGAAATAAAAAATAGGGAAAACTAGTAAACCATTAACTTATATCACACCCCCTTAAAAAAACAGGGTAAAATTCCAAAAGAAAATAGTAACTATAAAATGTATGGACATATAGTGCCATGAGTAAGGAACACCAAACATAAGGATGAAATGATGAGTCCTGAAATGTATTCTAGACTAAAATTCTAGATTCCTCATCCATGAACATCCCATTTATTATTAAATCCTATATCATAAGGCCCATTCCCTTGTCCTGATATGCATTCATGAAGTCTACTCTGGTACCCAATGATAGAGCATGGTATGAGTGAAACTCAGTAGGCCACTAAAAAAGGCTTCTAAAACATATCAATATTAAATAGGGAGTGTGTGTGGGTACACAATAAATAGGAGAATAAGACAAATGAAAAACTAGGTTCCATTAGTTAATAAGTGTAATTCCCCGACCCCAGTTACCCAGAGTTGGTGCATTATTTAAATACATTGGCATGATTACAAGGAATCAAGTCCCGAAGGACTGATTGGTTTAGCAGTCTTGGGAAATAGATTACATACATGAATGTTACATTACACTTCATAACATACAAAACAACATAATTAATCCTTCACGAATGCCATTATTCCCTTGGCTTAACCCTACATATCAATCACAATACACTTCTTAGAATCCTAGGAAAAATAAAACATAGAAAGGGGTTAGCTCAGATCCCCAGTAAGGATAACAATACAGTTGAAACTTTCATATATAAGCATAAACATTTAAGGCAATGTATAACTAAAACAAAAGCCTTTTAAACTTTAACTTCAACATAATATGGATAAAATAAAATTAAGTAATGCCATTTAATTATTCCCATGGATATTGTACTGTCGAATAATGACATGAAATATCACTAACCACTTTTATAATGATGGAATTCATAATTCCGAACTTTAATTTTTGTGTCAAGGCCTCGTGACAAGACCTAAGAGATAACCGTAACTAGAACCCAACCCAGAGAGCCTCTGTAACCGGACTCTAACTCGGAGTGCCTCGAACAACAGGACACCAACCTAGAGCGCCTCTAATAACAGGACACCAACCCGGAGTGCCTTTAATAACTAGACACCAACCTAGAGTGCCTCTAATAACCGGACACCCACCCGGAGGGTCTGCTATAACCAGACCCCAACCCGGAACAAACTAGTCCAACACATTCTTCTTAATAAGGGGATGAAATATAACATAAACATTTGTATTAAAACTAGAATACAAAATGTCAATACTTTACCCATAAACCATGAATGGTATAAAAATAAAACATCCAAAGTCAATCATATCACAAAACCTTCTACACAATATGGAAGATTTGTATCATGATAAATCAACTTCAAAACAAGTTAAAATCCATTAAATGATTTTGACGTTGATGAAAATGATTTCTAAAACTCTTTGAGAGAAATACCCCCTTTTCATGAAAACATTTAAAAGTCACACAATTTGGAAAATAATTCATTTAATTTTTTTTAATCAAAGTGTACCATAACAGTTTGAAACTTTTAAAAGGAATTAACATTTTAAAAACATTCATGTCCATATAAATAAATCCTTAAAATCCATTTTTATGACATGGACATTAATGAGAAATATTTAGATGAATAAATATTTAAAACATTTTAAATGATGTTTTAGTAAAAAGTCCCTTAAAAAAATCCCTTTGAAAATTATTTCATAAAACATAGACATGGAGAATAAATATGTTCCATTAGATACTTACGTAAAAACAACCTCGGATAATAAAGAGATTGTGAAATTAACCCTTACAAATTTGGAAACTTAAGAAACATACACCCCATGAAAGATATATCATACAATGAATATGTAAATACATATAAATTAAAGTGTATTACTTAATTAATACAATTATGGGTAGTAAATACACCACACAAAAGTTAATAGTGGCAATATAGCATTAATCTCATAGGAATAAAAAGTGAGATGAAAACCCCTTACCTTGGACTTTCATTTAGTTGAGGGTACGTTTTTACTCCTCTATGAAGACTATAGTATGGTATTAAATTATACTATAACCATATTAATATTTAGGATATCATAAATTATTCATTTATGACTTTATACTACCTATTTAATAATAATTTCTGTGTTATATTAATATTTCGTGTAATAATCGCTTTCTTTATCGTACGTGTTTTAACTTGTTACTCATGATTGTATCACTTAGATCATGATTTAAATACATCCAGAATATATAACATGATTTATTTATGAAAAATATTTATAATATAAAAATTTATAATAGACGTATATATGTAATGGAAAACACTTTTTATGGAGACGGTAGTCCGTACGTACGCACAAACGCTGTTTCCGTTTTATATAGTATTGAACGAAAGTAAGTGAATAAGATATATGTAAGTACATAAATACTTATAGATATAAATATATATATACAGTAGAATTATTATGTCATAAATTACATACTTATTAGTAATATATATTTTTACAATCATAGATGAATGATGAACTTGGAAATGAATCTCATCGCGTCGTAGAGACGATAATCCGTACGTATGCACGAGAGAAAATATCATTCATTTGATATTAATATAATATATAATTGGATGGTATATAATATATACAGAATTATTATTATGTTATAATTATTATTAACATCAAATACACATCATTATTATACCGATCCAAATAATAATGTATTGAATAACAATTACACCACGATGTGGAGAGGGTAAGCCGTACGTACACACGTATGGTGACATTTCATTCAAAGGGTGGACAGAATAATGAATTTGGTTGTACCATAATTATAATAAAAACACATAATATATAATATACTGGAGTTATTATTTTATAATGGAAACAACAAAGAAAAAGGAAGTGGAAGAAGAAAGGAATTTGGAAGAGGGTGGTGAAATCATTACCTCTTCTTCGGGTTCTTCCTTTTGATTTGATCAAAAGGGCTCCATAGGTTGGACTTATGATCAAACTAGGGACTCTAGTATGAAGGGAGTATATTTTAGAGTGTATTGTGGAAGGGGTTGGCCAATCCAAATGGCTTATAAGGTGTGAATTAGAGAGAATGTGGAGTGCCCCTTTATAAGAGGGGTGAGGGGCACCATAGGAAAAACTGAAAATATTATTTTATAATAAACTCACAATCGGTTTATAATGGATCCAAAGTTGATTATTTAAAGTATAAGGTTGGTATATGTAAAAAAAAACTCATCCAATAGGTTTTTGACAAGTTTAGGTTCTCATTTTAACCTTATCATTTAGATTTAACTCTAAGTCAAATAATTTAACTTTTACCGTGTCTTCTTGTATTTTTACATTATATGGTTAATAAACTTACTATATACTGCCAATTGAACCCCAATTGGTTCATTAATGTCATATATATTATTTTGTACATCTTTTTTCTGAACCTTAGATTTTTAGGACCATTATATATATTAATAATATAATATTTGTTTTAAAAACTATTTTATGTCATTTTTGACACTATTTGGTATTTGTTTTTTTTGTTAAAATAATAAAAAAATTATTACTTCAAAAAAAATAAATTTAATCAATCCTAACTTGTCATATTAACCTAGAAAATTCGTGTATGTCATAAAAACTATGAAATTATATTTATTTTAATATTTATAATACCATTTATTTGATTCTTTCATGAATAAGGTAATTACCGCATCATCATTGTGTCATAAATAAATTTATTTATTTAATGTCTAAAAATTATAAATAAACTACCATGATGTAGGAAATATTTTTATCTTTCTAATTAATATTTATAATAGAATTTATTTCATGTAAAACCCCATATTAAGAATGTTTTAGTTATTAAACATCGATTTTTACTCTTTTAACTCTTCATTGAATTAAAAAATAATAAATGTCCTAATCTAATCCAATTGGAAGTAAATGATAATATTTTATTCCTAAGGTTGGTTTTGGTCGAGGTAAACCTGTCCAATAGAATTTGGACATGTGTGAGGGTAATATTAATATCTTTTTTTCCCTTAATTACCCTATTTACATTTAATCGTGGTAAATAATAGTTAAAAGTTACTATTCGCCAAAAATTATTTTCATCTCATTGAATAACATTTTACTCCTTGATATTAACCATGTGTCTCAGATTTTTGAAATTAAACTCACAGAAGCTGTAAAATTATGTTTTATGAGAATTTTCAAATAATCCTAGAAGGTGGGTAAAAGACGGTGAAAAGTTCAATAAAATTTTTATATATCTAAAATTATCATAAACTGACTCAAATGAATTAGAATGATCTTATATAAGTATTATGTATATATTTTAACATAAATTAATTTAAATAAAATAAATAATTATTTAAATAAAAAAAATCTGTTTTAACCAATAACTTAGTGTTTTTCACTATTCATCAAAAATTGATGTTTCTCATAAAAATACCAAAAATTCGGCCTAAGATATATTTGATATTATGAATTAAAAAATGATGTCTATTTTAACAAATTAAAAAAATATAAGTTGCATTAATTAATTTAAATTAATTTCCATTGTCAAAATAAATAGCGTTTTTTAAGAAATAATAACTATCAAAAGATTAACACTTACTTATGTCTAGTTTAAATGTAAAATTATATTCAATGACCAAAGATGTGTTAAATGGTAAAAATATATTCCAAATATATTTTAAAACCACTCAAATTCATAATTTATCACCATTAATTATTTCGATTAAAATAGTTGTTTTTAATTAAATTTTAGTAATTTTCACTATTCATCAAAATATGAAAGTTGTCCGAAAAGTACCAAAATTTAACCCTAAGCTAATTTTGATATTCCGAATCCAAAAATGAAGTTCATTTTGAATGATAAAATGTATAAAATTTCAAAAAGTGGGTATTACCATTCTTAACTGCTAGTATGATTGGTTGTGGTGTGTTAGAACTAGAAGTTGGTTATAACACATGCTATTGTTTTATTCAAAGAGAAGCGTATCGTGAAATATTAGGGTGTTAAATTTTTCCCTCCTTCAATAAATTGAGTCCTCGTAATTTATTCTCGGTATTGGAAACTTGGGGTTGACATTTGAAAATATCATAGTTGAAATCCCACATCGAAAAATGGATTAATGAGGCCTCTATTTAAAATAAAGAGGGTTAAGTATGAAGGTTACCTAAAATAACACATACAAGGGTTCCATGTAGAAAAATATGGATAAGGAAGAGAAATATAACCATCAATATCTGATGGATATTGGTAGATAACATGGCAATGAAAAGGCCAACAATCCCAAAGCCATAAATTTGTGATGATCTAAGGTACTATCTAGGACAACATTTTTGTTCTAAGTTCATTTTTTTAATGTTGAGGAATTTATTTATTAGATTTTAAAAGATCATAATGAGATATAATTAATTTATAATTAGAGTTTTATCCATTAATAAATTTCTACCACAAACTCATCTTTCACCCCAAAACATAATACAACTCAAAAATACTCTATTTATCCTAATCGTATAGGGTCCCAAATATAATGAATTTATAATTCACATATCAGACCATTTTAAAAAATAAACTACATTATACAATCCAGGGACTTCATGTAGTCTAGTGTTAGGAAATAAATCCCAATCACACAATGGTTTTGGGTTCGATTCCCACAGCTTTGTCAGACGCGATGGGTCGTCACACGGTCTGCGTGTTGTCCTTTTACAAAAATCCAAAAATAACCTTTCAAACTTAATCCATTCGAACCCTTAGACATATCCAAAATACTTCTGAAAAATCTCAGTACAAAATTTATATGAAATGTAAACATAATGTAGATCCTTTTTACCCCGTAATAGCATGTGAATACCTTCATCATTTATTCTCTTAAAACACTGAAACATCCTGAATTACCATAAAAACTTATTCATTACATTCATGCTCCCTTATTCTTTATAGAATACTAGATATAATTCATCCATCCAAAAATGTTGTAAACTCCAAAAATGATGGAATATACAAATCGTTAATCATTTTCAATGCAGTCAAAAATATCCAATATAATTTACCCAAATCAACCATATCTTATTCCAAAATCAGTACCTCAATATTAGGACCATATTAATGTTTATCTTTCCTTCAACCATGTTATTTCCAAAATGTTTAACTCGCTGTAGAGTCACTTTTCTTAGTATTATAAAATCTCAAATCCTCAATGAAATAGTACTGCAATACAATCCTTATTTTTTTATAGTACATCATTGACACAACACTTCAATGAAATATTTCCAAAATAACAACATAAGAACACTAGTCATTCCTCTTCATCTATGGTAGTATCATAACTTGATTATTATCCAATATCATCATTTGGGGAATACCCTGATGATTTGAACACTAGTTTACGTAGTTTCCCAACTTCTTACAGATGAAGCATTGGACATTTGAAAGCTTTTTCTTACCCCTGAAGTCACGTACTTGGTGTCCTTTTTCTCCACACTTATAAAAAACTCCCATTCCCTTCAGGAAAGTTACAGGGTGTTTCTTCCCACAGTTTTCACATATGGGAAAATTCTTCTTTTCCCTCTTCCCATTATCCATCTTTCTCTCTTCGATCCTTTTCTTCTCTTGCTTCCCTTCAAAACCATATGACTCAGAGAATTCTTTACTTATCTTATTAACACATGATACTATTTCTTCATATGTTGAGAAAACATGAGAGACTATTTCCCTTCTTAATTTTGTCTTAATACAGTGAAAGGTATGATCCTTCTTACTCTTTGGATCATACATATTGCTAGAGTTATCATTCATTCTATTGGGGACCATTTTTGAACAATGGCATACACTAGGTCAGTTTATGAATCACAATTCATAATTCCAAACGTGTAAAATACCTAATGTAAATTCAACAGTTTATGGATATAATCCATAATCAAAATTGTTTTCTTTGAGGAGATATATACTCATAAACCCTTCATATTGGTCTGTAAAGAAAATGAGAATTATCCTAAGAATATCCCCAGGAGTGTCGTAACCAACAATGCCACAAGGCCCATTGTCGTGCACTAGTTCCCGTTCGAGTCTACCTGAAAGCGCTGTTTTCGGGTTTTACCCCTAGGTACATCTGTGCCAGAGCCGCCTCTATCTGCTTGTATCCAGACAGAGATGTATTTTCTTGGAAACTCACAAAATCTCTACGTTACCAAAATTCTAGGATGACCTTCTATACTAATCCTCAATGTCTATCTTAGGATAATGTGATTTAATCAAAGTTTATCTAAATCTAGTTTCCAAGTTTATTGCTAAACTTCCTCTGATACCAACTGTAACGCCCCAACCCCAGTTACCAAGAGTTGGTGCATTATTTTAATATATTGGAATGATTACAAGGAATCAAGTCCTGAATGACCGATCGGTTTAGCAGTCTTGGAAAATAGATTACATACATGAATGTTACATTACACTTCATATCATACAAAACAACATAAATAATCCATCGCGAACGCCATTACTCCCTTGGCTTAACCCTGCATATCAATCACAATACACTTTTTGGAATCTCCGGAAAAATAAAACATAGAAAGGGGTGAGCTCAGATGCTCAGTAAGGATAACAATACAACGAAAACTTTCATAAATAAGCATAAACATTTAAGGCAATGTATAACTAAAACAAAATCCTTTTAAACTTGAACTTCATCATAATATGGAAAAAATAAAATGAAGTAATTCCATTAACTTATTCACATGGATATTATACTAGTCGAATAATCACATGAAATATCACTAACCACTTTCATAATGATGGAATGCATAATGCCGAACTTTAATTTCTTGGTCAAGGCCTCATGCCAAGACCTAAGGTATAACTGCAATCGGAACCCAACCCGAAGTGCCTCTGTAATCAGAATCCAACCCGGAGTGCCTATAATAACCGGAAACCAACCTGGAGTGAATCTAATAACCAGACACCAACCTGGAGTGCCTCTAATAACCAGAAACCAACCCGGAGTGCCTCTAATATCCGGACACCAACCCAGAGGGTCTGCTGTAACCAGACCCCAACCCGGAACATACTAGTCCAACACATTCATCTTAAGAAGATGATGAAATATAACATTAACATTCGTATTAAAACTAGAATACGAAATGTCAACAATTTATCCATAAAACATGAATGGTATAAAAATAAAACATCCATAGTCAAACATATCCCAAAACCTTCAACACAATATGGAATATTTGTATCATGATAAATCAACTTCAAAAGAATTTAAAATCCATTAAAGGATTTTGACGTTGATGAAAATGATTTGTAAAACTCTTTGAGAGGAATACCCATTTTTAATGAAAGCATTTAAAAGTCACACAATTTGGAAAAGAAGTCATTTAAAGACATTTTTGAATCAAAATGTCCCATACCACTTTGAAACTTTTGAAAGGAATTAACATTTTAAAAACATTTTTGTCCATATAAATAAATCCTTAAAACCCATTTTGAAGACATGAACATTAATGTGAACGATTTATAAGAATAAATATTTATAAAATTTGAAATGATGTTTTAGTAAAAACTCCCTTAAAAGAATCCCTTTTAAAATTCTTTCATAAAACATGGACATGGATAATAAATATGTCCCAGTAGATACTTACATAAAAACAACCTCGGATAATAAAGAGATTGTGAAATTAACCCTTACCAATTTGGTAACTTAAGAAACATACACCCCATGAAAGAGATATCATTAAATGAATATTTAAATACACATAAATTAAAGTGTATTACATAAAGAATACAATTATGGGCAGTACATACACCACAAAAAAGGTAATAGTGGAAATATGGTATAAATCTCATGGGAATAAGGAGTGATATGAAAACCCCATACCTTGCACTTTCCTTTAGTTGAGGGTAAGTTTATCCACCTTTATGAAGACTATAGTATGATATTAAATTATAAAAGAACCAAATTAATATTTATGATATCATACATTATTCATTTATGACTTTATACTACCCATTTAATAATAATTTCCATGTTATATTAATATTTCGTGTAACAATCGCTTTCTTTATCGTACGTGTTTTAACTTGTTACTCTTGATTGTATCAATTAGATCATGATTTAAATACTTACAGAATATAAATCATGATTTATTTATCATATATATTTATACTATAATAATTTATAATAGATGTATATATGAAATGGAAAACACCGTTTATGGAGACGGCAGTCCGTACGTACGCATAAACGCTGTTTCCGTTTTTATATTGAATTAAACGAAAGTAAGTGAATAAGATATATGTAAGTACATATATACTTATATATATAAATATATATCTACAGTAGCATTATTATTTTATATATTACATACTTATTAGTAATATATATTTTTATAATCTTCGATGAATGTTGAACTTGGAAATGAATCTCATCGCGTCATAGAGACAGTAATCCGTACGTACGCACGAGCAAAAATAACATTCTTTTGATATTAATAGAATATATAATTGGATGGTATATATTATATACAGAATTATTATCATGTTATATTTATTATTTTCATCAAATACACATCATTATTATACCCATCCAAATAATAATGTATTGAATAAAAATTACACCACGACGTGGAGACGGTAAGCCGTACATACGCACGTACGGTGACATGTCATTCAAAGGGTGGACAGAATAATGAATTTGGTTGTACCATAATTATAATAACATCCAGTTATATAGAATATACTAAAGTTATTATTTTATAATGGAATAAACAAAGAAAAAGGAAGTGTAATAAGAAAGGAACTTGAAAGAGGGTGGTGAAATCATTACCTCTTATTTGGGTTCTTCCTTTTGATTTGATCAAAAGGGATCCATAGGTTGGATTTTTGATCAAACTAGGGCCTCTTAGATTAAGGGAGGATATTTGAGAGTTTATTTTCGTAGGGTTTGGCTGATCCAAACGGCTTATAAGGTGTGAATTAGAGAGAACAGGGAGTGCCCTTTTATAAGAGGGGTGAGGGCCACCTTAGGAAA
The DNA here is from genome assembly GCA_963277665.1 of Viscum album. Taxonomy (NCBI): domain Eukaryota; kingdom Viridiplantae; phylum Streptophyta; class Magnoliopsida; order Santalales; family Viscaceae; genus Viscum; species Viscum album. The sequence goes on along the minus strand of OY728120.1, from coordinate 2,042,015,062 downwards.
AACATAAAATATTATTTTATAATAATCTCATATTCGGTTTCTAATGGATCCAAAGTTGATTATTTAAAGTCTTAGGTGGGGATAGGTTGAAAAAACTCAACCAATAGGTTTTATACAAGTTTAGGTTACCATTTTAATCTTATCATTTTGATTTAACTCTAAGTTAAATAATTTAACTTTTACCATGTATTCTTGTATTCTTACATTATATGTTTAATAAAATTACTATATACTGCCAATAGAACTCCAATTGGTTCATTAATGTCATATATATTATTATATAAGTCTTTTGGATGAACCTTAGATTTTTAGGACCATTATATTAATTAATAATATAATATTTGTTTTAAAAACTATTTTATGTCAATTTTGACACTATTTTTTATTTGTTTAATTGTTAAAATAATAACAACATTATTAATTCAAAAAAAATACATTGAATCAATCCTAAAATTTCATATTTACCAAAAAAATTTGTTTATGTCATAAAAACTTTGAAATTATATTTATTTTAATATTTATAATACCATTTATTTGATTCTTTTATGAATAAGGTAACTACTGCATCATCATTGTGTCATAAATAAATAAATTTATTTAATGTATAAAAATTATTAATAAATTATCATGATGTATTAAATCGTTTTATCTTTCTAATGAATATTTATAATCGAATTTATCTCTTGTAAAACCCCATATTAAAAATGTTTTTTGTTATTAAACATTGATTTTAACACTTTTAACTCTCCTTTGAATTAAATAAGAATAAATGTCATAATCTAATCCAAGTGGAATTAAATGATAATATTTTATTCATGAGGTTGTTTTTGGTCGATCTAAACTTGTCCAATAGAATTAAGACATGTGTGATGGTAATATTAATATCATTTTTACCCTTAATTACCCTATTTACTTTTAACTATGGTAAATAAAAGTAAAAAGTTACTATTCACTAAAAATTATTTTCATCTCATTGATCCACATTTTACTCCTTGATATTAACCGTGTTTCTTGGATTTTATAAATTCAACTCACAGAAGTGGTAAAATTATGTTTTGTGAGAATTTTCAAATTCTCCTAGGAGGTGGGTAAAAGACGTTGAAAAGTTCAATAAACTTTTTATATATCTAAAATTATTATAAACTGGCTCCAATGAATTACAATGATCTTATATAAGTATTATGTATCTATTTTGACAGAAATTAATTTAAATAAAATAAATAATTATTTAAATAAAAAAATCGGTTTTAACCAATAACTCATGGTTTTTCACTATTCATCAAAAATTGTTGTTTCTCAAAAAAATACCAAAAATTCGGCCTAAGATATATTTGATATTATAAATTCATAGATGATGTCTATTTTACCAAATTCAAAATATATAAGTTGCGTTTATTAATTTAAATTAATTTCCATGGTCAAAATAAATAGAGTTTTATTAAGAAATAATAACTATCAAAAGATGACACTTACTTATGTCCAGTTTAAATGTGAAATTATGTCCAATGACTGACATTGTGTTAAATTGTAAAAATATATTCTAAATATACTTTAAAACCACCAAAATTTATAATTTATCACTATTAATTAGTTCGATTAAAAAAGTTGTTTTTAATTAAAATTTAGTAATTTTCACTATTCATCAAAATATGAAAGTTATCCGAAAAGTACCAAAATTTCACCCTAAGATAATTTAGATATTCCAAATCCAAAAATGAAGTTCATTTTGAAAGATAAAATGTATAAAATATCAAAAAGTGGGTATTACTATTCTTAATGGATATTATGATTGGTTATGGTGTGTTAGAACTAGAAGATGTGTATAACACACGCTATTGTATTATTCAAAGAGAAGTGTACCGTGAAAGCTTGGGGTGTTACATTCTCTCCTCCTTAAATAAATTGCATCCTCACAATTTATTCTCTGTATTGGAAACTTGGGGATGCCATTTGAAAATATCATAGTTGAAATCCCACATCGAAAAATGGATTAATGAGGCCTCTATTTAAAATAAAGAGGGGTAAGTATGAAGGTTACCGAAAATAACACATACTTGGGCTCCACGTAGGAAAATATGGATATGGAAGAGAAATCTAAACATCAATATCTGATGGAGAGTGGTACATAACATGGCTATGAAAAGGCCAACAATCCCAAAGCCATAAATTTTTGATGATCTAAGGTACCATCTAGGACAACATTTTTGTTCTAAGTTCATTTTTTTAATGTTGAAGAATTTATTTATGAGATTGGTTAGATCATAAGAAGATATAATTACTTTATAATTAGAGTTTTATGCATTACTAAATTTCTACCACAAACTCATCTTTCACTAAAAAACATAATAAAACACAAAAATACTATATTTATCCTAATCGTATAGGGTCCCAAATATAATGAATTTATAATTCTCATATCATACCATTTAAAAAAATAAACGACATTATACAATCCAGGGACTTCAAGTGGTCCAGTGGAAGGTGATAAATCCCAATCGGACTATGGTTTTGGGTTCGATTACCACAGCTTTGTCCGACGTGATGGGTCGTCACACGATCTGCGTGTTTTCTTTTTATAAAAATCCCAAAATAACCTTTCAAACATAATCCATTACAACCTTTAGACTTATCCAAAATAATTATGTAAACTCTCAGTCCAAAATTTATATGAAAGGTATACAAAATTTAGAACCTTTTCCCCCATAATATCATGTGAATACCTTCATCATGTATTCTTTTAAAACACTGAAACATCCTGAATTACCATAAACCTTATTCATTACATTCATGCTCCCTTATTCTTTAGAGAATACTGGATATACTTCATCCATCCAAAAATGTTGTAAAATCCAACAATGATAGAATATACAAATCTTTAGTCATTTTCAAGGTGGGTCAAGAATATCCAATATAATTTACCCAAATCAACCATATTTTATTCCAAAATTAGTACCTCAATTTTCGGACCATATTAAGGTTTATCTTTCCTTCAACCATGTTATTTCCAAAAAGCATAACTCGCTATAGAGTCACTTTTCTTACTACAATAAAATCTGAAATCCTCAATGAAATAGTACCATAGTACAATATTTATTTATTTCCAATACTTCATTGACACAACACTTCAATGAAATATTTCCAAAATAACAACATAAGAACACTAGTCATTCCTCTTCATCTGTGGAAGTATCATAACTTGATTATTATCCAATATCATCATTTGGGGAATACCCTGATAATTTGAACACTGGTTTGTATAGTGTGACAACTTCTAACAGATGAAGCATTGTACGTTTAAAACATTTTTCTTACCCTTGAAGTCACGTACTTGGTGTCCTTTTTCTCCACACTTATAACAAACTCTCATCCCCATTAGGAAAGTTCCAGGGTGTTTCGTCCCACAGTTATCACATATGGGAAAATTCTTCTTTTCCCTCTTCCCTTTATCAATCTTTCTCTCTTCCATCCTTTTCTTCTCTCGCTTCCCTTCCAATCCATAGTACTCAGAGAATTATTTACTTTTCTTATTAACACATGATACTATTTCTTCATATGTTGAGAAAACCTGAGAGACTATTTCCCTTCGTAATGTTGGCTTAATAAAGTGAAAGATACGATCCTTCTTACTCTTTGGATCATACATATTTCTCGAGTTCTCATTCCTTCTATTGGGCACCATTTTTAAACAATGGCATACACTAGGTCAGTTTATGAATCAAAATTCATAATTCCAAACGTGTAAAATAACTAATGTAAATTGAACAGTTTATGGATATAATCCATAATCAAAATTGTTTTCTTTGAGGATATATATACTCATAAACTCTTCATATTGGTTTGTAAAGAAAAGAAGAATTATCCTAATCATATCCCCCGGGAGTGTCACAAAAAATAGTGCAGGAAGGCCCGTTGTCGTGCACCGGTTCCCGTTTGAGTCTAGCTCAAACCAGTGTGTTCGGGTTTTACCCCTAGGTACATCTATGCCAGAGCCACCTCTATCTTCTCGTATCCAGACAGGGATGTATATGCTGGGAAACTCACAAAATATCTACATTACAAAAATTCTAGGATGTTATTCTATACTAATCCTCAAATTCTATCTTAGGGTAATGTGATTTAATCAGAGTTTATCTAAATCCAGTTTCCATGGTTATTTCTAAACTTCCTCCGATACCAACTATAATGCCCCGATCCCAGTTACCTAGAGTCGGTGCATTATTTTAATACATTGGCATGATTACAAGGAATCAAGTCCCGAAGGATAGATCATTTTTTTAGTCTTGGAAAATAGATTACATACATGAATGTTGCATTACACTTCATAACATACAAAACAACATAAGTAATCCTTCACGAATGCCATTATTCTATTTGCTTAACCCTCCATATCAATCAAAATACACTTCTTGGACTCTTGGGAAAAATAAAACATAGAAAGGGGTGAGCTCAGATGCTCAGTAAGGATAACAATACAGCATAAACATTCATAGATAAGAATAAACATTTAAGGCAATGTATAACTAAAAAAAAGCCTTTTAAACATGAACTTCATCATAATATGGCAAAAATAAAATGAAGTAATTCCATTTACTTATTCACATGGATATTATACTAGTCTAATAATCACATGAAACATCACTAACCACTTTCATAATGATGGAATGCGTAATGCCGAACTTTAATTTCTGGGCCAAGGCCTTGTGCCAAGACCTAAGGGATAACTGTAACCGAAAACTAACCTGGAGAGTCTCTATAATGGGACTCCAACCCGGAGTGCTTCTAATAACCGGACACCAACCCGGAGTGCCTCTAATAACCATACACAAACCCAGAGTGCCTCTAATAACCGGACACCAACCCGGAGTGCCTCTAATAATCGGACACAAACCCAGAGGGTTTACTGTAACCGAACCCCAACCCGGAACATACTAGTCCAACACATTCATCTTAAGAAGAAAATGAAATATAACATAAACATTCGTATTAAAACTAACATACGAAATGTCAGTACTATAACCATAAACCATGAATGGTTTAAAAATAAAACATCCACAGTCAAACATATCACAAAACCTTCAACATAATATGGAAGATTTGTATCATGATAAATCAACTTCAAAACAAGTTAAAATCCACTAAATTATTTTGATGTTGATGAAAATTATTTGTAAAACTCTTTTAGAGAAATACCCCTTTTTCATGAAAACATTTAAAAGTCACACAATTTGGAAATGAAGCCATTTAAAGAAATTTTTGAATCAAAGTGTCCCATACCACTTTGAAACTTTTGAAAGGAATTAACATTTTAAAAACATTCATGTCCATATAAATAAATCCTTAAAACCCATTTTGAAGACATGGAAATTAATGAGAAAGATTTAGAAGAATAAATATTTAAAACATTTGAATTGATGATTTAGTAAAAAGTCCCTTAAAATAATCCCTTTTAAAATTATTTCATAAAACATTGGTATGGAAAATAAATATGTCCCAGTAGATGCTTACGTAAAAACAACCTCAGATAATAAAGAGATTGTGAAATTAACCCTTACCAATTTGGTAACTTATGAAACGTACACCCCATGAAAGAGATATCATACAATGAATATGTAAATACACATAAATTAAAGTGTATTATAAAAAGAATAAAATTATGGGCAGTACATACTCCACAAAAAAGGTAATAGTGGAAATATGGCATGAATTTCACGGGAATAAGGAGTGAGATGAAAACCCCTTACCTTGCACTTTCCTTTAGTTGAGGGTAAGTTTATAATCCTGTATGAAGACTATAGTACGTTATTAAATTATACCAGAATCATATTAATATTTATGATATCATAAATTATTCATTTATGACTTTATACTACCCATTTAATAATAATTTCCATGTTATATTAATATTTTGGGTAGTAATCGCTATCTTTATCGTACGTGTTTTAACTTGTTACTCTTGATTGTATCACATAAATCTTGATTTAAATAAGTATAGAATATAAAACATGATTTATTTTTCATATAAATTTATAATATAGAAATTTATAATAGATGTATATATGAAATGGAAAACACTATTTATGGAGACGGTAGTCCGTACGTACGCATAAACGCTGTTTCCGTTTTTATATAGTATTGAACGAAAGTAAGTGAATAAGATATATGTAAGTACATAAATACTTATATATATAAATATATATCTACAGTATCATTATTATTTCATATATTACAAAATTATATGTAATATATATTTTTACAATCGTCAATGAATGGTGAACTTGGAAATGAATCTCATCGCGTCGTAGAGACGGTAATCCGTACGTACACACGAGCGAAAATATCATTATTTTGATATTAATATAATATATAATTGAATGGTATATAATATATACAGAATTATTATCATGTTATATTTATTATTTACATCAAATACACATCATTATTATACCCATCCAAATAATAATTTATTGAATAACAATTACACCACGAAGTGGAGAGGGTAAGCCGTACGTATGCACGTATGGTGACATGTCATTTAAAGGGTGGATAGAATAATTAATTTGGTCATAACATAATTATAATAACATAACATTAATATAATATACTGGATTTATTATTCTATAATGGAAACAACAAAGAAAAAGGAAGTGGAAGAAGAAAGGAACTTGAAAGAGGGTGGTGAAATCATTTCCTCTTCTTCGGGTTCTTCCTTTTGATTTGATCAAAAGGGCTCCTTAGGTTGGATTTCTGATCAAACTAGGGCCTCTAGGATGAAGGTAGTATATTTGAGAGTATATTGGGGCATGGTTTGGTGGATCCAAATGGCTTAGAAGGTGTGAATTATAGAGAAGGGCGAGTGCCCTTTTATAAGAGGGGTGAGGGGCACCTTAGGAAAAACTTAAAATATTATTTTATAATAAACTCATATTCGGTTTCTAATGGCTCCAAAGTTGATTATTTAAATTATAAGGTAGGGATAGGTCTAAAAAAACTCAACCAATATGTTTTAGACAAGTTTAGGTTACCATTTTAACCTTATCATTTAGATTTAACTCTAAGTTAAATAATTTAACTTTTACCGTGTCTTCTTGTATTCTTACATTATATGGTTAATAAACTTACTATATACTGCCAATAGAACCCCAATTTTTTCATTAATGTCATATATAATATTATATAAGTCTTTTGGAATAACCTTATATTTTTAGAACCATTATATCAATTAATAATATAATATTTGTTTTAAAAACTAATTTATGTCAATTTTGACACTATTTGGTATTTTTTTTGTTAAAATAATAACAACATGATTACTTCAAAAAAAATACATCTAATCAATACTAACATGTCATATTCACCAATAAAATTCGTTTATGTCATAAAAACTTTGAAATTATATTTATTTTAATAATTATAATACCATTTATTTGATTCTTTCATGAATATGGTAATTACTGCATCATCATTGTGTCATAAATAAATTTATTTACTTAATGTCTAAAAATTATAAATAAATTACCATGATGTAGGAAATATTTTTATCTTTCTAATGAATATTTATAATCGAATTTATCTCATGTAAAACCCCATATTAAGAATGTTTTAGTTATTAAACATTGATTTTAACTCTTTTAACTCTTCTTTGAATTAAATAATAATAAATGTCCTAATCTAATACAAGTGGACCTAAATGATAAAATTTTATTCATAAGGTTGTTTTTGGTCGAGCTAAACTCTTCCAATAGAATTAGGACATGTGTGAGGGTAATATTAATATCATTTTTACCCTTAATTACCCTATTTACTTTTAACCGTAGTAAATAAAAGTAAAAAGTTACTATTCACAAAAAATTATTTTCATATCATTGAACCACATTTCACTTTTTGATATTAACTGTGTCTCTCATATTTTCAAAATTTAACTCACATAAGCGGTAAAATTATGTTTTATGTGAATTTCCAAATTCTCCTAGGAGGTGGGTAAAAGACGGTGAAAAGTTCAATAAAATTTTTATATATCTAAAATTAATATAAACTGACTCCAATTAATTACAATGATCTTATATAATTATTCTGTATCTATTTTGACATTAATTAATTTAAATAATATAAATAATTATTTAAATTAAAAAAATTGATTTTAACAAACAACTCAGTGTTTTTCACTATTCATCAAAAATTGATGTTTCTTAGAAAAATACCAAAACTTTGGAATAAGCTATATTTGATCTTATGAATTCAAAAATGATTTCTATTTTACCAAATTCAAAACATATAAGTTGCATTAATTAATTTACATTTATTTCCGTTGTCAAAATAAATAGCATGTTTTTAAGAAATAATAACTATCAAAAGATTGACACTTACTTATGTCCAGTTTAAATGTGAAATTATGTCCAACGACCAACATTATGTTAAATAGTAAAAATATATTCTAAATATACTTTAAAAACACAAAAATTCATAATTTATCACTATTAATTATTTTGATTAAAAAAGTTGTTTTTAATTAAAATTTAGTAATTTTCACTATTCATCAAAATATGAAAGTTATCCCAAAGGTACCAAAATTTCACCCTCTGATAATTTCTATATTCTGAATCCAAAAATGAAGTTCATTTTTAAAGATAAAATGGATAAAATTTCAAAAAGTGGGTATTACTATTCTTAACGGCTAGTATGATTGGTTGTGGTGTGTTAGAACTCGAGGTTTCATAAAACACATGCTATTATATTATTCAAAGAGAATCGTACCATGAAAGCTTGGGGTGTTACAATAAGATTCACATTATCCATTTTTATCATTTCATCCATGTGTTGACATTTCCAAAAAATAAACGTCATCCTTTTATGGTTATATAAAGTATTCATAAGGTGAGGAATCAAGCTCCCTAGATTACAAGGGACAAATTAAACAAATCATTTACTAACACTTACCTTGGAGCCTCAATCCTTGTATTTATATCCCATTCATCCATTAGGGGAATAAATCCCCATTCTAACTCCATAACCTGTGCAATAAAGTGGTGGGGTTCAGAGCCTTTGTCTAACCTGACTCGTGGGTGTAGTACCCCAAGTAAATACAACCCATATGGAAATGAAATGCACACATGTTTCATTAACCATATATCACATATACCAATTGAAAAACCATCCCTATTGAACCCACCTTCAATTTATAATTTATTTCTTTGTTAAAACATAAATAATCATCATGCCTTAACCGATTAATAAAATTACCATTTACAATTAGTCACTCATTAAATAATTAGTATTATACCAAACAACCCCTCATTCAAAAAATAAAAATAATTATATTTTAGAATAATAACCAATTAAACTCAAATCTTTTAGATTTATTTTCATAAACCCATGTTAACATGTTAAACATAACAATCACAGGTTCTATCTAAAAACCCTTCAAATTTTTATTTAATAACCTAATTAAATGTTCATCAATAGAAAACACCCTATGGAAAGCCTCTATCCCATTATAATCAACCCCAATGCATCCTATGGGGATGATTAGAAGTTGAATTCATGATTTATACACCCAATTTATCCGATATTACTCAGGGAACCAAAATAACAACAGGAAGGAACAATATCACAACCACATACACAAAACCAAACCTCAAGACTATGGGATATAAATTATAGACCACATTATTTGATTACGTAGAATAACTCTCTCTTAACATTATCCTTTGATATAGATTCGAACACCATTTGTATCCCCAACCTATTATCCATTGGAAAATGAGTTTTTTTTTAATTTTAATGAAGAATAAACACTACAAAATCCATTATCCATAATAAAATAAGGAATGGAAGTGTTAGAATAACCAGATGCTACGATCCACATGCAACATCACTCCAAATGGCTTATAAACAATGGAGATAGATTCCTGGGATGTTTGGGAGGGTTGGGTTCATCACTAATGACGATATAAGATTATAGGGGAAGAAATTTGGTCAATAACCCTAAAATAGCAAGGGGGGGGGGATGGTAATATTTCAAATTTTAATGGGGAACACAGTTTATATGCATGTTTGGAAAAACCAGGTGCTAACATTGCCTCAACCAATATCCTAGAGGGGGAAATTCACACAGCTTTCAATGGATATCACAAGGATTGAAAAACATTGTGATAACCATTAGATATGGATATTTCCTTGCCTTCATGGATTCACCTTCACCATTAAAATTTTTCCAATCCATGTGCCTACCTTCCCAAGCCCACATAGTTATGGTGCATGATTACTTATAACTATGTGCCAACCATTCAATATAAACTAGAATTCCATTTCTTCCCTCTTTCTCATCCTAACCCCTCATGACACAATGGATTCACCTAATAGACTTGGGAAAAAATAATTAATCAATATATAGGAGTTTAACCGATGCTTGAATAAGAAAATACTACATTAGATCAATGGGATCTTACAACCTCCCCACATTATAACAAATCATCCTTAATCTTCACTATCGAGTTTCTCTAAGATTCCAACGTAAAAATATTTGGCCACTAAGATTGTATACCAATATCCCTCTCTTGTTTCCTCCAAAATATTATCCTACTTCCATAACACTCAATCAAATGACACAGTATTTACTTTAAATAAATTTTCAATGTGATCCACAATATGAACCAGGTGATCCTCAATGCACGCATCAAAACGAACCTCAATATCTTCAACATCTATCACATGATATGGTTCAGGGTGATACTTTCGATGTTGTGACACAAAGAAAAAATAATTCCTTACATCATACTGATGTGGAAAATCCAATCACTTTTCCAACATTCTGATCCAATCCACAAAAGAGGTGAAAGACGTGGATTTGTATATATCTTATTTCTACTCTAATCTATAACCATATGTTTCTGAATCATCTAAAGCTACTCTAATGCCTCCTTCTTGATACTTGATCTGAATAATTATAATTCCCTAAAAACAAACCTGAAAAAATAGAGATCTAAAAGGTGTTTCTTAGACCATTTCATATGGTGAAATATAAATATTCTCCATGTAATTGTTGTTATAGGTGAATTAAACATGCCCTAAGTGCATATCCCAAGATCGACCAATGACTAAGAAATATTATCTCAACATTTCCTCTAGAACTTGAATAGTATTCTATGACTACCATTCTATCTATATTTGAAAATCTATACTCAAAAATTCTTGTGAACCAAGATCCCTATATAAAACAAACCTGAATCATGTTGGAAAACACCAATCACAATATGAAGCTATAGTCTGCCTTGTAAAAAAATACAGAATTACCCACATCACATCATTATTTTTATGTATCCTTGGTATAGCTAGCACAAATTCCATCATGATGTCATCCCATAGTTTTTATTTAATGTGAAATGAATATAAAAAACCACCCAGATGCTGATTCATGGCCTTTACCTACTAACATGTGTAGCATCGTGTCACAAAACCAAAAAAATCTTTCTTCATCCCAGGATAGCAATACAATCTATGAATATCGTGATTCATTTTCCTAAAACAAGGATGTACCACCCAAATAAAACCATCTAACTCATGAATAAACTGTTTTTGTACACAGATAGGCACTACATGACCTTGAAAAAAAATATCATCATCAATAGTAGTAAAACCAGAATGTGACACCCCACCTTCAAGACTTTACCTCACGTTAAAACACTCCAAATCCTTATACTTCCTCTCCTTGATCTGTCTGAGAAGCATGGAACCAACTACCATATATGAATTGGTCATATTAAATTATTCATATTGGACCTCCAGATGCATCCCAGTAAACAATTCCATCATCCTCCACATGATAATTCATTCTTGAACCACCCTATTTTAGATCTTCCAACTCAAACAATCCATAACATTATTTCATTTCCACAACATATAATCCATCTCAATGTCAAAGGACTGTATGTACTCAATGAATTTTTATCATTGAATATTCAAATCACACTGGGAGAAGATGTAATTAAATATTTTATGATCGGTATACAAGGGAAAACTCTCTCCCAATAAGCAATTCCATGAAAATATTAATAAATAAACCACCACAGCTACCTTAAGTTCATTCATTGGGTAATTTTTTCACGTAGAATTTACATTGTTGACCCGTATGCCACAAAACAATCATCATGAATTAAACCTTCCTCATTCCTAACACTAGATTCATAAAAAGTGTACTCCCTAAACATCATGGGTAGGATCGAAATTGGTGCGGTATTCATGCTCTTATTTACCTTCTGAAATGCATTCTCGCATTCCTCAGACCATTCCAAAATGATGACCATATTGGTCAAGACTCAATGTTATTCTACCAAAAGGGAATAGTCTTTGATGAATCTTCGATAATAGCCCAAAAAACCAAGAAAATAGTGGATATGGAAAAAAATAACGGACTGATCCCAAGTTAAAATTTCTTAATGTTTATCTGGTTCCATTGACACACCTTTCTTGGAGAATATGTGACCTAAGAAAATACTTTGTAATTATTGAAGTGAAACATAGATATCTTGGAGTATATCCTATTTTCTCTTAATGTACTCATAATGATTTCAAGTTGCCTTGAAAGAGCATCATGTGTCTTGGAGTAAACCATGACTTCATCCTAAATGACATACACACACTGATCTAGGTACATGTGAAATATTTGATTTATTTTGTCCATAAACATTATTGGAACCTTGGTGTACCTAGAAGGAATCACAAACAAATCAGATAAACCATACATTCTACTGAATGTAGTATGTGGTACATGAAAATGTATCACACTCATCTAATGATACCAGGACCTCATTCCAATTTTGGAAAACACTGAATCACCTCTCTCCTGGCAAAAAGAAAATCGGTTTATGGAAGAGTCCTTAAATTCTTCACTGCTATCCAATTCAGCATTACATTATCAACACCCATAAACAATATAACATCGACATTCTTAAAAAAATGGATGTCTTGAAGGTCACATGCATGGACAAATAAAACCTTTATTCTTCAATTCCTACAATTGAGTCTTAATTTCCCAATAATATACCAGATCCATTCTAGATGGAGGAATATAAATAGGTTATTCTATATTAAGAAACTCAATCATGAGCTGAACATCTATCTTGTGATGCATCCTTGAGAAGCCTTTAAGAGAAATGTCATGAAATAGATCCACCATAGTGGAAAAACAAGCTACACTATTCCTACATAATAAAACAAAACACATTCCACTTGGGAAATGACCTCACTCAACTAATGACAAACTAGCACAGTATGGAATACATGAATATTCCACTCCCCGTGGTGAGTATGAGTACCCCCTCAAGTTAAGTTCATGTTAATATATATATGTAATAGTAAAAATGGTTAAAATCAACACGATCCAATCCATACCAAATATCAGGTCAAAACAAGACATCTCAAGAACACACATGTCAGATAGATAGAAAATATTTCCCACCAACCTCAATGGAAGACTCCTTACATTTCAAGATATTTTATGATCTCTCCCCTAATGGTGTGCCTATCAACATAACTAAATGCACATGTCCAACTTCTAGGGACAAAACATTTAAAAATTGAGAATATATAAAATAAGGTGAGACACCTGTATCAAATTAAGTACTAGAAATAATGGAATCTATATGAACATTACCTCAAAAAATCGATTTCTCGTCCTTGCCACCTCTTGGTGTATAATGAAATATAAGAATATAAAAATATCCTCCGCCCTGGGATCTGATTTCAGTTCTTGGTTCTACACTACCCTACTTAAGAGGAATCCCTTATCCTAGACTACTACATTTTCACCCCCATCATTATGACCATTGAAATTATAATTGCTTTCTTGATATAGGATATCTGACCCCCTACATGGACTTAAGATCACCTTTGATCCTCCATCACTGCCCAACTGAATTTTGTCCCTACATATTCTCTTCACATATCCATCCATAAATTTTCTCATTACTCAACTGATGTTCGGGGACCCTGACTACACATGTGTCACAACCTACCACATTGATTTATGAAAACACAATCACAACCTTGAGAGGCTGATCCTATTCTATGAGTACTTTCTCCATAACCACCCAAGAGAATATCCTCAATGAAACACATCTAACTATTATAATTTTAACCATTGGATCACCCCATTAGGATGACATGTCCCCCACACCTCCATGAGGTACCTATATAAAATGATAGCCTAATTACACCACATAAGAAAACCTATTTAAATGGAAGATATTCACATAGGACGTGATCTTATATATATTTTCATTTAGAAAATGTCTCAGCATAACTGCCTCATCCACTTCCAATGATAGAGAAAACTGTTTCAAGTCGGTGAAGCAGACAACATAATCCATTACCCTTATAGTCCCCTAATTCAACCTCATAAACTCCACAACCTTATCCTAATTCATGGTTTATACATAGATATGTTCCAAGGACATTTCCTAGAAATCCTTCTACTTTATACCATTAGCCTACTATGTATGAACTAAAATATTTGATGATCTCTTTACTAGTGCTCTCATAATATATGCCTCCAACATGACTCAGTTTTTATGATGAGTCTCTATGTTATCAAAAAACATCTGGATAGAATCTATCACGAACTCAGATTCCAAAAGCCCACCATCTCTAGAAAACATCATAGGGTGGGGTAACTGAAACTCTCTATTAAAGTAAAACATACAGGGAACAACCCTCTCATTGGTCACATTCTATCATGTTCACGAAACTAGAAAAGATATTATAAAATGATCCAACCTTATACCAACCTGGACTAATAGGTTATCCTAGTCTACTTATGCTATGGTTTTCTAAGTGATATTCTTGTGTCCCCCTACATGAACAAGTTTTTGTTGTTTCATATCTCTATAATACCAAATTGATATCTCAAAACACATAACCTAAAACATCAATAGTTTAAAAAATAGAAGTATCTACAGTATCCATTAAAATCCATCTCACATACATAATACAAATGGATATAGTAACATCTCTATCACTAATATCAATCATCCCTAGCACGAGTCTGGGTAAACATAGGTTAAACCAATGTACATAATCACAAGTCTTTAGTAAACACCCTTTTGAACAATTTTCACCTTCACAACATGAATATTTCTTAACTAGAACTTTTTTATCTATAAAACTGAGCATGACTAACTTATAGTCCATTTATGACTTTTCATTAGGCACTATTTTTAAACTATTCTATTATGTTCATTTCATTTACCCATTTTAATGGTCTTTATTAGAAACCATTTTTATCAAATTTCAAGGAAAATGAATGGAAATCTATCCCACACATCCCACATGTCTTCCCTATGCGTTCTTACCATGATTCTTGTCACATAAATCCCTAGTTTTCTAAAAATATGAAGGTATACAGGACACCATGCTAATATGAAAATGATAAAAATACCATAAATAGCCACATCACACAATAAGTGCATCACCCATGGTGAAATTTCATCCAACTATAACAACACTCATCAAGAACTGTAATCCCACCCTGGGTACTTGGGATTTCCCTCATTCATCGGTTAGCTACTCCCATGAATGAGCACATTTTCAAGTTTAGACTCATTATAGGACGCCGTCTTCCATTCACAAATATCATGACAATAGACAAGAAAACCCTTTTGATATAACTTTGTAACATCTCCAACCGTCATTCTACTATATCTAATCCCCTGAGATTGGTCCCCACATACACTCCTATATGAATCCCTATACACCAGAGGCTTATGAATACTAGTGAGGGTGTAATATAACTCATGTGGAGACTATAAACACTTTATCAGAGTAAAAAATAATATGTAAAATACAAAATAATGGAAAAAATCAACATGTAAACATTAATCATAATCCACTCAACATAAGTGGGTACAATACCACAACCAAATAGTAAATATTCAATTTAATTTCATATACTTCAAAGAACAAAGAAAACCCAAAATATGGAAAAATTGATGAATCAACCAATCAAGTCCTAACTCCATGTCTGGATCATTCATCCTGGCACATCCCATGCCCAAATCAACCATCTAGAATAAGTCCCATGCCTTTTTTCTGACCTACGAGCATGATGTAGGCTTGGTTACCAAATGGATTCCCTAGTAGAGTGAGAGTATAACTTAGAAGGCCACTACTAATGGTGTCTAAAAAATGTACAGTATAAAGAGAATGTTTATTTTGGTAAAAAATAAATATGAGGATAAAAAAGATAATCATGTTTCCATTAGTTAATAATATCCACATTAACTATTTTCATCATTTGGTCCAAGGGTTAGGAATTTTCATCTAATAAAACTTGTCCTATTAAACTCATATAAACCAGGAATAAGCCGACAAAACAAGTTCCCAACATCACTAGGGATGAAATAACTAAAATATTTGATAATAATTACCATGGAGAATTAGTCAAGTTATTCATATCACATGCATTCGTTAGGGGTATAAAGACTCAGTCTGACTCTCTTACCTATGAATTAATGTGATGGGGTTTAGAGCCTCATTATAACTTGAACCATGGGATTAGAACCTACAGTCAACACCCAAATACTAAAAATCCATGTTCACATTCATCCTTAACCATTTATACAATATAATAATTAAAAGACCATTTCCATTGAACACACATACACATTAAAATTAATATTTTAGTCGACATAGAAATATTATTCATTCATAAAAAACTATGAAAGTTATCATTTACAGTTCATCACTCATTAACACCTTAATATTATAACAAACTCAACCCTCATGCCATTTTTTCACCTAACACAATTAACATTAATTCCATTTTATAATCCATGTTAACCAAATAATCGTAAATATCATATATTTCCTTTCGTAAACACATTTTAGCATGATAAAAATAAAAATCATATGTTCTATACGCTAATACCTTCAGTTTAATATTTATCAACACAATCCCATGTTTATTAATACAAAACACCTCATGGGTAGCCTATATCATTGTATAATCAACTTCAATGCATCCCGTGGGGAACATGGGGGGATCAATTCATCGTTTAACCACAAAATTTATCAATTATTACTAATCGAATCAAATGAAAAAAAGAAGGAACCAGAGCACAACCGAATACACATGAACAAACTTCACGACTATAGAATTAAACATATATACCACCTACATCGATTACATAGATGAATTCTCACATAACCATAGGCTTTGATTTGGATTTGGAAACCCTTTGAAACCCCATCCGATGATCTACTGGAAAATGGGAGTTTTAGGGTTTCAAAATAAGAATAAAAACTACAAAATTCCTAATACACCAATTGTAAGGAACAAGAGTGTTAGAGTTTCCTTGGTCATAAATTTTCATCCAACAATTCTCCAAATGGATTTGAAACTACGGAGATTGATCATTATGAATTTTGGGAGGGTTTGGTTTGTCAACTTACTACTGGAGATAGATAATGTATGAAATTATGGTAAGAATATATAAATCCTATACGTGGGAGGAATGGTAAATTTCTAACCCTTAATGTGGAGCATGGATTGGTTGTACAGTTGAAAAAATAGTGTGCCTACAGTAGGGTACCATTTATCCAATATGGTGGCCTGGTCACATAGCTTCTCGGGGATCCCACATGGGTTGAATAACCATGTAGGATGGATCTTTCCAAGCCTACATAGCTTCCACTTCACCCATTCATAGTTTCTAAATAAAGAGACTTCTTTCCTAGGCCCACATAGTTATGGTTCATGCTAAAAAATAATTGTACACCAATTTTTCATCATGAATGTGATTTCCATTTGGTTCTGCCTTCATGTCCCGAACCACTGGGACACCCCAAAGATGCCTATTAATAATGGAAAACAATTCATAAATTGTTTTAAGAGAGTTAAACCAAATCTTAAATGAGAACATACCTCAATAGTAGTGCGAGATCATACATTATATATGTGGTTTATTTATTGTATTTAATTCCAAAATAAAGATCGATTGATAATTTGTTTTATGTATATATATTGAAGAAGTACCAGCCATGCCTTATTCAATTGATTTGATGAGATCATGTCACAATTGATAGATATTATATATTTTTTCATTCACGAAACTAGATATTTGAAAAATAAGATAACCTACTTTATAGAAAATTAATTCCTTTGGTCGATGTATTTTATCATCTTGGCGATTTTGAAGAGGGTATATGTCATAGTTAGAAATTATTGATGTATAAATGGACAAAAAATATTCTAAAGTATCACCAATATTGAAATATAAAATGATGGAATGTCTAATGATAAGAATAATTAAACAATATTTGGTTATGGTAATTCAGTATTGTATTGTTTATTTTTTCTATATAATGATTGGTTTTATAATTTGGATGTTTATGGATAGTTCTTGATTAGTTTGGAGAGTTTTGTGAGGGTGAATAGTTTGATCATGGTATGGGGATACCATATAGATTCCCAAA
Source organism: Viscum album (assembly GCA_963277665.1). Lineage (NCBI taxonomy): Eukaryota > Viridiplantae > Streptophyta > Magnoliopsida > Santalales > Viscaceae > Viscum > Viscum album. The sequence continues at coordinate 2,041,996,597 of OY728120.1, read as the reverse complement.
CAAACTTTTTGAGGTAAATAGAGACCCTTTGTGAAGGTTCATGGTTGGAATATAGTTTGGCCATTCTATGAAATAATAGTGTGATATGGTAATTTTTGAGGTAGTGGGAATTCACATGGTTCCTTTATAGGTTTTCAATTAATGTATCCCAACTATGTGATAATATAAATTAATCATAAAATTGGGTTTTAACCCAAAACCTCCCCTAAAACCCTTATTCTTCCACCCCTATCATAAGATCTCATCCCTAAACTACATTATTAGTGATTTTGGTGACATTAATCTTTATAGATATTTTTTTCCAATAAATTAGAGAGATTTAGATCAATTAAATCAAATATAGAAGCATCATTTTTCCACTTTTCTCAACCCATTTTCTCTTGATTGGAAATCTAGTGTGTGGATTCCATGACTGAATCAATTTTTGAAGTCTTATTTTGAGGGTATATTCTTATAAATAATTATAGTAATGGAAGGAAACAAAAATTTACATATATCATGGCATGATTCTTCCATAATGGAATACATTTTTTTGTTGGGAGATTATCTCTCTCTCTCTCTCTCCATATTCTCATCTATGTTGAATTCTTTTATTTCTAAATTAAATACAAGTCCTCTTAAATTTAATTTCATATTAATTTTTTTGGAAAACTCAATATGTTTTATATATATTAAAAAAATTAAATAATGGGTGTTTCCTTGAACATGGTTGTCTAAATGTTAACATGAAAATTTTCTTTCTCTGCGAATTTTTAGGAGACATATTTTGGAATTCACTTTTTTAGAGAACATATTTCACATATATGTATATAGACATACGTTGAGAATTTTTGGTTCAGGATTTTCTTGGTTGATGGGGTTTAGTCTTGTTACACAACCCAATGATAGATCAAATATATAAGGATTTGTTTTCAAATCATAAGTTATGGACATTATCTGAATGATTGATTCATTAGTTCATGTGTTTTGGATTGGATTTTCCTTTTGGAAATTACTTTTACATGGTTTATCAGAATATAATTATATTAATAAAACTACTTTATTTAATATTTCTCTAATTTTATAATTTTTCTTTTAACTCATTCTTTTCATTTTTCTGTGTGTTATATGTATTGGGGATTACATACAAAATAGATTTACTCACCCCTACACATACAAGAAGTCTCATATATAGATTATTTTTACCATGACGTAAGTAAGGGATTGATCTCATACTCCACTAGTGAATCACCGTAATTTTTTTTCTATGATGATTTGAGGTAGTGCATGGTTGATTGCGAAGTCCTAGGGTGTATAATGGTTTCGACTTGGAACCCTAAGTCTTTCATGACATTGATTTTTTTTCTTTTTTGTAGAATCCATTTATTGTAATATAATATTATTTATTCATTTTAGATATTCTATTATATTTTTTTTACGTTCATGCTTCATATAATGTCTAATATTTATATTTACTATTGTCATTATTATATTTTGTAAGCGTGGAAGGAAAAATCTTCCCCAAAAATTTCATTATACCACTGAATTCTATTGTGAAACTTTTATTTCTTAGGGATTGTCACATATGGATAACATCTTAGTTTTATGAATCACACATTACTTCAAACTGGTATTCCTATATTGTAGGATTAATAATAAGGGATAAGGCCCCGATCTTGTTATGTTAATCAAAAGCTTTTGGGTATGACAAAATAAAAATAAAATCATTGTCGTTATTCTATAGTTTGTTTAGTGGGATGTAAATTTAACATAATTTTCTAATAAACCATTTATAAAATCCACCATATCATAAAAATGGTCAAAATATTTTATATTGGTAGGGTAAGGTAGTGTGGAAATTATGGTAACTTAACACTTTTCTACTTCAATTCCTTCATTTTAAATGATGTTTCCAATATCATTACATTTATTTATAATGAAATGAAATTTTTTATAGTTTACAAATAAGATTATTTCAATGATTTTTTTTTCATATTTAGAAGACATATTTAAATATAGGGAACTTAAATTATAGATTCATTATGGAATACCTCAAATATTACATCAATAATATCTGAAAAAATGATTACCATGAAGAAAAAAAGTATCAGAAGCACTAAATATCCAAAAATGTATAATTAATTAAACAAATTACCAATGGGGTCAATATAGTTTGGTCTTTGTATTCTTGTTCTATGAGAACCTAAAATAGAAATAATATCCCTCTAGGAAAACATAACATCCCATCATTGATTATTTTCTAGACATTTTATTGAGATAAGAGTCAATTAAGTTGCATTCTAATGTTACATGGTATAATTTCATATAATAAATATAATATGTCTCACTCTTTTGAATCTGAATGGGAACTAGTTTATAATTTTCATTTTTCCCAATGGTGAATGTAATAATTTTGGGAACAAAATGAATGGGACATAAACATTTGGATTCTGAGACATGATATATGATTAAATATTCTATTAGTAATTAAATTTTGTTTTTTGGTAAATTTAATGAGGTTAGGTGTTATTCTTATTTGGGGTTATCTAATAGGTTTTTATTAATATTTAATAGGGAATTTATTGGGCACAAAAAATGAGGTTAATCCTTGGGATATCCCCTAATGACCATCCATGTGCCTATTTTTTTTAAAATGACTAATAGTTAGTTCTATTGGATGGTTTTTAAATTCATAGAGATTATTAGTGGTTGTTTCTTATTTTCCTTAAGAAAAACATAGTTTATGTTTATATGTAAGTAGTTTATTTTCCAGTAATGATGGGTGTTCTTATGATGGTTTAAATAAAGAGTTTTCTTTGTTTCCAATAATTATTTTAAGAACAAAAGCATATGTAATATATCTATGTAATTCATTAAAATAATCTCCATTCACTAATTCATTCTAATAATGAAATATATATGATTTAATATTTTATTCATTTATAAAAATATAATAGTAAAAAAATTAGGTGATTCTAAGGATTTTCCTAATTTGATTATTTTATCTAGAATTTTAATTCAATCCTTAGAAATATATATTATTTTAGTACGTGATAGTATAAAAACTTATTTTCAATATGAGGGCATTTTATTGAATCTAAAATATATAAATATATGGGCTTAAAAATACATTGAATGTGTTATTTCAGGATTATTTATTATGGTTATAGAATTTTTATGAAATGGAAATCCAAAAAATATAGTGGAAGAAAATATACTTCCTTTTTATACTATAATTAATAAGTAAAAATTATATAAATAAATACATAATCTATTACCATTTCTTCATCAAAGACTCTTTTTGGGATGGTAGTGGTTTAGTTTAAAAATTTCATAACAACTCAGGTTCGCTTATGTTATCATTTCTATAAGGATGAAATAAAATGAGTAAGTAAAGGTATTATTTGACTCTACCTTTTCCCAAAACACATTATAAAATTTTATCTCACCTATGGTGTTTTGGATAGTAAATGATCACGGGTCTTGAAATTTTATAGATAGATGTGGTGTTATTATTGAAAAACAAAATTTCATCCTAAAATTACATTTTCATATCTCATGGAAAGGACTCTTCCCTGGTTTTCATGGATTTTATCACCATTAAATGGAAGGGGGTAGTAGTGATGTAATATCTTCCATATTAGAATTTTACATACCTTTGTTCACTGATTGTGTCTCTACCAACATATCCACCTCTTGTTTCCTTTAAATTTATTATTCATTCTCGTGCTACCCACTTTCATATTTAGCCTCCTATTTCTGATTTTAACTAAATTTACCTCTCTACAACTTATAGAAGAAAAATAACTATAAATTTCCACCGTATTAGGATTATATTGGGTTGATATGTTACCATATCCATTTTTTCGATGTTATTTATTATAGAAATGGTCTATCCTAACCGACTATTAAATATCTACAATAATGATCCATAAGTTATGAGAGTTGGTTTTTTTACTATGAGACTCTCTTATCATCCTCAATATGACGATCATTGATGGTTATTTATTCATTTCATATTAGAATATAATAGAGTGTTGAGATTTATTCCTATAGAACAGTGATACATAGTAAGAATGTCTAAAATACAAATATAAAGGTGGAATTGTTTGATACTAGTAACAAGATCTGTATTAAATATTTTATTACACTTTAAACCTTTAATTTATGGTTTCATTCTTCTCATATGGTATATTTTACATTGATTCACAATCTTCAATCTTTTTTACTTGAGAAAAACCGCATGTGAATTTCTCTTAGGAGAGATATAACTAGAGAAATCACGGGGGTGTATATTGTGATCCTTCATGAGTTTTTTGAATTTAAACTAACTCTTAAGTGATATTAATTATCCAAATATAGTATTAAGTAAATGATTTTCATAACATTTTAACATTTGAACTCCTCTAGTAGTGGATCTTGTACCAAAACATTGATAGTTTTATATGATTCTATCTCTCAAATCTCTAATTTTAGATCGTGATTTTTCAATTAGTGATCCTATAAGTGGGGAATATGATATGTATCTCTCACTCACTTGTATTCATTTACAAAATAAAAAAAAGAAACAATTTATGATTAAATTATTTATGGTGGTATAGTGTGGTCAGTATTTTCAATCCCTCTGAAAACTCATAAGTATTTACCATATTATATTTCTTGATCCTATAATTAATATTTCAAATGGAGTACTTCCTAATGATGTGAAAATTCCTTGAGGAATTCCCTTTTGAGTTTATCCCATATGGTGACTTATCCACTCTTAAAATTTTATAACTACTGAGTAAGTGATCCTTCAAGAAATAAGGGAACCACCTTATAGATGATTAGAGTTTCTGGTACTCCTCTAAGTTTGAAGTCACTCCATATATTTCAAAATTCTCACATTTGTTTTTAAGTTTCCTCTAATAACAATGCATGATACTTAGATAGTAGTTGTATTATTCATGTTTTGTATTCATTGTCATATACTATATTTGGTTATTTAATTTAATTATTATTGAAATTTTGTTAATATTACTCTATTAATGGTTTAGTGTTTTGATGTATACTTTATTCCATGTTTTCAATTCATATAATGACTATAGTATATGAAGAATATGAGAATTGATAGTCTATCATGGGATTTGCTTTTGCAAAATACCCCTATTAATTTTTATAGATTCATAGATTTATAGCACTACCCAGTAATATCTCCTCAACCAATAGATCAATGGAAATGAGGTTATTAGAGCTAGAACTAGTTACGTATCAAAATAATTTCAAATAAAAAGTATAACAAAAGGAAAAAAACAAATCGACATACCCATCTATAATGTGTGGTTTCTTTGCTGGGTTTTAAATATATCATAATAAAAAACTACCCCAAATTATGATTTTTAGTGGACACATGATTCCATTGGAGAGAATGGAGTTTATATTGTCATTTTAATATGTTGAGCTGTTTCAGTGCATTTTATAAGAAAAAATCAATTTAGTTTGAGAATGTAATTAATTTTGTGTTTCAATTTAGTTTTTAAAGTAGTGGCCTAACCTTATATAGTCCAATAATACACTTTGTTAAATAATAATACAATTTAATACTCTTTCATACTCTATCTAGTCAGATAAAACAATTACTATCTACCCTCACCTGCCAATTTTGGCTAGATTATAAAAATTTAATAATTACTTCATCCCTTTTCTAATATAAGTGATTAGATATATCCAATAAAAATATATCATCACACTTTCTCTGATATAATAGGTAGTGGAGAACCATTGGGTGTCCTTGTAGTGTAAAAAATTTGGAAGGAAATAAGAATTTCAGTGTAGAGAATAATAGAAGCCACCTACAATTTATAAAATTTAATCCTTCCAAAGAAATAAAATATGACATAATAATGAAGTTAAAAATTTAGTAAAAGCTGTGGAGTGATTTTTATTATATCAAAAATTGAGGGTTGAGTATAACATAAGTAGTTAAATATTATTTAAAAGAAAAAAACTATCCAATAATAGAGATTATATTGATTGAATGATAGACCACATCTCTAAATAAATAATCACCATGTTTATATAATTTTAATAATGATTCCATACACTATTTAAATAATTAATAACTTCATATACAACATTAGAAATATAGAACTCCCATTTTCCTTTTATAAATTTTAATATACTTAGAATCCTCTTAAATTTCATTTCCCAACTCATTTTTCATTAATATTCATCACATGTACTGGTTTAGTGTCTGAATTCCACCATAAAATTTCTCTTAAAATTTCTTAACCTTGATGTTGCTTATCCTGATATTCTCCATTTGTATATTGATTTACTATTGTCGGATGTAATCACATAGGAATTATTCACTAATATGGTTTGACCAAGGAAATCTATATTTATTGTGGGATATTAAATCCTTATTTTATAAAATAAGGAGTTTACATCCCATGGTTTTAAAATTGGAAAATTCTCATAGTTGTACTTGGTTTTGGAAGCTCGATATGAATTCAATGACATATGCAGTTTTTAAATTTTTTGATAAGGTTTACTAAATTCATATTCCATATTGAAGTCCAACCTTAAATTTCAAACATTTCCATCATGTTTTATGAACTCTCTAAGAAATTGTGATATTCTAGGTGGCCTTACATGATTTCTCACATGAGGATGGCGTCTTATAACCTAGGCCGGAGTGATATGTGGCATTTATTAAGTCATATTAAATCCTAATCACATTTATATCCAACCTATAAAGTGTCTTGTTGGATGGATTTAATGTATTAGTATACCTCCAGTTTTATGTTATATATATAATTAATACTATTTTTTTAAAAGTAAAATCATATGAAATACTAGAACAAAGTATAATTTGGAGAATCAGAAGTATTACATCCTTCTATATAAAGTCATATGTAACCTATGGTAGTGTTAAAAAATCATACCCCATATTTTATATCGAGAATTAGTCCTGCCACCCATGAAAAATCTATGTTAGTGTATACCTTATTCTTTTAATTCAAGAATTTATCTTAAACAATGAAAACAAGATTTAAATTATTTTTTAATGATCAAACACAAATATCAAAAATCAATGTATGGATTCACTAGTTAATTTAAAAAATAAATAAATTAATTAATAAAACATTGAAACCCATTTTAAATTTTAATTAAATATGTACATTATTATTATATTTTAATAATTAATTCTTTATTAATGTTGATCCAAGGTAAATAATCTTATAAAATTATACTATTTTTTGAAAAATTATGGCTTGATCAATGTCATACCACCCATTTAAAAGTATACACTTTTAGTCGAGAATTACAATTTTCGAGGGAATGGATGGTATATATGTCCTTAATTTTATAAATTCCCTATAAGAATATATTTCCATTATTCAGTTTTATTAAAAAATAAATAATATTCCTTGTTTTTTATAATAAAATTCATAGTATTATATTATTATCCATTTTCATAATATTATTGAATATACATGTGAGAGTCCTTAATTTTAGTATTAGTTATAGTTAAGTATATGACATTTCATATATATCTAATATTATAGTTGTTAACTAACCTTAAAAATGGAAGAAACTATTTGTTCATCAATGATGTGGGTTTCTAGAGTTGATGGTTAGAGAGGATGTATTTCTTTAGGTGTGTCATTGAATATGTCATTCATTACATGAAATGAGTTATTCAATAAAAATCTAATTTGGTATAATTGTCTAGATTCTTTATGAGATCAAGGAAATAATATCCATCACAGAATTTCAGCTTTTAAATGTCAAATTCTATAATGTAATTTATTTTCTAAAATTATGGTAGTATGATCTTTTCCAAAAACCATTTGATATAGTCAGGTAAAATAAATAATTAGTGTGACTCTTTATTCTTAGATAACTTGATTCATTTCATTTATTGATGTGATAAAACTATACATGGATATATATTACCTTCACTCTTAGTTTTTTTGGAAACACTTGATGATATTAGAAGGGAACTTAGTGTAAGAGGTAGGGATACGGCCATGACTATGGAATTTATTCATTTTACACACTTAAAAACTCTTTATAAGGATAAAATATTTTTTGGGATATATTTCCACTAGTAACACTTTTAAATACTGTAACTATTTTATAGATAATTTTTTTTAAAAAAATATTTTAAATAGAAGAAACGTAGCAAGGAGATGGTTTAATAGATAATTGTTGAACAAAATATAGAAACATTATTCTCTCTATAAACTAAATGAACACCTAAAATTCTAGTGCGTCCCTTTAAAATTTTCATGGAATTAATAGATGCCTAGTAAAGAGTATCTTTAATGATAATACTCTTTGGGGGCCATTAAAGATTTGATTATCTTATAATACATATAGTGGAGGCCATAAGAGGTTTCGTTTGGCTCTTAGAGGGTTTGATGGAGTATCAGTTTTGGATATTTTTTTGAAAAAGTACTTAAAAATCTCCCCTTACTCTTTCCCATTTGGATTTAACAATCACTATATCTTGAGACATTTCATTCCCATTCCACTTCTTTTACTACCTTAATCCCCAAATATTGTTATATAGTGGCCACTATATAGAGAGTTATTATTAGTGAAGTAATATTATTGTGAAGTAAATTAATTTTTAATTCATTTGATTAGATTTGATACTATGGTAACTGAATCCACACTTCAAGAATATTTCATGGATTTCATTAACATTTCTTATATAGATAATCTCTCATGTGAAATATATAATAGGGATCATAAATAATTCTTTTATTTTCCAACCATGACATTATACTATTTTTTTGTAACACCCTTGGAAAAGTGAGACTTAAAAGGCTAAATGTTACTACCCATGTAAACAAGGTGAACCTTTCTTTTCGGGAGCCTACCTAATTAGAACTCCACGGTTAAGAATTCTTGGCCTGGAGTAGTAATCAGGATGGGTGAACTTCTGGGAAGTTACCCAGGGTGGGTGTGAGTGAGGACAAAACACACTGAAAGAACATGTGTTGGCCTGTGGGGACAGTCATTAGTCTGATAAGCAACCCTAGTGAGTAATAGCCTATGGTCTGCTAGGAAGGAAACCAAGGTATTACAGAAGACCCATGGGGTCAGATGACAAGGTTAATGGCCCGGGGAGGCGGGTCATAACAAATGGTATTAGAGCCAATACCCAGCCGGAAGTGCTTAGGCACTGCCTCGGTTTGAGGATTGGGGTCCACAACGAGGGCGTTGTGGTTTAAAGGGGTGGATAATGTAACAACCTTGGAAAAGTGAGACTTAAAAGGCTAAATGTTACTACCCAGGTCAATAAGGTGCACCTTTCTTTTCGGGAGCCTACCTGATTAGAAGTCCACGGTTAAGCATTCTTGTCCTGGAGTAGTAATCAGTATGGGTGACCTTCTGGGAAGTTACCCAGGGTGTGTGTGAGTGAGGAAAAAACACACTGAAAGAACATGTGTTAGACTGGGGGGGACAGTCAGTAGTCTGATAAGCGACCATAGTGAGTAATAGCCTATGGTCTGCTAGAAAGGCAACCAAGGTATTACAGAAGAACCATGGGGTCAGATGCCCGTAAAAATTCAAGGAAATTTTTTTCTTAATTTTTTTTGGAATTTTACAAGAGCACAGTTTTTGACGGTACCTGATTCCGAGGACCGGTGTGCCCGGAATCATTTTCCGAAGTTTGGCTCGGGTACGTTCAGTGACCGAACGAGCGGGTTTTTCTAACTTTTGAACTGGTGCTCGGAATCGAATTCCGAGGGCACCGATGGAATTGCAGTGCCAGTATTTGCTTAGAAACGCCTATTCCGGAGTTGCGTTTGCTCGGGTGTGGTTTTTAAATTTTTGGGGTTAAGTTAAGAAATAAAATAAAGTGTGCGACAAATTTATTTTTATTTCACTTAAAGCCACATGAAAGCCACTTAAAACTGCTTAAGATGAGTTGAAGAGGATAGGGTGCAAATCAAAATATCCTACCCTCTTGGTAGGATATTTGTGAGGTGGGGCCCGCACGATCCCCACCGTTTCTTTTCCGCTAAGTAACGCACCCGCGAAAACCCCTATTAAACGAAAGTCAAGTGGCGCGTTTTATAAATTCTTAACGCCCCTATTAATTGGGTGGTTTATTCGTTGAAATTAATTCTATGAATTAATGGGTCGTTACTTAGTTTGTTTTTCTCTTTGTTGGCATGTTAATAAAATAAGGCCAACACACCTTCTTATCTGGATGTTGTGTGAAACCTTTGGAGAATCTCTAAAGATCTTCATCCTCCTTCGTGAAGAACGCCGGCCTCCGACGAAAAGGGTAACGACCCACCGAGCCCTCGGAGATCGATGACGCGACGCCGAGTACCGCGACACCGACGCTTCTTCCGTGAGGATCCATCCCTGTGACAATCTTCGATCGGCATCTTGAGATCGTCGACGCGACGCTGTATTCCGCGACGATGTGACGCTCTTCCGCGACGCGACGATCATCCTCTACCGCGATGGTCATTTCCGCGATGAACTCTCGTCCGACGACGAAAAAGGTAGGGGTCGTTTTGAAAATTATTTTACCTATGTTTGTTTTCCTCCAAGGCAAGAACGCGGACCAACCAATTAACAAGTTGGTCTGTGGATTATTATTGCGGGTCGTGGTTCATCAATTACTGGGATTTTATAGTGTTGTTTCAAACCGCTAACGCGGTGGGTGCGGACCAACGAACAAGTACGAACTCACCGCCCTTTGTTCTTGGTGTGAGGAACGGAGGACGACGACAAAATGGGTCGCAGAGACGATTTGTTGATTCCACAGTGAAGAACGGGACCCGAGAGGAGCTACGGTGCAGACAGAAATGGAATCGGACCACCGGAGCAACTCCGGTTGCCGGAGACGGCATCTTCAGCCATGGCGGTGGCGGTCGACAGACCCGCGACCTTGCGGGTCCAACGAGACACGGGACATGGCTCTGCCACGTCTTCTGAACAAGCGCGGCCCCACGCGGGGCCACGGCTTCTCTTCCTGCGGGGACAGCACGCCCCGCGGCATCCCTTGCTCGGCTGCTCGGCCGAGCCGACCCGCCTGCCGGGTTCTGCCCTGGCCGGGCCAGGTCGCGTCCAACCGGGTCAGACCCGGACCCGGGTCGGGCCGACCCAGGGGGAGGGGGTCGGGCCGGGTCGTTCCGGGCCCAGACCCCCCGTTTCCGGACCATTTCGGTTTTTTTCTCATAACTTGAGCTACGGGCCTCCGAACAATGCGCCGTCAGCAGCGATGAGATCCTTGGAACGAGACGGCCGTTTTGGTATATCACACTCTAGGTTTCAGAATAATTTGGGTTCAGCCGGGTTGGTTCGTACACGAAACCAACCGGGCCCTCGGAGCGGAAACGCTCATATCTTGAGCTTCGGGCGTCCGATTGATGTGCCGTCGACTTTGTTGAATTACTCTAGGTGAGACGGATCTTTTGTCTTACACTGCCCGAGGTTTGGACGCAGGTGGAGTACGGTTGGGTTGGTTTTGCCTTAAAAACCAACCGGGCCCCTGGAACGAAAAAGCCAATAACTCTCAGACCGGGCGTCCGATTGACGCGCCGTCTACGACGTCGAGTTCCTGTTGATGATACGGAACTTTTGGATACATCAACTATGGACTATGTGTCAGTTTATGTATCAGCCTCTTGGCTCATGGAGCGGACCCTCCCGAACGAGCTTTCTGTGTGCGGGAACCCTAGAGCTAGCTGCGACTGCTACTGTGACGACGACGACTGTACAGAGATCCTCAGTGGATTCGACGACGACGAATACAGTACTCAGCGATCCTTTGTGGGTCAGTGCTACCGATCCTGTGTGGGTCCGATCTTGTGTGGGTCAGCGCTCAGCGGTCCTGTGTGGGCCAGCGCCTACAGATCCTGTGTGGGTCTGATCCTGTGTGGGTCTTTGCGGGGGTTAGTTACCTATCGATACTGTGTGGGTCATTGCGGGGGTTAGTTACCTATCGATCCTTTGTGGGTCAGATCCTTTGTGGGTCATTGTGGGGGTTAGTTACCTATCGATCCTTTGTGCGTTAGATCCTTTGTGGGTCATTGTGAGGGTTAGTAACTATCGATCCTTTGTGGGTCCGACGGCTTAGATGAATCAGTGGCAATACCTGGTCATCTTTATCGTCATATGAAGAAGTATACCTGTGTGAGATGAATCCCTTTTTCTTTCCTTTGTGGATTGTGTTGTGCTATCCAGTGTGGATTTACGTTTTGCTTTCCTGTGTGGACTGGGTTGTACTTGGGCTCGGATGTTGGAGCCGAACGAGAATTGATGACTTAGGTATATGTATGGTCATATACCTAAGCAGTGTTGGATGTTACTTCGTGATTGCATCTTTCCTTTGTGGATTTTCCTTTTTGGATTCTGGGAGACCTTCGAGGGTCTCGGGGTCTCTACTGAGTAGCTTATACTCACCCCTACACGGGCTATGCCCGCACTACGTTGTGTTGGTTGCAGACGACGGACAACGCTGATCGTAGTGGAGGCTTGCGGAGCAGGACGGTACCTAGAGGTGGACCACTGGGTGGGACATACTCGGAGTGGTCAGCTGGACCCGAGGAGCAGTGGAGGCTATCTGTACCCACCCTTCAGGTGGGACTTCCAGTGGACGGCTCGACATTGCGGCTTTACTTTTCAGTTGCAGTTTTCCCCTTTCGAGTTGTACTTTACTTTCAGTTTGGGTTTGTATTCTGGCCCACTTACTTTCCGCACTTACTGTTGTACCAGTTTTTACTTAGTGTTTACTTCTGCCTACTTACTCTGTGGTGTTTGTTGTTTACTTTTTAAAGGAAATGCCTTCCCTTTTTCTGGGATTTACGCCTTGGTGCTAGTCGCCAGCCCCTGGCCTATGGAAGGCGGGCTTGGGGTAGTCACGACATGGGCGCCGAGGACGGGTCATGACATTTTTGGTTGTTGATCATGTGGACATGACATCTGAGATAGAGAAAAAGTGAATAAATTTTTAAGGGAATCGTTTTAAATATTTTTAAAATTAATTTTTTTAATATTCATGGAAATTTACATGATATATTTCACAAGATAAAATGATCATCAAATGAAGCATTGAATTTAACACTATTTTGATTGATTTTAATTATAAAAATGTATATTTCTAATTAATAAATATATAAAAATAAACTAATTTGGTTATAGATTAAAACATTTATTATATCATGTTGTTTTAATTTTATAAAATAATGATTTTCATAATAATATTATTATTCATTTTCATTAATATACGATTTCTTTAAAGTGATATTGATAAAACTGGAACTAATATTGTATATATATTTACAAAATATTTTTTTATTCTTCTATTTATGGAAACGATATAATTTATAAATGTTTATGGTGAGATTGTTTAGCAAACATATATCCTTTTACGTTTTACTAACATGGAAAAGAAATATTTCCCTATATGTATGATTGTAAAAAGTCTCCACTAGTTCATTTCCATCCTAGATCAAATAAAAGAAGATTACCTGTCTACATGATCAATGAAAAAGAAACTAATATGTCTCCCATATTTATTTTTTTAATTATAAACTAATTCATTTCTTATTGACCTTATTTAGTGAGGATTGTCCATTCAATATAATTACTCTATTGGTGGTATTTGTGAGATGATTTGAAATTAAATTAGATTACCAACTAGCTTGTGTTTGATTAATGACTATAATAGTAATGGTTTTAATAATTTTTATTTATACATATGTCATTATGTATATAGTTATCCCATTTGGATTATTAAAGGTGATGTTTTCATTATTTATGTTAAACTTGTTTTATTTTCTAGTTGGTTACTTTATGCGTACATTGTCAACGAAGGATGTTTTTGGTATGTTTCAAAATAAATACCAAAAAAATATATTAAAATGGATAAGATATTGTCTATTTATCATCATATTTTTCATTAAAAAATATCATGTAATTACAATACATAAAAATAAATAATAAATATAATTATAAAAAAACATAACTAGAAAAATATTACCATGATGGCTACCCTTTCATAAAAAATGAATGGAAATCTATAAATTAAGATATAGGTGAAAATTACCACTCCTCTAATGGGAAGGGGATTGAAAATGAGGGGATATAATATCATGGGGAATATGTTCATCCCCTTCACACTGATATAAGATCTCTAACTTATTTTTGATATCTCACATGCTTATTAACTCCTTGTTTCATCACTAGTGCCACCATGATTGATCTATACATCATTGATCATAGAAAAGTATTGTGTGTTCATTCATTTACATTATCTAATATTTTTCTCAACATCATAAATCTTTGGATGAAGATGGTAGAAATGTAAATAATGACTGTGGATTTCAAAACAAGTTGGTTGATGGGTTCCTTACCTCTCACCACTAAATTGTTTTTTATGTAGAACTATAATATTTTGAAAAGTCATGTTTTTTCTCTCAGGGCTATCCCATTACATTATTATTCAATTTCTGAGATTATCATATGCAAAATATTCAATGAAAGAATGAAACTCAACTACTATTTATATGAATCATCATAATATACCTATTAAAATTCAAAAGTGATGTATAATCATGTAATTATTAAGTTCTATGGGGGATATTTATCTAGGATACCTGAAGAAAGTTGAGACAGTTAGTGTATGAGAGATTTTTTTTTGAAAAATGGCCTCACTTGAATATTTCAATAATACATTTGGTTAGGTGTCAATGTTGACAAATTTTTTTACCTAAATATTGAATATGAAAACTAAATTAGCATTTATTATTATTGTGATTTATAGATAGATATATTTTCATTATATCATATGTAAACATAAGTTAGCCTTGATGTATATTAGTAAACTTGGGATGAAACATGTACTTATAATCTTTAGTTGTTGGAATATGAACACTCCTATTGTGGATTGACACCCTATTGATTATAGATAGTATAAATACCAAGGACCCACTTTTGTGTTTTTTAATATTTATGTTTCACATATAAAATAGTAATCAACAACTATATGGGGTATTGATTTACTAATTTGGAGTCTCTATGGTGAAATTTTCTATTTAGATGAAGCTGGCATCCCTATTCCTTAAAGAAACTAGCCTAGTAAGACCAAGATGAATCCTATTGAAAGGTAGAGGGAAAAAATATTTGTACCACTCAAGTGTGATATATCATTGGTATTAAAAATTATTGAATAAGAACAAAATATGATATAGAAAGGTTTACTAAGGTATGAAATGTATAATGATTAAATATTTGGTATCTAGGATGATATATGAAGATAATTTAGAATAGGGGATGTTGGAGATGCAGTTGAATCTACATCCTTTCTTGAAAATTATTTTAATAAAGTGGTAATAGATTCCACTAATGATTACTCATTTGGGTATATTCAGAGTATTCTCACACCCATAACTCCATCAATAATACATGAATATTTGGAGGATAAATATATCATTAACATTAGGGATTTAAAACATATTACATTGGATGATGATGTACCCAAAAAAAATTTAGATGCTTTCAATGATATTTTGTATGTGTTTTTTCAAAAGAAAATATTAAGGAATTTTTTGTCACAAGAATTCTATAAGACAACATATTTTCATAGATCTTATGGTAAAAAATATATTTCATCCATACATAAACCCAGATGATGATAATTAATAAGGAGATTATTTTTATTACTTTTTTTTTTCTATTTTTTTCTCTGGTAGTTTTATTTGTGTAATTCCCCTATAACCACTTTGTGTTTGATTGTTTTTTTTGTCATAAGTGATTTCACTCTCATCAATCTAGAAGTTTTTGAGATCCCCTTGTTGGGTTAGATCAATATAGAAAGGGTCGGAGAGAAGGATGGTGTTTTTTTGTTATTGTTTTTAAGGATTGGATGTTCGTTCACGTCCAATTTTAATTTAAAAAAGTCCTTTTAATTTTGGTTCCTAATTCAGAGGGAATTAAATTTATTCCAAAAAAAATCAAATTTTTACAGGTTTATGAACAAATTATCAAGGAATTTATCATTGATTTGACTATAATTCGTCATGGTTTAATGGTTCAATATTATAAAAACAATGAATAAAAATTATGATTCTACTATCTAAGAAATTGTATAAAAATGTATTCTACCAAATAGCAGGCTAGTGCTATTACTTTATAATTAATAAAACTATTTCATTTCTGTCTTCCAACATTATTAATTTAAATGATATTACTTTCAGAAAAATATGATTTGGGGTAGCCTTAAAAACTCTAATAAAGAATGTGCTTTAACATTAAGATTACTCCAAAAGAAATATTTCTTCAAAAAGGAAATATTTATCCCACACTATTTAAAAAAACATAATAAAAACTGATGAATATTACTCAAAATTGTTATTACATGAAAGAAACCATAAAAAATTATTTTTGGATTCACTTCAATAATGATTCATAATTTTCTAAATGAAAAATGTTCTTCTAAAATTATAATTTTATAATATTAGACATCATATTCAATACATAATGAAATATTCGAATTATTAAACTTTTTTAAATTTAATTTTTAAATTTTAAAAATATAATTCTTGAATGTAAGAGTAATTATCATGAAATTAAAAATCAAACATAAAAATGTCAACTATAAATCAATGTTGATGAATATGGATCATATTCTTATTCACTCATATTATTTTTTTAAATATATTTAAACTAAATTTTTATTAACAAAATTTCATTACATTGACTCTCATGTTCATCATCCATAATTTACTATCGATATTCTTTTTTTAAAAATAATAGTTCTAGATTTTAATATATATATGAAATATAAATTTTCACATATATTCAGGCAAATTGGTTGGAATAACATCTAAAATCCTATAATTGTTAACATAAATAATTAGTCAATAATTATTTATATATTTATATTTATAATTATATCATATTTTAAAAAATATTGAAAAAAAATAAAAAAGTCAAATATGTAGGAATGTCTTGAGAAATTATTCATTAATGCGATAAATCTAGTCCTATCTTATATTTTCATATTCTATCTTATAAAACTCAAACATCAAGTTAAATATTGTTGAACCTTTTCCAATTTGATATTATTAATCTATGTTAAACTTTTACCCCTAATGGTTTCCATAATTATCTATCATTTTTTTAAATTATATTCTAATAAATTAAACATCTCATTTAAAGTAATTATAGAAAATAAAATTCCAATAATATCCCTAGATTTTTTTAAAAAGTCTATTGATTTAAATTTAAACACCTTTATTTCTATATAAATTTTTATTACTCTATTTAATTTAATTTTATAAAATTTAATCATATAAATACTCAATATTTACAATTTTAATTGAAAATATTTTCTCTTCCTTTTTCATCTTATAAAATTAAATGCTGAACCTCCAAACTATAGCCTTGAAAGAAAACAATTTGCAATTCCATGTTTAAATTATAAAATTATTTTATTTCTCATTCTATTTATAATTAAATTTATTACTTAACAAAATAATGAAACTTAGTTTCCTTATTATAATGTGTTTTATGGTTATTGATAACATTAATATTCCTTGAAGCATCAATATACTTTACATCTGGATTAAAACACAACAAATAAATTACATTTATTTTCTATAAGTCAAAGAAAAAATTTCTCATGTGATTTTAAGTATTTTTTTATTTTTTATTGATTTTCCATTAAATTATACATTCAATGAAATTTTAATTCAATATATTCATTCATCACATTCTCATAAATAGTAATTTTACTGAATTCTTGAATTTTTTTAACCATGGTAGCTTCTTTCAATAAATATCTTATAAGAATAAAAAATTATATTAACTACCACTAATTATATGGGATAATTTTTTTAAGACTTATTTTCATTATCCAATTTTGATGTTTTGGATGTTTTTGAATATAAAATAGTTTATATAATTTTTTATAGGAAAGAAAATAATTTTTTTTTATGAAAACATTCATCTTTTGATATTTGGGAAAAACATTCTTAGAATTTATTCTAAAAAATTTCAATTTTTAATATTTTATTGCATTGATTTAATTGTAAAATTTAGTAAATATTTTAAAATATCACTGTACAAACAAAATTTAATGCAATTACTCCTCACAATTCTTTTTGTTTGTGAATATTCCATTATATAAATGATATTAATTTATAATATTTTAATATATCTTATTATTCATTTAATTTATAATGAATTACTTTTTTTATTTTTGAATCGTAATAAAATATAGTTCATTAAAATAAATCTATTTTTAAATATAACCAATATCATTGAAGATCACTCACTCAATATCACAACCATGTATAATAATATAGTTCTAAAATAATAAATCACATAGGTTTCGTAAGACCACATCCTCACTCGGTTTTCATTCTCTTTCCCCAAAGAGAAATTTCCATGTGCTCCCAATCCCCTATACAGCTGTCCCACTATATTATGTATCTCATGTCAGACCCAAGCGATAAATCATTACTATATCATAATCATAATAGAAACAACTCCACCATGGATAAAATCCTTACCACATCCCATATCCTCATCACTTATATTTGTCTCAATATAGTATTGAAATCCCAATAGACATGAACCCCATTTGCTCCCCCAAACATGAAATACCCCCACCATGTATTGTTATATCAATTCCCCTTAGGGTCTATGTGTATACTATATATTAAATTTTAATCGACCATTTCACAGATGATATTACCTATATATATCAATGAAAACCTTGACCACACCTGTAAGTGAGAGCATGAGGGGGGGTGGGGGGTTATACTCAATTATTTACCTTTCTAAACAAGATGTATTTGGAAAAACCTAGAACCAAAATCCTAAGGGGGATAGTAAAGATATCCAACTTAGGTTGGGTGTATATGAAATCAGAAACAAATAAAAGTATAATAATCTCACACATAGGCACCGCTGTCAAAGTACTCCCCAAAAAACATTTAATCTAACATCACTAAAACCACACTATCTCTTTAACATGCCACAAAATCTTCCAATTACTAAATGAAAAAATTCCATCTTTTCACTAAAAAGAGACACAACTACCATTAATGATTCTCTATTTAATCACACCACTTTACCATTTTTAGATTAAATGTTACATGACATGTTACCTTTCTTTTACTACTCTGTTCCATATTTATTGTGAAACCATTAATTATCTAATAGAAAAAATTAATCCATCAGTTAGCCTATCATTTTATGTATTAATCATTTATTTAAAATAATTTTTTTCATTTAATTCCACCCCATACTCAATATCATGTTCTTGGTTGTTAATAACATTCCATTTCTACATGGAAAATATAAAATACCCCCCAAACATGAACCAATATCCATATATCTATCATATAACATGGGTGAACAACCCTCACATTAACCAAAAAACACTTCCTCTCTGAACATAACCAACCATCCACTCGTTCGACATCAGTAACCAGATATCTTCTTTCTAACAATTAAATGTTAGCCATAATGCGGACTTAAATAAAAAATAATTACACAAAACCATCCACAGAACCTCTCACTTCCATTTTCACACAAATTAAAACAATATAAATTTAGTAAATAAAGTAAAAATAAAAAAATCAGTCCCACAACACAATAAAAATAATCCATTTTAATGAACTCATCCATATAAACAATTTAAGTCATCATATATATCATGTACACTTCAAAATTCGACTTCACAATGAGTGGATTTCTATCTTTAAATGACTAAAAATTTATGATAGTTCATTCCATTTTTTCAATTTATAATATAAAATGCATATGACATTAGGAACATAAATAAGCCATACATGCAGGAAATATTAAGTATTCATATAACCACATATGACTAACTCCAATGCCTTATATTTCATTTATTCATGTTCAATACCTGAATTTAGTTATTACATAACATCTATATAAAAATTGAAATAAATTCAAATCCATATTATACAGAAAGTATAGAAAATTATTGAACTCTCTAACTCAATCAATTATTTAAAAACTCTTCACTCGATCAGGGTGGGAAAGAAATAAAATCTAGGAAGAAACCAAATGAAGTAATCCTAAATAAAAAATAATTAAACAATACACATAACATAAATAACATAAAAATAGTAAAACCATACAAAAAAAACTACCACTATATTTATTAATGATGTAAAGTGAGTAAAACAATTTTATAAACAAGGTAAAAATCCTCTATGATAACTACTAATCAACTTCTTGATGAAATCATGTAAATCTAATCGATTTTTATCAAAGATATCCAAGTATGTTACAATTATCTATTAGGGGGTTATCTGCAATGAAATAAATTTATTGGAAATTAAGGGACAAAAAAATTTATCTCAATAGTGTGAATCAAGGTGTCATGTTGTGACAGATCCCAGTCATTGCATGATTAGGATTATTCAACAAACAATGGAAACCACATAGGAAATATAATTATGTCTCTAATTGTAAATATTCAAAAACATAATTTAAATCATTAGAATGGAATAATTCTAGTAAACAAACACTTCAACCATGTGGTAAATCAAATCTATAAGAACCTTAGAAATCAACCTCTTATTCAAAAGGTTGTGGTGACTATGGACATGCTATGATGCTCAAATATGGAAATTACTAAAAAAATACCAATTAATATCACACTTTTCTAAAATTTCATATGAGTAATTATAATTTCATAATAATTCTCACTTTGCTAATAATTTCCTTCCAAACATGTCACATCATAACATACATTCACCATTCATCGTATAAACCCCTCTTGAAATATAATAAAATCAAGCTCTCTGGAAAATCACACAATGTCCATGAAGCCTCCTTTTTGTCATGAAAATTCCACTATATATCTTCTCCTTTATTATAGTGAATCACTTTTGCAGTGACTTAGAATGGCACATCATGACATACATCTCCCAAGTATTATATTAGGTAAACCTACACGTATATTCCTACAACATTCCCTTGACACACTCAATTAACAAACCTAACATAGTATCATTCTAGACAATTTCATCCTATTACATTATATAACTCTCATCCTTGAGAATCAAGACCAAGGTAGAATAAAATTATTCAATACCCAAGAAAAATACACAGCCATGATATTCCTCATAAAATTTGACAATGATACTATTTTTTTTAATAAACTTTAAAATAATAACCAACATACAAATAAATCATATTATTAGATTCATCATAAAAAACACAATTGAAAAATATGGCTGAAAAAAACATAGGATTCTAATAGAACTACTATAACTCACATTCCACATTACAATCCTTCAAACCGCAATATATTTAAAAAATATTAACCAAATAGATAACCCTTCCCTGTAAAAACATCTCTTGAAAATCCTAAATCTCAATTATTTTCTCCACTAAAGTATCATCATCCATGATATTCATCTCTTCCCAAACAATGCAATGGGAGTAATAAATTTGACACTAATGTAGTTGTGATACATGGAAAACATTATAGGTATAATATTATAAGGAGGAGATAACCAAATGGTATGTTACTTCCCCGATTCAACCCAACACCTTAAAAGTACTAATAAACTCGTGTATGATCTTACTACCGTGACCAAAACATTACTACCCATGATAGGGAGAAACCCTTAGGAATAAATTATATACTTCCATGAACTATAGAGGTCTCTTACTTGGACTATAAAATTAATTTTAGCTATCTTAGACAACCTTTATATAGTATTGAATCATGTAATCCTTTTCAATCATGGTGTATAACACATTTAATCTAAGGACGAGTATGTTAAAAAACTCAGTCTAGTATAAAAGATAGACATAAATATTAGCATAAAATATGTTGAATTAATTTATTCCAATGGATTAGTGCTGAATGTTGTTACATAAAATGAAACTTAGGGAATTTCATTCACCAATAATGAACAAAAACGAAAAACATAGGCTCACATTATATATTGTAGTGTTGGAATGATCCATTGTATATTTTCATATATCTGATGGTGGAAAGATGTGTTAAGAAAAAAATGGGAAAAAACACATGATAGAGATCCCAAAAAGATAGATCATAATATTATGAAACTGATTAGATATGATTGTCCTTAGTACCCCATGAAGCTACACTATCTCATCATGATATCACCTCATGAATAAATATACAGTTCCCATCTACCTAATCACTAGGAAATGAAATGATTTTAATATCTGATCCATGATCACGCAAATAACACTACCAAATCCTAGGATAATGGTAAAATAATAATGAAATCCATCGATGTGTACACCACCACCCTCAAGAAAAATTCAGTACCAAAAAATTCCTATAACTTGATTCTATAATTTCATCTACATGTAAACTAAGAAAATAACACAAAATCCACCATGGTTTTATTTATCCATATCCCCTAGAACTATCCCCTCAAGTAATGACATTACATGGGTAAACTATTATTCAATTCCAATGATAAACTATGAAACTCACAAAGAACCTCCTCACGGATCACTGATTGAAAATTTAAACAGTCTTAAAACAGTATTCAATTTTGATCATACATAAAATAGAATTATAGAGATTCAATTTGAAATAGGTGTAATCACATCACCTATATATCTGAGTCTCCTCATGAGAATCCTCTAACTACTACATCAAAGATGATGAAACAATATCATATAATAATAAACCTCTACCCTTAAACTCATTCACGTCAAGATACTTCTATTGAAGCTAATTTATCTTCATCTATTCATCTGTAAACCCTTGAACAACATTTACATGTGTGTTTATACACAACAAATTAGAAAAATAATTCCATTTGCGTAGGGTATAATATTTCATGAATCCATAGTCCCACAAAACTCTATTTAATATAACTATAACCTACTCACATCTCACCAAGAGGAAATATACCATATTTTGTTATGATTTGTAAAGAATAAAAATAACTATACTATTAGGTAATTCCACTAAATATTCCATAAAAATATCTCTAGTTCCAAATAAATATTAAATGTGGAATAAATATTCTAATGGGGACATAGAATCTTATAAACTTATGCGGCCATTATCCTCTATTATATTAAAAAGAAACACAAAACAATGTAATAAGAGTCACAAAAAAATGGAATATTAGTCCCTCTTAAAAAAGATAAAGAATATGAAAATTGAAAAATAAAAAATTCATTTTTTGAAGTATTATTGAAGTATTCTAGTCTAAACATTGGAATGGTTCTTTAGGTAAAGAATTTTAATAGGGACAAAACCTAACAAATCAGATACAAACCTTCAAAAATAGAAAATGTGACAAAATAATCTATGTCCCTCTATGAAATTAGTTCTTGATCCCAACAATAAAATAACTCGTTCAAAAATAGATCATCCACTAAACCCTATAGAGACAACACATACCAATTAAAATTCACTTTTAGAGTCCAAAATATACACATTGAAAATGGAAACTAAATTTTTCCCTCCTCATCAAAAATATTTGATCATTTTTTGTAGAATTTACAGATGAGAGTGTAATGAATACAATCACTAAGGAATCATTCATTAATTGAACATTCGGGTGAACAATACATGTTTTTACTCCTTTTCATCGAAGATAAATATCCTATAAAAAAATTGATAACTAAATTCATTGAATACAACGGTGCAATTAAAAATATTTAATTTTAGGTTTTTATATACAACAAGGAGAAATTACTAGATCATTTATTCTAACTCTTAAATAGTTCATAAACCTAGAACATATTAATCATACTTTATTATAATAAAATTGGCATGGTCAAATCTTGGGTTATTTGAAGTCTCTCATGCATGATTACTCTGGTAAATACCAAGGTAGATGGCATAAATAATATCAAAAACCTCAAATAAAATAAACTAAAAACCAGTGCCGATGATACAATGATTTTAACTCGAATGATATATGGTGCATAAAAAAATTATTTCTCAATGGAATTCTACTACTAATATATAACTCCTTTTCCCCACTACGGTTTAAGACCTCCATGGTGACACTCATCACTATATCCTCACGGGAATGACACATCACAATGTTATCCACTACAATCTCCATTTTATTTTAAAAGAAAGAGGTTTAAATTAGTTATTTTTTATAGAACATCATAAGATACTACATATGGTCACAAAATGGAAGTTTATACATGTGATGGTCCTCAGGGATGGTTTTTCATCAAGATCACTGATGAATATGAATCCCACAATAAATCCACACTGACATAATGTTCCCAATAGATGGAAATAAACAACTATTTCCAAAGAAGTGAAATGAAAAATACTAAGGTTAAATATTTTTCTATTATGACCCTTAAAAATCAAGATATATTAGAATCGTTGTCTCCTACATCTCTCCATGAGAATCTAGATTACTATTATCTTCATATGGTTTCATCTGAGCATGCATCTTATTGATCACCTTATCCTTATTTTACACTTAAAAACATTTAGTAGCATAAATGGGGTGATTTTAACCAAAATAAATGTGCACATTTTCTCCTCCTAGAGATACACTATAGACTCATAATCTAGAAAAACATTTTGGGAAAATCAAATAGATTCCTTAAAATTCATCATGGGATCTCTCATGATTAAAATCCCCAGTTTAAGGGATGTAAACCCTAACCTTTTTTCT
The DNA here is from genome assembly GCA_963277665.1 of Viscum album. Classification (NCBI taxonomy): domain Eukaryota; kingdom Viridiplantae; phylum Streptophyta; class Magnoliopsida; order Santalales; family Viscaceae; genus Viscum; species Viscum album. The sequence goes on along the minus strand of OY728120.1, from coordinate 2,041,971,956 downwards.
ACCCTTATCATCGATGAGATGAAAACAATGATAAATTTTCTCTAAAAATAATCCCATGAATCATATACCCATATCCACTCCCTATTACCACAAAACAATTCCCTCACATACAACCCATATCCAAAGGATCGATATACTTCACCCTCAAGTGGATCATTTATTTTGAAATATTGAGATCCAGTAACTCACTATCAATCTCTGAATGAGAGATACTCCTATCATTATTTTCTAATCTCTATTTATATAACTCACACAAAATATTCATACAATTATCATCCTATGTTTTTATAAATCCTTTGGAAATCAATTAGAACATCATAATGAACATCACCAACCAAATCCATACATGGATGATGATCAGAAAATATCCTAGATAATAGAAAGAAATATAAAAATATTTATTGCATGAAATTAATTTGTGGACTATTTAATTTGATTCATTTAATATATTTACAATTCCCCAAAATTTAAACACTATATAAAAAATGGATTGTAATGTACATCTCCAAGGACTTCACCACGAAGATAAATGTTATCTCACCTAGAGGTTTTTTCAAGATTATGGTCTTTGCATAGAATCATTGGGTGGTCTGATTTACAATGTCATAGAAAATAACCTATTCCAAGACACACATTAAGATCTAATATCATGGTATCCCAAAAAATCACATGAAATCCATCCTATTTATAAAACCATTATCCATCCAAACAATCAAAAAAATTGATACAACTTTTATTACCCATTACATTGAAAATCATTTAAAGTCCTATTGTGAAATGGAGGTTTCCCAATAGATTGATATTATAAGGGCCCAATATATGGTCATGTATTGGAAAAATGTTTAAATTTACAATGGAGTTTGAAAATTTCAATTTGGAGGATATTCCAAATTATATTATAATATATAGAATTTAAATCTAAAAGTTATAATGCTGAAAGGTGATGTTTTTGGAAAAGGATTAAACGTGGAGAGGTGTATCATGATTTTGAATGAATTTTGGATTAATCGGGATTTAAAAACAATAATTTAAGAAAATAATCCATAGGAACATGGTATTCACTTGGTTAGTGACAACTATGTTGATCAACTATGCATCCTATATTACATGGGGATAAATTTATGTTAAATGTGTAAAGAGGTCCCAATAAACCATGTATGCTTGAAGGGGGGGCACAGTTTTAAAAAATATTCACTATTTGTTCTCATATACTATGGAATGTCTATAATAAATTATAGTGGTTGTCACAAGGGTTTCACTCAATTTTTCCAACAGAACACCTATATGTGAGTTTGAAATCCATTTGGAAAGTAGGTGTTCATGCTCAGGGAAAATAATTTTAAATTTTTATCCTTCATCCATATTTAATTATTATGGCCATTATTATCCTCCCTCAAGCATTATAGCCCCCTGATAGAGGGAGATATCACTAACCTCAACTATGAAATGATTCCCATCCTTATTCTAGTGTCTGGTTCAAGAATCACTGGTCACGTTTGATCACCGGGTTAAGAATATGAATAATTTTCACTATTTTCATGGTTTATATTTCTTTGATGAATGCTATTAAATTATGATATTATAAGCCCCATTTTTAGGTAATTTTTCAATTCCTCTAATTTATCGCATTCTGGCTAAAATCAATGCATGATATTGGAAAAGGGGTGTGTGTTAACTGAAAGGTAATTGTTTTATACGATTTTCATTCAATGTGGAGTTTTTTATTAAATATATCATTGTTCTATAACCCAGAAAATTCAATAATATTTATTATTTTATGAAACAACTTAAATTAAATTTCCAGAACACACAATTTGTTTTATCTAGACCTCCATGACATGGTTGGGGGTTGTAACCTCAACATAGGCCACCCCATTGGGAATGACCAATTATTTTACTTGATATGTGTTGGTTTTAAATAAGAAATATAATTATTATGTATTTTTCATCTGATTATTAATAAAATAGTATTGATTAAATGTTAGAAAACATGTAATTTAAATTATAACACGGTATGTCTACCCATATGGAATTTTATCTATTTGATTAAAACCATTATTGAAATGGGATTACTTTATATATTAATTGATAATTTCATGCCTTGAATCTATGCAAGATTAAATTGAATTAAATGAATTTTTTAATGGTTGAATACCACTACCTTACCTCATTTTCATTTATAAATGAAACTATTAAAGCAATAAGTTAAATAAAATTCTTAATTGGAATGGATTTTTGTCCATGGACTAATATTATTTTTTAAGTTCTATGTTTCTTATACATTTGGGTTTTTTTGTTAATGGAGATTTCATAATTAAAACATCCAAGGATTCTTGAGGTAATTCATTTGATCACCTAGAGGACACCACTGAAATTATTTGGCCAGACTATTGAGTGTGAGTCCACACTAGGTTATAGTCAGTGTATTATCTATATGTGAATACATTAGTGTGGTACCGAAGATTCACAATCATATCCTGAAAATTAAAATGCTTTGTATTACCTCTATGTATTAAGCTTGATTTCCTTTGACATGTGATGCAATGTATTACCTCTTTGGGCATTAGGTAATTCTTATCTCAAGATTATATATGATATAGATCATAGACTTAGTCTGAAACTTTTATTGGGGAATTCCAAGGATTTTTCATATAGATCACACAAAAACACATATAACCAGACTACATGAATTATTGATATGAGTTTTATTAAAAATATAAGTCTTGTAAACCTTGGTTACACCATGGAACTTAATTATTATTATATTTTCCATGATGTTCCATATTTAAAATATAATACCCTTAACATGTATATTCACTATGTGGATTCCTGAGTTGTCTAAATGTTTCCCCCACCGGTGTATGTATATCTTTGCATATGTATTTTCCAATATGTATAAAAATTTATACACTATGCTTCATGTATAATGACATTCAAGATTAGTCTAAGGAAGTTATAGTCAACTAGGTATCCTTTAAGGAACCACGTCATTACATGATATTAGTATTTATTTCACTACATAATTTTGATATACCTACACATTCAGTTATTTTATATCCATGGACAAAATTACATTTGATGTCTTTTGTGGTGGAATACCAATTTTATCTCAAAAATATATTCATGATTCCATTTTATATTTAGAAATAACTTGTGGTTTCAGGTTTAGTATAATGGATTATTATTGTGCTTTTATATTTAGACATGAGGTTAACAAGGATAGAACTAAGATGAATCTAAGGATACTCAAGGTGATAACCATTGGATATTTTTCGTTCTTTTTATTATAAATTTACTACTTTATCGCCTATTGTATATCTTATTCATTCATATTGTATCATCACTTGGAACTCAATAGTGTTGTTTTTTGGAATTGGATGGATTATCAATTTTATATTCTTTTTCTTATTACTATTTTTAATCCTCTATTTTTAAACATATACCATTATTGAATTAATTATTATGTACCACTATGATACTCTAATCATGAGGTAATAGTCTCCCAAACATAAAATCATTGGTATCTCACAACTATTTATCAAAATTTTCAATATGGGGAGGCGGGCTTTGGGCCTTATGACCGACTAGTTTGGGGAACCATTTTAGTGGCTCCCAGACCACGATGTAACAATGTGGTTTTAGATACATTATTTTATTTTTTATAAGTCTTTTGCGATATTAGGTAGGAGACTAAGAATGTTTCAACACTTGGTATATAGACATGTCTAGGAGTTATCAACCCACACATGGATAAATTTACAAGTTGATAAGGATGGGATTGTTGTTGGTGCTATTTATTATTCCAATGCACTAATATTTCACCTTTAGTAATTGATGAACATTGTACTATTTACATATTTAAGATATTTTTGGTATTTTACCTTTATCTTTAAATGAAATGGAATTACGCTTATATCATTTATTATAAGAACATATAGATTCACTTTACATGAATATTACATTTCGTGTATGTCGCATTTCATGATGGCCAAAAACATGTCAGATGCACCCTATGTAATTTAGTAGCATTCTTATCTTTATTCCATGTTTATGTGATTATTTATCATGGTGGAATATATAACATACTTCATTGGTTTCTGATTTATATATCTATAATCATTAATTATATTTGATAGCATTCATTTTTATAATTTGGATATATGATTAGTTATTAATGTCTTTGAATCAACCCATATGGTGTTCTTATATATAGCCTGATGGTGGCACCTTAAGTAACCTATCATGAAAGTTTTTATCCACTAACCATTGGAAGTATGGGATGAAAAATTTATGGTTGTAATTAAATGGTTGTTAATAAAAATTTATAAGGTGAATGTGCCTTTATTAATTAGTCAGTGTAATCCATATAATCAAACCATATTAAATGACCTTGTTAGGTTTTGAAATCAACAATAAAAACACATTTTCAGTTACATGAATTCAAATTATAACTAATAAAGGAGATTAACATTATAATTTTGTATTGATAATTCATCTATCATAACATTTATAAATTTAAAATCCTTTTAATAAATGGATTCCTTTGTGAAGGATAGTACTTGTATATCGTGGTTAAGATGACTTGCATGACTAGGTTTCTAAATGCACAGCCAGACCCAAGTAGGTCAGTTGCGTCATGTTTATTCTATGATTAATTTATCAAGGCTATTGATAAATATTTAATAATATATATAGATCCTTTTATATATACTTATAAATTATATTAATTGGTATTAATCTGCATGAGTTATGCTTATGCTAAATTAAATAGTTAATTAATGTGTTAACAACCATTTACAAGGGCAACATATAAATGTTTTGTGGAATATTTCTAAAATAGTAAATTAAAAATTATAAGAGGCCATTTATCTACTTTTGATAATATTTATTATGAATATGTACTTAATTAAAATGCTAATTACTAACTAAAGGTTGTTTTCCACTATATCTTGGAATTAATATATTCCTTATCAATGAAATAAATGAAAATATTCAATGGTAATGAAAAACGAAGAATGAATATTATGAGTTAAATTTTCAAAATAATGATTATATGTAAGATAAATTGTTGTTTTTTTGAAAGGAATAGTTATATAATTTGACCTTTTTATTTGTTATGTTTTCTAAATTCAGTACTGAGAACTTATTTCTTTATAACTAGTAGATGATTGTCTTTAAATTGAGCATGATTAAGTGTATAATAACCAAATTTGAATTGATGTAATGGATGAAATGAAAAATATAATGTGGTCATTATATATTCAACCCTCATGTAATTGTTAGAATTGTGGTGATATTAGAAGATAGGGAAGTAATCCTAGTGACCATTTCTGTGTGACCTAGTCCTTGGGTCAACACTTTCTATCTTAATATGGGGCTATCCTGGTAGTGGTAGAACCTAAAAAAAAATAAAGAAATTTCAAAATTATAATGAAGTGTTTCAATCATGAGGTTCCATTTTGTTTCCATTAATCCCATGTAGGACTCTTATATTCTAAATTGACACCATATTTGGATGAGTGGTCATGCAATGAATTGACAATTCTTAAGGGAGGGAATATTTGGTAATGCTTGGATTAAGCAGGTTAGATATGGTTAGTGAAAGATCAACTACATAGCTTGTCAGGTGACCCATCATCTCTTATGATGGCCGAATCAGTGATTTGTCATATAGGTTAAGAGTTATATGTGGTAATATGAATTTTCATTAAATATTTTGTACAACCCATAATATAAATGGATTCATAGGGATAATAGGCCTAAAGAGAGTGTCAAATGATTCACTGTGGAATTGAGAAAATTTTAGGGTAGTACATGGTGATACATGTGGAACCTGAATAACTGATAAAATTGAATAGAGAACTAGATGAGTTCAATAGTGATTAATTTTAACCTATATCTATTACTCATTGATAACATTTCATCTTTGAGGGAGGCTAACATGGGAATTAAAGTAAATTTTACTCATCCTTTTACTTGGGATGACATTGTAAATAGATCGGGTGTTTTAACACTACATGTTAGTTTGGTTTGGAATTTATATATTATATTATGGATAAGTGTGCATATATCTTGGAGGGAGAATCTCTGATGTGTATAAATATGAATATGATCTACCACACTTTAAAGAGGGTATATTTCCTCTATTTTCAAATTATATCTTAGCAAAAGAACATTGTCCACATTTAGAACCTATGTATAATAATGAATGTAGAATAAACCATGGAACATTTTTCATCGTCGAAAAAAATGGACTAGAGACTCCTATGTCAGGGAGACTTATAATGAATGTGTTTAACATATCCCTCCTTGTATGGGGTGAAAAAAATAAAAAGGACTATTTTAAGTGGCCATAACAACATCTGAGAGCCTGAGGGACTTGTATGATCTAGTTTTTATCCCTTGAGATGATGCTCGATATGAAACACAGTTATGTGTTGGATCAATTTTTGGTGCTAGATTTATATTCGAGGAGCATGAGTGACCTTGAGAATATAACTCTTGATATACCTGTTTGTGCTCTTAGGGAAATACGATGATGAAATTGTTGATGTGTATGGAACCTTTGAAGAAACTGTTATATTTTTTGGACATTGATGGTTATGTTTAATCAATAATATTATTACTTAGATGGTAACATAATCACTATTAGGTAAGTACGAATCTTCAAAACATACATTAGATCTATTTTAAAATAAGTTTTTTCAGTCGTGGTTTGACTCTTCTTCTCATGTGTCGCTCTATATAGTTGGTCAGAAACCATGTGGGGAACATGTTATTGGATATGGTGGGAGTTTCTTGGGATTTGTTGGTAATAATTAATAACCACTTATTTTACTCTTGGGATATAGATAATCATGCTCTTTATATTGACATCGTCTAAGGTATAGTAAGAGAGTGTTAGTTATACACCAAGCTAAATAAATAAATTATACACCATGAAAACTCAATAAATTGACTCTGTTGGGTTTTCAGCCTTAGAGCATTGTTGTGTATACATGATTTTTTTCTAAGAGATACCAGGATTCCATAATAAGAAAGAATTAGTAAGACTCACAAACACTACCCGAATGAATCATTATATCACAATGAAAGATACTAAATTTGGGATTAGTTAGTGTTTGGATACGTATGTATTTATTCATGGTACCAATGTCTCACCTGTAAACACCAGAGTATGTAATACATTGGAAGAGGTACAAGGACTACAATATTTGATTCCAAGGTTACCCATAACATTCATTTCGGCTCAGTTGATTTAATTAAAGAGAGATGAAAAAATTATAATGGAACAGATATACTCCAATTCTTGTGTTATGGAATGAAAAATTGAACAATTAGATTGGGGAGAGGCATCTATAGAAGTTGGTTGAAAAATTTGGTGAATGTGCTCCAAGTGGAATCAATGAGATTGGGTGAAGAAATTTTATTTTATATAGTAACACAGTAGAACACCAAGCCAAACATTTTTGAGATTATTCATTCGAATGTGGTCCAAATAAATTTCATTTGAAAATATTTTGGTGTTCATTATAGAACATCATTATAATGGTTGTGGGTTGATATGGGTTCCATGTTAGGGTTATCTGGGCCTTTCAAAAAAAGTTAGAGCAGCCAGTTTCTGCTCAGTCAAACACAGTTTATAGTTGATATCTGAATGATGACCCAGAGTAGTGTCACCACTGAAAATAAAAAACTTCGTGTTTAAAATTTTTCTGAGGGAATTATTAGAATTACATGGGATTTTATAAATAGAAAATTCAAATGGTGGAAGTACCATGACTTATAATTTGAAATTAAAACTAGAATATATGATGGGAACACCATAGGCTAGTAAATATAATAGACCACTCCATGATCATGTTATGCATTTTTCAAGATTAGGTAAGAAACATCTTGATGTTTCAGTCTTGGAATGTGAGTGACGTACTAGGGTTTAACGCCGTCAGTTCATTATATTACATGTAATTACTATACAAATACTAGATATTTAAAAGTGAAAAATATCTTTTTAATGGAAACTTCACAACCAGAATAGGTCAAGTGATGTTTCATTTCACCCCCAATGATTCTCTAGGATGAGAAGATTTATGGTTTGGAGATTTTAAGGTCCCAAGTTTTGGATCGTTTTAAATTCCCAATGGATTTTGAATATTTTTATTTAGTGGAAATGATTTTTTTTTTAAAAAAAGTCATTATTTAATTCCATAATTAAGAATCCATAAAAGTGATTTTTTTGAAAATGTTAATGGACCGAGATGTGTCTATGTTGTTTATTGAATTTTAGAAGATTCATGATTCAAAAAAATTGTTTTTGGAGAAGTATCCATATGCACACATTTGAACATTGTTTCTGTTGACCATGTGGATCAACCACATGGCCTATATTACATGGGGAAACGATTTTGTGAACTATGTGAGGATGTCTTAGGAAACCATGTAGTTCAGATGTGGGGTAACATAGTTTTAAACAGTGTGAACTTGAGGCCTCACAACTACACAAAATAACTTTAATAAATTGAAGAGAAGACCATAAAACTTGTATATGGTTGGTTTAATGATATAAATTTACAATTGAGGTCATGTAACACTAGATGTGTAGTGATAATGGTTAAGACAACCATGAATCATAATATTTTTCCTCATTAAAGAGGTGAAATCCTAATTTTCCCCCTAGATCCTTATTTCATTCCTCCCTCCTTTCCCATCTCCTAACCCATTCACAATAGCCTCCCCACATGTAGATCTCTCACTTGGCCTCTTGATTAAATTGATTCCTCGCATTATCCTATTTTCCAATTCAGGATCCATTCGTTAATATTTTTCACCCTTAGTAAGGCTATGACTCATCCTCTTTCATTTCCTAGTTTATATTTATCTATATTGACAACTATTTCAATACGAGATTATATGCCCAATTTTCAAGGTGTTTTTATATTCTTCCAATTTATGCAATTCTTGATCAAATGAAATCCTAGTATTAGATGAGTGGATAGTACTAACCATGTTATCATAGGTCTATATTCTATTTTCACAATGTTTAATAATTATTATAATATGTTGTTGGGCCACATGTTGGACATTCTAGGTGTCACTACTAATTTATGAAAAAACAAAAATTAAATGCACTAAACTTACACATAGTGTTCCCTAGACCCCTGTGACTTTGTTTAAGGTTTTAACCACAAATTATCCCATAATATTGGGCATGTTTTATTATTTTCCATGTTATTAGTTTTTTGTAAATAAAAAATAGTATTTAGATATGTTTGGTTTGACTCCATAGAAAATGGAACTAATTTAATGTTAGAAAACCTATTGTTTAAATTATAAAAATGAATGTATACTCAAATGACGTTTAATCACATTTTAGCATGGAAAAAAATGAAATTAATTAATTTTATAAATTCATGGGAACTTTCTTTTCCCTAGATGGTGGAAACTGAAAAAACGTTAATGGATTTTAAATGGTTGAATACCACTACCTTCATTCATTTTTAATTAAAAATGATATTCAAAATTGATTAAGTGATATTAAGTGGTGTATTTTCATAGATTTTAACAATGGACTTTTTTTATTTATTTAATTTAATAATCCTTATGCTTTTAGAATTTTTTCAGGTTTATAGAGTGGTCCGATGTTATCCATCCATTGATTCTTGAAGAAATTCCTTGAGCACTTTGAGGAAACCACCCATATTCATTGGACCAAAGGTTGATTGAGTTACCACACTAGGTATTGTTATGTGTTATATCTATATTTTAATTACTGGGCATACTATTGAAAAATCACATGTATATTTAGAAAATTACAATGCCTTGGATTATCTCCTTGGATTCAAATTAAGGTCCTTGAACATGTAATTATAAGTACTACCACCTTGGGCACCAAAAAATTATTATCCTTGATTACAAGGAACATGACTCCCCAAACTCTGTTAAAAACTTTAATGGTGAACTGCCAAGGATTTATCAGATGCATGACACTCAAATCCCTATGACATGGTTGTATAAGCTATTACTATGAGTTAGATTGACCCCATGAGGTCATAGATGCCTTGGTTACTCTTTGGGTATTTTATTATTACTTTATCATGATATTCCTTATTTAAATTTTATGACCCCATCATATCTATTCACTAGGTGTGTTCTCATGCTTTAAGACTTGGTTCCTCACTAGTGCGTGTATATATTTTCATATGTATAATATTAAATGTACAAAAACATAATCATGATGAATTTTGTCAAGATACATTATGACTTAAAGAAAATTAGGTTTAGTAGGGATGATATCCTTTGAGGAACCTGAGAAAAACGTGAATTTAATATATATTTATGTAATTATTTTTGATACACCGACACACTGCCTTATTTTATATCCATGGTCTGGATTTCTTAGTCACCATTGGTAGTGGCCTATTGAATTTATCTCACAGACTGTTCAGGTCGACATTGGTTACCAAGAAAGACTTAATGGTTAGAGTTTCAGAACAGTGGATTATTCTTGTGCTATTAATCTAAGACAAATGGATTTTATGAGAACATGACAACTCTAGAGTTCCAGAATCTCATTGAGATAGACTTTGGGGATTTTGGTATTTTCATTGTGTATTTCTTATTGTGTAATAAGATTTTTTTATTTATATTATATAATTTAGAATCAAATAGACATAAATAATTGTATTATATGGTTCTTATTAGTTTATCTGTGATTTATTCTATTGGTTATTGTTATTTTCAACCACTCTATTTTGATACTACTTCCGTTGATGAATTAATTATAATTTACTTCTTTTATACTCTAATCATGTTGGAATAGCCTCCCAACCATACCATAAATAGACCCTCACTTTATGTCGGTAGCATCTAATGTATGGGGAGTTATGCACAATGTTATCTAAAAGAAAAGATCGAGGAACCATTTTAGAGGCTCTCGGGTTGGGACAATACACCTAGGGTTAATGACTAGAATTGAGGATACATAACATTAAAATTAAATGTATCACCCTAGAAAATACAATAAAAAAACATGAGGAAACCTCCCATAAACACTATAATATAAAATGATTCTAAGATCTCACAATATCCACAATCTAATAAAATGTAATAAAAATTTAGTTCTATAAAATAAAATACCAAAATGAACTATTTGGAGGCAACTCGAACCACAATTTTGAGATCAAATCTACTTAGATACGATTAAATCTCCGAATTAATGTTTGATTGATATAAAAGGATTCATATATATATATATATATATATATTATCATACATGTTTACCAAGTAGAATACTCCTCGTGAACTATCATGAAAAATTTGGAATAATAATACTAATTTATTACTGAATGAATAACAAAATCAAAAAGCCCCTAACATGACAAATATCACCCAAACATACTAAGGGTCATTGACCTAATACCACATTCTGGTATAGTATGAAATTAAAATAAGAATATGTCAAAGTGGTACCTAGAAACCATTTAATGGCTAGTTTTATACTCTCATTCCCCAAGGATAAATGTCGTCATGATCCCAATCCCTTCTGCAACCATGCTTTATCACACTAAAATCCAATTCTGGTCAATTACACCTTCCAAAACACCATAATAATAATAATTACAAACACATATCTTTCAAATAAAAAATTCCATCCAAACATAAAAATCATAGCACATAATTCCATCATAGTAGTTTATGATGATCATAGAGGACATAAATCATATACCATCCCTTACCACATGTGACACACTATATATTATAATATCAATACCCCAAAAGGGATTCAGTAGTCTAGATAATAGGTACTTAGAAGTTACATTCAATATGACTATACCTACCTTAATCCATCATAAACTACACCACACCTATGAGAGAGAGAGGGGGAGTAATCAACCATTCATTCCCTTACCATCCTGGATGACATTGTAAAATAAATGGATGTCAAAACCTTTTTGCATTTTTTATCTTTATAAACTTAGGTGGTGTTCATATGTAGTCCAGATATAATAAAATAACATTGAATTAGATTCTATAAGGTTCTCACTAAAACAAACCCCCACACGATTCATAGAAACAACACTATCACCACTACACACTACAATCATTATCACTTATTATATCGCAAACAAATCGTATTTCAATCACAAAACAACCCTAATGATCATTAATCATTTCCCATTCAATCACATCACTTTACAATTTATAGATTTACTGTTTAAATGAAAGATACATTCACTATTAAATTTTATTTCATATTTATTAAAAGTCCATTAGTTATCCTAATGAAATATTTAATTACGCCATTACATATTAATTTTTAAAATTAACAATTCATGTGTAACCCACTGTTTCTTTTGTTATAGATCACACCCATTACCAAACTCATTATTAAAAATAAAATTCTATTTCTACTAAGAAAATAAAAATATCTTATCAAACATCATCTAATTTAATCACAACTATATATTCACCCAGAAAAATAGGTATTACAACAACCACGTCACAGTTCCAATTTCAAAATAAACAATAATACCACCACTTCACATCAACATCCACTTATAATATTTCCAACAATGGTTAGGTAGCTAAAAAATCCACAACAAAAAAACTTCATAAAAATATTATTATATAATCTACCTTAACCATGATCATCCCATTCAGAATAATAAAATTAATAATAGTGGTGATATTTATAATTACGAGAAGGAGAGTACAATAAAAAATTAACCCTTATTATATATAAATCATAGTTTCTAGAATAAATTCCATTATATATTAATAGTTTCCACAAAAAAAATTCAATAACATATTTATATGATTAATCATTTTTGATTGGTGATTTCATCAGTTCAATTATAGTAACCAACATGAATGTCACTAAAATAACACAATTAAAATGTTGTCAAACGAAATATAAACGAATAATATAACCAACTATGATTCGTATAATTATCTATTTTGTAGTTTAGTATGATTAGTTATCTTTTTTTGTTATACTATAAAATCCACAAAAATGAATTAAAATAATGTTATTTCCACATTACACACAATATGTGGAATTTTCTCAATTCACCTACCTTAATTAATGATATACAACAATTATAATAGATTATGGTTTGGAGGAGATGATCACAAATAAAATAATAGATAATGGAATCCTCAATTATATAACATACCATTGTCTCCATCCAAACCATGACTCAATTACATAACAAATATACCCAAACTGCAGTAATAACGTCTCCAGATGAATTATATAGAGAAAACACATGATGAAAAATAAAATAAAAACTCTCCTTAGTTCACCACCGATCGATAAAATGACTCCATGGGATAATTATAATCAATGGGAACTCAAATATATTCTATGATTCTCTTATAATAACTTAGGTTTCTATATGTAATGACTATAATGTGAAGGGTTCATAGAGAATCATCAATTTATCAAATCATTTGAAATCAAGGGGTTTCTATATGATAAATCATAGTTACAACTTGACCAGAATAATTTTATATAACCATTGAAAGTCATTTTGAAAATAACCTTATTCATCCCTCATTAAAAATAAAAAACATTATTTTAATAAATAAAATTAATAAAGGTAATTTTGTAAACAATAATAATATATCATAACTCTTAACTAGAATAACCATTGAAATCAACCTCCCAGGCTCTATGTCCTGACATCCATGATCATGCTACAATGTACCTCAATGGAAAATTCATAGAGTTACCTGAATCACATCATTACAATGACTAAACCTACTCATTATGATTAGAAAATCAAAAAATTATCAATTATTACAAAAAAATTCATAATACATGTAAAAAACAAAAGAGTAATTATAATTTCATTTAATTTTTAGTTTTAAGAAAGAATCACTTAAAACTAATTATGACATGTCATACTTATTCCACTATGAATCCAAACTACCCTCAACATAGTGAAAAATACGACTCTTCAGGGTTACACAAAAGTGTCACCATACCACATTGGTGTCATGACACATCAACTATAGTTCAATCAATTTACTACAACCAACCCCTCACACCGTGTCATAGAGTTCCATGACCCTAATTACCTCTTTGTACTATTATATTAGCTCAACCACATCCTAATTGTCTACAATCGTCTCTTGAAACTAATGTAAACCAAAATAAAAATATTAAAAAGGAATAATGGTTCATTATGTTACAGTAAAATAATTATTTTAAACTCTACTGAATATATTTAAATTATTATTATTGTTATTATGTAAAAAACTCCATTAAATAAACTTCTTAAAAATAAATAGTAATCATATTAAATTAAAATACTTCAACTTCAATAATATTATATAATAACTATATTGATGTACATATATATTTTTATTTTATTATATTCTTCCACATGTCATTTATATATATTAAATCATAGTATGTTCTTATATTTTTCTCCCCAAATTTATATATGCACAATATAATTTGTTACACAACACATTAATAATGAGCAATGATAATTACAAATTAAAATACCCCTATCAATTATCATTTAATACTATTTTAATTTTAATCATTACATCTAAAAATACTTTTCAATTAATCATAGATGAATTTTATGTTTATTATTTTTTATTAAATAAGATTACCATGAAACCAAAAAATTAAAAAATTATCATATAAAAATATCTGCAAGATTCAATTAATTTTTCTACTTTCTAAAAAACTCATTTCAACACTATCGGCCCTATACTTATCAATAATTTCTCAATATATATATATAAGTATGTGAGTAAATACTTTATGCTATTGAGTAGAAATTTCTGGGTCCACCTACTTTTTTCATGTAGATAACATATCGATATATAAACTCCAATGGATGTACTCTGAAAATATAGTTCAACAAAACCGTATTTCTTATATCCATTATCCTATTTACCATTTTAGTTATGATATAAAGACCTCAAACTATTAACATAACTCCATTATTTCATCAATGGTTTAAGACAATACCATAAATCCTCTAATCACTTTTAGAGAATAAAATATTAAATATGATATACTATTTGACCATGTAAAATCATTAATCATATATTCCTCACCTACTGGTAGCACCCCAATATTTTTAAATATTACTTTTATTGATAGCCTATAAAACATGAAACACCTATCTTATAAATACTATTATATACAATTAAAATATTTTTATTTATATATGATTGTTATAAATATCCATTAAAACATTATGCATGAATATGAATATTTTTTTAAATTTTAATATAATGGTTTTAGATATATAAAATATATTTTTTAACATTATTAAATATTTTAGTAAAGTGAATTTTTTCTTTAATAATATATATTTTTTCTAAATATAGGTTTTTATTTCTTTTGTGAGAAAATAAAATATTATCTTTACAATTTTTTTTTTAAAATTTATTCCTAAAAATGATCATAATTTTTGAAATATTCATGTAATACTAAACATTGGTTGAATTTTATTGGTTTTTCTAAAATATCTGTATTTCAATTGATTGGTGAAAAATACTACTTTTTATTGAAAAATGTATTTTTAATTCAGGAATTTACTATGTAACATTTTTTTAAATGGTTTAATAGGTATATTAGTTCATTTATATAATTTTTTATCAAATTTACACCATTATAATCAATATTTCTATTTAATTTTGGATTTTACATAAAAGAAATTTTTTGAAAACATGTTTTTATCACATTTCGCAGGATTGTTTTTATATTGAGTTCCACCATCTTTGTGCATTGAATTTGATAAAATTGTTAAAATATTTTTACTGCAAAATAATTAATATTAGTTAATAAGGTTAAATTATTTTTTTCATAATGAATTTTAAAAATAGTAAAATATTTTTATCACTATTACGATTAAAATAAGATTACTAGAGGGTGTAAACTAAATATAAATGTGTTAAAAATACATAAAACATGTATAATTTAAATTTTGGGCCATATTTTTACCATATCACATCAATGATTCTTAAATGGTTTATTTTCACCCTTCTATATTGAGAATGTCATTAATATATTTAATAATTTTTAAAAATTCAATGTGTGCCCTCTCTCCCTAATATATAAGGACACTCCCTCTCCTATCATTGTTATAATCCAGGAACATTTTATTTTGGCCAATAAATAACCAAATATGTTTCTTAAATCCTATAACACATCAAATATACCCTTGTTTTTATTTTAAAAAGTGACTTAGTAAGCCCTTATGTATAAACATAATGTGATTATCCGAAGAAGTGGTGAGACTATTAACAACACATTTGTTTTTTTAATTTATTTTTACACATCGTTATATTATTCTTAATCCAAGATAAAATAATAAAACCATTATCTTCCATATATTTAGATTCTACTATATTAATTTTAGAACCTATATACATGTACTCTTCCATCAAATGGGAAATGAATATGTTGTTTTTGTGTATGGTTGAAAATGGTCTCGTGAACCAATATAAATTTTTTCTCCTCAGTAGTACTTAAATAAAGTTATAATGATGAATTTAGTGTTCAAAAATTAAAGTAATTAAATATTAATCATTTTAAAAAGGAAATATAACATATACTTTCATAACAATCTATCCATTTAAAAATGATAACATAATTTGTGTGTGTATATAGACAACCATCTTCCAAAATCACTGTGATTCATTTTCAAACACCACAAAACATGGATTATGTATATAAGATCATTTATAAAAATGAGGTATATATGATATATTTCTCAATTTTCATTTATGAAATAATACATAACATCTTTCTGTTAGGATCTTTGAGAAAAGGAAACATTACACATTCCTACCTGTGACTTACTATCTATGTGATTGTAATGTAGTTCAAATTTATAACAATATTTTATGAAGAATTTGAAAAGAATAATTTATGTATAAAAATGTTTTTTATTTCATGATTTATATTTGGGATATAATCATAAAATGACCTATTTAACAACATTAAACCCAAAAATGTTATTTTGGATCGTTGAACCAACTATAATCAAATTTTGTATGTGAACTAAATTTATTAATTAAATAAATATAACATGGTAAAAAATAAAATTAAAGGAAAAATAAATATGAAACATTTTCTTAGGAATTTAAATAATTTATATATATTTATTATTCTGGAAAATAATGAACATTTGTGATGAGTCAGAACCATGGTTAATGGTTTCTTGACTCAATTTCCATTCATTTGGGTATACTTATACTTTATTTAATTATTTATTCCATGATTATGTGTGAAATAACCTCTGATTTTATTATTTTTTATATCTAATTTTTTTTCATGAAATTAATTTTTTTTTTCAGATAATCACTCAATTGGTTAATTCTTACTTCATTGATATGATCTTTGTATTTGATTTTGTATTTATTTCTACTCCATTGAAGGATTTTTTGTATTATGGATATATTAAATTTAATATGGTGTATATACTACCACATTGATGTTTTTAACATAAATAAAAATTTATTCATGATGATTAATGTTTCAATTCTAGTTTACTTTTTAATGGGATTCAATCTGATAGTCATCGAATATGCAATTAGTTATTTTAAAATCTCATTTTTTGGGATTAATTATATTTTCTTTAAAGGGATATTATAATCTTTCCATATTAGTCTCTAAATATTTTATTATCTTGGGTATATTTAAAGAGTTTCCATATTATATAGATATATTATCCTCTAGTAGAATGTTGAATCCTACATATAAATGTTAAAAGTAAAATAAAATGTTATTACCATTTTTTTGGTATATTTTAATTCCCCATAAATTTATTTTTAAATTTTTTATATAAAATACCTTTTTATTACTCAGAAGATTTGTTAAGGATTTTTTGTTATCATTTACAATTTACTTCGTTGGAATGGAAAATCTATAATGACTTCCTAAATGATTCTTTTTACAACGTTCATTTATTAAAATTTAAAAGGAATGTTTTTTATTAACGTAGTTGGTGTCAATAAACTTTTCTACCGCCATAACCATTTTACACCCTCTATATTCTGCTAAAAATGATCGGTGGTTACATAATAGAAACTATTTATTGAATTATTATTTTAAATGTTACACTTAATTTTTCATACATTCAATATAATATTTTATTTTATTTATCTGATGGTCATATGTCATATGTTAATTAATTTTGTGGTCATTTAATTTCTCCCAAAATAATAACTTTTTTGTTATCACACATTATTGGATTATAAAATCCTCTTAAATATCCAAAATCACTATATCATGTATTTTATTATGTGTTAAAGAATACATCATTTCTACAAAATATGTTTTTTCTATGAATGTTATATAATTGACTAGGGAAAACCTAGATATATTCATATTGTTTACTCGATATTGGTATTTTTTGAATAGGAATATTATTTATGAATTAATTTCACAAATTATTATATGATGAATATAATAGACATTATATGATGGTTCAGGCTTGATTTTAGGTTTCTTATGATGAATCTATGAGTCTCATGAGACAAACTAGTTGGAATGAATTATTTAATTGGGTTTTTGAGTATGTCGTCCCAAAGTTTATAATATCTTTTTGAAAGAAATTTATGATTGAGACATCACGATTTCTAAGATCATAATTTCCAATATTGTTCATTTCCTTCATTGAAAATATAATTTTTAGTTTCCATGAGATTATTGTAATGAATTTATGCTTATAAGATTTCTATTCCCTTATTATTGATTAAATGGATGGTGTTTTATCTCTTTACCATTATATATTTATTATTCTTTATTTACTGATGATAAATTCTTATATCTGTAACCCATAATAAGAATTTAGATCGCCCTAAATTTATTTTATTTTACCTAGGATATGAAGAATAAATAATTGAACTAATTAAATGATGGAGAATTTTTACTTTCCTAATTTTTTTATAATATATTTCCAATATAAAAAATGGGATTCATGAATGTATCAAGTTCTACATGAAAACAAAACTATCCAGTCAATTAGGATGTGATATCTTGTATCATCTTCCAAAGTAATAATGTGAACACCGGTTCTAGGATACTAGATTATATTACATTACAGTTGGTATCAGCGAATGTTTAGTAGAATCCATATGAAATAAACTTCAAATAAACATATAATACATAATAATTATGATAAAACCATGTAGTATTTTAAATTTTTTACCATTTAGTGATTTTTTATTTTATAGATCATTATTAAAGAAGATTAATAACTAACTCAATGTGTGGTATTTTTTAGCGATGGAACCGAATTGAGGAACGATAATCAATACCCATTTTTAATGTAAGGACTTCCCTCCCAAGAAATCCAATACAAATTTTTTTAGAATATAGTAGATCATATTTCTATTAGGGAAGTTGATTTAGGTTATGAATAATCACCTTACTTATATGGAAAAACGAGATTTTACAATTCATTATTGACCTAGTTTGGATCACTTAATTCAAAATATGCCTCCATATTTTAATGGATCTACTAATCCTTTGGTAACTAAACAGTAGATTATATCCCTTTAATAGATATTCCTAGCTCTGGGATATGATGAAACTAAAATGGTTATTTTGGATTTGTATTGTTTTGAAGAAGATTCAAATAAATAGTGGTCATCAACCCTAAACACTATAGAGGTTGATAAAATATAAATCATATAAAAAAGAAATTTTAATGTGATATTCGTCATAAAATATTTCAGTCATGAGAAATGAGATTATGTGGTTGTGAGATACTTCAGTCTAATATATCTGGAATATGAAAGGGTTATTGAGTATAAGGTTAAATGTTTATTACTATTAGGACACGCTCTAGAATATGATCATAATATAGAAAGTGAGATTGATTTTTTAATTAACGGGGTTATTCTAAGCCTCATAAAGACACAATTTTCCTTGAAAACATTATCATATGATGACATGGTATCAAGTTGAATCGGGATAGGAAAAGAATTCAACATGTAAATTTTTCTGAAAGGGAAACAATAGATGAAAAGGATGACTAAGAACTGTTGGAAAATAGTTGAACTAATTAAAAATAAGAGAAGGATGGAACATCAAAAATGTGATAATATGGAAGGAAACACCCGCACACTTTGTTAAAGGTAATGCGGGTTTTATTCATGTGTAGATAGAAAGGACATTAGGCTTGTGAATGAAAGGGTATGAATGAAAACAACAACGTTTATTATTTCAATTATAAAGATATTTTTTAATACTCAATCCAATTTCCAATGATTCAAGGGTACACACAACAAAATAATCCAATGGGAGAAAGTCCAGCTTATGTTATTACAATAGATGAATTAGAATATTTATAGTGTTTGTGTATTAGGAATAATAAATTATGTTATATATGTATTTATAATATATATTCTAGTTGTAAGAATCAAAAAAATATAATAATTGTTCTAAAAACACTTCTTTATGGACTTTCACGCACAATGAATGGTACCAATAACCTTGAAAAGTAATTTTGTTAATTTTTTGAAGAACACAAGAATAAGGGAATGTTAACCCTTAATATGTGCATTATGTTGATGTAATAAAGAGTTGAATGACATGGATGTAGTAAATCAGATAGTATTGATGACCTGGGAAATTATTTTTGGTTTGTTGAAAATGTAATTTATGACGGGGTTTATTGGATTTTATGATTCATGTAATATATTTTATTATATATTATTTTAATTAAGAATAAGAATATAATTAATTTTGTAAGGGATTATCCTTGGAATGTGGTTTTATTATGACCAAGGGATTAAAATATGTTCCATTTGATATTAAGTGTATTTTTTGTTGGGGAATTAATGTTATGTTGATTTTGGAAATTTAATGACCTTCTATCTAAATTATTAGATTTTGAATTTGGGAAGAAATATTTTCGGAGAGTATTATGATTAGAAGTTTATGTAATAGATAAAGATAAACATAATTTGTTATTGTCATGACTTTAGAGTTGACGTTTTTATTACATGTGGTAAACATTTATTTTTTAGAGAAATAATGAATGAGTTTTCATTCTTTTTTGGGCATTATGATCCATGAAAAATTATTTTGAGTTCCTACAGTATGAATTAATTTTATTAAATGGTCATTTTCTTGAGAAATATACAAATGTTAAATTAATATAACATTATCTAATTTATGAAATTGTCAATATGAATTTGAAAGATATTAAGTTAGTATATTTATTGATGTACTATATCTTGATAGTAAAAGAATCCCTCAAATTAAAGAAAAGGATCTTGAAATAAAATGGTATACTTTTACCTTCATTTATTATGAATAAATTAACTTTTTTCTGACCACATATTTATAGTTTTGTATTTATTAACATTATCCAAACCATATTCTCTTCAACTCTCTATTAGTTATTGGGAATTAGTGTTTTTTTCCATATTATTATTTTATCTACCCTATAATTTTCTCTTATTTGGAAAACAACTATCTTTGTTATTCCATATGACCATTATATTTCCCAAGCCATCTTTTTATGTTGAGGACTTATTAACCCTTTTTAAGATGCATGTTTTCAGAAAAGGTATTTTAAAATGTCATACCATTTATTATCGTGAACATGTTAGAATTATTAGGATGAAATTTGTTTAAGAGGGGAGAATAAAACACCCTAATATTTTAAGAGTACATTATGTATGATAGCTTACATAAAACTCACCCAAAATTCAATTTTTATTTATTCTATAAAAGGGAAAAAATAGAGTCAAACAAGAGATTAAGAAGGTCTGTAATGGGGAAAACTTAAAACATCACCAATGACATTAAAATTACATTAACGGGGAATGTTAACTACATTATATTAAATAGTAATGTAATTATGAAGACTTGTTGAGCTATACATGTTTTCTTCCACAAAGATACCATATTTAATTATGTGGGAAATCTCCATCTCATTTTTCACAAAAGACTTTCACTTCCTCATTAAATAAATATGATACCACAGGACTTTGGCACTGACTTGGAGGAAGGAGACTATAAATTTTTAATCACTTTCCACAAATAAAATGTTTATATTGTTGTGATTTCAGAAGGATTGTATTCTGAGAAAAGATAAGATCTTCACCCCCAACAGTTTTTCATGGACCATAGAAAGCACTGAACCTGATGAATACCAACCCCTTGTATCGTGAACTAGTCCTTTATTTCCCACCATAACTTGGTTATAAGATCCTTCCACATTTATAATGAAACCACAACATGATGTAATCTATTTAATACACCTCTCAAGTTGTAATGTTCTAGTACATGTAACATGATTGCTGTTGAAGGGACCATGGATGCTTCCCTCTTCATCACCGTGAATCAGATGTCAATGTTCAGATAGATGTGAGAAGGACCTATCCTTGATATGTTGAAGAGGGGGATAAATACCTTCCTAAATTTTGATTCATGAATCCCAAAAAATCCAATAAATGGCATAAAATTCCATACCTCACCATTTGATGTCATCCAATTTCCCCTCAGACCCCTGTAACTAGTTAACGAAAAAATCTTATATGTTATCCACAGGCATTTGAATACCCATCCTTTGTCCAACCTTCTACTAGAGGAAGCAAGCCCACTCCACCTGAAATAAAAGGTGTCATGTGGATTAAAAATTGGGATGAACACAACAATGTAACATTGACACCAGCATGCTACCCATTTTTTTAACATTTTCAAATGTGGGAATAGAAATAATTTGTAAATGCCAAATGATAAATTTCATCTTATTAGGAATGGAGCTGCAAAATAGTTTACTATTCCACATGTCTCTATGGTGGGAGGGACACATGTATAGAAGGATTCCCCTAGACTTGTAGAAAAATATTTACGACTCCATGAGTATTTATGTATCTTTCTCATCCACAAAGATAATACCCATATGCCACCCTTTCTTGTTCTCATACATCATGGTCCAGATAATCGCCGGAAACATTCTAACATGCCTCATAGAAATCTTTGGAACCAGATAGCCTGGGATATAGAGTTTCCACCCATACTAGTTGAATTTCTAGAAATGAATATCACCATGCCATATAACCCATTGAGTTTTAACATCTAGGTAGCCAAGATGCTTCCTCATGTTTCTGGCTGGGCTCAACATCATGTTTGGATGCTCATCCAAAACTCTTCAATCATCCCCATATATACTCCTCATAAAAGTGTCCCACAAGGATTTTCCTTTAACAATAACACATGTCATTTTCTTCTAAGAAACATCCATGGAGTCATTGAATTTCTTCATATTAATCCCTCGCTTTTCATGGGGTTTAACATGACTCTTCCAAGAATCACAAGGAAACTTCCATCATTTTTATTATACTAGAAGAAATAATTGACAATCTTATATACCAAATAAATTTTTACATTTGGTGTTATAATTACATAAGAAGTCATTCATAGGAATTGAGGATAAAACATTAGTGACCAATGTGATCCGGCCATCAAAAAATTAAAATTTCTTTTTCTAGTAAAAAAACCATGACATGAGCATGTTCAACTTCTAGAAAAAAATAATTTTCCTAATACCCAAATCTATAATGTTAGAACCTATGTAATCCATTGGGATAATAATTTTATGAATTATTAACATGATTGGAATAGTATTGTATCTGTTAGTAAAGAATGATTCCGAAATGTAAACATTACTTTTCTAGACATTTATTCTTTTCCCACTCCATCTTTTGTAAGTCTCCATAACATTTTTAATTCTCTACAAGTAACTTGTTCCACCATTAATGAAGAACACCATATCATATGCAGACAAGAAATGTGAAATCATCACTGAGCCATTTATATTAGCATAGGGTAGAGTGCCTCTCCTACTAAATTCATTATGAAGAGTTCACGAAAGGGACTCTTGATCTATAAAAAAGGGAAAGATAGGATACACTTGCTTCAAACCGTCGAAAAACATAAAGAACATAATGCTTATCCCTATAAGAGATACCAAAATATAAGGAGTGGAAAAGAACCTGAATTTCAGTTCTTGAGACCATGAGTTGAACCCAAATTTCTCCAAATTCTATATAATAAAAATCCATTCTAGGTAATCATATTTTTTTCACATCCACCAAGATCACAATATATGATAAATGAATATTTCTATTGAAATCGCTTACCATCTCCATAGAAATCCCAATTTCTCCCTGAATCCTCATGCCCATCAGTAAGTCATGATTCTCACTACAAATGATCCATGGGAGAACCCTGATAATCCTTCTATTGAAAATAGTGGTAATAATTTTTAAAAAAAATTAAAAGGCAGATGAGTCTGAATTGATTCCATAATGTAGGCTACTTAACTTTAGGAATTAGAACCAAAATGGGATCATTTATGGATCTAGTAATTTCTCATCTCCAAAAATTACTGGATATCTTCAATAACCAGAACATTAATATCCCATGAAAAAAATGTAAAACATACCTGGGAAAACATCTATTCTAGGAGCACTTTTAGGGTTCAAATCATGAACAACCTCTTTGATCTTCTTTTCAACTAGGATATACCCTATATCCAGCTGGTCAGTAGTATTCTCCTACCCTAGAATATTTCTTTAGATGTTTTCATCATTCCAATCCCATTGACTCCTATTATCTTTCAATAGAGTCCCTCCATGAAGACCATCAAAAAAATTTTTCCGATTGATTTCCTACAACCATCAGATTTCCCATAAAAGAGCCATCCTCTATCTTGATAGGAATTTTTTTATGGCCCTATTGAATTTCAAAAAAGCATTGAAAAAGCTAGTATTTATATCACCCTCCCTAATCCAGAGATACCTTTATTTTTTACCCACTATTTTTTCAATCTCAGAAGGTTTCTTTTTTTATATATTCTAATTGTTCTCCATTACTACAAAAATGTCATCATCCCATATTTACTGCAGAATAACTTCAAGACTGTTGATAAATTTGTTCAGTTAATCCAGAAGGTGATCACTATTATATATGTTATTTCTCCACTATCGAAGAGTGTCTCCTAACCTCTTAAGTATATCAGAGAGTCCTTTCCAACCAATAACCCTAGATGGTTGAAGCCATGAATTTTCAACCATAAGAGAAAAGCCCTCTTCTTAAAGTCAACTCCCTGAGAAACAGAACTGTATCACCAACCTATCATCCTTTTTTAGAGTGAGATCATGCTAATAAAATAACATGAGGTAAATTCAACACTTATACTTGAGTGAAGGAGTCAACCCCTTTTATGTAAATTAAATATCAATCAATCATATGCCAAATATGATCTCTTCCTTTTTGTTATTACACCAAGTGATGGGTTCTCCTTAGAAACCCATATCCATTAATCCATTATTAGAGATGAACTCTTTGAAATAAAGAATTGATGTAGAGGAGCAGTTTTATCCCCCTTCATTTTTGAAGGTTCTAATATGACATTAAATTCACCCCCAAAGAGAAATGAAAAAAATCCCTAGTTGAGTACCCGATAATATATGCCAGGGGTTCAACCTCTATTACATGTCACATTTTACATATACAAATGTTAAGATGAAAGAATCCACTCTAGATTCAACTTTCATAGAAATATGTTGAAATGAGACCTTCATCATTTCAACTATGAAATTATATTTCCAAAAAATCCAGACATTTCTATTATTAGGATTTCCATGAATCAAGTGGGAAAAGCCATGTATTCTAATGAAATACAGAATCTAGTCCTCTCTTTGCTTGGGTAAAAAGTTAGCCATAATAGAAGCCCAATGATTTCTCATATAAGAAGAGATAAAGTCATGCTTTCCTTGAGCCCCTAAATCTTGAGCATTACATGATGCTGATCATTATTAGAGATGTGATTTGTCCCTTTGGCCCTGTGTCTTGTAAGATGTGGTTACTACAATGAAATTATTAACTAGGACTATCAACATTGAATGAGTATCCATACCTATTGTGAGGTGACTATAATGGTGCTTATCTAGTGCACTTGAAGTAGTAAGGTATGGATTATCCTCTTCTCTTCCAATGGAAGACAACAATAAAAAGATGTTTAGAGATCTCAAAAGAAGTAGTTGGGATATGGAGTTTCCTCTTTTAAATATGTATTGCAATGTCTCGATATTAGATTCCTTCTTACCCCCTTCATAGAGATATGTCTCACCCGATAAAGGTGGTTCATGATTTGATTAAACTACAAGTGAGGACCCCATTATAACTATTTCAATAAGTGAGATGCAGATATGTTCCAAGGATCCATCCTCCTATTTTTGAGAAGGAGGATTCCTATTCAGAGGAGAGATCAGAAGGGCGGAGTTCTGTAAGGTAGGAGCACCGAGCCTAAGGAATTTGAATTATTAAGAGAAACTAGAGAAGTATCACCTGAAATAACCAACAAGTAAAGAAAGTTAGCACAATATTCTACCATGCCCGAAGTGCAGACATTACCAACATCAACATTGGGTCGCTTAGACTTTGAAGCAGTATGATGCCAGCAAACCAGAATTGAGTGCCCCTACAGCTGACAAAATTGAAAAAAATAAGGAGGATACTAAAATTGAATATGTTTCCTACAGGAAAATCTATCCGTAACTCATATGAGGACATGAGATCAAATAGTAGATGATTAATCAATTTCAATGCAAATTTGAGCTAATAGAAAAGCATGAAAATGTCACGTATCTTCATCAAGATAGGGAAATCCACCTAGAGAGTCCCCTGCTCTTGGAATAATAGAATTGTTGAAAAATGGAACAAGATTTTCTTTGATCTGCGTCGACACCTCCGCCAAACCTGGATACCTACACATCAAGAAATACCATGTTCATATGAAGAGAGAAAACCTCCATTCTTTAGGAGAGACATGTCCTAGGATAAAAAACCTTAGGAGTAAGTAATCATAGGTCACTCATATTCAATCATTTCCAGAAGAGTCTGGTGATTCATTTATTCTACCTCAGCGAGCTCCGCTAGAGACATATCTACCAAAGGGAAACTGTTAACCATTTATGAATATCCTACAGCAAT
Organism: Viscum album; assembly: GCA_963277665.1. Lineage (NCBI taxonomy): Eukaryota > Viridiplantae > Streptophyta > Magnoliopsida > Santalales > Viscaceae > Viscum > Viscum album. The sequence continues at coordinate 2,041,944,961 of OY728120.1, read as the reverse complement.
GGTGATACTCGAGATATAAGATGGAATCATAGTTTAAAGAGGAGGATTCCTAGAAAGTACATCCTTGAATGACTTAAACCAATTGCATCATCCACTAGAATTATAACACATAATGGAGATGGATTGACCGATAAGGACACGCCACTGGGGAGGGACTTTAGAGGAAGATGATCCACATCAACACAATTTTCCAATATAGAACAACTGTAAATGGCTATGAATTTTGAAGAATATAGAGGAATTAATAAACAATTCTTGTCTATCTAAATATCCATTCACCCTTCTGGACACTCACCACCCATAGGCAACATGCAACATTTTTTTATACAAACTATGATATTATATGAAAATATTTTTTAAAACTTGACCACTATAACCAATCCATTAAAATTAGTGGTTTGAATAGAAGTTACCAATTTTTAAAAAATTTATAAAGGTATTATATAATAAGGATATATTGGTTAATAATTACTCATTTTTTGGTAAAGAGACTATATTCTTAAAAAATAAAAGTATCCAAAAAATGGGTTTTGTTGTTTTTTTAGAAAAGAAAATAAAAAATATATAAAAAATTTAGGAAGGTTTATTTTTAAAAATGAACATAATTTTTGTAATATAAATTTTAGAATTAAACTAAAGAGATAAGGGTTAATATGAACTAAAACTGACTTAATTTCTATTTTATTTCCATTTTTTACCATATCTAAACTAATATTTAGAAATTGTACATTTTGGATCCATTTTTTGGAGTAAGAGATTAATATATTTTATTATTTTTAAAAATTCCTTGTTTTTTCCCTCCACCACTTATAAAAGTACACCGCCTAACCAATCCTCTCTAAACATAAACGAAATTTCTGGTTCTACAAATCCATTCCTGAATCATTCTTTACATACCTTCCCATGGACTATATATATGGACCCATCCTTATACAATTCATATTTTAGTTTTCTTAGACATGAATTATGCTTCAATCATTCCTAAAGTTATTTTAGGTTTATTGTTTTAGAGAATTAGGTCATCACCCATACATAAATAAGTATTATACCAAAAATCTGATAATTCCACTTAGTGTCAATTTTCACACAAAATAAAACTCTTAAGATATAATTTTTTTCCTTGTAAGGAAACATCTTCTAAATATTCATCTTGAACATATCTGTGTCTGTACTGATCCTTAAAAACATTTGATAATAATTTCAAAACATTTAATGATAATGAAATGCTCAATAAGGGATATAAAAATGAATTTAAAAACTATTAGTCTATGAATACATATATAAATTTTCCTTTTTAATAAATAATAACTAGTTTCAAGATTAATTTTTTTACTGAACAAATTATCAATACTACAAAAATATATTCATATAATATATAATATTACATATTTAAAGAAAATATAACTCATAATGGTTTCATTGAAGTCACGAGAAAAATAATGGAAACTTTTTCACAAAGTTATACATTCCACCAATAATAGGTATTATATTATTTACTTTAAACATTTGACCCCCCATATTAGATATTGATATCAAAGTGTTTCTATAAAAAACCTAAAAATTCATAGATAAATCATGTAACTAACTTGGGAAATCATTTTCTATATCACTATTACAAATGAAATGACCTTAATGGTCGTCCTTTAAACCAAATTAATTTTAAGGCTATCACATCCCTACCAATCTTTGGATAAATACAGAACCACTAGTAATTGGTTTATAACATAACCTCCCAAAATTGGATTATAATTAAACCATAATCTTTTGTCTGTAATGGAGCCACCTATAAACATAATAATTATTAGTAACCATAATAAAATAAGCACATTTAAAGTCATGTAATTTACAATATTAAATTCTTAGAAAAATTCATTTCACCTATATTAAAACATTCCTTGATATTTAAACATCAATTCCATTTTGAAACCCTTTTCAAAAAAAAAACAACATAGGTAAAGAATGTTTTTATTTAAAGAAAAAATTGTATATTTTAATGTAATAAGAATATAAAATGGAAGTTATGGTGTCTAGAAATTTCATTTTCTTCAAATAAATTAAAATATAAAATACCTTCTTTATTTTTAATTAAGGTAAAATATTGTCTATAAAATAAGTAATTTTTTTTTATTTTGGAAGAATTAGAAATAATCTGAATAGAGAAATATAATTTCCTTTATAATTCATTTTTTTCTATCTCAATTCTTCTATAAATTGTTTTAAATCACATTTAATTGAATGAAAATGAATTGGATGGGAACCTTTAAAATGTAATCTTTTTTAAAAGAAATTCCCTTACATTGAGCCCAACTCAAATCATCACATACAAAATTTATGTTCACGAATAAAAAATTTATGTTAATTATTTAATTTCATAATAAAAATTTTGTGGTTCTTTATTCCATTTATTTTATTTTATATAATGTTATATAAATCTATATAAACAATTATGTTCCTATTGATTGGTTTGATGGTATTCAATGGATATGTCTAAACTGACTTGAGTATGTCAAATATGGTAAATGAGGTCATCATTACATAATATAAAAAATAATAATCAATAAATTGTTATCATTTTATACACAAATTATATTTTTGAAACCAACTATGAATAATGGATATTAAAAATGAACTACATTACAATCATGGATATTGTAGGTTGAATGTGCACATGTGTAATGTTTCCATTTTCCAATGATCATTATAAAAAAGGTATGTATTATTAAGCATCTTCATAATATTAATTAAATAATAAATACCATATTATTTGTTTAATTATACTTATATATATCATCTAAGTTATGTGGTGATGAAAACTGAATCACATTGCTTCATTGAAGTGGAATTCCAGAAGTATACAAGAACAACATTATCATTTTTCAATGATGGAAAGGTAAGAAGGTAAATTATATATTATATATTAAAAATAATAAATATTTAATCATTAATATATATATGTATTAAATTCTTCATAATACCCATTTATAAAAGGAGATGATGGAAAATGAATTATAATATATAGTGAGGTGGTAGCCTGTTGTATGGAAGAAAAATGGTTTTATTTAACATTTGATAGAATAAAAGCTAATTATAGGTTTTACAATTAACATAATTACATATTATTATATAATATATTTTGGTGTCTTTATTTTCATATGGTTGAATAATATTTAAATATTTTATAAAAGAAACAAAATAGAAACACATGGTTTAAAACTATTCCACTTTTCTTACAACCTCATAGAGTTTACACAAGAAGCCTTTCGTATTTATTTTTATGATAAAAAAATTCATCTAGGATGTGGGGAGATATTTTGGTATGTTTTATGGGTTGGTAATTTATGAACCAAATGGTTATTTAAGCATGAATAAAAGATAACACTATATTCACACTTATATTATTGAGGATTCCACTCTTTGAATTTATTAAAATATTAAATAAATATAAATAAATATTCACATTAAAGTGGATAAAATTGATAATATTAGAATATAATATGAGTATGAGTCTATATACCATCATATAATTTACTTTATACAAGTTTATATTATTTTATTACTTTTATATTTTTGTTTTTATGCAAAGTTATCTCTTTTGATAATTACCTAGGTATTAATGATTAAATTATTAATGGGTCATGAAATTTAATATAAATGGGAAATATGACATTAAATGGATCACCATAGATATTTTGAATCATATCCCAATGAATTTTATAATCATAGGAAGTTTTGTAGTTTCAAGATCATAAATTACTATTTATAATAAAATAAGAACAATATCAATTTTGGAACTATTCATTTAATTTAGATATTAAAACAACTATTAAATAATAGAATAAGAAAATATTGATTTAAAACCTATATAATATGTCATATTTAAATAAAAAATTATTAACCAAAAAAATTTATACATAACATATTACTTTAAACATTTTAAAAATCATTTAAATTATTTTTCTATTAATTTAATAACCCCTATATTAGGGTGGTGTATGCATTTAACTTAAATATTTAATCACTAAAATTATAAATAAATTTCGATGTTAAATAAAAAATAATATATGTTTAAAATTATTTTTTAGAACATAACTCACCTTTGAATATAATTTAATTATAATCAAACAAATAGAATGATATTTTTGAAATTTCTTTTAAAAAAATATTATGATAGTGAAAATAAAGTCCAAATGGAAACAAATGATCATATATTATATTTTTGGGTGATACTGGTGAAATATACTAACAAAATTGTTAGGTATAATTTTTAGTAATTATCAAATTTTTTACCCTAAACAAACCGATTTTACCTTTACCATGGAAAAAATATATATTATGATTATAATTCAGAATGAATAAAATAAATGGGAAATATTTAAAAAATTTGGACCTATTAATTATGAATATAAAAACCATTTTTCATGATTATAAAAATATATGTTTTAGAATATATTTTAATATTAAGCCCATAAAATGCGATGAATACTAGTTCTTCCTAAAATATTTCTTAAGTGCCAAATTGTTTTTATAGAAAATTAATGTATAAAATTGATTTAAAAATTAATTAATTAATGTTTGTGATGGAAATTATTAAATTATAAAACATTAAAAATTATTACTAATATTTATATATATCTTAAAAGAAAATACATTTTCCAATATAAATCATTATTCTTCACTATTAGTGGACAAGTCAATGTTTTAAAAAAAATTCAAAACTAATGTCTAAGATAATTTTGAAATGGTGATTTTAGAAATGATATTATTCAAAAAAAATCCAAAATTGTCATAAATTCATTACATATTCTAATAAAATAAATAAATAAAAATAATTTTTGATAAAAATGTATTTTTAAAGTATAAAATTACTTTTGTAAATTTTGAGTGATTATTTACAACACTTTTATCAATAATATTTTTTTGAGTTAGAAAATTATATATATATATACACATATTTCATAAATCCCTCAATTATATTCATACTATCCAATTTAATGTCTAGTTAATAATGTTCATATAAAAATAATAATATTTTAATGTTTGTTTAGGCTCATTGTTCCATGTCGTATATGATATTGAATATGGATTTATTTTAAAAATCTCACGTCATTACATTCATTCCACTTTAATATGATTTTTACTAAAAAATTAACGTTATTTCAACAAAAAAATATTTCCATATGAAAATACCTGCATTTAAATCCCACATCATTGAATGGGTTAATTAATCATCTGATTCAAAAGTGGGAAAGGTAAATACAAAGGCTAATTGGAATAAATCATAACATTGTTCAAAAAAGGAAAAAATTATAGGTAACTGAAAATATGGGAAAATAATAAATTAATCATTTCTATATAATTAGGGAGTGTGACATTGATCACTAGAGAGAAGAATGTTAATGATCATTATAAATTCAATGAACCAAAAACCACAAACCAAAGATGTGTGAAAAAGAGAATTAATTCATCAATAATGAGGTAATAGGATACATTTTTTTCAGGATATTTTAAAAATATTTGATGTATTATTTTACTATCTAGATGATTAATATAAGAAAATATACTCACCTTAAAAGTGTAATTTAATCCATTAATAAATTTCCACCAAAATACAATCATTTTCACTAAATAATGAGTAGTAATGAATAATTTTCTATGATTGAATCACTAAATGTAACATCTAACAGATCACATTATTCCAAATATGGATAAAAGGATACTCCTTATATCTTTATAAATTAACTAAAAAAATTAATAGAAAAATGTTAGATAATCACTGAAATGAATAATCCTTCATATAATGAAATATAATATTTATCACCAAAACCTCAACAATAGATCATACATTTCAACATAAATTATATGATATATATGTAACCATAAACTTATTTAAATTTTTTTTGACTAATATTGAAACCCAAAAATTACAATTGTTTGATCATAATTTTAGCAGAGATTAATTTAAAATTTATTTCACTAACTGAAAATTAATTTTTTTTATTAAGATAAGATCCCCTTTTAATGGGTAAGGGGGAACCAGCCTTCAAGAACACAAAAAAAAACAAGCCCCACAGTCCAGTATCAAGACCACAAACCATAGCGCCACAAATCAAAGAGACACAAAAACCATTCAACCAATTCACACATTCGTAACAAAGGACCGCAAAAACCATCAAAACAATCAACTTGATCATCCACCTTGAAGCCCACGCGAAATCAACTCGACAGTTTGCCTAAACCGGAGCCAGAACCCAACGACGTCACTGTCGCGCGCCTCCGATAATACCGCACAAAACAAATTCACCAAAAAATAATAAACCCAAAAATCCACACCAACGCCGCAACAACACCAGAGAAGATCGAACCGCAAATCACAACCAGAATCACCAAATTCCAAAGAAGGATTCAACCAAACCCTAGACAAATCAAAAGGGCAGAGAAACAATAAGAGAATACAATAGAATATATATGATTTTTTATATTGATCCATAAATAAGATAAATCACTGTAAAGACACAATAAAATCATATATTATTTCAAAATATAATTCAACATTTATTCCTCAAATTAAATCCCTTAATATTGTATTTCCCTTAGTCATATAAGTTTCCCAAAGTATAAAACATAATCATCTCAAAATTGATTCACTTATTAATCCCATTGACATCTCTATGATACTTTATATTCCACCAAAATCAACTTAATATTTTTATATTATATCATTAAAAAAATTAAATTTCTTAATAAATAATAAATATTGTGGGATAGTGGTAGTCCGTTCACCATTTTCATCCTTCAGTTTGGATTCCAGCACCACAAAATTACTAGATGTGATGAATTATCTTTTTTTACTAGCACTTTATCAATATAATTCTAATAACATAACCATTAATTTAATTAAAACCCTCATAAATATCATTAATCATAAAATAAAATTTTAACCCCAATGGTAATCTATACAATTCATTTTAGAATGAAAATTAATCATAATGTACAATAATCAAGAACATATTGACTCATAAGTTTATTTTAACCATTATCACCTGTCCTTAAATGAATATCTCAAAAAACAATCATCTTTTAAAAAATCATTTTCTAAATGGTATTGATTTCATCTAATAATTTTCCCAAAATTTTGAAATTTAATCTTAAAATATAATGATTTATAATTCACACTATATTTTGGATATATCAAAATATTATTGACCAACACATTATAGAAAATATTTCTTAATCCCAAAACTTCTCTTTTTCATATCTTTCATTGATATGACATATTCCTTCATGGTTCGTCAATATCAAATACGTCATGATTAATAATCTGAATATAAGAAAATAATTCCTTGCTCAAATCTAGACATCATGGTATTATTTTATGCTATTGATATAAACTTAATCTTACAACATAATAACATAGCTCCTGAAATAAAATTGTGATATATAGGTTGGTATTCAATAGGGAAACTGTGATGTATTTATTGATATTTTTCTTCCAATTTAAATAAATTCCATGATCTATATTCATTTTGGAGAAATGAATTGGTGATGTATAGATCCAATAATTTCTTGTAGGTGATTTTGATGTTAAAAAATATCTCAAAATATTTTTTATATTAGTTTTTCATGAAAATAATGATTAAATTATTTTGAATGGATAAGAAGTTTGTGTGTTATAATTTTCCTTTCAAATTGAAAATTGATCATTAATTTATCAAAAATAACATAATTAAAAATTTAAATGGATTATTAGTTGTTATAACAAAAATGATCCCTATAAAAAACCACATATATTATATATTAATTGAACCTATAAAGTCTCAAAATGAACTATAATAACTGTAATATTTAATAATGTTTTAACCTTAATACTTATAGAAATCCTTTACTCATTCATCCCCAAAAACTATAATACAATTCCTCAATTATGATCCTTTATTTTTACCCCAATGGGTTATTTATACCTCAACCTAATAAAACATATCCCAAAAATATAATTTGTATCCTTAAAATCTCGTCTCATAAAATTACAAAAGAGGTTTCAAAGACTTTGAACTTATAAATAACCTAATACATATAAAACTATCATTTTATCCATAATTCTTAATTTAACCTCCCATGAAAACATTCCAATCGATAAACAAATCTAAACCAATATTTTATTCCTACTATATGGAACCATCCTTAAATAATACACACTATTGTATAATTAGAAATAAAAGAAATTTCTCACAATACTAAAGTTTTTTTTATTTTTTCTTTTTTTTATAATTATCTCATCACCCTTACACAAATATTTATTACGTAAAAATGTTGACATGTCCAATTAGTATTTATTTTTACCACAATCAAAAATAAGATATCACAAGTTTTATTTTCATGAAATATCTTCAAACTTTTCACCATTTCCTCATCATTGTACACTAATATACTAAAATTCCTATGAATAACATTTTAAAATGTTGTATGGGCCTTAAAATTTCATTAAGTTACATAGAAAAGAAAGAAATAAATAGTTAGTATATGAATAATTATAAAAAATTGCTTTTTTAAAATAAAAATGTGGTTCAAAGATAATATTTTTTTCTCATTAAAGAAACATTTTTACAGAGATTTCCATTAAAAACTTAATTAGAAGAATTTAAATAAAAAACAAAAATTATTAAAGTTTCATTGATTTTTTTAGAAACCCATGATTACTTTATTAGAAAGTTATAATTTTAACACCTAATATTTAACGTATACATTCATTTAAACATTAGATCATCAGAAAACCTTAAAAAATGATAAGTTTTGCATAAAAAACCATAAATAGTATAGATAAATAATTTAATTAACATGTCACATCATTTTACATATCACTCTTACCAATGGAATAAAAAATATAGTTCACTTACATACCAAATTCATTAGAGGGAAATCATGAACCCACCTGTCCTTGGTCTATAACAAAACCACTAGTTATTGGTTTATAATGGAACCACCCATCATTGGATTACAATTAAACCACAATCCATGGGTTATTATGGAGCCACAATCATCATAAAAATTCACATGAATCCTAAAATAATCATAAAATATGGGGCCTTTAAATTTTCAATATGAAAACTATAAAAATATTCATTACATCCATAAAAAATTTCATGATATTGAAATATAAATTCCAATTTAAAAACCAAGTTCAAAATAACTAGAAAATAGTGATTAAAGGTTATTATTTGAAACAAATGTGGGATATTATAAATTATTTCAAATATAAATTATTATTTATGTTAGCAGGAATTTTTTCCTCTGTATATATTAAAATTTAACATTACTTTTCCTTTTTTATACATAAGGTAAAAAAACATCATGTAATATTTGTAAAAATATTACATTTAAAAAAATTAAAAAATATTAAAATAAGAGAAAAAAATTACTTTATAATTCTTATATTTCCATATATATAAATCTAAAATATAATTTTAATAATATAACAATGTATGGAAACAAGTTGGAAGGAAAACAAAAAAACAATATGTTTTTTATAATAATGTGCCATACCTTATGACTCAATATATTCATTACATATGTTCTTTTTCATCATGTAAAACATAAATATTTTAATTATTTACCTTCTTGAGAAATTTTTTCAATGTAATTATTTCGTATATTTTTTAAATTTCATTAAAAATACATGTTCTTAGTCCAATTTGTTTATGACGTGTGCTTTGAAGATATTCGACTAAAATATCCAAAATGAATTAAGATGATTGACTATTTTCAAATAGAAAATTATAAAATCATAAGTATAATAATAATAATGAAATAATTATAAATTATATACATCATTCATAATTTTTAAACCAACCATCAAATATTGTTATAAAAAATGAACTATATTACTATCCTAGAGATGGATGTCGTACACACTAATAAGTAACATTTTAAATTTTCATCAATCATTTTGGAAAGAATTTATCTATTATTTTTAATTTATAAAATAATAATTAAATAAAATATACAATAAAATATACTTTTATATAAATATATATATATCATCCTTGTAACGTGGTGTTGAAAAACTAACCACATCACATCATAGACGTGGTAGTCCAGTTGTAAGCATGAATGACATTATCATTTGTCATGGAATGGATCAAAAATATTATAAATGTTGTATTATTTGTTAATAATGATAAATATTTCGTGAATATATCAATATATATATATATATCAAATATATAATCGCTATAATCTGTAAAAGGTGGTGATGGAAAAACAACTTATAATTATTTGAAATGTGGTAGTTCATGGTAAACAAGAATAATGGGTTTGTTCCCTATTTTATAGATGAGGTGATGGATATAGGGTATGATATTAAAAAAAATAACTTCTATATTTAGGGTATATAATGAAATAATTATTTTATCATGGTTAAATAATATTTCAAGAAGGTATAAAAAAAGAAATCACTATGTTCAGAACAATACCTCTTCTTCGGGTATCCACTTATGATTTACAAAAAACCCTTCTAAGATTTTATTTAGGTTAAAAAAGGACTATAGGACATGGTGAGGGATATTAAGAAGGTTTTTGGGTAGGTCAATGCTAATAAATAGTTATTAAAGTGTGAATAAAAGATAATAAAATTTTTCCTTTTATATGAGAGGGGAGGGTCACCTTTGGAATTTCTTAAAATAATAATTTGATATAAAATAACTTTACTTTAAATAGATAAAAATTAATAATATTAAAATAATAGATGAGTGTGAGTAAAAACTATCTCCTCCAATATATTTTTGGGAATGATTTGATAATATTTTTACCCTTATTTTCTGTTTTAACCATTCATTAACCCTTTTCACAATTACGACATTATTAATGAAATTATTCTTTATGGGTCAATAAAGTAACTATAAAATGGAAATGGGAACTTAAATGGATCATTATTGGTATTTTAATTCACATATCAATCAATGGGATAAAAATATTATTTTATTGAGTTTATAATCATTTAATAAAAAATCCATTCAAATCATATTAATCTTAAAATTTTAATTTTTTTTTAATTTTTTTATTTACTGAAAAAGTACTATATGAACGTATCATATGCATTTAACATAATCATTTCATCAATAAAAAGATAAAAATAAATTTTCATGATAAAAAATAATATAAAATTAAAATTAACTTATAGTACCAAGCATATCTTTTTCAGAAATTTAAGGATAATAAAATAATGAGAATAACATTTATGAATTTTTTTAAATAAAATCTTATAAAGCAGGCAATCAAGGAAAAATGTAAACAATAGGTTATATATAAGAATTTTCGATGATTATGGAAGAAATTAAATCATCCATTAAAACTATGAAATGTTTTAGGGTAGATTTCTAGTCCCCATAACACTACGTTTACCCTTAACCAACCCATTTTACCATTAACATGGTAGAAAAATTTACTATGATTACAATTAATAGTTACTAAAAACAAAAGGTAAATATTTACCAATTTTTTAGATTTATATTTAAAAGATTTTACCTATTTATAATGGTTAAAAAGGATAAATTGACACAATTTAATTTAAAACTAAACCCGTAAAATGTGAAAAGAATTATTTTTTTAGAAAAACTCACTTTTAAGTAAATTTTCTATACTGAATCAAATTATAAAATTGATTCCAAAGATAATAATTGGATTCCATTCAATAAAAATGGATTAATTAAAATTTTAAATAATATTAAAAATTATATGTTTTTTATAAATACATCATAATAATATATAATTTTTAATAAGAATCATAACTTTTAACCTTAAAATAAAAAAATCAACATTTTTGTAAAAATAAAAAAATAACCCTAATATATTTTTTACATGATGTTTTCAAAAATAATATTATTTTTCTAAAATAATATATTCAAACTATTATAAATTCACTATACAATCCACTCAGGAAAAGAAATATTTTTTATAGAAAATGTATTCCTAAAGCATAAAATTCATATAATGAATATTTATATATTATTTAATAAGAATATATCATTATTTATTTATTAATTATGACCATTATATCTATTCCATATAGCATTTAATAATATTTTTACTAACAAATTTAATGACTGGGTTATTATGGTTATATTAAAATAATAAAATTTCATTATTCATTTAGGTTTAGTGTTGCATGTCATGTACATAATCAAACATTGTTTTTTACTATATTATGGTGTCAAAATATATGCCCTAATTTTATTATTAACCCAAAACATGAAGTATTTTGGTGTAACAAAAATAGTCTGTCGGAAGAAGTGATAAAATTTTTAACCATGCATTTTTTTAATATCTTATCCTCCTCTATTAAATAATCTTCAACCATGGTAAAATAATGACAAAAATATATTCCAGATATCCAGATTTTTTAATGATAATTTCGTAACCTATATCATACTCTTCTTCTATATAATTGAAATGAATCTATCTTTCATTTGTAAAGAAGACTACCACCCTAGGACCTGATGTAATTGTTTTGGCATCAACACATCTCAATGCTATTTATAATGAAATATTTAATGTTTTTATATTATATTTATGAAATATTTATCATTATTAAATGATAATATGTTATCTAATTTGGTAAAATTCCGTCTATTTAAAAAATGATAATGTTTTTCATGAGTATGTGTGGACTGCCACCTCTATGAAGAGATATGATTTGTTTTCCTTCACCAAAACTCATGGACGATATAACATATTTTATATAAATGAAAAATAATATATTTCAGTTATAATTTTTTTTGTAAAGTTAAAATAATACATAACTTTTTCCATCATGATAATTAGAAAATGGTAATATTAATCATTGGTACATACAACCTACCATCTCAATGAGTGACATACTATTCATTTTTGATAACCATCTATAATTTATTTTCATGATATCATAATTGGAGTACAAGACTAATAAAAATTTCATGATTATTATTCTATATAGGAATTTATAATAACCTATCGTACCATAGTTAACCCACCAGATTCATTTTGGATAAAAAACCAAATATCCTCAAAATGTACAGTATGAACTCAATTAATTAAGTAAATAAATATTACATGGTGATAAATAAAATAGAAGAAAAAAGAAACATTAAAATAGTTTTTAATAAATTAAACAAATAAAAGAATTTAACTGTTCATAAAGATAAAGTATACATGTGATGAGTCGAACTTGAGATAATGGGGTTCTTAGACAAATTATCATTCATTTGGTTATACTTATACATTTTTGAATATGTGATTCCATGAATATGTATGAAATGACCTCTATTGGATTTATTTTTTATTTCCAACTTTATTTCTTGGATTTATATTGTTTTTACATAATAACTTAATTTATTAATTCCCATTTCAATGATTCAATCTTTTTGTGGGATTTCATCTCAATTTCCACTCCCTTGGGACATATCTTGTATTATGCATCTATTAATTTTTATGTAGTGTATATAATGGATTTTGAGGTATTTAACTTGAATTTCAATTAATTAATAATGATTAATGATTCAATTAAAGATTAATATTTCTGTGGGTTATGATTTTAATGTAACCAAGGAGGATACAATTTATTTTACGATCTCATTTATTTGGGAGTGATCTCATTTTAATTAAATGAATCTCATATTTTTTATTTCTTATAATAAATTTATTTTCTTTTCAAAATTATATATAAGGAGTTTCAATAATTTCCCAAAATATTCCTGTCATTTTTATATGAATCCTGAAATAAAACGATTTAACGAATGTCTGATCTTATTTCCCTTTTTGATAGGGTATATTTTTCTTCTATGTCCATTTTATCTAAAATTGTTTTAAAACAAATTTTATAACTCAAATTATATATTAATGGAATCTTAAATTATCCTTGAATTTTTTACATGGTTTTAATTTATTCATTCAAATATTTTCTTGAAAGGCTAATTTTTAACAATAATTATTAAAAAATAAAAATTAATTTACTCTATTATTTTATACTACCATAATGGAATTTACTATCACCGCACTCCATTTACACAATTTTACTTTTATAAATGTTTTCAATGGTTTTAATAGGAAAACTCTTTAATGAAATACTATTTTAAAAAATTATCTCATATTTTCATCTATTATTTAATTGACTTTATTTTACTTATCTAACGACCATCTGTCATACATCAATTAATTTTTTTGTAATTAATTACCTCTTGAACCATTCACAATCATTTTATTATTTTTAGTTAGAAATATCCTTTCACTTAATTATATATATACTTTGTTCCATGGATGTGAATGTTTTAGAAACCATACATCATTTCAACATGTGATTATTAACTATGAATGTTATTTAATTTATTGGTGAAATCCTTGTTGAATCTTCTTTATTTACTAAATATGGATATTTATTTATAAAAAATACTGTATAATAATTTAATTTATAATTTAATATATGAGGAATGAATTAAAAATTTAGTGATGGGTGGGGTACAATTATTGATACTCCATCGATTCATTTAATGGTGTCATGAGACAAACCATTTTGATGACCTTATTTAAATGAATTTCTAGTTTATAATATCCCATATTATAGACTTCTTTACTACAAGGCCATGATTATATAGATATCATGATGTTTGAGACCATGAAATTCAATAGTATTCTTTTTCAAAATTAATAATTTTATTTATTATGATCCTTGATAACGTTGAATTTATTTTAATAATTTAGGCATTTCATGCAAAATTTATTGACCAAATGACATGTGTTCCAATTCTTTACCTCTCCATATTAATTATACCTTATTATGTAATGATAGCTTCAACTAAACTTAATCATACCAAGCATTGGAGAACAATCTTATTTTATTACACTCTTTAGGATTTGAATATGGAATATTTGATTGAATTCATGGGTGTAGAATATTTAATTTCACTTTGTTTTTAATTTTGTTTCAAATGTAAAAAATTGGAACCATGTATGTATATTTTGTTAAGGACATGTAAAATATTATATCTATTGGGTTTTAATCAAATGTATCTTATGAAAATAGAACAAAATAACTATAGGTTCTAGGATATTGGAGTTTGGGTCATTATAATATACTAATTTAATAAATATAGTAAAAAAGTATTCAATATCATATCCCCAGATATGTATGTCTTACAATGTTTAATGTAAACTCTATGTGTCAAGATAGATATATAATAATTCATTAATGTTTTATGGATGATACTAACCTCCATACTAAATAATCAATGTTGGTAGGGACTAATACTGAGATCAATTTTAATTTTAGAATATATAATCCGATAATAAAGTATTTTTTTCTTATCAATTATATAACATTATGAAATTTATAGTGATCAAGAATAAATTTTTTACTACTAAAATTTTATATAAAATATATATTTTTGGGAAGTTAATTTCATTTAACATGTTAAATTACAAAATATATTAGTAGTCTTTATAAAATGGGTAGAAATATCATCGGAATGATAATTTTTAATTTTGAACCATTAAAATATATGATCACATTATTTTTCACCATTTATTAATAATTAATCTTATTTTAACGGTTTGTTTGTACCCATAATAAATTAATGATACTCAGAGCTAGCCACTATATTCTGCTGAGTAACATATAATACTTAAGACCATGTGGAAACTCTATCCTTAGTGTAACTATTTGGATTGGGATGTGAAATTAGATTCATATAGTAATCTTATAATCTAAATAATATTTCATAATCATGGGTATATAATTCTAGTTTTTTTAACAACACCTATATGTTTTCCGTAGTTTCGAATCCAAGGATGTGTTCAAAAATATATTTCTTGTTATGATATTGGTATATTTTGTTTGATTGTTCTGTTATTTCTAGATAAATTGGATTCATAAAACCATTATTCATTAGGTGTAGTTGGTTCTGGTTTCATACATTTTGTTTTTATTATTTATGGGGAAATCATAGTAAATATTTTTGTTGGTTTATATAATAAGATATTAATGTTTGAATCATATATAATATTTATGTTGTTTTATATATATATTGGGAATACTAAATGTAATGTACATGGATTTTTATGGAAACTTTGGGGAAAATATGAAATATATATTTTATTTGATAAGTATTTGGAATTAATTTAATTTTTTAAACGATGCATTAAAGGGGAAAAAAATAACCATAGGTTTTGAATCAATGATTATAGTACCCCAAATTATTCATTTATGGGAAGGCACATGACGATACATATTGATCAATCTATAAATAATGTATTTTTTCGGTTCTTTAATATATGTTATCATAGATGTTTTTTATTATTGAAAGAATAAAGGAAGATATAATATGAATAATATAGTTTTTTTGTTTAATATAATTTTATAAAACATTAGTGTGGACAAAAATACCAGAGGCCACCCATGATTTGGAAATCATATTTATAATGATACAAAAATCCCCCCTTTAGTAAACTGGGGATTAAGTCTAACATTAGGGGTATAGAGAATTCATACTTTAGTAAAATATCTATATATGGTAAATTACATAGGTGATATAAAAATTTGAAAAAATAATCAAAATACATATTCATATGTAATAATAGTAAAAATGAATAAAATTTGATGAATTCCAAATTAGAACATAACTATTATGTAAAGAAATATTATAGAATAATAAAATAACTAGAAACCAAAATAACTAAAGTAAATGAAAATATAAATATCAAATTCATATATTAGGACCTATCTAAAAAAATATTTTATCCCAAAACCTCTACAAATATTATCTATTATAACTAAAATAGTGAATATAGTTTTACTAAGTATAAAATACTTAATATATTCCTCGTTGTATTCTGTGAGTGTCAATGGGAATAAGAAAATTACAATAAATTCTATAATGATATAGATAAAATAATAAATCCATAAATTTATAGGTAAATCTACATTATAATATCTACCACATAACATTATTCAAGTACACTCTGAAAAACACTTTATTTATGTCTATATAGTTAAATAAAAAAAATATTGGTCCTAGAGAATAATGATTTAGAAAATAATTAATTTTAGTCGAAAAATCATATTTGATCTATATTTAAATTCGTCACATAAGTCACTAATAGTAACGAAATCATACAAATAATATCTGCATCAGATAATCATCATAATGGATAGGGGAGTGGAAATTAAGTTATCCATAAAATAGTTTTCCACACTTTATAAAATAAGGGTTTTAAGTCACATAGATAATGAAAAATATAATTTTTCTCTATAATCTAAATAAAAATAATGTAATTTTAATTATAATATGGATTTATCATTTAAAAGTCATCATTATATCCCCAATCATCTCAAATCATCACTCTAGTGAAAAATCACCTCTCAACATCCTTATTGTCAAAATATATCTTATATATGAGTATGAATAGATCTTGAATACACACCCATGTCTTACTATATATAGAAAATACAGTCACCATGACCATGTAAGAGATTCCAAATGAATAATATATTTAATGAATCCTGTCCTTATAGGTTGTTAGAATGAGTGTAAGTATTAATTTCTGGTCCCTGTGAAGTTTTAATTCTGAAAAATTAGATTCAAATTATAATTAAAATGGTTGAATCATCTCAAGGAGATGTTTCTGAATTTTTTTGAGGCCCTAGAGGTGTTTTGGTTATTTATGTTACTATTAGAGTTACATCTGAATGACCCCCTTATAGAATTTCATTATATCAAACTCGATATATGATTACCCATAAGGGAGATGATTTGATTAGGTTCACAAGTTTAAAGATATAGGAGGTTAAATCATGAAGGCTTAGGATGTTCCGTGAGTTTATTTTTCATGTCATGACCTGGGGGGGGGGGTCACACTATAAGACATATGGCTACGTAGTTACACTATGATCCTACATGTTCATTATAATAATTTGAGTATTTTAAAAGTAAAAGTATTATTTGAATATTTTTTAATGTAAAATAAGTCTTATATAGTAATATTTATTCAACTTTAATACTTTTAAATCATCATTATATTGGGTTTTATTGAATGATTGTTTTTCGGTTTAAAAATGGCCTATTTCGAAAAACCATTTAAAAATTCATAATTTTTCTCAAATTTAAATAATTTAAAAAATCACAATGGTAGGGATTTTTTATTTTTTATTTATTGATTAAATATCTCAAAATATTAACTAATTTTTATAAAGCTATTGTTATTAGTCATAATGTTAATAAAAATTCATCTTCTTCCTAAAAAACACATTAATTAAAAACTCACATGATCATTGTGTCTATGGGTATTGTTTTTAAATAAATTTTTCCAATGATGTGAATTTAATTTTGTAAAATGGATTTCATATTTGGAATCAACATAATTTATATTTTTTAATAATTTAAATATTGTTTTTTCTCAAAATTAATAGTGAAAAAATATAAAATTAAATATGACATTTTAATAAAAAATGGATTTAACGGGTGGTTAAACAAAAAAATGATAAGGGATAAAATGACCTAAAGACTTGTCCATGATCAGTTTTATAGGGATATTACTACCTTAAACCTTCTATTATTTATGTTTTTCTATTAATGTGTTATTTAGTTGAAATAGAGATGTTGGGGTTATTAATTCTTTTTAAAAATTATTTGTTTATAACCAGCCTCGCTTATAAAAGGCCACCCCTATCCTATAAACCTCACAATGTTAAATAAAATTTCAACCATGAACTAATAAAATCATATATATAATTACTTCCTCCCAAACTGGATGCATTATGTTATGAAAAATACAACCAAGGAAGGCCTTTGGTTCAAACCAAAAGAAGTTACCTAGAAAAAAGGTAACATTTTTCAATGAGTGTTTTTATTTTATTTCTTTCACCACCTGATTTAGTTGTTATCAACCAATGAATATATAATATATTATATTTATTAAATATACTGAGACATTAATATGTTAAATTTGTAACCTAAATACTTCTCCTTCTATATATAGTGGGTTACAAAATCCTCATTCATCTGTATGGTGGCGTACCACCTCACAAATCGATGAGATTCACTTATCAATTACCATGTATCAAAATTGGGTATTATGATGGATATAAATTATAAATATAATATTTATAACATTTTAGTAACTTTTGTTTTATTTCTTTATATATATATTACCTTCCAATCTACATGTGATATGATAATTGTTTTTGTGTGTACGATAGACTACCACCTCATAAAGAGATGAAATTTGTTTTCACAAACACTATACAATGAAGGTAATGAGTGTAAATATAAGGAATATAGGTTATATAATCAGAATAATTATTATAATAATTACATATTCAAAATTATAATAGGATAATATATGCTTTTATTTCATACGTTTTCACTCAATGATAAATGATAACAATATTGGGGGATGTGTAGACTACTACCTTCCCAATGTGATGGGACACTCTTTTAATCACCACACCACATGAATATCATATACAATTATATTTAAATGAATAACATTGTATATATTTTTTTAATTTTCTATCAATAAGGATTAAAAATTACTTGCCTCTTTTCTAAAATTATTATTGAAAAATGGGAACATTACTCATGAAAACACACTACCTGACATCTCCATGATTTTTTATATTCATTACTCGAAACCATCTAACATTATTTTTTTTAAAATTATCATTGAATTATAATCATAATTAATATCTCATGATTATTATTCTAGATATTTTTAAATAATTAATTCATTGACCATATTCAACATACTAATCTCATTTTTTAAACATAAGATAATAATTGTAAAGACATCCGATGTAAACAAAATTGATTATGTAATTATATATTAAATGTTAACAAGTGAAATAAAATTAATAAAAAAAATAAATATGTTTCACAATAAAGTAAAAATGTTATAATAAGTTTATTATTTGTAATATAAATACACACATGAAAATTTCAACTCATGGTATAAGACTTGAACTCAATTTCCCTTCATTAAGGAATATTTTGATGTTATACAACTATATTATTTCAAAATTTATATATAACACCCATTTCACATGTTATATCATGAATTTATCTATTTTAATATTATTTATATTTATTAATTTTATTATTTGATGGGGATTATGATTCATATATTTCCAATATGATAAGGGAATTTTCATTATAAAAAATATCTTTTAATATTTTCCTTAAAACTCGTTATTTTCCATGACAATGTTTTTAAAATGGTTTTATGATTATTTTTATATGGATAGAAATTATTTAGAAAATAAATTTATTGTATCTCTTTATATTATATTCAATTATTTTCATGTTTAATCTATTTACTTTTATTAATGAAAATTTAGACTAATATCAAAAGTAAAGTTCAATGTTCAATGAACATAGAAAATCAAATTTTACTGCCACCATGTTCATTATTTGATTTCTGATTCCTTGGTAATATTTCATGATTCATTCAATGAAAAAAGATTTTCAATTTTTTGGAATTTTTTTATTTGAAATGGGTTTTTAAATTTAAATGTTATTTTTATATCTAAAATTTATTTTTATAGGAGTTAATTTTTCTTTCAAACATTTTATGATGAGAAAGTGAATGAATATGAAGTTCAATTCATATTGTGGTTCATCAAAAATTATATACAATGGGTGTTCCTAGATAGAATCAGATAATTTGGTTATAGATTATAAGTTTGGTGCATAGAGTTATTGTTTTAATGGATTATATAATTATTATATTCAACTGGTATTTTCATTATAAAGCGGTTATATAATTTTTCCAATTTCTAAGGGTTTTATAAGGGTTCAGTAAGGGTTCTATGTGATATTGTCCAAATGTAACTACATGAAATTTATATAATTTATAAATAGTTTTCAGGAAAATAATATTTTTCATAAAGTAGATATAAATGGTCTTTTTTAGGAATGATAATTCCTATTCTGGGTACAAATTAATATTATTATGAAATGGGTTTTTATGGGTTTTACTTTCTTTTCTTGGGAGTAATAGTTTTATTATTTTTATGTACATTATGGGGATTTTTGTTCTCAACCCATCGGTTTAATATATTTTAACATAGGATATAATGATGGGTAAATGAATTGAATAAGTCAATTTGAATTTCGTTAGAGTTTTTCTAAATAAATTAATTTTTATTTTAATTTCTATAAATGTGGTAAAAAATAGGTACTAATAAAAAGTTTACACTTTTTATTATATGATTTTTAATATTTTATATGAGAGACTATTATATAAAAATATAATCCTAAAATGATCCCCAGAGTGAAAAATGTAAAATATTATCTAAATATAAAAATTATTAAATGTATAAAGATGGGTCCTTATAGTTGCTATCAAAGGTCGATATCAAAAAATATAGAGGATATGATAATTTAAATTGCTTTCAATAGAAATAATATACCTTATGGATAATTTTAAATGATATATCATATTATGATTAAGATCTTTCTACATTAAATCATTGTCTATTATGAATGGTTCTATACATAAGAAACAAGAAAGCTGTAGTGGTATCCATGATATAGAGAAACCTAATATTCCATGACGGAACATGTCTATTATGGAGCATTTTTGGAGGCATAATCCCCTATCATTAAATGGATAATATCACCATTTCATTGTTGAAGGAAGAATCAATGATATGGATAATATATTTCATATAATGGGATCTTCACAATGTCAAAAGGAAACTATTGTGTTTTAATGGTGAAGTTGATCGATGGTGGTATTTGGTTTAGAATACCAGAGAGAAAAATGATCTTGATGCCTTTGAATGAGAAACATTTAAGGATATTTTTTGAGAAATATTTCCTTATTTTTGTTCAACTCTAGGATGGAAATGGCTTCGAGAATTGAGGTGAAAAATGAAGATTCAATGGCCGCATATGAAAAAAAATTATAAGACAGTTGAGGTAAGTACATGATTTTTTTAGGATATTCATAGTAAAATTAATATATTTTAATTGGGATTGAATCCACTTCTATGAATATATTTTCTGAAATGAGACTTTAAAAGTTTTGAAAGAGTTTCTCAATATTCCAAAAGAGTTGATTTGATGTTTTTTTGAAACTTATGTGCCTCCATATGATGAAAATGACTAGGGTTATAGATGATAAGTGATGGGGAAACATATAAAAACAAAACATAAAGGTAAGAAAATTATGTTCACATAATCAGGTATCTGTGGTCAGAAAAAACCATAGGGATTTTTTATGAAATTAGGGAAGTGTTACCAATATGGAATGTTTGGTCATATAGACAAGTATTTCACAGAAATGAATCCAAAATAAAAAAATATTGGGGCAATAGAAATCAGTCCTCTAGTGAGATGTTTTAGTTTCAATGAGTTAGGTTAGTATGCTATTTTCCCCCTAAGAAACTATCTCAAGATATAAATCATCAAGATCCGAGGAAAAATGGTGTGGAAAAATATTTTTCTACTGATACAGTTGATGATGTTCCATTAAATAATGTAGTTATAGTTTTGTTACATGTGAATTGAAATTATGAAAATACCATGTTTGACTCTGGATATTCACATTAATTCATTTATGATAAATTGTCATGTAAATTGGGAATATCACCTCATGAATATATGATATTATTTTTGGTAAAACATTCGGCTAGAATTATTAAATAATCCATGAATTATATTAATCTTTATTTTTTTCAATGGGGTGGTAATCCAATCAAATTTTGTTAAATAGACCATATTAGAATCTGATATCATTTTGGAAATGGATTGGATATTAGTTTATCCAGTTTGATTGATTACTGTGATAATTATTTTTAAATGATTTGATGCATTTGAAAATATACTATGAATCAAATAAATTATTCAGAGATTGTATTGAATATTACATATATAACATTATTGAAATGAATGAAACTATTAAAATTAGTGATTCTTATTTAAAGTGTCAGGTTTAATTTTTATAAATGAAAAATAAATTATTGTAATTGTTAAATAATGGTCTAATTCTCCCAATTACTTCACTATGGGGTTCTTTTATTTTGATTGTTTAAAGGAAGGATGTTTTGATGAGTTTTTTCATTGAATATATTGTTTTGAATAAATTAGTTACTATAAAAATTATCATTTTCCTTATGTCAATGATTTGGTTGAATGGATCTAGTGAGCATAGTATTTTTTATGGTTGATGTATGTTTAGGGAACCATCATTTATATGTATATTAGGATGAAATTCTTTTGACGTAATTTCAGACAAGATATGGGTACCATGAGTTTTTTGTTATGCAATTTGGGTTTTCCAATGGACCATATATATTTAAGGTCCTTAATTATAGAGTTTTTCCAGATTTCAAGGAATTATTTCTTCATGTTAATTGATTAAATTAGGTCATATTCTAAAAGTCATAAGAAATAAGAAAGAATCCTGAGTGTGGTTTTGGAAACCATAAATGAAAATGAACTACATGGGAAATTTATCATGTGTGAATTTTGGCTATAATAAATTTCTTTAGTTGGATAGATTGTTTATAGATATTTCATAATTATTGAACTTTCTAAAATAAAACATGTTAAAAAATGGAAAAGATATATAAACATCTTTGTGGTTTATAATTTCCTTTAATATGAGTGTTACTACTAATGTTTTACTAAACAATTTCTCATTTGGCTGGTGCAGTGACTATATAAACTAAAAAAATTATTAATTTAGTCTAGATATAACAATTTAGTGATTTATTTAGGAACTAAAAAGAACATTGTTGAATGTTATAGTTTTGGGAATTCCTTCCATAAATGGTGATTTTTTTCATCAACAATGATTTTTTATTGATAAGACATAGTATTTTAGAAATATAGAATGATTAAGTAACTTCATATGCTCTATTTGATTTGAAACCTAAGGAGATAAATTACCCTACAAATTATTTGGAATTATCTATGGTGGGTTTTGATCTAATTTTTTTTTGATGCATCATCAATATGGACGAAATTGTAAAATATATAATAATCATGAAAATTTTAATTATGTCTTAATTTAGAATGTATAAAACATGAGAAAAATTATATGGTTATATGTTATCAATTTCTTTTACAACATGATTGATTACTATCCTAGAAAAAATACAAAGTTCTTGGTTTTTGGAGTAAAAGAATTCCATATTAATCATGTTGTGTTGTGAATGTGACCCTTCAGTTACTGATTTGAAGAATTTTGGTCCAGATGTTTTGGATGTAGGAATATCCTATGTCTTATTTTATGTGTAAATTTAGTCTACATCTTCAAAAAGAATTAATATAGCTCTAATGGAGGATGAATCATTGCAAGAAAATTTTGAATTCCTTAATAAGACTAGGTTTCAAAATTTTAATATTTATGATCGATTTTTATGATTTGGTAATAGATTATGTGCTACTTATGACTCCTATTTGAGGAAATAGTTTTCAATTAATGCTTGTAGTTCTATATTTTCCATTCTTCTGGGTAACACTATAATGTAAGGTATCCTTCAGGAGTATTAATGGTTGGTTGGACAAAAAAGTGATATTGATGACTCTAATATAATGTTTTTGACTTATAAGTAGTTTAAATAAGAACTAAAATTAACTAAGGGGATTCATCAACCCTTTCTAGTTCCTTAATGGTAAAAGAATAACATATAAATAGAATAAACTGCAGGATTTTTAAAGCATTATCGATGTAGTATTGCCATATGGGGTATTCTTAAAATATAAACATGATTTTAAAATTTCCTTCAAATTTGAGATAAAATTTATTTAGAGTAGATTAATTGACTATAAAAAACTGATATAGTTATGTTACATGGCATGTCAATCCCCATTGTATAAAAATTTTACCCTAGGTACACATAAGTATTTTTGAGTGGACTTTTGAAGTCATTGGAACTATATTAAATTTTAGGGCAAATTTTTATCCTCAATATATTGGACATTTTGAGTGAATAATTAAGAGAATGGTTGATATGATTCATTCTATTTAAATGTTTAACCAGTCATGTTGTGATCAACATATTTATTTGTTTGAGGGTTCTAATAATAATTGTTTTCATTTGATTATATAAATTGAACCATTTAAAGAAATATATGGAAAGAGGTGAAAAATCTAGAATTTTGGTATAATGTAGGAGAAAGGAAGATGATGGGAACAAATTTTGAAGAGGAAGCTATAGAGAATGTGAAGTTGATTTAGCAACATATAAGGATAGTGTAGAGAAAGTATAAAAGTTATGTAGATAAATTAATGTAATATATTTTCTTCAAGGAAAGTGACAACGTATATTCAAAATTTTCTATAGGGAAGAGTTTTATACATAATTGTAATATGGGGAAGATATGTCCATGGATCATTAGACCCCATGAAATCCATGTTAATGTATGATATGTTACCTACTATGTGGCCTTTCTATTAAATTTATTACAGCTATAAAACATATTTCTTGTATAAATGTTAAGGAAATAGATTCCAAATTCACATCACGTTTTGAGCACAAAATTAGTTCAGTTGGAAGAGAAAAATTATTATTAGAAAAAAATTGTACATATTATTTTATGTAGATATAAATTGTTATGGAACATGGTGATTCACATGGTTATGGTTTTATGAGGAAATCATATAGGATATGGGATAACATGGGTATCTAAAAAGGATTTGAGGGAAAAATATACCCTCTTGTTTAATAAGTGAATATAATTACGAGGAATAAATTAATTAAAGGGAGGAATAATGTAACAACCTATATAATATTGGAATAATTTATTTTCATTTTAATTAATATATTTCATATAGTTATATTAGTAAATAAAATGCTATGTTACTTTTAAATAAAAAATGAAATAGTATTACATAAACTCTTTAATTAGAATATTTCAATTAATGTTTAATTTAATAGTATTATAATTTGAATTTGAAAAAATGAATATTATTTTTAAATCATAATATAATAAATTACAAAAGTTTTCTTTTGATTTTATGAAAATATTGTCTTTTTAGTGAATATTGAAAAATAAGGATTTTTGTAAAAACAACTATATTATTTTCAATAATTAATGTATTTGAAAAGTTCTAATTTTTGATATGATTTAAATTAACATAAGAGATATATTATTATATTTAATCCACTAATTTTTTTTTGTCAACTTTGTATTGGTTTTTAAAATAGTATTTTTTAGGTTTGAAAACAATGTTTTGGAAACAATGTTTTAGAATGCATAATGCTAATCCATTCTAATTAATTAAAATTGTTCTTATTGGGGGATTTTTTAAAATATATTCATAGATTTTATGTTTGAAAATGTTAATTGTGTTTTATAAAATTATTATTACAACTCATATATTCAATATAAAATTATCCTCTTCTCAAACAATACTCTCCTTGAAAACTCGTTTTCTCATTGCATCTGTGGTTTTTTTAAATTAAAAATTTCCACTTATTTGTATATAAATGGGTAAAATGGAATATATATTTGAAATTATCATAGATTAAATTTTATAATATGTTCAAAATAATTTTTGACCATATCAAATAGTGAAAATATTATAAATTTATTACTGCAGTTAAGGTTAAAAGGAATTTACAGAGGGTTAAATTTAAATAATAAGGGTTAAAATAGAATAAAAAATGTATAAAATATAATTTATTGAAATATTTCAATCTTATGTATTATAAGATTGAGTACAGTTTAACATTATTTCCTTTGGATATGGAAAAACTTGTGTGGAATTCACTCTTATAGAAAAATTACAATTATTCCACTCACCTAACAGATAAAAGGACACCCAATATATTCATATATTCACACCTTAAAAATCAAATTTTAAGCATATAAATACAAAAATAACATCTCTAATTCCTTAAAATCATCTTAGAATAAATATTTGTGTAAAAAAGAAAATAACGCATGTACATTAGTACAAACCTGAAGAAGTTACATGAATAAGTTGATGTTTTTTCAAAATGAATTTTTATTTTATTCCTTTATCCTATATAATAATCCATAATTCCTTGTAAATTTTTTGAAAATTTAATGGTATTTTTTT
Source organism: Viscum album (assembly GCA_963277665.1). Taxonomy (NCBI): domain Eukaryota; kingdom Viridiplantae; phylum Streptophyta; class Magnoliopsida; order Santalales; family Viscaceae; genus Viscum; species Viscum album. The sequence goes on along the minus strand of OY728120.1, from coordinate 2,041,917,907 downwards.
GACACCAGCATCTATGACAAAATGTGATTCTGAGGCCTAGAGTGGCCAAAAATGTATTTTGAAAATATTTTTAATGCTCACTAAATAATAGTGCGAGAGGGATTTTTTACATTTAAATCGGTGCCATGATGTATACTTAGCGGGAAACACTGAACTCAAAGTGTCAGGATTTTCCTAGCATGGGCCTAACATCAACTGACATGGGTCTAATGAAAAAGATAGAATTTGGGACATTGAGATGAAAAATAAAAGAACTTAAAAAATTTATATTATTATTATCTCTTCATCATTACGCAACGACTAATTAGAACTATGGTAAATTGATGAGGAGATGTTGAATCCATTATTGAAACTCATTAATGAATCAACATGGAGACACTAAAACACATATAATGTCTCAGTTCTTTAATTAAATAGGGATTCAGGGCTGATGAACAACCTTGGAATTCCTTGGACGAACGTCAAAAGAAACCTCTCCAACGACGAACACTAAAAAATTGTAATGCAACGATGATGATCTTGGAGAATAATTCGGAACTATAGATTGACAAATGATGAAAAGAAATATTCCTCAACCGATCTCCATTTCCAAGGTTGGGGTTTAAATCTTAATGATTGCTTTTCCCCTTTCTCCAATATAAATGTGGAATGCAGATCAACTGTCTAAGCAGTTAATCCATAGATGGATCCTCCATGTGGGGTTAGGAAATATTTATTATGGGATTGGTTATGGGGACTAAATTGTGGAGTTTTATATTTAGGATTCCTTATCCTACTAACAAGAACAATTCCGAGACGACCTGAATAAAGTCGGTTTATTCATTGGATATTCTATATGATCCCCACTCTCTCTCTCTCATTGTTTATTTTCGATGGACCCATGAGGTCATGTTGGATCCCTTCCAAGGGATTCCAAATGAGACATGACCCTTATAGTGATGGGAAATTTTACAGGAGTAAGAGACAGTGAATATGATTCCCCAGGAAGCCAGAAAAGACAAAAAGATTGGGAAAATTACAACCAGAGTAAGTCCTATGGCCCATAGAGGAGACCGTCGTTGGTGGTCCGTGGCAGCGGCCACTGGCGGGAGGTAAAACACACTGGAGGTACGCTGTTGATGTATATTCCATGACCAACAAGGTCTGCGGAAGTTCAGGGTGGCAGTATCGATCGGGAACCACGTCAGGTGGTGTGGCGCAAGGGGCAGGCTGCGATATACACTAGCACACGGTCCACGCTGGACCACATATTGAGGGAGGCGGTCAGCCTCAATTATCCCCATGGAACTGGATGATATTATGAATATAATCTGGACCCAATATGGCCTACTGATGCGGGAAGGCCAATTGAGTAAACTAGGCTTTTGGGTGGCTCGAACTGGAGAACCGGCCCGCCAAATTGTGGGTCGGACCAGATAGGAAACTAGGATGCTGGGCGGCTCCACTAGTCAGAACCAGCCTGACTATGTCAGAATAGACCGGGTTGTAACAAACAAAATTGGGTCCAGTCGGGTTGTTCGAAATGGGTCGGCTTCTATGGGACTCCCCATTCACGTTGGTCGGGTGATCTATGTAGGTGATCGATGCTTCAAAGGAGAACGTGGGGGTTTGGGAGAAGTTAGTTCTTAGTGATATGGGAATGATGGGTGCAAATATATAGCTACATACAACTACCCTTAATCTACCCTTTAGGTAGGGTCTCGATCGGATAGACCTTGGGAGTTGTACATTCCTTTGTGGTTTTGGGATTATATTCTGGCCCCTTTGTACTTTCCGTTTGTATTGTACTTTCAGTAGTTGTCTGAGTAACTGTTTTAGTTTACTTTGTTTTTACATTCCACAGTTTGAGCATTGTGCATGTGTACAGGTTTAAAGTAAATTCCTTTCTTTTTTTATATATTCTAACTCAGTGCTAATCACCATACCCTGGCATATGGAAGGCAGGATTGGGGAATTCATGGTACGGGCCCAGGGGGATTGGTCTTGAAAACCTCTCCCACAATTATTCATAGAAGATGATTATAAAATAAGATAAAAAATAAAAAATATACATAAGTGTTATTATATTAATGTAATAACCATAATCATTCTTATTTTCAACCAAAACTATTATGAAATCATTCTCCACATGTACAATAGACTACCTTTTCACGAACCGATGTCATTCGTTTTTCCATTTACACCTACCACAATTGGGTATAACGATGGATATAAAGTTTATATATAATAATTAAAACAAAATTATGGATATAGATTCATTATATAATGTATATTTCTTAAAATCTACATTTCTTATGGGATACGACAACATCATTCCTGTGTACGGTAGACTACCACCCTGTTAAGCAATATGACTCATTTTCACTTATACTTTATATTGAAGGTAATAAGGATAAATCTAATGAATATATGATATATACATGGATTAATAATGAATTAATGATATATTTATCTTTATTAAATGATAATATACAATTTTTTCTTTCATTTTCACTTTTTGATAAAATAAAACATCAATCTTGAAAATTTGGACTAAGCTTTCACGAAGTGGAATGGCTCTCTTTTCATCAGCACACCACATGGATGATATATACAATTATATTTAATGAAAAAATATGGTATACATGATATTTGGGTCATTCTTTATAGATTTAATGTTACATACCTCTTTTCTATAATGATAATCGAAAATGGAAATGTTTATAATACATATGTAAGACCTACTATCTCTATGATTACAACATAAATCATTTTTCAAAACCATATTCCATGATTGGTCTTAAAAAAATAACTTATAAATAAATATGATTAATATTTCTTGATTAATATTTTGTATATTTATAAATAATGGCCTCTTTTACCATTTCCATTATTCTAATATTATTTTTGACACATATGCCGAATATATTCAAAACAAATGATGTAAATTTAATTGATTATGTAACTGTATAAAACATGGTAAAATGTAAAATAAAAGAAACAATAAAACTAAAAAATTTTATAATGAAGGTAAAAAATTGAAACAGGTTTATTATTCCAGAAGATAATGATATACGTGACAAGTTGGACTCAAATCATGGGACATCATCTCAATTTCCTTTTATTGAGACATATTTTTATGATATACACCAATATTATTTTATGATGATCATATAAAGACCCTTTGAAATGTAATATCATTAATTTAACTTTTCATAGTGTATTTATATATTTTTCTAACTATATTAATTCCCGGGGATTATGATTTAAATATTTCTAATGTGATAATAGAGTCTTCATTAATGGATTCTGTTTTAATTTTTTCCTTCACACAATTTCTTTTCTTTGTCTATTTTTTAAATGGATTTTATGAATAAATTTATGCGAACATAAAAATTTTATATAGTAATGTTTATACATATTTTTAATTTATTTGGAATGGGTTTTGGAATTAATTTTTTACATGTTCTGTACAGAATGTTTTAGAAAATAATAATGAAGATGTGGTTTTAAATAAATATTTATGGGTATTTTGGTAATGAAAATGTGGTTTTAAATAAATATTGTATTTTAATATTCTAAGGTGATTTAAATACATGTTTATAACAATTCTTTATAAATTTTGTGCTGAAAAAAGAATAATTAATTTTTTTATTCATGTAGTGGTTCATGGACAACATATATGATGGGTGTGGCCAGATAGCACCATGTAAGCTTGTTATATATATCAAAAAATGGGTTCTCTAAAAATATATCTCTAATGGATTGGGTAATGTAAATTTTATTTAGATAATTATATTATAAGTTTTTCATATTGTTATTCCAATTTATAAGGGGTTTTTAGGGTTTTAGAAGGGTTCTCTAAGATGAGGTCCTATGGTTCCTACATGACTTCTCTATGATTAGTAATGATCGGTCATGGAAATTATTTATTTTCAAATCATAATATATATGATAATTTTAAAATAATAACATCTCACTTTCTTGTTATATTTTTCTGGTTTTATGACAAGGTTAATTTTGGATATTCATGATTTTCACAAAACTAACCATTTTCTTCTTTTTGTATCAGTTATTGAGAGATTTTGTTCCCATTCCACATTATTAAAATGTTTTTCAATTAATTCAAATATGGAATGAGAAAATAAGTATTAATGTTGAATTTTTTTAGTGTTATTAGTAAAAGAAATATTTTCTTTGATTTAAAATATTTATATGGTAGAAAAAATGGATAATTATCTGAAGTTCCCCCTTTGTATTTTATGGTTTTTTTGATTGAGTTATGAAATAATTTTATAAAATAATAAAATTTATTATACTAAAAATGTGAAAGAATATAAATTATTGACTAGAACACAAGATTTTGTAATGTTTATGGAAACATCCATATAATTAGACACACATAGTGACTAGTCCTAAGTAATGAGGTATCATGACATTATTATTGAGACCATGTCATTCCAATTGAACCTGGAAATATTTAAAATTCTAGAAGATCCATCATTTTAGGGTTGGATCCATTAACAGTGTTAGATCATAAGTCACTTATGTAGTTCTATTTTTCCAACTACTACTCCACCCATCTTGTAATGTACGAACTCAAGAGCATCTGAAATGTTTTTCAAAGATGGTCGGTCACATGTCCACAAGGAAGACTCCAAATTTTCTAGAGTACATTGACTAGTATTAATAGTATAATGATGGTATACTAGGAATAATATAATGTTATAATCATAGTAACATAGAGTTATATAAAAAAATCCAACATAAAATTGATAAAAATGATAGAAAGAGAAGCATAATATAATAACAACTAATAAGATATAAGAAATGGATAATGCTAAAAATAAATTTTTTCATGCATGTTTGGAAGAGAAAATAATAAAAAATATGATTACATACAACTAGAAATATATAAAGAGCCCATAATTTTAAAATAAACCCCCCAAGGTATATCCCCATGAAAATACTGAAATCCTAATAAGTGCTTTCCTACTATGTTCACAAGTACAAGTGTCTCAAAATAATAAGAATCCATACACCTTATCTGAAAACATGATGTCTATTTAGGTAACCAATGGTGGCCTTGACATTGTGTGATATATAATTAGTAGGAAATAGTTAATGGTTTAAAATTCGATCTATTTTATGAATAAAAAATATAGTAGTTTGAAGGTATAATAAATAAACAAAGGTTGAATAAATGAAAACTAGTCAAACTCAAGTTTAAGAATGATACTCGACTAATAGTACCTACTTCGTCCTAAACTAGAATACCAATTAATATGAGTATTATCTTATATTTATTTGAACATATGTTTATTTACTAAATATTTATGGACATTTATAGGAATATTCATAGATACACAGTGATAGAAAAGAAATGCGACGTAACACCGACATCCAAGCATATTTATAAGAGTCATCATGTGAAAAGGTCTCCATGACCAATTATCATAATCAATTTATGATTCCATTCTGAATATCATAGGAAATATTTGATTTGAGGAAATGTATCATAATCAATATAGGATTCAATTGTGATTATTATAATTAATAATAAGGAGGGTACTAAATAGCCTCATAATCAAGGGGTAGTGGAACATCATGCCCTAAAACCCAATATACGTGAACATCATGGAAACATCCTTGACCAATGGTCTTTTAAATTTCATAGAAAATGACCATACTCTAGGTTTCATATTATTTTGGTATAATAGGTTATTCCCCCTTTCTCTATGATCCCTTATCCTAATTTTGTGTAAAGAGACATCCAACATTAGTCATGCCACAAATGGTTATTTTTAGTACAATTCATTTAACCTTTATTAGATATAAAAACTTTCATCTAATACATTATAGCCATTCGATTTTAAATAATAATGAATGTCCCAAACATAGCCATTAATTTCACTATTTAATTATAAATAATAAAATTCAAAATCCTTAAGAATTATATATACCCTTTAAATTGACATAATTTGATTTACCTATAACATTATATAAGATGAAACAACTCAAAGGTTGTATAATTACATAACAGTGTGTTTTTGTCATTATAATTTATTAAATTAAAGTATTAAACCCTCACATGTGGAAAAAAACAACACACTATGAGAGGAGATATAATAATTACAAAGACATATTAATTAAAAAAATGAGAAACAATTCCAATGTTTGATGGTTTATTTATGCTACAAATCATGGTGGTCAAGGTGTATAAATAGCTCACCCCAAGGGGGTGACTCTTATTGAGGAGAAAGACCTTCAATGATTTAAATTAACGAATGAGGACAATATGATTGACGAAATTAGGTCTTAAATAATATACATCACATTTTGAGATAAAGACATTGTGAATCTGGTGTGGGGAACAATGAAGTAAATTATAAACCTCGTATTGTTTATCGATAAATAAATAGACTTCCGATATTATACCTACGATGCTTCAATCATCCCACAGAAAGATTTTTTTTGCTTAATGAGAAATTTAATAAAGAGACCAAATCTATAAAAATAGTGAGAATTATCTCACATGATGGTAGCACAAATGTTGGTGAGATAAAAAAAAATGTAAAAAGAGAAGTGAATCACTTACTGATAGAATTCGATTTTGACAGATGACACTCAAATCAGAAGTCATATTGATGAGGTATAAAAAATCCAATCGTTGAGGGAAGAGGGGATCAATTGACATGGGTGATGTTATGTACAAGTGGGATTAAGAAAAAAGGTGTAGGAGTTTAAAAGAAAGGTTGGGAGAATCCTTATTTTCTAGGTTTTTAAAGATCCCCACAATTTAGACACATGGATTGTAAAACCTTAACACCACATTGCGACCTCCTCTCCTTAGGATCCATGGCCTTTGTGGTTCTATTTTTCATTTTGATCTAATTGTGTGCCAAATATGTGGTGCTACTCGTTATGTGGCCCTAATTGTTCATGAAATTCACATAGTTTTTGGAAACTATGTTAATACCATTACAATCATTCATTGAAAACCTATACCAAGATGAAAATCCTCTTGACCCCTTTCATGGTTCAGATAAATAATTCTCCTCAAAAACTGCGGTCACATTATTAAACCTCATGGTTAAACTAATCATGTTCCCAACATTATCCACATTCTATTTTTCCAAAAACAAATGCCATTACAGATCCCAATGCTTCTAAAAATAAACTGAACTCTTATGAAATCTCTGAAGACTTTATCCTCATCATGAACAAAACCATTATTTTTTTATTTGTTCATATTTTCATTCTGAAGCTCAATGTAAGATTCACAATATCTACTATATAAAAATTTCATAAAACCTAAGAGTTTTTTACCTAGTCCAAACATGAGATGTTAAAATCTCCCCACCATTTAATTTTTATTAATTCAGAATCCTTTGGGAAATAATGATATCATCACATGACTATCTTGGGTCATTAATTTTCACTTAAACATGTGTATTCCATTTCAAAATTCGCAATGTATATCCATGCACCCCTTTATTCTTAATATAAATAAGTCACTGAAACTTGTTACAAGGCTTACTTTAAAAACTAAAACACCAAGATGATTACTACTGGAGGTTAATAAACTATAGAAACAATCACATAATCTTTACTTTAATAATCTATCATGTAGTACTCCCCACCACATGTTCTAGTATTTAAGGGAAAATTCTATGTCATTGTACTTCCACTATTATAATTTTATATTTTTACATTCCCCATATATTTCAGATATTCCCTTGGATTGATCCTTATATTAGAAATTGGTTTTCACTAAATTGACCTTAGTTAACTTGTTCAGGAAGGATTTTTAAGAAAAACTGTAACTGAATATAAGTAATCCCACCATATCCAAGTGACATGTCATGAAGTAGTTCATCAACGAACAAATTTAATGAAACAATAGGTAAAAAGGTTGATCCATTCCCAATTGACTAACCTAAAAAACTCTTAGCATATATGCATGATATTCTATAACCCAAAACATGACAGATTCCCCTAAGGAACCTTGCGATTACTTCGATAATTTTAACTAAATCCCACACCTGATTTCCTGTGACATCTCAGGAATAAAATTCCCATTTATATTTTCATATCACAACACAGACATTAGTATATACATGATCCTACAAAATTGTATTTCCACCCAAAAAATATTTAATCTGAGCCTGACTAAAATCTGAGGTAAACTCAGAATCATCTACTGGAACTTACATAGTCCGTTCCAGGTAGTAACAACTATAAAATTGTAAGTGAGACATTCGTAAAAGATAAAATGTCTATGAATCAAGAACACTTACTGAGCCCAATGAAAGATGTTCTTATATTTCATGTTAATGAACTGGCTGGTTTTTGTCTGTCCATCCAACACATTCATACCCAGGAACCCATTTTTCACTTAGGACCAATAATGCCTTTATAATCCATAACAAATCTATGAAACAACCCCCACATCTTCTATTTATTTACACAAGTGATAATTTAGTTTATTTTCTTAGCTTTTTGTATAATTGGTTCTATCTCAGTGTATTCTAGATGATATCATGATAAGGGGACACCGTCTCTAAGAAAATATTACACTAAGAGGATATCAATAATGTCAAGGGAGACCAAATAAATTCTAATCATATCAAATTTGAAAATCTTGTTATGGTTTCCAACCAACAATATGAGACCACAGGAAGGAATAATTTGATCCACCAATGGTTGATTTCTATAGATGTGTTTAACTACTCCCATAGATTCATCATCATGGGCCAATCATAATTTCCTCACTAGTGATATATTGCATGATTACTCAATCATAACCACATATGTCTGTCATGGTAAAATGTCGATTTCAAAAGTTACAAACACAACTATCATATTCATCAACTTGGTACCTTCAGTGAATCGACACATAATATAAAATTACATACCCCATGGGAATTCAAAGAAACAATGACCATTTCAAAAACGGTTATTCACTACTATTCTCCCTTTAAATGGAAGAATATGGTAAACTTGTTCAACATGATTCTACCCACCTCTAGAGTTTACTTTTCATTATTTATAGATAATGGGAACTCACCCCAGGACAAATTATCCATTTACTAAATCCATGGGTCCTGTATGTGGATAACACTCTTTTACCAAGAAAACAAATGAAAAGAGAGGAATGTTATCCTCTTCAGAGCTCATTTGATCAAATAAAATAAAACATATACATGACTTTTACCCAAAACACTTGCAGTCATGTCAATTGAATTAGGAATAAGGCCAAAACAAACTAAAAAACATGTCAAAACACAAGATTCTATTTAAAATGTCATCCTAAACATTGGGATGGGTCATCTTTTTTCAAGCACTAGGTCTATCTACCATAGAGACAACTCACATTTCTTGTGAACAACTCCCAATTTAAACAATTTCAACTGAACAAAAATGATTCACAATGAAATTTTACTAACTTAACATATATAACTCATATCAACACATTCAACCCAAAGGATTCATCAAAATAATGACACATCACCTAACAGTATCTATAGGCTTATCAGCCCTATGCATTCAACATCTGATGGTCCATATGCTAGATTTATCGAGGATATTTATTCATAATTACGATAGATAATCCATCTAACGACCCCCGTAATTATTCAACGTTGAAAATAAAAAGGGTCACATGACCTACAAAGCAGGTGATGATGCCCTAGGCACATCCAACACTCTAATGAGGAGAAATATGTGATGCTAAAATCCATAAAAAGAATCATAATATTTCATGAATTCCCATCTAACATAGGTGTCATTTTAGAATGAAGGATTCATACTCTAGAAAAATGATTCCCAAAAATAAAAATATATCCAAAATGTATCACATGAATTTATCATGGTTTTATTGTTCTGAGGCAGCTACCTACTATATGCTAGCCCTTAAAATAATATAAAGCATCAACCCTATAGGTGAGTCACACTGAAGAAGATACCAAGATATACTAACTCTCATTTATTGTCTCCACATCCCTTGAAAAGTTATAGAATCCTACAAGGAATGATCATGGTTTTATTCTAAGTAATCATCTAAGAAATATTTTATCCGCCCTTACAAATTGTATTATAATAAAAAACAATTTAATGTTTTATTTATGATGATAATTTTTTTTATATTTGGTCCTTAAAATTTATAATGGATCAATTTAATTGTAATCTAAAAGTCATAAGGAAAAATATAAATCGAACATTTATTTAACTAACACCACAAGCTACAAAAGAATGTTTTATCATAATTATTTTCAGGAGTTAATATTTAATTGTCATCTTGTCATATTTTGGACGTTCTTCTCAAAAAATAAATTTTAATAATAATTTATTTATTCAAAATATTTCCCAATTTTCTTAGTTAAAGAATATTTCAATTCCAATATATTTATTAAATCACCTTTTAGTTTTCAAATATAATTTTCATTAACAAATGCCTCATATATGTATAGTTCAGAAAAGTATTCAGGTCTAATATAAATTATAGTGGGGTCTGATCAAGTAAAATTATACCATATGTATATATCTAAATTTATTTAGGAGGCCACAAAAACATCAAATAATCATCACTACATAACATAAACATATCCCCATGGTGTTAAGTACTAAGGAATATTAGAATAAAGGCGACCTACGAGGGTCTTGTTAATTCATCATGGGTTTCTCTAAATGAAACCCAAAACTTTTTAATTAATTTAAAATTATGAATCTCCCAGAATGGTTTTATGATATAAATATAGATCACATTGACATACCTTCTTGGGTTGAATATAGTCAATCACATTAGCAACTTTCCCCCACTGACCTTTTTGGGTCTAGTTGTAGAATTAATAATTTGAGTTGCAGGGGTCATCATGCCCATGTGATAGAGATACAAGGCATTATATAGAGACCAATTTTTATCAAGTATTATATTTTATAATACATATATAAGAACCCTGGATCAGTTGGAGGAATGATCACTTCAGTGTTACAAAGGTACATTTCATTATAAATCACAATTGGATTTCATATAAATGAAACTAGATTTCTTCATTGATTCAGAATCAAAGTTCATATGTAATGGGTTGATTATATGGGTTACCGTTGATAATTTATAGGATAATACACCTTAAAAATTGATTATGGGTTCCCCATTTAATCTAAACCATGATTTTTTATCCTATGCGGGCAATTTTCATTTTCTCAATCATGTCAAATTTGGTTAGTTAATTAAAATTCTACCCTAAATATATGTATGAGAACACCATTTATATTGATACAAGCATTTTATTTAACTGAACATGTATTTATATTATAATGATTCATTCTGTTAGAAGTAATATATATAGATAAATACTGTAATAAGCATATAATAGTGATGAATTAACATGGAATTATACATCATAAAAAGATAATTCACCCAAACATGGAATAAAAATAAAAATGATAATCATGGTTAAATAATAATTGATACATGATTTAAAATAAACCATGATAGATTAATTAGAAAAGAGTGTCATATGAAATAAGGAAAATATCACTACATCATTCAATCTAAGAATGAAACCTATAGGTTATGGAATATGATTGGCATGTGAATATATATGAACCTATAATGATGTGGGTAATGATGCATCATTAACATACTCTGATAAGGGTAAAATAAAATGACTATGATACGTTAGTGACAAAACAATGCCCGTTATTAACACAAGGTGAAATCGTAATATATAACATCAATAAACATCACGAATAATAGTCTCATACCTAGAAACTTGGACTTTTCCCCATATGTGTGGTGAACACTCCATGAGATGGATATTTACCAAGTGACAACACATTTCAATTTGGTTTTCTACTAATCCAAAATAGTAAGGAAAAGTAATTTAAAATTACTTTGATACCACAATGTTACACCGCAACCCAAAAGACACTGAAATAGTGCCCCGAGCCAGTCAATCACATGGATTCAGTCTCACCTCCCCATATGCAAGAGGTTGAAGACTAACAAAAAGGGTCTAATGATGGTATATTGGGGAAACTATAACTTAATTATCAGATTTTCATATCATTATATCATAAAAAAGACAATATTGAATGAAATGTAAGTGAAATAAAGAGTAGTGTTATATAAGAACAACTGATAAGATATAAGAAATGGACAATTCAAATAAAAAAAATATGCATGCATGTTTGATTTGGGCTACAATATTCAATAAGATGACTTGTAACAAGTAATAAACAATCTATTTAATAATAAAATAAAAAATTTCAAAGCTATTTCCCCACAATAATCCTTAGTTCCATCTCATTAATGTGATCATGAGCTCCCACTCACAAGGGTCATAATAAATGTGGAATCTATAAATCAAACCTCCAAAATACGGCCTGTTCATTTACCCAATGGCCACTTGAACAAGGATTGAGAAATACTTAGTAGAACACCACCAATGTTGTGTAATTATATCTAGTTTGTTAATATAAAATAAAAAAGTTTTTAGAAAAAATAAATATAATGTGAATGAATAAATGTTAACTACTTGGACTCAGGTTTTTAAAGGTTTGCCATGTGATAATCCCCACTTCAAACTAAACTGGAATACCTAGGAATATGATTTATATTTTATAGAAATATTTATATATCTATATTAACTATAAATGAAATTAAATATATATCTATATTTATAGATACATAGTTCTACCAAGGACCAGTGATGCAATACCAGTTACCAAACATAGTTATAAGAGATATCATGTGAACATGACACCATTAAAGAGTATCATAGTCAATATAGAACCCCATGATGATTGTTATAATCAATTTAGGATTCCATTATGAGTATCATAGTCAATATAGGACACCATAATGATTATCATAATCCATAACAAGGAGTTTCGTACCCCACCTCCTAATCATTGTGGTGTGGAATGTCATTCCCAACATCAAAGAGATGTGAATGTCATGACAAAATACTAGAACAAGGGGGTTCTAAACATCATAGACAACTACTCTGCTTTATGTCTCTCATTAATTATGAATAATAAGTTAATACCATGTTTTCGATGATCCATTAGACAAATGCCCCATAAAGATGAAACTCGCATCTCCAAGGCATAACATGTTCTTTTTAATGCAATTAATTAACATTTACTAATTGTGTGAGTGTTCATCCAAGCCATTTATGATGTTAAATTATAAATTATAGATAAGTCCATGAACATAAACATAAATTTCACTTTTAAATTATAAATAAGATAAGTAAATTTCCAAAATCATTCCATTTACCAATTAAATTAGCATCATTTTATTTCCCCATCCTATTAAATAATTTAGTGCACCTCAATGATGGTTTTATTACATAATAGTGTGTGGTTTCCATTAAAATTTATAAAATTAAGTTATTAAATACTTAAACAGGGTAAAATCAACACTCAATGGGATGTGATTTATTTATTGAAAATACCTAATAATTATTAAAATTTTAAACAACACCCATGTATATGGGTTTAAATATGTAACCAAGCATGGAATTCTAGTTGTATAAACAACACTCACCAACTCGCCAATTTGGTTGGTGGTGAAGAACATATAATGGTTTAAAATATATAATAATGAAAATACGAATTTTATTGATTAGGTATTTCAAAATTAATTTCTCATTTCAAGAGTAAAGCATGATGAATTAATCATGGGAAAATGACACAAATTATAAACCAATAAGGTATTAGGGAAACATCCTAAGACCTCCTACCTTATACCAAGTAAATTTCACTCATCCAATGTCAAAAATTGATTTCAACTAAATGAAGATAGATCATCTAAATAGGAAGTCACCATGAAAATAGGGCAAATTATCTCATAAGAAGATATATCTAACAATGAAGAGATAAATAGAAAATGGAAGTAAGAGGCGTGATTCCCTTACTAAGAGGCTTCGATAATGACACATGGCACTCAAATGAGGGACCAAAAGAAATAAATAGCTCCATTGATAACATGGTGGGAATATGATATTTTTAGGTAGAAGGGGTTGTATTTCATGTGTGTGAGGAATAAAATAGGAGGATTATTTGAAAATAATTTATAAGAATACATATATTTTTCCTATTTTTAATGATCTGCATGGTTTGACCTCATAGTTTTGCAAGTTGTGAACACCACATGTCGTCTTATATACCTGGTAAACACACTATGTATTGGTAGTTTGAATAGATTTATCAAAACATTTTGAAACCATGCATTTTTACTGTTTAATTGGAAATAAGGGTGTTGTCTAGGTGAATGGTTTTGGAAAACCATGCACATGCCCTATGAATCACCTATCCACACCATCCCCAAGCCCCATGAACTTATTCAAAATCACATATTTATGAAAAATTTTACTCATAAATAATTGTGGAAGAAAATTCATCATCCCAAGACATTAGAATATTTTACCTAAAGAATAATGTTTTATATCTCGTAAAACACACAATACTTAGACAAAATTCAATGCACCCAACACTCGGTTTAAACAAAACAATATTTAGTCACATTTTTCATAGTTAACTACATTGAAGCACTTATTTTGAATTAATATATTATATTTGAATTTTATATATCCAATAATACATTTTTACAATAAGTAAATTTATTTTATAGATATGAAACAAACAAATACCCAATTTTAAACATATAAACAAATATTTGTATAAAAGAAGTTTTACCTCCATTAATGGAACACCTATTTGAAATTTTAGTTTTGAAACTCTTATAAATTAAATTTTAAAAAATATAATTTATGTTTTAAGATGAAAGAATAAAATTAGTTTATGGTGTTTTTTTATTATTTTTCTGAGAAATTTCATTTTTGATGAATAGTGAAAAATATTGAATTATTATTTAAATCTTATTTTTAATATTATTTATTTATAAGGTAAAATTATATTATTATTGGTTTTAAAGTCAAAAAAATATCAATTATATATCAATTAATCCAATTTAGGTCATTGTAACCAATTACACTTCTAAATAGGATATATAAACATAACCAACATTTGAACATTTTTACTCTAAAAACTTGCATTATTGTTCTATATGTGAGATTATTTTTAAATTATTTTCTTCCAATTATGTTATTTTAATTTGGAAAATTGGATTTAATTTTTTTTAATTATAATAATTTATAATGTATAATAATGTTGACATTGTTTTTACCAAAAACATTAGTCAAAGTGATAAATATTAATTAAAGCAATTAAGAGAAAAATTTACTTAACAAGGGACTAAACATTAATATTAAGGGCCAAAACGGCCTATAAAAATTTACAAAAGCAGTTTTATGTTCTTATTTACGTCTTATCCTCTTTTTTGTTGACTATAGATCATTTTTGAAGAGACATGACATTTGAAAAATGTGGGAGGAATTCCCTTTTCATGAATTTAAAATAATTCTACTCTTCTACAATAAAAATGGAATTCAATACTATTATTTATTTACTACTCTAAATCCCTTTGTCTCTTTCAAACACAACTCAAATAAGATCCTAACATCCATAATCACATCCTAGAATCATCCATTTGGTATTAAATCCAACAAAGGAAGTCTTTTGGTATACATGAAAAGGTTTTATTTGAAAAAGAGGTGACATTCTTCAACGATCACATTCATTTTATTTCATTCTGATCCCATTAAAATATTATTATTTCATAATTATATTTTAAAAAAATATAATAAATATAAATAGATGTTTCTATTATAATAATTCTACCAACAGCTTCTCGCACATCCAAAAAATTGGGATACACTGTCATCATTCTTGTGAAAAATGGACTACCGCCTTGCAAGCCGATGTCATTCGTTCTTCCATTTACCGACATTCAGTGATGGAAATATTTATTTATTTATATTAAATATAAGATATATATGATATTTAAAAATTATTTATTCTTCTAATATTCTTATATAACTTATACCGTCATGATTTTTTTCATGGTAATATGATGTTATTGTTTGAGGACGTGTGGACTACCGCCTCCTCAAAGTGATGTTATTCATTCATGCTATACATGGAATTTATTATGGATAGATTTAATAAAAATATGTTACATATAAGTCATATATATATGATATTTTAACTATAATATTCTCATATTTATCATTTAATTTTTATTCATTAAAATAAAAAATGGAAATTGATGTTGCGTTCATGTGTATGAATGACCTACCATCTCTATAAACGATGAATTTCATTTATTATCTATAAATATTAAGGATTTATATATATACAAATGTAATTGAAATATATGAAATTAAAATTATTTTTTACATTTTGTATCTTTTGAAATAATGATCTAAGTAAGTTTACCAACAAGTAACAAGTTATAGCATACTCAAAAACTAGGAAACAACACCCGAAATAGTGAAAATAAGAAAATAATGTTAACAAACAGGTAATAAGATATTATAAGTACATAATATTGGATATTATAAATTTGTTTATTTTTATTCTATTTGTTTTTAACATGTTTAAAACCCTTAAAAAAAGGTTAATTGATATTCTCCCAAGAGTTAATGCATGTTAATGGATTTTCATCTCAATTTCTAATATATTTTAGATTAATATCATATTCACTACTTATTTTTTGTGGTGTATCTACTACCCATTAAGATATATTAAATAATTAATCATTTTATCTTCATGTTATTTATGTGTTTAATTTTAATTATCTCATTCAAGGGGTTTTTACTTGAAAATTATAGTGGGAAAAGTTATCTTTGCAATATCAATTAATTTTATGATTATTAGCTTTCTATTGAAACAATAACTTCATTATGATTGTTTATATTTTAAATTACATTTATTTTAAATATCCATATTCTCGTTAAATTTATATTATTATATTTGAAACTGTATTCAATTTTTACATATGGTGTTCACTTTGAAATATATTTGATTAAATGGGAAATTATTTATAAATCTGTATCTTTTATTTAATAAACTAATTTCAGAAGGCACATTATCATTGAATTTAAAATGATTATATATATATAGAATGATTAATACATGAAAGACATGTGTTGCTAACCATTTTACTAAATCCTTGTAGGTTGGAAGCTGGTTAATGCAATCCTCACGATGCATTAGTAGTCTTATGTGACAAATCAGATGGTTAAAATAGAGTATTTTAAACTCTTTTGAGAATAAATAGTGACAAAATGGTATCATGTTCCAAAGAAACATGAAATCCAATAATTATTCATTTTCTTTATTTATAATTCATTTATTATTATTATCAATGAGATTTTATATTTTACATATATTTGGATGCATTTGATTCTCACCCTATTGATTAAATGGAGTCTTTTTCAGTTACAAAAAATGTCATATTGATTATTCCCTCTTGAGATATTTTTATGACATTTGTAATTAGTTAAATACCCTTCTATATTGATTTACTCTCATTTATTATTTATTTCTTCCACTATAAATTACCATAATAAGAATTTGAGCCCACCCATATTTTGTTTCCTTTCCCCATGATATGGAAAAAACACTTTTGAATGATCATTCAAGGATGAAGTTCATTTTATTTTAGTATGTAAAACATTTTATTATATTTTCACAATTGTCATATGAGAATCTAGTATGTAATCTAGTTTCTGAAAACATCTATCTTTTTAGATCCCTTGGGATCTGAAGCTTGTATCTATGTCAATTTTACAAAGTAATGCACCAGCTATGATCTTATAGGGTTTGGGTGTGATAGAAAGGTTGATCCATATATTTAAAAAAACTAAGAAGAAATTGTGTTCATCATTCTTATTTTCAAAAAAAAACCAACGATTCTGGATCAAAATTATTCCTAAACAAAACTAAACTCCCTAGAAACCTCTAGATACATTAACTTCATCTAGTAACTAAAACTCTATGTGTTTAAAGGATTATATTTACATTAAAAATATCAAACTGAGATTCATATCATCCAATACATTAAATACCAAAAAAGTCTCAAACATTTCAAGCTGGTGAAAAACACGGGATGCTACACATCTGCAGTGGGATTCCCACAGGGGATGGAATGTTATGATTTTTTCTCAGTGTATAAATAATATCTCTAGTAAGTATGCTCACATGTATTGAGCCACTATTTCATTAAATTTATTTTTCTTACTGTGTTTTTATATTTTTTTATGGTGATTTTTTTATTTTACTA
Organism: Viscum album; assembly: GCA_963277665.1. NCBI lineage: Eukaryota > Viridiplantae > Streptophyta > Magnoliopsida > Santalales > Viscaceae > Viscum > Viscum album. Next base: position 2,041,899,729 of record OY728120.1, on the reverse strand, counting down.
TTGATTTAGGAAATTAAATTTAGTTTTTTATCGATATGTTGTAGGTGAGTGAAGGGAGTAGACAAAACCCTATTGGTCAGGGTATCCGAGTTTTTTATACTATTGAGTAAATTTTACATCTATTATTCCTATTAGAATTAAATTCAAAAATTTATTTTAAATAGTTATTATTAATTATATTTGGCTTTTTGGCATGAGAAAACATTTTGAGAGATGATACAATGTGTCTGAGATCTCATTCATTAGACAAGATTGATTAAATGGAATTATTTATTATTATTTTGGTTGTACATGAATGACACCAAGTGCATATGCATTGTTTTTTTCATGTAATATATAGTCACACAAATGGGGGATAATGACATTGATATTTAAAATTAATTTCACTTAAATAAATCCCAATGAACTAAATATAAGATTCAATCACCACGATAGACCTTTTAACTGTTGTTGAAGCATTATTCACTAATAGTAGATTTATTCACTATAAATGTAAGTAATGTGATACATGGACCCCATAGGGGTACAAATATAATGATGAAAACATAATATACCTTTGTAGGATCCCTTAGGCCCCCTTTTGTGGGGGTTTCTGATGAACTGTGAATGGTTGGAATAAGTAGATGACATGTATAAAGTTTCTGATTTCTTATATCCTTGGTTAGGTTTTTAGAAAGCGAGGCAAGTCTTCCTACACTATGGATATGTGAGAGACCATGTCTTTATTCCCATGGATGGATTATTGTAAGGGTTGGGTGAGAGAATCAACATAGGATGAGTTGAAAGGTGAGGTAGTAAAAATAATATATATTTTAGGATATTTATATATAGTATTTATATGGGGGTGATTAGGTAATGGAGAAATTAGAGAGGTATTGAGGGATACCACATCCAATGAGTGGTGGTTTTTGGCCCTATAGAATCAGATGTGAGAGAGGATCCCATGTATGGTGTTCTAGCTATGATAATATCTAGAGGACCACTTGTTGGTCCCCATATATTATGCTGACCCTGATGAGTGTTAGATCTTAGAAAAATGTATTATACACTCTTGGATATATATTATAACCCATGCATTGATGGTGTGTTCTTATCAGAGTTATTGTAAATTGAATGTGTTATGCACTTGAGAGGAAAGCCTTGTTGATATGCTCAGGGTTTGAGTGGGATACCAACCAATATGATAAAATATTAAATCCCAAAGAGGATGTTCCCGTTGGTGTATGTGAGGTATGTATATATAAATATATTTTACATATCTGATATTATGTGTGATCTTTATCCCTATGCATTGAAGATGGGGGGGGTGGAAATGATGATAGAATACAAACCCCATTTAATAGAGGCCTTATTATTGATTTAGGTATTGTATGTAACCCTAAGTTAAATTATTCTATCCCTAAAGATAGTAATATCTAGGTTCATGGGATGTATGTGGTCTGTTGGGTAGAATATTTATATTTTTGGTAGTAGAACACTTTGGTTGAATTATATCATGGTTTTAGGTTGGGGATATAAACCCTTTGTATGATTTATATTCTTGTTTTATATAGTTGAAGAATCCCTCTAGGTGGTGAATACATGTTTGTTCTAGATGGGTATGAGAGCTATTGAGTGGAATGTTTTTCTTTTATATGAAATAGGTTTGGAATTAATCCTTATAGGTTATATTTTTGATATAGTTTTATTGTAGGATATGGTTACTCATGGGTAATAATCATATAGATCTAGGGAATGACCTAGTTCTACATTGATGTTACTCTTATGATTCTAGGGTATAACATGATTCCCCTTAGGTTTTATGAATTATTCTCTAAAACACATTGATACTAGATTAAATTTGTATGGTTAATCCCTAGTGTCACCTTGTAACTCAAGGATCAACAATGATTATTTATTTATGCTTCCACAGATTATTTGTTTGATCATGTCTAATTTTCAAGAAATGCATTAATGTCTATGTAAGGGACACCATTAGTGGTTACATACTACATTTTAAAAACAATGTTCTAGGGAATCCCTTACACTCTAGTACCAGAGATGGCCAAAATAGTCATATTATCATGTAGGGTAAAAACATTATGTGTTAGGATTCAATGAGATCGATCATATGGGGTTTGGAGGATGGGATGGGGAGTGATGTATGGTTGGTAGCAGAATATATTATATATATTATTCTATTTTATTTCATATATGTGGTCAATATGGTGGGAGGTCAGATATATTGTTAAAAAATATAATATCTCATTTCATTTTTTATAAGATGAATCTTTTTTTTAGGTTTTCTATACACTAATTATTCATGTGGATGATGTTTTGTTATTTTAACTCTTATATTACTCTGATATTAGTGTGTATCATCCCCACAATATCTCTATAAACACTCTTTTTAGTTATAATATTCTAATGTATGTGGTGGTGTGCTTGAGGTCACATGACATCCGTTTTATGGAATCGAGAATTTGGTCCATGTATAGTAGGGAATCACAATGTTTTATATGGAAATAATTTCCAGTGTCTTACCATTTATAGATATGGTAGGTTGGGAATAAATATCTGTAGGAAATTATGGTGGACCATAGATTAATGCATTTCAAACACATTTTTTAGTGGGATGTCTATGTGATCAGGGATATGTAATTGTTTAACATGGAATTCACTATTATGATTGAGAAAATTTTTCAAGTACTTTGTTTGTATTAAAGATTTATATTTTCGATTTTTGGAACTAGTCCCATTGGTAAGACGTTAGTGTGTAAGAATCATTTTTGGAACATACATGAAATTCATGTGAATTCTTGTGATTCATATCAATTATAACAATGGCCTGGTTGATTAATGGGTTAATAAAAACATAGATGAAGTTTCTCCATGAATCATATTGTAGTAATTATACACTTATGTTCCATGGTTTATGTATATAATAATAACTCACATGGATTTTATTTACGGATATTACACGATGATGTCTAATAATACCTATATGAAAGGGTGTATAGTAACCACTAGTTTGTTGGTATATGAATTTGATGCCATGGAAAATGAACCCCATGTGGGTTATTTTGATATTTTTTTGTTATTTAAATGTAAAAAAATATATGGTTTTACGATATTTATTCTTGGTATCATTATATTGAGCATAACCATGTTTCAATTATTTTACTTGATAAAATTCACCATAACACAATTTCATATTGGTTCCAGGTGTCTTGATAATAAAGGTTTCTTGAGATATTTTAGATTGGGGAATGGATGTTGAAATGTGAGCTATAACGTATCATAGACTTGGTTTATGGGATATGTGGGAGAGTATTTTTATTTTTGAATGCATTTTTGGATAATAGTGAGTTAGATTTTATGATTTAGTTTTAGGACGTTTCCCTACTGAAGTTAGATACAATGAAGATATATGAGGGTTACCCGAGAAAGGGGTTGGCCAAAAATTGTGAGTACACTAGAGACAGGAGCACGTGTTGATGATTTTTTATTTAAATAAACCCCTTGGATGTGATATCAAATATGGTTAATAGACTTGGATATTCTTTGTGTATTGAATATTGTGGTCCTAGATGGTTGGGCCAATGATGAATAAAGTGTGGGTATAGACATTGAATTTTGAAATGATGAATTTGTGGTTTGTGATCATGTAGTATACCTCATAAATAAATAAACATAGGGATTTTTGAATTAAATCATTTACTTTCTTATAATTATCTAAAACTCCAAGTGAGTGGAACATGTTTAGTTGATTAGTATTATGATCCTCTTGTTGATGATGTGTGAATCACCGGAGTAAGAGTCCGATTGTGTGATTGGGTTATATAAAACCATAAATTGGTTGTGCTTGGATGATATGTAGATGAATAATTATCATTAACATGTTATACTAATCATTATAGGACAACTCTATCTTGTGGGAGGAGAGTTTTAGTTAATCTAGTATTTCTACCAAATCTCCAATGGGTTACTAAATCTATGTGTTAGGTTATTCATGTTACCTACTTAGTTATATATCATTGAGAATCCATGTGTGGGTTTATGGAATGATATATTTAGTAATATTCTTATGAGTATATATACCTATTTTTTTATTATGGGATTCATTACCTCTATAATGAAAAAGGTATCATGGATGGATCATATTTTTTATTGATTAGTTCAGTGGGAATGTATTAAGAGGAGTGATAAGTGGGACATAATGGTACCACAAACTATTGGAGGGTGTGTCCCTTTTTTGGGATTGTAAATTAGTAGTATTAAAAGATGAAATTTTAGGTAAATCTGGAATGGGGGACGATGTGTTTTTCTTGTCCGTGGTCAGGTATGAGCGTGACTACCACATGTAGTCACTACATGTGGCAGTGTATGAAGTGTGGGATATAAATATCAATATACATTTCAGTGGAATGATGATATTGAACCATCTATAGTTTGTATTGTTTTATCAGTTATAGTGGAACAACCCTTATGTTGGAAGGGAAATCCTTGCAATGATATCTATTGGTGGATGATAAATATGGTTATGAGATTCATGGGTATAAGTAATCCAGATTATAGGAGGATTAATATTAAAGTTTTTATTTGGGATTCACATATAGTATTGAATGAATTATATTATTTGACACATACATAGAGATGTAATTGGTAATGATCTAAGTGCGAGTTGAATCAATGTTATACTCATGGTCATGGTGAGATAATAATAGCTTGTGTGGGTGGTTGGTGATCAAATAATTAAATTACACCAAGTGTTAGGTTTTGATATTGGTACAGATGTTATGATGATGCCCGGATGATGACTAGGATAAAGGAATCATGATAATGTTGTGATGCTATAATATATCAATTGTTTTTAATGAGAATTTATCATAAAGGGTTTCCTGGGATTATTTTACATAGATACTACATTATTTTTTATGAATATTCATTACATTACACAAACAATCTATTGATAACAGTAGATGTTTTATTACATTAGAAAATTTGAATCATAAAAAAATGGTTCATAGCTAAAGTAAATCATATCCAACAATTATCTTCAAACATAGTACCATTAATAGAAATTTAAAATTCAATACATTACTACAAAAGGTAGGGAAATGAAACAAAATAAAGGAGCTTAGATGCTTTACAAGGTTAAATGTTTTAGGTAAGTAACTATAACATGAACCTGAGGGTATGATAACATGGGAATAAAATCTAAAATCCATACCATTAATATCAAAGAATATAATATTAAGTCATAGAATAAGTATTGGTAGTTTATAAGACATGAATATTATGGTAATAAAATTACATGAGCCATGAGAGCATAAAATTTCCTTGTGGAAAATATTTGTGGAATACACATAAACATAAAAAATATTATGTGGAGTCTAGATACCAAGATATTTATAACATGTTAGTATTTGGATAACCACCTTTGTTTTATCATGGGGAATTGGATGAACTTACATGTACCCTATTATGGGCATTCTCTAACGACCCATGTACCCTTGTTTTCAACCTTGGACAAAACACTTTGGTACAATCCATTTTGGTCTTGGGATAACCACCCCTATACCGTCGGATTATATAAAACATTTATCATTATTCAATTCACTAGAGTGAGATGTAGATCCCACATATTCCATATTTAAAACAATGTTCATGTGTGAGATAAGATTAATAAAAATTCATCACATCATAACCCATGAAATGAAATGGGTTTCATAAACATTTAAATATTTCACAATGGCATAACCCATGATATAGAAATATGTTTCATAAGAATTTTATCATGGGTTATCCTATGGATGGGAAAATGTTTTTATTAACATAATAGTATCATAAACATAAAACATTCAAAGAATTAATAAAAATTGTATCATTGAATTAGATCCCAAGTATGTTATAGGTAAAATCAATAGATGTCATATTTGATGAAAATATATTTTTATTGATCATTTAATCTGTTTCATGAGAAAAATATCCTTTATAATTTTAAAAACCAATTTTAAAATGTAAAAAGTATTGGAAATATTTTTATTGGAAAATATCCTTGAACAATTATATAGATTTCGTCAAATATAAAATTTCTATGTGGATGGAAAATTTCTTTCATTTCATAGATTTGAAAAAAATACTTTTCAAATTCTATGTAAAAAATGTGCAGTATTTGAAAAAAAAATCATTACTAATGATTTCAAAACAATTTTTTCTAGAAATTAAAAATTGGTTAAAAATGTATTTTTAAAATCATTGGATAATGATTAAACATTTTTGTTTTTTTTTAAAATAAATATGGATTTGGTAGAAAAAAATTTTCCGATAGAAGAGAGAAATAAAGTAGGAAATTCCTAAACAAATTTTCTTAATTATTTTAAGAAAAAATAGTGAAAATGGCAGTATTACCGGAAAATATAATTAATAACCACAGGATAAGAAATTTAACATGTTTCTTAAGTGATAGATCATAATATTATTTCATTGAAAACATAATCATAAACAATCCTAACAAATGACGAGATTGTAGAATAAATGATTTACCACTTGGTAAGATTGAATCATAAGTCCCATGATGGAATGACATAAAATTAAACTTAAAATACCATAAATATGAATAAATTTATGATATTACATGTTAAATTCTGTTTTTATACACCTATTGAAAGAATATAGGGGCATAACATTACAGATGTCCCAAATAAGGGAAATCAAGACAAAAATTCCATATCAAAAGTCTTTACAAACATCACAAAAATTCAAGAAACCTATATAATAAATATATATATAATATTAATTGATTAAAAAGTTAATATATTTTTATTTATATTAGAAAATATATAACTATATTATGTCCTTTTATTTCCATTTTTTTATAATTCAATGCTAACGTTATGTCTAAGGTAATAATGACATTATTGTTAAAATATGTTTTGATTTGTCAATTTTTGGTCTTCTAACATTGATCTTCATTTCATAAGCTCAATAATTTTAAATAATTTGTAAATAAAATTTATATTTAGAAATATATTTATTTTGTTTAATCTATAAATTTTTTTGATAGAAAGTTAAATACACCATTCACATAGATAGTTGGCCATACGTATGAATGAATTATATTTATATTTTCTTATTGTAATGAAATAAAAAAAGTTCAATTATACATTATCATTATAGAAACATTTTTATAGTATATATATCACATATTTTCAGTAAAACCATCCTTATTAACTTTCATGTAAAGAGTGAATGAATCACATCGCTTCACATGGTGGTAGTCCGCCGTACATGCTAGTGACATTATCACGTCCCAAAAAAATGGAGTATAATTTCATATGTGATATTATAATTTTTTTTGTGAGGTGATAGTCTTCCATATGTGAATGATGATTTCATAAAGCATTTTATGGAAGTAGAGATGGTCATATTTCATTCCCAAAAAATAAAAATATCCTAGTATATGGAACATACTAAGGTTATTATATCATAATTATATAAACATAATTGAATTAAGTGGAGGATAGAATAAAACAATCATTCTTATTGAATAACGTTACCTCTTCTCTATGTTTCCCCTTAGGATTGCACCAAAAGAATTCCTAGGTTGGCTTTATATCAAAAATAATTCATCTTAGATGGGGGGAGGGAATTTTGTAAATGATTTGGGTAGGTATTATATGTAAAAAAGGGTTTTAATTTTGAATAATATAGGATATGTGTGAACCTTTTATAAGTGATGTCAGTGGAACACTATTAAATTTTTAATGGCCTAATTCCACAAATGTTTTTATAACACGTGAAGGCTTAAAAATTGTGTATAATTGATATTATAAGGGAAAAGTTTTAAATAATTTAATATAGTGGGTGCTGTATTTGTTTTTTCATTTTAACCATTAACGTTTTAGATTAACTCACCATTAAAACCATTTTTACGTTAACTATGGAAAATTTTTCTTATTAATCAATTTGTTCATAAAATATTTTGAAATTATTAAGTAAAATAAAATATTCTGATTCCAAATATTTATTAATTTTATCCAAAATCTATTCAAATATTTGGATGAATTTAATTTGAAAATAACCCCATATATTAGATCTGAATCATTAGGTTTTAAAAGGAAAATGTCTAAAAGTTATAAATATTTTTATATACAATTTAATTATGAAATTGATAGGAATTAATAAAATAAGATTAATTGATGTATAAATGAACTAATTTTAGTTTAAAAATAATTTAATATATAATTTAACAATATAAATAAATTATAAAAAAAATACTTTTTCAATTAAAATTTATTATTTTCACTATTTATAAAAAATGAATATTGTTAAAGAAATAAAAAAAATTCACCCTCAGAAAAATTTTACATTCTGATTTCAAAAATAGAATTTATATTATAAAATTAACATTTTAGAAGTTTCAAAAACTAATTTTTTTATTTTTCATAAAAATACATAAATTGTTTTTAGAAAATATTTTTCTTGAATCATATAAATTCATTTTCTAAAATTATGTACCTTTTCCATCAATATATTTCCATTATATAAAATCATTATAATTAATATTTTAAAATTATTTATTACTTTTACCATCACTAAATTTAACACATATTTCATATTGGACACATTTAAAAAATTATATTAATAATATAACATAAATTTCTTAAAACTCGATGTCATATGTAACGCAGGCTAACCCAACGTTGCTAGTGAAGAATGCTTGACATGGTGATGTGTGTAATGAATGTTTCCAATAAAATTTTATTTAATCAAAAAATAATTCCTAAAAAAGTATGGTGTTATATGTTTCACCCTTTAAAATGAATATCACTGTTGAAATTCATTACTCTCATATATAAAAAATATCATACTTTTTCCAAACCATATTCTCTTATCCCCACATGAATTCATCAAACTAGTGGATTCTCCATATTATTTGAGTATGTGAGTGGTAATTTTTTGTAGAACATTATCTATTTGATCTAAAATCTCTAACAGTTTTTTATCAAAGGAATGATCTTGGTCCAATGGTATATCCTCTGATTTCAGGACTACTGAAGGGTCATGAATGTAAATCCTAATGTGATAAACATGGAACAAATTTTGGATATTAGTTTTGTTTTTTGAAGCAACAATATATAAGGTACAGTACTGATATGACCATGAATTTCAAAGGGATTGATATACCAATTGATCAGTTTCCCTTTTTTTCGGAATATCATAAACATAATTCATAGAATTTTTTTTTAACAACCCCTTGTTGGGAGCATAAAATTATATATCACACATGTGATTAACATCATAACTTTTCAGCCAACTATGAGATTCCTTAATGTGTTTCTAAATGAATATAACCCTTCCTTGTATTTACTCAACTACCTTAGAACCCAATAGAATTATTTTCCCTAATTCATTCTATAATGTTGGAGATCTATTTTTATTTCCATAAATGGGTTTTTAATGACCCATTTGAATACTTGATTGAACAATACTTTTGTATGAAAAAAAACTAGAAGAAGGTGTTGATCCAAAAACCATATAATAAAATTATCTAGATCCCAATATATCATCTTGTGTTGGAATATTTTTCTATAATTGACAATGTTTCCTAGGAATATACACAGTGATGAAACTCACCATTGTATAACAATCTTAGTGAAGACATTGAACGATATTCTACTTAATACTTGGATCCTGATTAGAAACAATGGTATGTCATACTCAATGGGACCATACCAATTCCTTTTTGTATATACTAGAAAGATGATCCAAATAGTAGTCTTATTTTATAGTGAATAAGTGTAATGACTTTGTAAGGTGAACGACTAAAACCCATATAGCATTATGCCCTCTAGGAGTTTTGGCGAGTCCAATGAAAAAATCCATTGGAATGTTTTCCCATTTCCATTATGGTATGGGTAAAGGATTCAATAATCCCTTATATTTATTTCAATACTATATAAAATGACAACATACCATAAATGAGGTTACAAAATTTGTGATATCTCTCTTCATTCCATACCTCAGGAAGTACTCATTAAAATATATATGTACATCATCATACATCTCAGACGAATAGAGAATAAAGAACTATGTGCTTCCACTGGAATATAATTCTTCCAAAATGGTATGGATGGAATTAATACATAGTTCTTGGTCCTTATCATTGTATCATGATCATGGTTAAAATCTGGAACATTTATAACCTATTTTGGTAGCTCTATATCTTCCTTATGTACCTCTTTAATCGTCAATTGAATGTATTATTACACACTTAATTGTTCAAGATTATATTTTCTCATTCCATTAGTATTTATAGATCTATCATTTTATAAATGAGAAATATTTTATATTTTCTAATCCTTGTCATGGATAAGTTAGAATGATCGTTTCAACTCAAAGCACTGGCCACCTTGTATGATTTCCCAAGGTGGTAATGTGTTGAGAATTCATAATCTTTAATCAGATATATCCACCTTTTTTGCAACATATTCAAATCCTACTACGGTAATATAACAATTAAATGTTTATGATCATTTTATACATCACAGATTAATATAAAAATATATTGGATCTATATTCTCAATGAAAAAACTTCCATAGATCTCTCCAAACCATGATTTGGGTATGTTATAACATAAATCATAAATTATCATGAGTGATAATCTATATAATAACATTATTTTTAAGAAAAAAATTCAATCCATTCCTAGATGTGTCACATTAGAGTAAAACCATTTATGAAATACATGGTAATGCAAGAACATCTATTATGAATAATATTTTTTCCAGTTCCTTGATTTCTTTTCAAATTCATTTTTCAAGAGGAACCTCAATCTCTTCTGAGTAAACTTGGTTAGAGTATTAGATATTCATGATAAATCATACCAAAACAATTTATTTTATCCATGTAAACCATGATAACAATAGATCTCAGTCATCACATTTGGTGTGGGACAACAATAAATCACCCTTGTATTTTATGGATCTATTAATATACACTACATTAAGATTATATGACTCCAAAATGAAACCTTTTCCAGCTAAAATTATGACATTTTAAAATTTTCATACATTTTATCCTTACACTGTATATTTAGTACAATTCAAAACTTGTTTAGATGATCTTCCTTTCCCTTTTAATAGAAAATAAATTCATTTATAAAGACTATAAGAAAATGATCTAGGTAATATATAATGTCACTATTAACTTAATCCATGAAGATATATTGAATATTTTTTGGAGGAAAATGGAACCACTATATATTTATAGTGTCTATACCATGTATGGAACGTTGTAAAGGGTATATCCTCCTTCTTAACCCACAATTGATCATATCCAGTGTAAAATTAAATCTTGTAAATGTATTGAGATCCAAAAAGTTGATTAAACAAATCATAAACTTGGGGAATACAATACTTGTTACTAATAGTGATCTTGTTAAGCTCGCAATAATGAATGCAAAGTCACATTGATGATTCTTTCATAAAAAAACGGGTTCACCCAATGGTGACATAATTGTAAAAATGAATTTATTTTCATTGGTTTTCTGGAGTTTCATCTTTCATTCCTAAAACTCAAATCATGATCATTAAATAAGGAGTATTTGAAATTGGTGTGGCTCCATTCATGAATTCTATTGAGAACACGACTTCATATTTTATAGGAAGACTGGGAAGCTCTTTTGAATATAATTCAATAAATTCCTACATAATTGGCATGGAATCGATGATGAGTTCCTACCAAAACATTTTTGATAATCACAACTTCTTAATGGGTATTAAGACCCATAAAATGAATGTGAAATCCTTGGGATGTTCATACTTATATTCACAATTATATACAATCATGGGTTTGTTTGGAATATAAAATGAAACTTTCATTTCTTTATAATTGAAAGGGGGTTTTGGTAGAGAAACCCAATACATTCCAAAGAATACAGGAAATGAAACTAGAGGAACCAAACAATAATCCTTTAAAAGTTATGAAATCATCTTACTATTAAGGGGTTTTTAGATAATTCCCCATCTAATAATTTGGGTTGCATATAGATACCATTATAATGTTTTTTGAAATAGGAATTTATGTGTAGATCAAGACTCAAATATTACATTAGAAGTAATAGAGTGGATGATAGGTTTACCTTTCACCACATTAATATCACACCCCTCACTAGTAAGAATGATCACAAGATATATCAACAAATCCATTAAGATAAGAGGATACTAGCAGTAATCAACATTTTTATACCTTTTATTGGGATACTTATTAGAAAAATTCCCAATAAAATTGAACTAGACATAGTATAGTGTGGGGTTTCTTTCTATGCATCTTTCTCTCTATTCTCATCATTACTTATCTTATTCAAATTAAATTTAAAATAAATTCCCAGATGAATATCACTACTATACTCAAATCATATCTCATTCCCCTTAATAAAATTTACTCCGTGATTCCTCCCATAATCAGAGAATAATTAAAAAATCATTTTCTTCTCTCCAAGGTTCTTATATTATACATTTTATTCTATTTTTCTCTTATTATAAAATATAGGAGATTGATAAGTAATTATAACCTCAATTTTTACCTTGATTGAAGAACAAAAGAACTCATCATATCTCCATAAAAAATATAATGGATAAAACCCTTTAATGAAATGGTATTAATAAACTTACAAATAAATCAATCTTTTTCTGGTTGGATTATAATACCCTATTAATACCTCACACGTCTTGTAAAATTCTTCTCATAGGAACTAATGGATTCATCATCCATTTACTTTTTCTGAAGAAAATCCCCCTCTATCCTCATGTGGAGAATATTAGAAAATTATTAATTAGAAAAACAAGTTCTATTTCTCATCCTAAAAGAAGGATCCAATTTCATTATGTTGCCTTGTTTACCAGATTACAGTGAACTGTTGATATGTTTTGACTTAGAAAGTCATACACATAAAATTATTTTTTCATCTTTTGAACCGTTGAGAATGAAAAATATATTTTTAGTAGTATTGATCCATTTTTCAGAAAATAGTGGATCACATTACCCTATTAAATATGCTTCACATTTCATCATGAATTACTAAAAATAATTTTGTTCCATCCTTTGTTCATTTGTGTGTATATCGTGATTTATAGCTCAAGAATGTTGTGTGAGCATAACAACAAGACATTACATCCCAAATACCATAACATGTGGGCTCTGAGTAGGAAAATAATTTTATTTATAAACAAAATCAACATTAATATGCTTCCATTAGGTTATGTCCATTGACAAAAAAATCATATTGCAAGAAAAAATAATCATAGTGGAGAACCCAATAATCAAGAAAACAACGTGTAAGATGTCTAAATCAACAGACACTCTTCGTTAATCTATGACACATTAATATTTTCTTTGGTTATTCCCAGTTATATGATATTTAAATAATTTATGATGGTTCATGACATGTTTTTGAATTTCTAAATATTATCCTCCAGTAGTGTCAAACTAAATGTGTAGTAGGGCCTATTGTTATGAACTAAGTGATGGTCAAGTCTAGCTAAATAAGACATTTTCTGAGTTATTCTGTTGAATATCCCATAATTTTATCAATGATAATTCTACTCAAATAATTATGTAATATATTATAAATCACATAAGAATAAAAAAATAACACACACAATAATTTCATAAATGAACAATGAATTATACGATATGTATATATAGATTTTAAGAAACCTATACTAATGAAATAGTATCTTGATCTTTGAAATAGTAATGTGACCCTTATAAATAGTAAACCAGCCAATAGAATAGAAGAATAAAATATGAATGTATAAATAAAATATAGAAATATTATAAACGAAAAAATTATATAATTATGTCACAGTATAATTAAATAAATATTTTAGATATTAATAATAATGTGATGATATTTTTATAAAGCTAAAGTATTTAATTTAAATTTTAAAATCAATATAATGTTTCAAAAGAAAAAATATTTCTATATGTTTTATTAATAGATTAATATTTTTTTTTCATAGGATTATAATATAATTTTATGAGACTTAATTAATTTTTCAATGTATTATAAAATGAGTTATAATTTTAAAATTGGTATTTTCCAGGAAAATGAATATTTTAATTAAAAATTAAATTTATCATATTTATAAAACTATTTTCCTAAAACAGGGTCATTTAATAATTCTAAACATAAGAAATGTCTATGGGGTATATTTTAGATTTGTTAAAAGAAATGATTTTTTGTGAATAGTAAAATCAGATAATTTATGATAAAAGATGAATACATGAATTATGGAGTCATAAATGATATATAGTCGATGTATGCTAAGAATCTAGAAATATACATAATTATTTTAATATTATTTGTGATAATTTAAATAATATACCTAATGTTGTGGAAAAATAATAGACAAATGAATAAAATAATGAGAAACACCTCTTTCATCCCCAATAGATACCACTCGTCACCATCTCTTGTCCTCACTCTTATCACACCTTGAGACTTGTAATTTTTCTATTTAAATATCATCTTGATTCTGTAACCCATATAGAGAATCATTTTGGTATCATCAAGATCCCAAAACCCATCTCCCTGATGGGGTTCTCAAAAAGTTGTTTTCAAGAGGTAAAATCAATTTTTTTCTCATTTAATTTATTTTCAAGTTATTTTCTTTTATTTTATCTCCTAAAATACCATAAGAATATTGGAATGATAAATATATTTCATTAAATATAATTGGATTTTATTATTCTAATGTAATAATACATCACCAACCCCCTTCTCTTCTCCCTTTTATTTTTAAAATGAAATGATCATCTATGAGGGGTTCATTTATTTCCTTTAAGGAGGACACATTTTCATTCAAACTTTCCACATTTAATGATGTTACTGAAACAATTTTAATGCTAAAAAATATTTTAATTTGTATTTTCTATTTGTTTTTACATTCTTTATGTTACATATTAACATAATACTTAATGATAAATCAAAAAGAGTTCGTTGTGATAAAAAAACCACCGTAATAATCTAAATAATTATCAATAATGTATTATCTAATAATTCATCCTCTTACAATATAACACAATTATATATACAACCAATTATTCTTATGTATTTTAATTAATAATATATAACATTAAATCTTTGAAAAAATTCTCATTTTACATGATTTTCTATACTTTTATATAAGTAAACTGATCATGAAAATCAAGGAAATGTGCACTCCTGAATAAAAAAATTGTATCATATATATTATAAAAAGGGACATAAAAAACATAATATAGTTATAATAATACATGTAAATTTATTAAAGGTTATGAATTTGTTAACAAATTTATTTAATTTTATTATATAAGAGATTAAGTTCAAGTGAAGAACTATTTTGGATATATGGAAATGGATTTTTTTGGAACATACATTTTTCATTCAGGTTATGGACACTCCCTTATTTACCCAATGTACCTATTATTTATTATTATATAATTATAATAAATTATATTTATATCTTCCCAAAAAATGTATCCAGACCTATTCAACCTTCTTTTATGGGGAAATATTTGTTTTTACGTGGCTTCGTTTTCAATTTATTCTTATTAAAAAACCCGATTGAAGGGAACTCCCTGATTTATTACCCATTCTTATGTTCTATCCATATTATTTTCTAATCCACCATTATTTTTTAAAAAATTAGTAATTTTATCATGAAAACATTTGATGGTTCATTTCTTGTTTCTTTAAAGCAATTAATCCTTTTCCAATTTAAGGACTCCTTAATATTTTCCTTAAAAAAGAACTAATGTGTCTAACTGGTAATGTTTCATGAACACTCTTATTGTTTTTTCACTAAATTATGACACCATTTATCATTATATTTGAATATTTAACTTTATTAATTCCCATGTATATTCTAAATAAATTCTTTCAGGGAAAGTTTTATGATACACCATTTTTTAATGCCTTATTACATGATTACGGTACCATTTTCTCTCTAGGGATAACCCTTATGTTATATTTGATTGCTTATGTATGATTCCTCATGTGGCACAATTATTCATGAATATTTTATTATGGGTGCACCAAGATTGAACCCAATTCATTTGGTAATGCTTACTCTAATGAGATGACATGTTGGGATAGTGAGTGAACCTAATTCCTATATGGGACGTTGTCCACCATGTCTTGGTAGCCAACCTTGGCTCATGTTTATATGATGTTATATGTTGTTTTCAAATTCTAATGATTTCATGGATACATGTTACCATGATATAAATGTTATTATTACTTATGTTTATTCATGTTCTAACCTATTATGTCATCATGTTACACATTATAACTCTTGTACTATATTTTATACATATTCTTATTCATTTTTTCTGATTTTTAGCTCGTCACTTTTGTTCATGTATTCCCCAAGTTATACTTTGATGATGTAAGAGATAAATGGAATCTATTAGATCATTATGGAGATGAAATAAAATATATTTTTTGGGATTTCATTTTTTCAAATTATTTTCCAAATCTTAAAAAGAAACTAGACTTTACAATCATTGGTTTTATTTGATGGATAATTATGCTTTAAATCATCTAATAATATGTGGAAAATGCTAGGGTAACTATAGTTCATATCCAGGGAATTTCTTGTTTTTTAGAGATTAATACATGATCACATTAGTAAAAATAATAGAGATAATTCATTAACCATGGATAACCTAGATTGAATCATAAGGAATCACAAGAAAAGATATTATTTTCCTTTTCAATTTATCATATATTTTTTAATGTTATATTTTTATATTCTTGATAGATATGTATTCAATCACTCTGTTATAATTTTTTTTCGTAGTTAATGTATGGAAATAGAATATCTCATTAAAAAAATCATTGAAAAAGTCAATGAGACACATTCCTTAATTGTATTCAAAATATTGTGGGAATGAGTGGTCAAAACATTATGACAATACTTGCATGGCTACCTCATGTTGTGAATAATATCTTGAATTTTGTGGAGCTCCCTCCTTATCTTAAGAAAGACCATATTTCCATTTAATAGTTAATTTAGAAAATTCCTTCCCTTTTTGGTGGATATTATGATCCAATCCACTTAAAAAAATGTATTAACTCCATTGAGATGATATTATATATACTACAGTTCTCACAAGACGAGAAAGTTTTGCTTGCATTCTATATTTTTGATCAGTAAGATGATCTATCAAGGACACGATTTAAGAACAAAAAGTCCAAATAGGTAATTTACTCCATATATTTTGATGAATTTAAGAAGATATTTGTCAATAAATATTTTCATTGAACCCTCCATCTCAAGATGGAAAGGGAATTCTTCAAACCGAATATGGATGATGATTCTATCATGGCGTATGAGGAAAAAATCACATGGATTACAAGATATACTGATCGATTTTCTATGAAAACTAAAATCATGGTGGATAGATTCATTTTAGGACTAAATATAAACCTATGAAAAGTGTTGATAATTTGTAACTTCTACAGTTATGCAGAGATTTTCCATTGTAACCTTAATATTGTAATGGAGAGTAGAGAATCTCATTGGTCTCGTGGGCCCTGTGAATAAAATTCTAAAATGGAATATTATATTGGTGGATTGAAAGTTAAATCCTATGATAGAAAAAATACCCAACATCCCATATATCAAAAGTGTGCAAAGAAGCATCCTATAAACTACACAAAGGGAAAAAATAGATTCTTCAAATGTTTAACAGAAGGGTATATGGATAATAACTACCAAATGTATATAAAGAATCCCTCTAATCAAGAAACAGAAATGAAGTCTTGGATCAACACTATTCCTATTGGGAGTTATTTCAACTAAATTTAACATAAGAATTATGTGAGTCATGTTCCTATGACAATGGTTATTGGAAGTAATAAACAAAAAAACTCCAATAAAGATAGTAACGTATAATGCTATCACTTATAATGATGTTGAAACAAAAAATGATGTTGTGACGTATATTCAAATTATTTATTTAATAATAGTGAACATACTATTTTATTATATTTATATGAATTATTTAATATGTTTCATGTTTAGATGAACTATTCTATCCCCACCTTAATATTTGAAGGCTGAGTTATCTATAATAATAGAAAAAGAAATTAATACAATCAGTTTTTATAAATCATCCCATGTTTTTATTTGTGGGTTGATCCTCCCATAAAATATTGAAATACATCATTTGGTAGTGTTTTATGATATATTGGTAATGCATTGGATATATTTATATAAATCCAACATCAACTATTGTGAAAGGGAGATAACTCTTCAAATTCTAAAGCACCCTCAAATTATATTCAATTGTAATGAGGAAAAAGAATAAATTATTGAATAAATATCTCCATTTTTGATATTTTTTACTTATGAAGATGCACATATAGCTTAATCATTTAGAAAAGGAGTGAAACACACTCTATACATGCCTATAGTGAGTGATTACACTGAGGTGTTCCATGAAGAATATCTTAGTCTTCATCCGGATCAAGTGGTTGAGTTCTAAATCAAACGTATTTGAGGATCACTAGTTATATCAAATAAAAATTATAAAAATCGATTTCTTTGATCTAGAAGAACCAAAGAACAAATTATATAAGAATATAGAAAGGGTTTTATATGCCCAGGTGCTTCACTATGGGGTGCGAAAGTAATCCTTTTCATGAAGGACATATAATGTTCATCTCCATTGATTATTGTGAGCTCCATAAAATCACGATAGATATAAATTATCCATTTTCGTAGATATTTGACTTGTTTGATCAGATATGTGGTGCCCGTTATTTCATTAAGATGTACCTTTGGTCGGGATATCACTTATTAATGGCGAGGAAGGTTAATATTTCTATGACTGTCATTCAAAATACGTACGGAAACTATGAGTTCATAGTATCTCTCTTTGGGCTCACTAATCCTCTAGAAATTTTAATGAACTCAGTGAATGGAGTCTTTAGAAACCACCCAAACCATTTTTTGTAGTCTTTATTGATGATATTTTGTTAAACTACAAAAACCAGGTGGAACATGAGAAGCATTTGAATACTGTTCTAAAATCATGGCATTGGGATAATAAATAGTCAATGTACAAAAAATATGAGTTCTAGATTGAATAAGAATCCTTCATGGGAAGTTCAATCCTCCAAAATGGGATATCTATGGTCCCTTCCAAGGCAATGTAAATCAAAGAGTTTCCTAATAAAACATTTGAAATTTAAATCCATAGTTACCTTGGTATAGACATGTATTACTAGAGATATTTGAAGAAATCATCCTCGTTTTCGAACACAATATAAAATATGATTATGCAGGGAAGAATTTTTTTTCTAGACTAGTGGATTTGATGACCACATAAAAGAGTTAAAAAAGGCTTATCACCACAATAGTTCTCACACAACCAATAATTGGAGAACTATTTGTGGTGTACAGTGATGATTCACAGAAGGGATCAGGATGTGGGCTCATGAAAAATGATAAACTGATAGCCTAAATCTCAAGGTATTTTAAAATTCAGAGGAATAACTGTCCCAAACAAGACCCAGAGCTGGATTCTATGATATTTACATTGAATATCTGGGGTTCTTGTCTATATGTGGAGAAGTGTGAGATATATACTTATCATGAGAGACTAAAATATATATTCACATATAAAGATCTTAATATGAACCATAAAATATGGTTGGAGCATGATAATGTTTATGACTACTCAATCCACTACCATCCCTATAAAGAAAACAATGTGGTATATAATCTAGGTAAAATGGATCATGAAACATTACCAATGATTATAATTAAAAAGATATAATCTTCTTGGACCATGAAAGGATAGACATGGGAATAGTTAAGGAAGGAAGATCATCAATCCATTCTCAAATTATTGCTCAACCATATCTTATAGAAATAATAAGTGATACTAAAAGAAATGATTTGGAAATTTAAAGGATGGTGGAATATATCAGAAATAAGAAGTAATCTGAGTTAAAAATATTTGAGGAATGATTCATGAGATTTGGGTCATGATTATGTGAACCATTTGATCTAGAGAAAAATATGGAGCTTCTAAATGACGAAAATAGCTCAACCATATCTATTTTCCATAGGATCACAATGATTTATTGATATCTCAATGAAAACTTTTGATGAGGAAATATTAAGAATGAGATCATTGTATATCCATCAATGTTCTTAGTTTGTCAACAAGTGAAGGAAAAATGGAAAATTTTAAAGGGTCTATTGTATCCATTTCTCATACCAACATGGAAATTGGAAAACATCATCATGGTCTTTATCACTAGAATTCTAATGAAATCTATAAGACACAATGTTTTTTTTGTTATTATGGATTGTATAACAAAGATATCTCAAAATATCACTTTTCAGGATGACTACTCAATAGATAAAATGGAACAAATATACATAAATGAAGTGGTAAGGCTGCATGGAGTACCACTATCTATTGTATCCGATCAAGATCTAAGATTCACATCCTAGTTCCCAAAATGTATCCAACATTCTATAAACATAGAGATTAACTTCATTATATCCTACCATCATCAAAATGATATCCAATTTTAGTATACTATTCATACACTGGATGGCATATTAAGGGATTGTTCTATGGGCTTCAAAGGAGGATAAAACTATCATTTTCCTCTGATCAAATTCTCTTACAATAATATTTTCTAATTGAGAATCCAAGTGTCCCATTATGATTCCCTTTATAATAAATTATTTAGAATACTCAATCAATGAGATGAGAAAAGTTAACAAAAGATACTAGGTCTAGAAATGGTCAATGAAATGGAAGATAAGGTGAAAATAGATCAAAAAAATATCAAGGTAGACAAAATTTTACAAAATATATATATAGACAATCATCAATGAGACATGGATATTAAGGATAGAGACATGGTATTCCCCCTCAAATCATCATGGAGTCGAATTATGAGATTTTGGAAGAAACAAATGTTATTTCCCACGTACATCAGACCCTTCAAGATTCTTGGTCTTGTTTGAACTTTCTTCTATCGACTAGAACTTCCTACTACCATGTCTCAACTACATGATATATTCTATATACCCCTCTAAAGGATTTATATACAAGATCCTTCACAATTACTGAATTTAGAGATTGTATAGTTGGAGAATGGTCTCTTTTATTTGGAGAACCCTATGAAGATCCTGGATCATAGAGGTAAAGTTATATGTTATATGACAAGTCACATAGTTAATGTACTATGATTGAACCATATGTACCAAGAGGCCACATGGGAATTAGTGGAAGTTATGAAAGAGAAGTACCATAATCGTTTTTCACCAGAATTTTTAAAAATAAATAAGTCGGTGAAATTTCATAATGAGGGAAAATGTAATGACCTATAATTTTATCAATTGAAATTTATTTCTTCTAATTATGACATATATTATCAATCACATAATGAACACAATTAAAAAATTATAAATAAATAATGGGTGAAATAAGTGTCATTTCTTGTAACACCCCAAGATTTCACAGTACGATTCTTTTTGAATAATACAATAGCGTGTGTTATACGCAACTTCGAGTTCTAACGCACCACAACCAATCATACAAGCCGTTAAGAATATAAATACCAAATTTTTAAAATTTTGTACATTTTATCATTAAAAATGAACTTCATTTTTGAATTCGGAATATTGGAATTATCATAGGGTGAAATTTTGGTACTTTTTGGATAACTTTCATATTTTGATGCATAGTGAAAATTACTAAATTTTAATTAAAAACAACTTTTTTAATCAAAATAATTAATAGTGATAAATTATGAATTTGAGTGGTTTTAAATTATATTTATAATATATTTTTAACATTTAAAACAATGTTGTTCATTGGACATAATTTCACATTTAAACTGGATATAATTAAGTGTCAATCTTTTGATAATTATTATTTCTTAAAAACACCCTATTTATTTTGACAACAGAAAATAATTTAAATTAATTAATGAAACATATATGCTTTAAATTTGGTAAAATAGACATCATTTTTTAATTCATAATATCAAATATAACTTAGGACGATTTTTTGGTATTTTTCTAAGAAACATCAATTTTTGATGAATAGTGAAAAACACTGAGTTATTGGTTAAAACCGATTTCGTTATTTAAAATATTATTTATTTTATTTAAATTAATTTATGTAAAAATAGATACATAATACTTATATAAGATCATTTTAATTCATTGGAGTCAGTTTATAATAATTTTTGATAAATAATTTTTTTTGAACTTTTCACCGTCTTTTACCCACCTCCTAGGAGAATTTGAAAATTCTTATAAAACATAATTTTACCACATCTGTGAGTTGAATTTCGAAAATCTGAGAGACATGGTTTATATCGAGGAGTAAAATGTGGTTCAATGAGATGAAAATAATTTTTGGTGAATAGTAACGTTTTACTTTTATTTACCACAGTTAAAAGTAAATAGGGTAATGAAGGCTAAACATAATATTAATATTACCCTAAAACATGTCCTAATTCTATTGGACAAGTTTAGATCGACCCAAAAAAACCTTAGGAATGAAATATTATCATTTAGTTCCACTTGGATTAGATCAGGACATTTATTATTATTTAATAAAAGAAGAGTTAAAAGAGGTAAAATCAATGTTTAATAACTAAAACATTTTTATTATGGGGTTTTACATGAGATAAATTAGATTATAAATTATCATTATAAAGATAAAAATATTTCCTACATCATGGTAATTTATTTATAATTTTTAGACATTATATAAATAAATTTATTTATGACACAATGATGATGAAACAATTACCTTATTAATGAAAGAATCAAATAAATGGTATTATAAATATTAAAAAAAATATAATTTCAAAGTTTTTATAACATACAAGAATTTCAAAGATTAATACTACATGATATGATTGATTAAATTTATTGTTTTTGAATTAATCATGTTGTTATTATTAAAAAAAACAAATACCAAATAGTGTAAAAAATGACCAAAAGTAGTTTTTAAAACAAATATTATATTATTAATTGATATAATGGTCCTAAAAATCAATGGTTCGTCCAAAAGACTTATATAATAATATATATGACATTAATGAACTAATTGGTGTTCTTTTGGTAGTATATAGTACGTTTATTAACCATATATTGTAAGAATACTAGAAGACACCGTAAAAGATAAATTATTTAACTTAGAGTTAAATCTAAATGATAAGGTTAAAATGGTAACATAAACTTGTCTAAAACCTATTAGATGAGTTTTTTTAGACCTATACCCACCTTAGACTTTAAATAATCATCTTTGGAGCCATTAGATACCGAATATGAATTTATTATAAAATAATATTTTATGTTTTTCCTAAGGTGACCCTCACCCCTCTTATAAAAGGGCACTCTCCCTTCTCTCTAATTCACACCATCTATGCCATTTGGCTCGGCCAAACCCTTCTCCAATACAGTCTCAAATATCCTCCCTTCATCCTAGAGGCCCTAGTTTGATCTGAAATCCATCCTAAGGATCCCTTTTGATCAAATCAAATGGAAGAACCCAAAGAAGAGGAGGCTAAACTTACCCCCGACTAAAGGAAAGTGCAAGGTAAGGGGTTTTCATATCACTCCTTATTCCCGTGAGATTCATTCCATATTGCAACCATTACCTTTTTTGGGGTGTATGTACTTCCCATAATTGTATTATTTATATAATACACTTTAATTTATGTCTATTTACATATTCATTGTATGATATCTCTTTCATGGGGTGTATGTTTCGTAAGTTACAAAATTAGTAAGGTTTAATTTCACAATATCTTTATTATCGGAGGTTGTTTTTATGTAAGTATCCACTGGGACATATTTATTATCCAATTCCATTTTTTATGAAAGAATTTTCAAAGGGATTCTTTTATAGGACTTTTTACTAAAAAATAAATTTTAATGTTTTAAATATTTATTTTACTAAATATTTCCCATTAATGTACATGTCTTCAAAATGGTTTTTAAGGATCTATTTATATGGACATGAATGTTTTTAAAATGTTAATTCCTTTCAAAAGTTTCATAGTGTTATGGGACACTTTGATTCAAAAATGTCTTTAAATGACTTCTTTTCCAAATTGTGTGACTTTTAAATGTTTTCATGAAAAAGGGGTATTTCTCTAAAAGAGTTTTACAAATCATTTTCATCAATGTCAAAATCCTTTAATAGATTTTAACTTGTTTTGAAGTTGATATATCATTATACAAATCTTCTATATTGTGTTGAAGGTATTGTGATATGTTTGACTATGGAAGTGTAATTTTCATACCATTCCTGGTTTATGGGTAAAGTATTGACATTGTGTATGCTAGTTTTAATACGAATGTTTATGTTATTTTTCATCCTCTTATTAGGATGAAAGTGTTGGAAATGTATGTTCCAGGTTGGGGTCTGGTTACAGCAGACCCTCCAGGTTGGTGTTCATTTATTAGAGGCACTCCGGGTTGGTGTCGGGTTATTAGAGGCACTCCGGGTTGGTGTCCAGTTATTAGAGGCACTCCGGGTTGGTGTCCGGTTATTAGAGTCACTCCAGGTTGGAGTCCGGTTACAGAGGCTCTCCGGGTTGGGTTTTGGTTACAGTTATCCCTTAGGTCTTGGCACGAGGCCTTGACACAGAAATTAAATTTTGGAATTATGCATTCCATCATTATGAAAGTGTTTAGTGATATTTCATGTTATTATTCAACTAGTAGAATATCCATGTGAAGAAGTAAATGGAATTACTTCATTTTATTTTTTCCATAATATTCTGAAGTTCAAGTTTAAAAGGCTTTTGTTTTAGTTATACATTGCCTTAAATGTTTATGCTTATTTATGAAGGTTTTCACTGTATTATTATCCTTACTGAGCATCTGAGCTCACCCCTTTCTATGTTTTATTTTTCCCAGGATTCCAAGAAGTGTATTGTGATTGATATACATGGTTATGCCAAGGGAATAATGGCATTCATGAAGGATTATTTATGTTGTTTTGTATGTTATGATGTGTAATGTAACATTTATATAGGTAATATATTTTCCAAGACTGCTAAACCGATATGTCCTTCGGGTCTTGATTCCTTGTAATCATGCCAATGTATTAAAATAAAGCACCAAATCTGGGTAACTGTGTTCGGGGAATTATAGTTGGTATCAGGGGAAGTTTAGAAATTACCTTGGAAAGTAGATTTAGAAAAACTCTGATTAAATCACATTACCCTAACATAGACTTTGAGGATTAGTATAGAAGAAAATCCTAGAATTTTGGTAATATAGATATTTTCTGAGTTTCCATGAAAATACATCCCTGTCTGGATACGAGCTGGTAGAGGAGGCTCTGGCATAGATGTACCTAGGGGTAAAACACGAAAACACTGCTTTGAGCTAGACTTGAATGGGAACCGTTGCACGACAACAGGACTTTCTACACTCTTGGTTATGACACTCTCAGGGGATATGCTTAGGATAATTCTTATTTTATTTACAAACCAATATAAAGGGTTTATGAGTATATATATTCTCAAATAAAACAATTTTGATTATGGATTATATCCATAAACTGTTCAATTTACGTTAGGTATTTTAGACGTTTGGAATTATGAATTGTGATTCATAAAGTGACCTAGTGTGTGCCATTGTTTAAAAATGGTGCCCAATAGAAGGAATTAGAACTCCGACAATACGTATGATCCAAAGAGTAAGAAGGATCCTATCTTTCACTGTATTAAGCCAACATTAAGAAGGGAAATAGTCTCTCATGTTTTCTCAACATATGAAGAAATAATATCATGTGTTAATAATATAAGTAAATAATTATCCGATTCTTATGGATTTGAAGGGAAAAAAGAGAAGAAATGTATGTAAGAGAGAAAGTTGGATAAAGGGAAGAGGGAAAAGAAGAATTTTCCCATATGTGATAATTGTGGGAAGAAACACCCTGGAAGATGCCTAAAGGGAATGAGAGTTTCTTATAAGTGTGGAGAAAAATGACACCGTGTACGTGACTTCGAGGGAAAGAAAAAGGTTTCAAATGTATAATGCTTCATCTGTAAGAAGTTGGGACACTACAGAAACCAGTGTTCAAATCATTAGGGTATTCCACAAATGATGATATTGGATAATAATCAAGTTATGATACTACCATAGATGAACATGAATGAATAGTGTTCTTATGTTGTTATTTTGGAAATATTTCATTGAAGTGTTGTGTCAATGATGTGCTGGAAAAAAATAAGGATTGTACTCTAGTACTATTTCATTGAGGATTTGAGATTTTATGGTACTAAGAAAAGTGACTCTATAGTGAGTTAATCTTTTTTGAAATTACATGTTTGGGGGAAAGATAAACCTTAATATGGTCCTAATATTGAGGTATTGATTTTGGAATAAGATATGGTTGATTTGGTTATATTATATTGGATATTCTTGACTGCCTTAAAACTGATTATAGATTTGTATATTCCATCATTGTTGGAATTTACAAAATTTTTGGACGGATGAAGTATATCCAGTATTCTATAAGGAATAAGGGAGCATGAATGTAATCAATATGGTTTTATGGTAATTCAGGATGTTTCAGTGTTTTAAAAGAATACACGATGAAGGTATTCACATGCTATTATGGGGTAAAAATGATCTAAATTATGTTTACCTTTCATATTAATTTTGGATTGAGAGTTTACAGAGGTATTTTAAATATGTCTAAAGGTTGGAATGGATTATGTTTGAAAGGTTATTTTTGGATTTTTATAAAAGGAAAACACACAGACCATGTGACAACCCATCGCGTCGGACAAAGCTGTGGGAATCAAACCCACAACCATAGTGCGATTGGGAATTATCGCCTAATACTATACTACATGAAGTCCCTGGATTTTATAATGTAGTTTCATTTTTTAAAGGGTATGATATGTGAATTATAAATTCATTATATTTGGGACCATATACGATTAGGATAAATAGCGTATTTTTGAGTTTTATTATGTTTTGGGGTGAAAGATGAGTTTCTGGTAGAAATTTATTAATGGATAAAACTCTAATTATAAATTAATTGTATCTCCTTATGATCTTATCCAATATCATGAATAAATTCCTCAAAATTAAAAAAAGGAACTTTGAAAAAAATGTTTTCCTAGATTATACCTTAGATCGTCACAAATTTATAGCTTTGGGATTGTTGGCCTTTTTATATCCATGTTATCTACCACTCTCCATTAGATATTGAGGTTAGATTTCTCTTCCATATCCATATTTTCCTACATGGAACCCTAGTATGTGTTATTTTTAGTAACCTTCAAACTTACCCCTCTTTATTTTAAATAGAGGCCTCATTAATCCATTTTTCGATGTGGGATTTCAACTATGATATTTTCAAATGTCAACCCAAAGTTTCAAATACCGAGCATAAATTGCGAGGAAGCAATTTATTGAATGAGGGGAGAATGTAACACCCTAATCATTCACAGTACACTTTTCTTTGAATAATATAATAGTGTTTGTTATACGCAACTTCAAGTTCTAACACACCACAACCAATCATACCAGCTGTTATGAATATTAATACCCACTTTTTGAAATTTAATACATTTTATCTTTCAAAATGAACTTCATTGTTGGATTCTGAATTTCAAAAATATCTTAGGGTGAAATTTTGGTATTTTTCGGATAACTTTCATATTTTGATGAATAGTGAAAATTAATAAATTTTAATTAAAAACAAAAATTTTAATCGAAATAAATAATAGTGATAAATTATGAATTTGAGTGATTTTAATGTATATTTTGAATATTATTTAACCATTTAACACAATTTTGGTCATTGGAAATAATTTCACATTTAAACTGGATATAAGTAAGTGTCAATCTTTTGATAGTTATTATTTCTTAAAAACACGCTATTTATTTTGACAATGGAAGTTAATTTAAATTAATTAATCCAACTTATATTTTTTGAATTTGGTAAAATAGATATAAAATTTTAATTCATAATATCAAATATATCTTAGGCCGAATTTTTGGTATTTTTCTAAGAAACATCAATTTTTGATGAATAGTGAAAAACACTTAGTTATTTGTTAAAACTGATTTTCTTATTTAAATAGTTATTTAATTTATTTAAATTAATTTCTGTCAAAATAGATACATAATACTTATATAATATCATTTTAATTCATTGGAGTCAGTTTATGATAATTTTAGATATATGAAAATTTTATTGAACTTTTCA
This sequence comes from Viscum album, assembly GCA_963277665.1. Classification (NCBI taxonomy): domain Eukaryota; kingdom Viridiplantae; phylum Streptophyta; class Magnoliopsida; order Santalales; family Viscaceae; genus Viscum; species Viscum album. The sequence goes on along the minus strand of OY728120.1, from coordinate 2,041,871,462 downwards.
CCGTCTTTTACACACCTACTAGGAGAATTTGAAAATTCTCATAAAAATTAATTTTACCGCTTTTGTGAGTTGAATTTCAAAATTCTGAGAGACACGGTTAATATCAAGGAGTAAAATGTGGTTCAATGAGATGAAAATATTTTTGCTGAATTGTAACTTCTTATTTTTATTTTCTACGGTTAAAAGTAAATAGGTTAATTAATGGTAAAAATGATATTAATATTACCCTCACACATGTCCTAATTCTACTGTACAAATTTATCTCGACCAAAAACAACCTATGGAATAAAATATTATCATTTAGGTCCACTTGGATTAGATTAGGACATTTATTATTATTTAATTCAAAGATGAGTTAAAAGATTTAAAATCAATGTTTAATAAATAAAACATTTTTAATATGGGGTTTTACATGAGATAAATTCGATTATAAATATTTATTAGAAAGATAAAATGATTTCCTACATCATGGTAATTTATTTATAATTTTTAGACAATAAATAAATAAATATATTTGTGATACAATAATGATGCAGTAATTACCTTATTCATGAAAGAATCAAAAAAATGGTATTATAAATATTAATATAAATATAATTTTAAATCTTTTGGGACATCCAAAAATTTTCTAGGTGAATATGACATGTTAGGATTGATTAAATTTATTTTTTCTGAAGTAATCATGTTGTTATTATTTTAGCAAAAAAAAAACAAATACCAAATAGTGTCAAAATTGACATATAATTGTTTTTAAAACAGATATTATATTATTAATTGATATAATGGTCCTAAAAATCTAAGGATTGGCCAAAAGACTTATATAATAATATATATGACATTAATTAACCAATTGGGGTTTTATTGGCAGTATATAGTATGCTTATTAACCATATAATGTAAGAATACAAGAAGACATGGTAAAAGTTAAATTATTTAACTTAGAGTTAAATCTAAATGATAAGGTTAAAATGGTAACCTAAACTTGTCTAAAACCTATTGGTTGAGTTTGTATCGACCTATAACCATCTTAGACTTTAAATAATAAACTTTGGAGCCATTATAAACCGAATATGAGTTTATTATAAAATAATATTTAACGTTTTTCCTAAGGTACCCCTCACCCGTCTTATAAAAGGGCACTCCCCCTTCTCTCTAATTCACACCTTCTATGCCATTTGGATCGGCCAACCCCTACCCCAATACACTATCAAATATCCTCCCTTTATCCTAGAGTCCCATGTTTGATAATAAAGCCAAACTAAAGATCCCTTTTGATCAAATCAAAAGGAAGAACCCGAAGAAGAGGAGGCTAAACGTAACCTCGACTAAAGGAAAGTGCAAGGTAAGAGGATTTCATCTCACTCCTTATTCCCATGAGATTCATGCCATATTTCCACTATTACCTTTTTTTGGTGTATGTAATTCCCATAATTGTATTCTTTATGTAATACACTTTAATTTATGTGTATTTACTTATTCATTGTATGATATCTCTTTTATGGGGTGTATGTTTCGTAAGTTACAAAATTGGTAAGGGTTAATTTCACAATCTCATTATTATCCGAGGTTGTTTCTACATAAGTATCTACTGGGAAATATTTATTATCCATGTCCTTGTTTTATATAATAATTTTAAAAGGGATTATTTTAAGGGACTTTTAACTAAAACATCTTTTCAAATGTTTTAAATATTTATTCTTATAAATCTTTCTCATTAATTTCCATGTCTTCAAAATGGGTTTTAAAGATTTATTTATATGGACATGAATGTTTTTAAAATGCTAATTCTTTTCAAAAGTTTCAAAGTGGTATGGGACACTTTGATTCAAAATTTTATTTAAATAAATTCTTTCCAAAATTGTGTGACTTTTAAATGTTTTCATGAAAAATGGGTATTTCTCTCAAAGAGTTTTACAAACCATTTTCATCAACATCAAAATCCTTTAGTGGATTTTAAATTGTTTTTATGTTGATTTATCATTATACAAATCTTCTGTATTATGTTGAAGGTTTTGTGATATTTTTGACTGTGGATGTGTTATTTTTATACCATTCATGGTTTATGAGTAAAGTATTGACATTTCATATTCCAGTTTTAATAAAAAAGTTTATGTTATATTCCATCATCTTCTTAAGATGAATGTGTTGGAATACTATGTTCCGGGTTGGGGTCTGGTTATAGCAGACCCTCTGGGTTAGTGTCCAGTTATTAGAGGCACTCCGGGTTGGTGTCAGGTTATTAGAGGCACTCCAGGTTAGTGTCCGATTATTAGAGGCACTCCTGGTTGATGACCGTTTATTAGAGGCACTCCAGGTTGGAGTTCAGTTACACATGCTCTCCGGGTTGGGTTTCAGTTACAATTATCCCTTAGTTCTTGGCACGAGGCCTTGAAATAGAAATTAATGTTCGGCATTTTTCATTTCATCCGTATGAAAGTGGTTAGTGATATTTCATGTGATTATTTTACTAGTAGAATATCCATTTGAATTAGTAAATGGCATTACTTCATTTTTTTCCATATTATGCTGAAGTTCAAGTTTAAAAGGTTTTTTTAGTTATACATTGCCTTAAATGTTTATGCTTATTTATTAAAGTTTCTGCTGTATTGTTACCATTAATGAGCATCTGAGCTCACCACTTTCTATGATTTATTTTTCCAAGGATTCCAAGAAGTGTATTGTGATTGATATGTAGGGTTAAGCCATGGGAATAATGGCATTCGTGAACGATTATTTATGTTGTTTTGTATGTTATTATCTGTAATGTAACATTCATGTATGTAATCTATTTTCCAAGACTGCTAAACTGATCAGTCCTTCGGGAATTGATTCTTGGTAATCATTCCAATGTATTAAAATAATGAACCGACTTTGGGTAACTAGGGTCGGGGAGTTACATTTCTAGACATTACAGAACCAATAATGATAAAATAGAAACTTGACCTTAGGAATAGTAATGTGTCCCTTATAAATAGTAAACAATGCAATAGAATAGTAGCCTCAACTATGAATGTATATATAAAATTTATCCCTATTATAAATTTAAATATTACATAATTATATCTTATTAAAAGTAAGTAAATGTTTTAGAGAATATTAACTATTTATTGATATGTTTATAAAACATAAGTGTTTATTTTCATGTTTATAATTAATAAATTATTTTAAAATAAATTTTATTAAAATAATAAATTTTTTGGTATCTGATGATTATAATAATATTTTATTATAATAATATTAATTTTTAAAAGTATTGTAAAATCTGTTATAATTTTATATTTAGCGTTTTCCAAGTATATGATGGTTTTAATTAAAAATTATTTTTCTCATAATTAGAAATTTATTTTTCTAAAATGGACTGAATTTTTGAATTATAATCATCCATAAATGGTTAGCATGATTTCATTTTTAGGTTTTCCAAAACACATGAATATTTTCTGAATAGTTAAATATGCCAATTTATGATAAAAGTCAAATACATGAAAAATGGAGTCATTGATGACATATAGATTATTTATTCCCAAAATATTGACCCATACATCATTATTTTAATATTTATTTTGATAATTCTAAAACTATTCGTATCCTTGAGGAAAAATAATCAACCAGTGAATAAAATAATGAGAAAACTCCCCTCTCCTCCCCTATAAATACCACCCTCACCACCTTTTCTCCCCAAACCTATCAAGCTTTTATACTTTACATAATTCCTCTCAAATATCCTCCTAATCCCATGATCAACGTCCATAATTATTTGGTATCAACAAGAAACGAAAAAAATCCCACTAAGGATGTTCTAAAGAAGAATGATTCAAGAGGTAAAATCCTCTTTTATTTCTCTTAATTTATTTTCATGTTATTTAATTTTTTTATCTAATAAAATACCATCATCCAAATGGAATTATGAATTTAATTTATTAAATATAGTTTAATTTTTTTTATTGGAATAATCCATCATCAATCCAATTACACACTCCCTTTTATTCTTAAAAATAAATCATCATCCATGTGGTGTTTATTTATCACCATCATGGACATAATGTTTTCATTTTACCATAACAACTTTAGGGATGGTCATGAAAATATTTAAATTGTTAAATCATATCTTAAATTATAATTTATAATCATTTTTATTTTCTATTAGTAATATATTAACATAATGTTAAATTGTAAAACATAACAAGTTCATTTTGATAAAAAACCCCCAAAATAATCGAAACGATCATCACAAAAGTATTCTCAAATGTTTCATCATAATACCATATAAAAAATGATATATATAACCATTTACTCAAATGTATGTTCAATAATAACATATAACTATAATAAAATACATCCATTCTAATATTATATGAATTTCTATAAATGTATAGAAGTAAACCAATCCTGAAAACCAAGGAAAAAAGCACTTACAAATGATGAAAATATATTTTATAACTCTTAAAAATGGCCATAAATGAACCTAATAAAATTATAATAAATCTAATAATTATATATTTGGTTATAAATTAAGTTATTAATGGATTTAATATTATTATACATGATATTAAGATCAAGTGAAGAAGCATTAAATTAATGGATTCTTTCTGAACCTCCATTTTTCTTTTGCGATAGGCTCACTCTCTCTTTACCATAATGTTACTCTTATTTATTTCAATATAAATCTTATAAATTATCATTATATGTTCCAAACTCATGTATCTATATCCATTCATAATTCTTTGATAGTGAAATAGATGTTTCAACTAGGGTTCCTTCTCAATTCTTCCTGATAAAGAATACCAATTAAAGGGAACTTACCGATTTCTCACCCATTTTCATGTGCTATACATAATATTTTATAATCCAAAATTATATTTCTATATTAACTAATTTTACCATGAAAAACTAGAATCATTCATTTATTGTTTTCTGAAAACATTTAATCCTTTTCTATTTTAAGTACTCATTAATATTTTCATTAAAACCACATTAAAGAGGTTAATTTCTAAATATTCATAAACACTATTTTAAAATGTTTTCACTCTAGTTGGACACCATTTGTCATTATTTTTTCATATTTTAATTTATTAATTTCCAGTTAATTTTTATAGCCATTATTTCATGTACACTTCTTTGTTATGCATGTTGACAATTACTTCTGACATGATTATGATACCCATTTCTTTCAATTGGTAACCCTTTTTTATGTTTGATTTAATATGTTTGATTCTTCATGTGTCACACATATTCAAAAATATTTTATAATGATTTCACATAGATGGAGCCCCAATGAATTGGGTAATGTTTAGTCTCATGAGACATCATGTAGGGATATAGAGTGAACCAAATTCTTTTATGGGGCATTGTCCACCATGTCTTAGCATCTTGGCTTAAATCATATTAATGTCATGTAATATGTTGTTTCCAAATTCCTATGATTCCATGGTTATATGTTACCATGTTATACATGATATTTTTCTTTATTATTATTCATTTTTCACACCTCAATGTCATCATTTTACTCCTTTTAAACCATGTGTTGTGTTTTATCCTAAACAAATGAAAAATTCCATTGAATGTTTGTAGATCATTATGGAGCTTAAATAAAATATGGTTTTATAATGTTTTTCATGTTTTAAAATTAGGCACTTAATATTCTGAAGACACTATTCTTCATGGTCTTTGGTTGTATTTGATGGTAAATTATTCCATAAAACGTGTAATAATATGTGTACATGTTTATGGTCTCTATGTTATTATTATATTTTTATATGCTAGTGCCACTTATACATATAGTATCCAGAAATGGATATACTTTATTTAGGAACCACTCACTCTATCCTTTAACAAATGCCTTGGAACATTTCTTATACTCTGGCTCATCCTAAGACATACCCTTAGATATGTCCTTACGGATGTCATTATGGATTTCTCATCTATGTTTTCAAAGGTCAAAAAATCATTTCAATTGATACCAACTATAAATATCAAGGATTATCACACACACACACACACACATATATATATATTACATCACCTATGATGAATATTCATTACATTACTAAAACACATTCCCATAGATCGTAAGAGTGTAGTTACATTATAGATGTAGAAACATAAACAACTAATCCATATGTAAGATGCATCATCTCTCAAAATGATATTCATAAATAAAAATAATATAAAAAATATCATACAAAATACATTTCAACAAAACATGAGGAAATAAAAATAAAAAAACGTGAGCTTAAATTTTTAGTAATATTTGGCAATGGGGATTCGTAAGCACAACACGAACATATGGGTATGAGAACATGAATATAAAATTTTCCAACCATACCCAACATATTAAATAACATAATCGTGAGTTATGAGATAAATATTAGATGTTCATAAGTCAAAAAACATAAGTTAATCAATGGAAATGATCCATGAGAGAATATAATTATCATAAGGCATAGGTTTTTGGTATACAACTAAGAATAAAAAATATCATGTTAAGGATTCCCACCAAGACATTCATAACATGTAGGGTTCTTGCTAACCACCAATGTACCGGAATTAAGATTGGGATGACCTCTAGATTACCCCATTATGGGATTTGAAAAACCACTCAGGTACCATAATTTTTAGGCAAGGTCTAACCACACATATACCCTATTTCAGGCTTGGACTAAATAAGAATGTACTCTTTATACTCATAGAAAATCATCATTACCCATGCATTAGATGGAGATATTTGTCAAAAATATACAAAATTAAAATCATAATTTTATGTTCCATAATATCATAATTTTTTTTCATATCATAACCCATGAAATTAAATGGATTTAATAAACATTTCATTATTTTATTATAGCATTACCCATGATGGAAAAACTGGTTTGAAAGTAATTTAAATAGGGTAAAACCCTGTGAAGAGAAATAAGTTTCATAATGATCATAATTTCATAAAAATTAATAATTAAGATATAGAATAATTGTAGTAGTCTTTGATTGCATCCCAACTAAGGAATATGTAACATCAACAGATTCCATTATAGTTGGAAAATGAATTTGATCAATTATTTCAAAACATACATGAGGAAAACATCCTTTCAGATTTGAAAAAAAACTTCATAAAAAATAAAACATGTTTAATTTACTATTATATTAATAAAATTCATTAAAAAATATAGATAAATATTTTAAATTAAATAATTTCCATGATGTTGGGATGATTTATTTTTGCTGTAAAATTTAATAAAAATATTCTTGTTAGATTTTTTGTAAAATCCAAACAAGAATTATTTAATAAAATGCATGAATATTCCGTTGAAAATATTTTTTTAAAGACAAATGAGGTTACATATTTATTTTAAAAATAATAGGAGAATAGTAAAACATTTTTTAATACATTATTATATTTCATTTCTTTTGAAGGTATCATATTTCTGAAAAAGGATAGTAATAAATTCAGATTTTATTAACAATATATTCTCAGTTATTTTATGTACCAAAATAGTGTTAAAATTGTAATATTACATGAAAATATAATAAATGACCACATAAGAACAAAATTAATGAATTTATTGATATATATATATATATATATTAATATTTTATCATAGAAAAACTAATCATAAATAATCATCACAGACAATGAGATTGTTACTTCCAAAATCTAATTCTATGATAAACTCAAATCATCATAACCATGTTGGAATAATAAAACAATAGAAAAAATCATGAAGAGGAAAAAATACATGATATTACATTTCAATGGTTATTTATATATACATAGTGAAATAATACAGGCACACAACATAACATATTTCTTAACTAAGGTAAATTGAGACATAAATTCCATACTTTAAGTCTTAAATTCCACCATACATGTCCAAACCTATTGTATAATTAATATAAATTTATTATAAATATAGTAAAGAAAAATATTTATATATATAATGTCATATATTATCTTCATATGAACTTTTACTAATAATTTGTTTACAATTCAATGTTAACGTTACATTTCAGGTAATACCTCCTGGGTTTTTTGTATATTTTTTATTTGTCATTTTCTGGTCATCCCAATTTGATCATGACATAATAATATATATTATATTAAATATTATTTAAATTTCATATATTTTCATTATCTATTTATTTATAGTAATCCATAAAATTTATTGATATAAAGTGAAATACATCGTTCATATAGACGGTAGGCCATAAGTATGCTTGAATGCTGTATCCGTTTTCTTAATGAATTGAAATAAAGAAATTTAAATGATATATTATCATTAAATAACCATTTTTATTTCATATATATCACATATTATCCTTAAAACCACCCTTATTAAAATCCATGTCAATCGTGAACAAATCACGTCACATCAATAGGTTATAGTCCGTTGTCAAATGAATGATTTTATCAGATTCCCTCAAAATGGTGATTATTAAGGTATGTCTTTTATAATTAAAAAATAATAATAAAATCATAAATATAAAATAGAATAATAAATCCACCATAATTTTTATCCTTGAGAGGTGGAAATGAAAAATGAATGAAATTTATTTGTGGGGGTTGTAGGCCACCATACAGATGAACAACGAATCTGTAACCCATTTTGCGAAAGTGGATGTTGGTATTGGAAATCGAAAAAAACTATATCTTATTATATAGAATATAATTTAGTTATTATATCATCACAATATTATAATAAATAATCGAGGTTTTATAAGAAAAAATTCCACAAATGGTTTTATTCATGCCACAAGGCCCCACAATGGATTATTATAGATCCTAAAAAATATATGGTCGATAAATGGATAGAAAATTTGGTTTTTAAAAGATTAGGGAAATATTTAATCCCTATCCTTTTAGTTTAACCCTTGATAAACCCATTTTTACATTAAGTGTGATTAATAGTTTTTACTATTTTAATTATTTATTTTCCTATAAAATTATGTTGAACTTTATAGAAAATATAAATTATACTGATTAGAAATATGTAATCAGTTTTTTATAATTTAAACCCATAAAATTGGTAAAATTTAATTAAAAAATAATCTCAATGACAAGATGAAAAAGTGGGTTTTTTGAATGGAATATTTTCAAAATTTTAATAAGTTTGAATAAAATAAATATATATAGAATTGATCCAAATGAACTAAATTGGATAAAATTATGTATCATTGAACCAATTTTAATTTAAAAATAATTTACAATATAATTTTACATTATAAATAAATTAATTGGTAATGTAGTTTACAATTAAAATTCAATATTTTTCACTATTCATAAAAAAATGAAACTTTTTAAAAAATACAAAAAATACAACCTAATATTATTTTTATTTTATAATTTAAAACATTAAGTTTAATTAATCAAATTAATTTTTGAAAAGAGTAAAAATTTAATTTTATTATTTTTCAAAAAAAGGTTGAAAAACTTGTTTTTTGGAGAGAATATTATTTTTAAAACTTATCAACACAATAAAAAAAATTACTTTTTTATTAATATTTTTTTTCTATTAATCCAATACACATAATATTTAATTTTTTTACTATTGATATCATAATTTTTAATGACAATGTTATATTGGTTGTCTTTAAATAATTATAACAATAATATATCTTGGTTTTCTTAAAACATAGTGTCATGTATAGCGCAAGCTAACAATGAGTTTCATATGGCACAAGGAAAACTTTTTTTGTGTGTAATGAAATATATAAATGAAATTTATTTTTTTCAAAAACAAATAATTCATAAAAACCTGATTTGTTACATCTGATGATTTTTTTCATGAAATTTGGCATGGCGATGTTGAAATTGTACATAGAGTATCATTGGATTGCTAGTGGGGATTATGAATAGAAAATTACTAAAACATGGTTAACTGTGAAAAAGATTAATCCATAATTAGTGGAATGTAATGTGGTAGATTGAACTATAATCTAGATGATAAATTTGTTGATGATATTGTGGTGTCTCTAGAAAATAATTGTGTTTGAGCACATTCCTCATGTTGGTGATGCTGATGGGTGTGTTTAAGGATATTGTTTAATATTGTCACTTTATGTTTATATGTGATGTTCCAAAATTTTTAAAAATAATCTCCCATTTATAATGAATAAGATCAACAATAAATAAATTTCTATAAACAAATTCAATGCTTTAGTTATTTTTGGCTTGTTATCAATTATATCCTATCATTTTTAAAAGGACATTAGAAATTATAAATATTTAAAATATATCTATCATAGAGTGATCATTATAATGAGTTTATATAAAGGTTTATGTTAAATCAGTTTGACAAAGAATAAATATGTGATTTCCTCAAATAGTAGAATTATACGTTATGAATTTTATTTGATAGAGCTTCTTTGGGAGATAGAATCACTGGGTTTTCCCGTGACAAATATGTAACCATGATTCACAAATTAACGAATAATGATCGAATTATAATATAAGATAATTCTCATCTATATCATGACCCAAACCATGTTAATCAAACAAGACTAAGAAAATATCAGCATCACATATCTTACCCATATGCAAATCACTAGTGTAATTTTGGGATGTGTATCTTGTCTCTAAAATTATGATTTTTTATATATTTTATATATATATCATATTTATCTTCTATTATATTATGATGGATAAAAAATATGTTTTAGAGAAATTATATTTTGACATGATGAAACATTAATTGTATTTTTCAGATATGAATAATTTCAAAAAAAATTATATTTTTTATGAATTAAAGAATATTTAATGTGAATATTATTTTCTTAAATTATTATTAATAAATAATATTTTTTAAATAAAAATTATAAAAATAAATTTTCAATCTAAATTTTATTTTAATAAGGGTTAGAAAAATAACCATTATATAAAAACATTATTTTCAATAAATTTGAATGTTTATATAAAACTATAAATTACAATATTGAAAGAATAATTTTTGTAATATAATTATTAATTTTGATGATGTAACATAAAAATTATCCTATGTTTATTTGTTAATAGATTTATAAGATATTTTAATTCATGTCAAAAAATTATATACGGTATAATTTTAAAATATGTTTTATGACATTATAATAAACCTGAAGATGAATAATAAATTCAATAAAATTAATCCATGGCTAAATATATATTTCCCATTAAAAACAATGTTTTATATGTTATTTGATTAATTTGATTAATCATTAATGAATCCCCAAAAACCTATATGACATTTTATTCTTTTAAAGTTAATTATTTCTAAACAAGACTCAATTACACATCACAAAGAGAATTATTTAAAATATTTAGGTTCTTAAAAATATAAACTAATAGAATAAACATATATATGGAAAACACCATGGTAAAACATTGTATGGTTTGTGGTTTTGATTAATTTAACATATAGATTCCAATTTTTTTTATAAATTAATTATGAATTTCCCTACATTTTCATATCTAAAACCACCCAACACACCCTTATTATTTAATAAATACTCCTTTATCATTAATTAAATCTTCCCTTACCTCCCTATATTCCTCTCAAAGTGCATCCATGATCATAAAAATCCCCTACAAATCTATAAAAATAACACTCTCACAGTAAGGGTTCTAATATTCATTATTTTAGTATTTTATTTGTATTATTTCCATAAATATTTGATTTTTCATATTGGTATATGTTTTTACATATCCCTATTATATTAATTATGACTTATTTTGGACAGTAGAACCATTTTACTCTCATTAATCCCTTTGATTAATTTTAATGTACCACTAGTGTGATTCCAAATTTATCCACTGATTTTTCATGGGAAGAAATTGTTTAGTGAATACTCATTCCAATTTGTATTCTAGGGTATTCACCTATTTATACCTACCCTTACATTATGTGAGTATTCCATATTTATTACCCATAATCCTTAATCATTAGATTAATTTTGATGAAATATGACCCTATGAAAAGTATTCTACATTGAACACTTATGAATATACATGTTATTAATGTTACATGTGGGCCAATAATTTTATATCCCTCCCACACTTATGTTAATGTTTATATGTCATGAGATACCCTATATGGTGCACACTATTTCATTCTATGGACATTATGTTTTGATTTCTCGGTTGTCATACATGGATTATGTGTATGATGTTTGTTTTATTTAGGGTTAACATTCCTATGTTTCCCTTATGTTATCATTTATCAAATACCTAATTGTTCAAGATTATGATTATCACCCCTCTTATATTACCATGATATTACACTTGGATCACATGTATTTCATTAAATCATACTATTATTTGTTTATTTTCTCACTAGAATTTATAGGTCAATCATTTCTTATGTACGTCCTTAGGTTATCCCATATAGTTTTAAGAGATATTAAAAAAATAAACTAATGTTATGGTGTATTTAAATAATGTTTTTTTTCTATTTTTAATTTTTTTTATTCTACAAAACTAATTATCTAAATATACAAGACCTCATGATATTATAGGGATGTATTAAGTGCATCATTAAATAAAAATTCATTATCTAATGAATAATAGAATATGATTTTTCATAGTTCATATCGAATTAAATTATATTTATTTTTGGGGATTAGGATTATTAAACTAGAGTGAAGTCTTTAGAGATAAATCTAATCAATAGAAAACATCATTATTTTTTTCAAACTATAGAGTATGTTATTTCTATGAAAATAGTTTCTTCTATGGACACTATAAGTGGAAATTTATCAAGCACTATTTTAAATAGGGGTAATAGCCCCATAATGGTTCATTGAACTACACTTAATCGTCACCTGGTTCTAGAAAATGCGCCTTCTTGTACACCTATTTTGACAATCCAATTGGATATGATTTTATAAATTTTAAATCTCATCAGAAACCATTATTAAGGGGATAAAAATCCCACAATTGTTTTTAAGATTTTGATCATTCATAACATAGATTGACCACATGAAATTCATAGGCTAAGGAATATATGGGTGATATATTTTGTTTTAATCGTTAATAATTTATATAATTAATATTTTAAAAATTCTCATCCATAAATTTTCCTTTGATTTAGTTAGTGTAATGAAATGTGAGAAACAAAGTCAATAAACTAAAGTGGGGCTTCATGATTTGCATCCAAATGAGATTCCCTACCTGATGGGAGCTAGAGTTGGGAACATTATGCCAATAATTTCCTAACTAACTAAAATTTTAATGAAAAAACTGAATTAGTCACAATTCTTGAATCCCCCAATATAGAGAAAGTTTCAATTTAGTCCTTTATACAATAAAGGAAAATAACTTTTAATGGGTCTATGAATCCCTTAATTATAGAATGATGGATAAAATAATTTGAAAATATCTTATCTATTATTTAATTCTCAAATAAAAATACGGTCATGTTGTCAATTTAGCATGTTGAAGTATAAGCTAGTGAATTATTAACATTGTTAAAAAAACATTTAGTCCTTAGGAAAAGAAAGAAGTGATGGGGTGGAAGTATTTTTAGAATATAATTTTTTTTTTAAAAAAATTCACTCTCTGACAATATTCAAGAGGAATTTACTTGCCCTTAAAAAATATAATGAATCTATTGAGGGAATATGAGGAAAAGTCCAAATGGATTACATGATATGCATCCAAATTTTTCATATCCACCAAATGTAAAGTTGACCACTTCTTTGGTGGGATAAAGACTAGGGTAGAAAAATCATTATTTATTCAATAATTTTATATATATGGGGGAATTAAATGTTGTTTCATAAAAGAATAAATAGAGAACAGAAAATATCATGGGTCTCTAAAGTCATTAGATAATAAGTAGAGAATAGATTTAAATCATAATAGTGTGATGGTGAAAAATCATAGTTAAAGAAAATATGAATCCCACTTGTCAAAAGTGTGGGAAGAAGGATCCTAGAAATTTCTTGAAGGGGATAAATAAATTATCATTGTATTGGTAGGAAGGGAACCTGTAACGACCCGAAATTTTTTTAAATAAATTTTGTTTCCTAATTTTATGTGTTATTGTTATACTCAACAAAAATGTTTTATTTGATAAACATGATTATAATTAAAATGAGATCAGTGGGTTTTGAATATTATATAACCATCGGTCAACATGACCGCTATGAACAAAATGTTTTGATTATTGTCTCTAAATATAAGTAATCTTGGTTAATTATTATAGAAAGAAGATTCGATGGCCTCACCTAGTAGTCTTGGACCGATCGAAGCCCATCTAACAGATCTTGGGAAGGAGGTAGCACCACTGGGCTTTGCTCTGGATCAAATCCAAGCCGAACTTCATCATGTGAAGCTGGAATGAAATCGCCTTCGTGAGAAGTTCAAACTGATAGAAATTACTACTCGGGCAATGTTGACTGAGCCGCCCCAAGCTTCTATCACCCTAGCACACCTTACTCTTAGGTCCTATGCTGGTATTATAAGGGGTTATGTAACGAGACCGTAACTACCTTTTGTAATCCTTGTTTTAAATAAAAATTGGGATTTCTTCTTATGATGAAGTTTATGAATTTTGAAATGACCGGATAAATATAGTATGCATATTTTTAATGAATTTTAGAAAAAGGATATTTTAAATATGTTTATGTAAACCCTAAATAATTAAAAATGTGTAATGATTTTCAAAAAATGGTCTTCTGCAATTATGTTCAGTACTAAATTTAGAGTCTAATAAGATCAACTTGATTTTTGATGAATAGTAAATTATGAATAGTGATTTTATGATTAGGATTAGTAATATGACCAAATAGATTAGTAACCTCACTTAAAGAAAGTTTTAAAATAATCTAGGCACCTTGATTAAGTAATGTGATTCAATAAAATAGTTAAATAACGGTTTCATTAATTATTATTCAAGTATTAGTTTTTTCGGGTGAATAGTGTTTTTTAATTAAAAATTTAATTAAAAATAATTAGAAAATTACTTTTATAAAAATTACTTTATTTTTGAACTCAGAGCATCGATATTATGTTATGGTAATTTTTGGGATTTTTTCTGAAAAAAATGAATTTTCGATGAATAGTGTTTTTATTTAAAAATTAAATTAAAAATATTTAGAAAATTATTTTTATAAAATGGATTTCATTTTTGAAATCAGAGCATTGATATTTGGTTAATGTGAAATTTTGGGATTTTTCTGAGAAAGTTGAATTTTCAGTGAATAGTAAAAATACAGTTTTAGGGTTTCGGTATGTTTAATGACATCATAACGGTGTCATGATGATTTCATGAGATCTTTTGAGGGTTGGCCGGCCAAGGGTGATGAAGTATTGTTTTGGGGGGCCCATGTGGCCTAACTCCATGATAAATGACAAGGGAGAGCACATGGGTTTGAGAAAAGCACATGTGAGGTGTCCCTTGGCCATTAATGCCTTTTTCCCTCACTTTCCCTATAAATACCAAGCCCTCCTCTCATCCATTCGACTCCCCACTCATTCCCAACGAATTTCTGGTCTCATTACCTCCCAAGGAGTCCTCCCAAGGTGCCCCCAAGCCCTCAAGGTCCCAACCTTTGAGGTTTAAGAGTTACATTTTAAGGTAAGGGATCCGACCTCTCTCTTTCTTTTCAAGTAACCTCTTTTATGTCATTTCTTTTATACTCCATGTTCTTATGTTTGAGGATGTTATTTTATATTCATCCTACTGCCTATTTCATGTTCATATGATGAGAGACCCCCCCTTTCTCTCATCAATTCGTTTTAAGAATGTTTAAGTGGCGCCGTTAGGCTGCCGAATTTTTAAGGGATTCTTTCACCTTCCTCGTTTTCAAGTTCTATTTTCATTCAAGTCTTTCATGTTCCTTTTTGTTATATTGGGTTATGATCTCTATATATATATCATACTGGACTATTATGTTCATATGATGAGAGACCCCATTTGATCTCTTCAATTCAGTATTTTGATGTTTTAAGTGGCGCCGTTAGGCTGCCGAATTTTTAAGTGGTTCTTCACCCTTCTCGTTTTGAAGTTCTACTTTCATGTCAATTATTTCATGTTCCTTCTTGTTATATTGGGGTATGATCTCTATATATATCATACTGGACTCTTATGTTCATATGATGAGAGACCCCATTTGATCTCTTCAATTCAGTATTTTGATGTTTTAAGTGGCGCCGTTAGGCTGCCGAATTTTGAAGTGGTTCTTCACCATTCTCGTTTTGAAGTTCTACTTTCATGTCAATTCTTTCAAGTTCCATTATATTATGTTGGGGTATGATCTCTATATATATCATACTGGACTCTTATGTTCATATGATGAGAGACCCTATTTGACCTTGTCAATTCAATTTTGTTGAAGTTTAAGTGGCGCCGTTAGGCTGCCGAATTCTCACAAGAGAAATCTTTTTTTTCTTCCTTTCATGTTCATCATTTCATATGGTATATTTTAAAATTTCATTACCATGTTCTTAAATCCCTTATATTTTCTCTCTCTACTGTTTGATGGGTCATTTATGAATGTTTGACCCATGTCCCCTCTCTTCTCAATGTTTTCTAAAACCCCGAAACATAGTCGTTATGCTGTAGAATTTTCGTCTCAAAGTGCCTCTCTCTCTTTTCTAAAAATTATTTTATGTTATAAAGTGAATACTCAAAGCTCTTATTTCTACAGGGGTATTCACATATATATCAAAATGTTCTATTTTAAATTCTGGTATTTACATATATGAAACCCTCTTTCCCTTTCCGTGGGTTTAAAGTGCCGTAAAGATCATGTCTTTAAAGCAGTTTTTAAAACGTTATGATTATGAAATGAAACCCATTTATTTTATGTTATGTGGGTTATTTATGAAATGTTTGATGATGATATATGTGGCTCACATGATAATAAAGGCAAATTTAAGGGTGCGCCCTGATAGCGCTCCAATGCATTGGGTAATGATGTAACCACTAGAGATTACAATTTTCACGATACCTTGGTGAATAACCTTGGTAATTTTAAAATGACACCTTGGGGATGGACCTTGGTGATATGTTCATGATTGTCTATGTTAAATTATGTATCCACATCTTCAAGTTATGAAAAAGTTTTATTTTTATTATGATATGCTTCATGATTTCATTTTCATGCATTAATGTTCTTTTCATGACTTTATTGATGTATCTCAAGTTCATATGTAAAATGTTTCACTTGTTTCCCTTGCTGGGCCTTCTGCTCACCCTTCCTTTTGATGTATGTCCCCAGGTTATGAGATGCAGTAATGAGCCTAGGGTGAACATGAGGAGAATCCTTTCAAGTGTTTAAGAAGAATGTTTTTTTTTGTTTCATGTTTTATGTTCCTTGTTTCCAAGACACTAAACCTTAAAGATCCTCAGTTCCGTGTAATGGAATGAAAAGTTATGTTATAAAAAGACGGGATGCTATAGTTGGTATCAAAGGGAGGTTTAGTTATTTGTGGAAATTAGGATATGAAAACTCTAGGAGGAACCCTATAGAAAAGTTTAATATAGGAAATCTTCCTGGTATTTTGGTGAGTATTGAGTAAGGGGTTGCCAAGCAAATACATCCCTGTCTGTATACGAGCAGGTAGAGGTGGCTCTGGCACAGATGTACATAGGGGTAAAACCCGAAAACACCACTTTGAGCTAGACTCGAACGGGAACTGGTACACGACAACGGGCCTTGCTGCACTCTTGGTTACGACACTCCCGGGGGATATGCTTTGGTAAATTCATAAGCTTGGTATGAACCATTGTTAAAGGAACAAAGATAAAATAAAATAAAGGTTCACATAAGAATATATGATCATTCATAACCTAGATGGGAACCTAGGAGATCACAAGTTAGGGTATACCTTTCATATACAAGTTATCCTTATAGGCTTTCAGTTCCTTTTCATGATTATTAGCTAAGTACTTAAGCCCCTAATTATGCTTTCTCTTCTTAGTTAATGGTGGGAAATGGAAGAAAATGTTCCGACAACCAATGTGATAGGAAATGCGACGATTTTCGTATTAATATGACAGGAATGATTAGGGGATTAAAATATGATTATTATTTTGGAAGGCGTTCATTATTTTGGGAACCATATTTGATCGAGGTAAATAGATTACTACGGTATTTTCATTGAGGAGTAAAGTTGACTTATATTTTGAAGAATCGATGAATTTAACTTGAACTTATAGTAATTTAGGTTACTTATGGGAATGACTAACCTATCTTGGGTAAAATATGTTTAGGTTAGCTACTTTTTATAAGATGTTAGGAGTGGTTGATGTTGTCTGGAGATGAACAATGAAGTTGTTTTGGAAGACTATGTTATCAAATCCTTATTATATTTGGGTTTCAATCTTAGTTTGGTTTGTTTTGAGGAATGTTAAGGACCGTTATTTATGGAATGGTCTATGATGAACTTTGGGTAGTACCATGGAACTTTGATGATTTAAAAGTAGTTTCCATTCCTATGGGATTCTTTCTTTTTGAAGAGTTGTTTTACCTTAACCTTTCTGTTTTTGGGATAATGTTTAAAGATAGAAGAAATAGATAGTTAATCTTTTGTAGATTATGTGATTCTATAGAAGATGATTCTTGTGCTTTTATGAGACCAAGTGTTTTTGAATTCTCATCATTTGGAGAAAAGATTAGTGTTGGTAGGGACTTGTTAAAGGATGAAACTCTACTTGAAGGTAGGTATATTTTCTTATGTTTTTTTTCTATGTAGTAAATGAAATCCTCAAAATTATGAAAAGAAACGTAAAACAAAAATGTTGTTGGTTTACGTTTCCTACTAGGTAATCAAAGACCGTTTACACACATCATAAGTTTGGGATTTTCTCATGGTTAACTTTCTCCTAATCATGTTCTCTATCACTCTCCCTCAGAACTTGACCCTTTGTTTTTTTCCTCCATGTCCATGTTTTCCTACATGGAACCCTAGTGTGGGTTAACTCGGGTGACCATTGTACTACCCTTTCTTTATTTTAAAGTAATAGTTTTACTGACTCCTTTTCCGATGTGGGACTTTCAATGAAATTTAAAAACCCAATTTTAAAATTGCGAGGACGCAATTTCTTAAGGGGGGAAGATTGTAACGACCCGAAATTTTTTTAAATAAATTTTGTTTCCTAATTTTATGTGTTATTGTTATACTCAACAAAAATGTTTTATTTGATAAACATGATTATAATTAAAATGAGATCAGTGGGTTTTGACTATTATATAACCATCGGTCAACATGACCGCTATGAACAAAATGTTTTGATTATTGTCTCTAAATATAAGTAATCTTGGGTAATTATTATAGAAAGAAGATTCGATGGCCTCACCTAGTAGTCCTGGACCGATCGAAGCCCATCTAACAGATCTTGGGAATGAGGTAGCACCACTGGGCTTTTCTCTGGATCAAATCCAAGCCGAACTTCATCATGTGAAGCTGGAACGAAATCGACTTCGTGAGAAGTTCAAACTGATAGAAATTACTACTCGGGCAATGTTGACTGAGCCGCCCCAAGCTTCTATCACCCTAGCACACCTTACTCTTAGGTCCTATGCTGGTATTATAAGGGGTTATGTAACGAGACCGTAACTACCTTTTGTAATCCTTGTTTTAAATAAAAATTGGGATTTCTTCTTATGATGAAGTTTATGAATTTTGAAATGACCGGATAAATATAGTATGCATATTTTTAATGAATTTTAGAAAAAGGATATTTTAAATATGTTTATGTAAACCCTAAATAATTAAAAATGTGTAATGATTTTCAAAAAATGGTCTTCTGCAATTATGTTCAGTACTAAATTTAGAGTCTAATAAGATCAACTTGATTTTTGATGAAAAGTAAATTATGAATAGTGATTTTATGATTAGGATTAGTAATATGACCAAATGGATTAGTAATCTCACTTAAAGAAAGTTTTAAAATAATCTAGGCACCTTGATTAAGTAATGTGATTCAATAAAATAGTTAAATAACGGTTTCATTAATTATTATTCAAGTATTAGTTTTTTCAGGTGAATAGTGTTTTTTAATTAAAAATTTAATTAAAAATAATTAGAAAATTACTTTTATAAAAATGACTTTATTTTTGAAGTCAGAGCATCGATATTATGTTATGGTAATTTTTGGGGTTTTTTCTGAAAAAAATAAATTTTCGATGAATAGTGTTTTTATTTAAAAATTAAATTAAAAATATTTAGAAAATTATTTTTATAAAATGGATTTCATTTTTGAAATCAGAGCATTGATATTTGGTTAATGTGAAATTTTGGGATTTTTCTGAGAAAGTTGAATTTTCAGTGAATAGTAAAAATACAGTTTTAGGGTTTCGGTATGTTTAATGACATCATAACGGTGTCATGATGATTTCATGAGATCTTTTGAGGGTTGGCCGGCCAAGGGTGATGAAGTATTGTTTTGGGGGCCCCATGTGGCCTAACTCCATGATAAATGACAAGGGAGAGCACATGGGTTTGAGAAAAGCACATGTGAGGTGTCCCTTGGCCATTAATGCCTTGTCCCCTCACTTTCCCTATAAATACCAAGCCCTCCTCTCATCCATTCGACTCCCCACTCATTCCCAACGAATTTCTGGTCTCATTACCTCCCAAGGAGTCCTCCCAAGGTGCCCCCAAGCCCTCAAGGTCCCAACCTTTGAGGTTTAAGAGTTACATTTTAAGGTAAGGGATCCGACCTCTCTCTTTCTTTTCAAGTAATCTCTTTTATGTCATTTCTTTTATACTCCATGTTCTTATGTTTGAGGATGTTATTTTATATTCATCCTACTGCCTATTTCATGTTCATATGATGAGAGACCCCCCATTTCTCTCATCAATTCGTTTTAAAAATGTTTAAGTGGCGCCGTTAGGCTGCCGAATTTTTAAGGGATTCTTTCACCTTCCTCGTTTTCAAGTTCTATTTTCATTCAAGTCTTTCATGTTCCTTTTTGTTATATTGGGGTATGATCTATATATATATATCATACTGGACTCTTATGTTCATATGATGAGATACCCCATTTGATCTCTTCAATTCAGTATTTTGATGTTTTAAGTGGCGTCGTTAGGCTGTCGAATTTTTAAGTGGTTCTTCACCCTTCTTGTTTTGAAGTTCTACTTTCATGTCAATTATTTCAAGTTCCTTCTTGTTATATTGGGGTATGATCTCTATATATATCATACTGGACTCTTATGTTCATATGATGAGAGACCCCATTTGATCTCTTCAATTCAGTATTTTGATGTTTTAAGTGGCGCCGTTAGGCTGCCGAATTTTTAAGTGGTTCTTCACCATTCTCGTTTTGAAGTTATACTTTCATTTCAATTCTTTCAAGTTCCATTCTATTATGTTGGGGTATGATCTCTATATATATCATACTGGACTCTTATGTTCATATGATGAGAGACCCTATTTGACCTTGTCAATTCAATTTTGTTGAAGTTTATGTGGCGCCGTTAGGCTGCCGAATTCTCACAAGAGAAATCTTTTTTTTCTTCCTTTCATGTTCTTCATTTCATATGGTATATTTTAAAATTTCATTACCATGTTCTTAAATCTCTTATATTTTTCCTCTATACTGTTTGATGGGTCATTTATGAATGTTTGACCCATGTCCCCACTCTTCTCAATGTTTTCTAAAACCCCGAAACATAGTCGTTATGCTGTAGAATTTTCGTCTCAAAGTGCCTCTCTCTCTTTTCTAAAAATTATTTTATGTTATAAAGTGAATACTCAAAGATCTTATTTCTACAGGGGTATTCACATATATATCAAAATGTTCTATTTTAAATTCTGGTATTTACATATATGAAACCCTCTTTCCCTTTCCGTGGGTTTAAAGTGCCGTAAAGATCATGTCTTTAAAGCAGTTTTTAAAACCTTATGATTATGAAATGAAACCCATTTATTTTATGTTATGTGGGTTATTTATGAAATGTTTGATGATGATATATGTGGATCACATGATAATAAAGGAAAATTTAAGGTTGCTCCCTGATAGCGCTCCAATGCATTGGGTAATGATGTAACCACTAGAGATTACAATTTTCACGATACCTTGGTGAATAACCTTGGTAATTTTAAAATGACACCTTGGGGATGGACCTTGGTGATATGTTCATGATTGTCTATGTTAAATGATGTAGCCACATTTTCATTTTATGAAAAAGTTTTATTTTTATTATGATATGCCTCATGATTTCATTTTCATGCATTAATGTTCTTTTAATGACTTTATTGATGTATCTCAAGTTCATATGTAAAATGTTTCACCTGTTTCCCTTACTGGGCCTTCTGCTCACCCTTCCTTTTGATGTATGTCCCCAGGTTATGAGATTCAATAATGAGCCTAGGGTGAACATGAGGAGAAGCCTTTCAAGTGTTTAAGAAGAATGTTTTTTTTTTGTTTCATGTTTTATGTTCCTTGTTTCCAAGACACTAAACCTTAAAGATCCTCAGTTCCGTGTAATGGAATGAAAAGTTATGTTATAAAAAGACGGGATGCTATAGAACCTAGATTGATATTATTGATAATATAAACCCACCAATTTTATGGAATAAAGTAATTATCTAATAATACCATTTCCAATTGTACAATGCTTCAACTTCAAGGAAAAAAGAAGGTATGAATATTTATACAATATGAAAATAGCTATCTAAAGAAAACTATTGAAATCAACCGCTAAAAATTAGGGAAGAATGGTGAACATATGTTATCATAACTACTATGGTGGATTCTGAAAATGATGTGGTGAGATGTACTCCAGTTATCAATACGTGGATTGAGAATATAATATTTTATTATTGTTCTATGAATTATTCCAAATCATAAATTTTATTATAACTATTAAAAAACACCTCAAAATATGGAGGTAGATTTATCCATGATGATGAAAAATGTGTTTATAGTAACATCATTGGAATATAAATCATACCATAGCAAAATATATTAGCATAATTTTCTAATAGACTCTTGAGAAATTCGATTTCGTTAAATTCAATTATATTTTGGGTATGGATTTACATTATTAGTATATAGACCAAATAAATTCCCAAGAGAAGTAAATCACCTTATGCATCACAAATTTCCATCTAATTAAATAAAACAGGATGGAGGAGGATGAATATTATTTGGTATCATCATATCAAGTATGGTTAATATTTCATTATAAGGAAGCATATCTAGCTTAAATGATTGAGACTAAAGAAAATATCATCCTCCATGACATTTCTATTATAGGGGAATTCACTAATGTGATTGTTGAATAATTTCATGGTATTAATCATACCCAAGAGGTTGATTTCTTGATTGATGATGTAACCATAGACATTCTAATATAAAATAATTCATATATAATGACCAGTTATAAACACGAAGTTCGAAATAAATATTTATAGGATAGTCTGGATAAAGGGTTTATATGCCTAAGTGCTTCACCACGGGGTGTACCAGTATATTTTCTCAAAAAGAAAAATTGGTTAATGCTCTAATGAATTAATTATAATGAGCTAATAAGTTCAAAAAAACCTATCATCTACCATATATTGATGACGTATAAGATCGACTTCATGGAGTCCAATACTTCTTAAATTTGGATCTTTTTTCCGGATATTATAAATAAATCTTAATGAAGGTTGATATCATTAAGAAATTTTTTATAGGGACATGAAATATTGGTTCGTAATGATGCCATTTTGACCCACTAATGGTCCAATATTCCTCATATACTTTTTTAATACAGTATTTAGGACACATTAGTTAATTTTATGGTAGTCTTTATTAATGATATTCTTGTATACTCTAAATGTGATTGGGAATTTGAGGTGTATTTTTTTTCATAGAAACTACTTTGAGGGATGACTTATTAATCAAAAAGTATAGTCAATGTGTGTTTAGATGGAGAAATTATCCTTCATTGGGAATGATATCACCAGAAAAGGGATATATTTGGACCCTTTAATGATTGAATCAATTGAAGGATGTAGAAGGCTGACATCCGCTATGAAAGTAAAAAATTTCCTTGGACTATATGGGTATTATTGTTAATTTTTGAGAAAGTTACCATGGTTTTAAATTCCGCTAACAATGATAACTCGGAACAGTTTCATGTGTTTTTGGGCTGATAAATACAAAGAGATATTTAATGTGTTGAAGATGATGCTACTCAATAAACCATTGACCAAAATACCCACCAGTGGGAGGTAATTTTTGATCTAGATTGATTAATCAAAAAAGGGATTGAGTTCTATAATCATAAATGGTAAAAAAAATTGATAGCATATTCCCCCCAACAATTGATGATCCTTGATGAAAACTGCTGACAAGATGACTTCGAATTGGATTCATTGATCTTCCTACTAAATATTTGGTGACATTACCCCTATAGGGAGATGTGTGGTATATATACGGTTAATAAAATCGTCAATTATATATTCATACAAAATGAAATTAATATATGACAAGGTAGGTGGTTAGATGTGATCAAGGAGTATGATTTTTCAATTAATTAATATCTTTTTAGGGAAAAAACTGGAAGATTTATTGAGTATAAAGGATCTTACAACTCTATCCATGATAATAAAAGAAAATGATTTAATATATTCATTAATGAAAAGGATGTACATGATAATAATAAAATGATAATTATTGTACCTCTCTCAACAAACAACCCAACTAATAATTATTGATAGGATCATTGAGGCCCATGAATATGATCTGATGATATAGAAAATGATATTGAATTTTCTAGAGTTCAACATTGAAAAGGAATGGGATAAAAGTAATGGAACAAAGATATATGTCCCATAAAAACCTGAAATGAGGAGGGATCTTTTGGATGATAAAAATATCTCATCCTTCTATATTTATCTAGGAATCTCTATGGTTCATAGGGATCTAATGAAATAAATTTTGTGGGATAACATGGAAATGGATATTTTTTAAGTTGTATTTTGAAGATTTCAATGCCAACTATTATATGCCAAAATAAAAAATTAAATAGGTTTAGTGAATCCATTTCCTTGTCTAGTATGAAAATAAGGGAAAAACATGTATTTTTTCATATAAATCTCTATTATACCTAAAGGTAATATACACATTGGGGTATTAGTCTATTAACATACCAGGTTAAGACATTTCATGTTAATAAAGGAGGATTTATATCTTTAATAACTCACCAATATATAACTAAAGTAACTGGTAATACTATATGGATATCTACTATCTATTATATAATATGGACATCCCAAGATTAAATTGAGTATTTGGAGAAATCTTTATCAAGCAATCAACACATGGCTATACTTTATCACAAAATACCACTCTCATATGGATGATAATTTTTCATTTCAATTCAAACTCTAGATATTTTTTTGAGAAACTTTTCAATGAATTTCTATATATAATGGGATAAACAGTTTCCCCTATAAAAATTATTATATAAAAAGTTTACATTATAGTGTTTATGGTAACTATATGAATAACTATATGGGAAGAGGTTTCATACCCCAAAATCCTGTGTTGAATTGGACCAAAGAAGTTGATGGGTCTTTATATTGTCTAAGAGATAACAGATAAGGTTCAAATAATTAAACATCATATGATATACAAAAATGATGATAGAAAAGATATGTATAAAATCAATGATGTGATATAGATATTTATGACATAGATAATATGTTTCTTAATATATCTCTATGGAATAATGCCATTATGTTTTGAAAGAATGGAAAGCATAGTCCAAGAAACCTTGTCCCCATTGAGACCCTCTCTCTCATTGGAGCTATGTGTTTTCCACTAAATAACTACATCCTAACCTATCTGATGTTTATGATGTGTTATATACATTCCACTTGAGGAATTACATTTTAGAAGCCGCACATGTACTAAATCCTTATCTGGTACATTGGGAGAATGATATTTCATATAAGGATAAGATAATGAAGATCTTAGATCATGGAAAAAAGTTATACAAAACGAGACAACTCACCTAGTCAATGTATTGTGGAATGATAAAATGATTGAGGATGAAACATGGGATCCAAAATAGGCAATGAAACATAAATACCACACCTATTTTAATGTAAGAAATGAAATTTTCGAGGGAAACAATTATGAATGGTGGATGAATTTGACAAAAAAAACATTTATAATTGAAACTCACTTTTCAATTGAATAAATTCCTTGTTAAATAAATTAAAAAACACAAAGTTTGCATTGGTTAATTTTAAACCATTACATGTTATATACTTTTATATTTAAAAATCCATTCAAATTAATAAAGATTGTTTATATTGAAATTGTATACTAATAATTATGATGAATACACATTAAGTGTTATAAAAAATCCAATTTTCACAGAATAAAGATGCGATGGCCCTGACCAATAGTATTATACCCTATGAGTCCCATTTTTTAGCGATTCCATGGGAGATAGAATTTTTAGGATTTAAATTGACCAATATTAGGACATGAATCAACAAGTAATCCATGAGGGAAACTGTTAATGGGATAAGTTAAAGGTCATTAATACCATGATCAAAATCATGTTCACTAAACCACCTCTGGAAAATCTCACCATCACACACCTTACCCATAACAAATTCAGACTTGTAAAAAAGGGTTAAGTATATAAACAATTATAGCATGAATTTTTTATTTTTATAATGATTATATTTTCCTTCTATTACATAATTATGATTAAATTCCATGTTTAGTAAAAAGTATATTTTGATCTAATGAAAAAAAAATATTTTGCTGGTATGCATTCATTCAATCAAGCCACAGTTTTTTATGATTTCAAATATTTTTTAAATAATTGAAATTTAAAAGAAATGTTTTTATTAAAAAATATTAATATAATATAAATTAAAATATATTTTAAGGAAGTTAGATGTAAATTTGATAAGGGTTAAAAAATTGTTTCTTTCAAATACTGTTATTTTTAAATAAATGTGTTTTTTATTTTAAAGTGTAAATTATTTTATTTGTAGAATTATTTGGATAAAATAAATATTTTTTTTAAAATCATCATTTCATATTTTTAAAATGGTTAATTTTTCCAAATTTATGGACAAAAGCATATTTTTGGGTAAAAGTAAAATAGAATATAAATATATGGTTTGTATTATGACATCATAATGACCAAACAATGTTTTGATTTATTCAATTAAATTTATCCATTACGAAATATATATTTCTTCTTTATAATAAATTGTTTTTATGTTCTTTTACTATTTTTATAACTTCTTATTGAATATTCCAAAACCTATATAATATCTTAATGTTTTAAAAGAAAACCATTATAAAGAAGGCTCGGTTACACATCACCAAGGGTATTATTTTTCGTTATTTTGTTCTCGAAATTATAAAATCATTAAATATAATCTTATTTGGATGAAACCATGTGTATAACCCATGGTATGGTTGGTTTTTTTGATTAATTTTTCTTGTTTATTCCAAAACCTACATTTAGAAATTAAAAATGAATCCTACTCCCTATTTCATAATATATCCACCAAAACTGTGATTCTATATCAGTAAAAAATATTTGATAAAAAGTTTCCTCTAACCTTACATCTCAAGAGGCCTTTTTATGGTCACCCAAATATCTTAATATGCTCCACCAATCACTATGAATTACCCTCTCTGGGTATGGGATCAATTCATTGTCATCTTTATTCAAGAAGCTTCTTTGTATTATTCACATTAATTTCAAACATTTCAGGTTTGGTTTCAATTTTATATATCTATCATACTAGAATTTTTATTTAAATGTAATTTCTAACACATTTAACAATTATTAATCAATTCTATGAGTCTTTATGTACATCTTTTAAGATACCAAAATTATCCTGTGATATTTCATGCCTAAAAATTATGTAATGAATACCCAACCCCATTACCAATCAAGGGTATTAACTTAAATGTACCTATGACTCATTGATAGGGTAATACCATGTATGTAACCCACACTCCTTAATCACCAGATTAAATTTTATGAAATATGTTCCATTGATGAATGATATTTGTGGTTGTCTTATTTTGGTAAATGTTATGAACATAATGGGTTGGGCCAAAATTAAATAGGCTAATAATGAATTATGTAATGTTTTTATGTCATGAGATTCCCATTACGGTGCACAAAATGTCATCCTAATAACAATGTGTTATTTTTTTATCTTTTTTTATCCTTGACTTATGTTAATTATGTCTTGTTTTATGTTGTTTCAATATTCCAATGTTGCCGCTGTGTTATCTTGTTATACGTTTCCTAATTTTTCAATATTATATTTACAATCCATATAATATTTCCTTTAATTTAATCATGGAAGTAATGTTTTTACTTAACTCATACTAATATTTATTTACCCCCTAATGGGTATTTATAACTAACCCCTTTCACATGTCAATTCCCATGCTATCCGGTGTAGTTTAAGAATATCCTTGGAATATAAGTGAATGATTTTTAGTTTTTAAGTAATATTGTTATAATTATTTTACATGTTTTTATGTTATATAAATAATTACCCAAATTTATTAGGCCTCATTATCTTTTGGTGTTTTATTATGCATATATTTATATAATAAAAATTTAATTAATGTTAATTAAAATATGGGTATTCATTTTATAGTTTCCAAATTTGAGACTATCTAACGTTCCAGATAAAAACATGAAAAGTGATTTAGGAATTTTTGATCATGGTAGGTTGTGATTAATTGGTAAAGCACCACATAGTTTCATCAAATATGAGATTTTAAATTGTGGGTATGTTATAATATCATATTACTTTATGGTTTTTGAAATTAAGAGAAAATTATGTTTCTTTATATAGAAGCAGGGTTCATTTTTTTTGAATTGGGTTTCAAATCAAAATTATGTGGTTTGGAGTATCTCAAAAAGTTTTTTATCTGTGTATTGAGTTATTTAAGCTGTTTTTTGTTCTTATGTGAATGTTATAGTTTTTTAGGGGTGAACCCCCTTTCAAAAAAATTCAATTAAAAACCCATCTTGTTAAGTCAATGGAGGGTAATTTCATCTAGATGTTCATGGGGTTTCTCAATTATGTGGACACACTATGATGAAATATTTATTTCTAGGTTAATGTGTTTGATATAATATCCTAGAGGTGTTATTAATTGATAGATCCTTTTGTGGAGTCGTGTTTTGACCTTGGAGTGTGGAATCATTATTTATGTGGGTAGAGGTGTCATCACTCTACCAGTGGTAGTTGCATAGTGAATCAGGATGGCCCCACCAAAACTGGACTTTTGTTCTAAGCTATTGTTGAATAAATAATTTTATTATACCAACACCCTATTAATGGATTTTTTTCATAATTTTGACATGCACTTATTTTTAGTTTCGGTACCCTTTTCAATTTGAGGTCGAGAGGTGATCACATGATGGTATTATATCAAATGCTCCACTCTCATCCAATTTTATTCCTCAATTGGGAAATTATTTTTTGGTTCTTTCATGAAAATTAATAGACCATTATTATTTTTTCTGACTAAATTTTTTATTTCCTTTTCATATCCTTTAATTTTTATGATTTTCTTATAGGTATTTAATGTCAATTTATTTAGAGCCTAGTATAATTTTGTATTAATTTTGGGGTTTTTAGTGGTGCGTATTGAGAATGTCCTAGATGGATGATAATAGTCTAGGTCCCTATATTTATTTGTAGGTTTTCTTTACAATGAATTTTTCTTGTTATTTTATAATAATTGGACTTAATTCACCACAAATTCAATTAATTGTTATGTGGATATTGTGTATGTTATGTATTGGTTTCTTTCAGCAGTTAACTTCATCCCATTATTCATGGTTTGAGATATATTATTCCATTGAGTGTGTATTTTGAAGTTATTAATATTTTAATTATTGTGAAAATCGAAGTACATTTTTTTATAAAATATTATATTGGTCATTGTGTCTTGTGATAGGAACTTAGGAGATGATAAAAAATTTGATGATCATAGGTAGTTTCTAGTAATTATTTAAAGGAAAAACATTGTACGAATTCATTTGTTCTTGAACATATACCTAAACTGTATTCCAATTTTTAGTTTCATTTTAAAATAATTTCCATCTCTGATGAAATTGAACTTATATTTTAAATGATATTTCCCTAAATCCCAGTTATTTTAATATTTTTGTTAAAGGAAATTTTGGACCCATGAAAACTAATTGGTTCCATGTACTTTGATGGTCAAGTGATTTGTTTTATATATGAGTGATTAGATGAAAATAATCAATAGGTGTACCAATATGATGAAGAAAATGAATTGGACCTTGTTTGGATTATCTTATTCCCCTTATGCGGAGTTGAGTGAATGATTTATAATGGTTTGACATGGGATAATACATAGATGGATATTGAGATGAATTATATCCTTTGGGATAGTTTATTAGATAGAAGGGGAATTTATGCTCCCCAATAAATACATGTGTAACTTGATTGGGTAAAACATGGGATATATTATTGAAAATTTTGGGTGAGATAACTGTCTAAGGATGACGTGTAAATTGATATGATTATTTTACTTCTCTCCATGGTCATGTAATCATAAAATCTCCATGCAGTTGACTTTAGCTTATCGAAATCATAGAGATGTTGAGGGATACCGCTTAATCTATATAGTGGGTTTATTCCTAAAATATGAAGAGGTTAGAGCGGATCCTAGGTAGAGTATCCTATCAATGATATATCATAAGGGACCCAAGGTGGGTTTCTCAGTATTTTTTTGACATGTTGGAGGTATTGTTTATGCAGAACTATATTTTTGTTTTTTGGGGTCACCTTAAAAAGTTTGAATTGATGTTGTGATCCTAACATAGATATACTAATCGGGATATACATTGAACTTGAGAGGCTAACCAAGGGGGTGTGGGTTGGTTATGGGTGAGTGACTAACAAGTATTACCTGATGAAATGTTTTGGTGACGATGTTACCCATGTATATATGATGTTTATTATATATATATATATATATGATATATCTAGTTTTCCAAGTTATATATGGAACTAGGTTTATGAAATGGGGGTTTAGGTATGGGGGTGGGATATAGCCCCAGGGTAATAGAGACCTGTTACCTATTCTGAGGAATGTATTTGAACCATGATTTTGTTCTTATATAGTTATCAGGATGGAGGTGCATCCCCCTTATATGGATACTTATGTTTATAATGTTTCATGAGGGTAAAAATTGTATTATGTCACTACTGTACGGTGGGACTCCCTTATGGGAAATTATATAACTATTTCAAGTAGGAAATGTCCCCCCCATGAGGGTGGATTATTCTAGTCTAGATAATGTTTGTGACCACACAAGTGGTGGACATATGTGCATTTTCGGAATGGGATGAAACCCACGAGGTGGATGTCATTCTATCATTGGATCTGAGTTAGTACTTAGTCACCTGGGTGATATTCATTTGAATATACTAGTGTAGGATATGGTCCCTCATGGGTTTTTATTTTTTTATTATAGGGTAGAACATGGTTTCCCCTTGGAGGAATGCCTTATTCTTAGATACACAGTTGAACTTGCTGATGTTGGTATGGTTAAAATCTAGTGACACAATAGAACCCTAGGCTTAAAATTGAGAATTTATCATTGCTATTGTAGAATATATTTTATATTTATGAGAATATAATTTTTTCTTACAATTTACTATTGGATATGTTATGGACAATATTTGTGGGGCATTTGGATATTTAAGGAAAACCAACTCAAGAAGCCCTGTATCTTTGGTACTCAAGAAGAATTTTTTTGGGCTTTAGGTAAGGTATTATCCCGATTTTAAATGATCACGTGTGATTGGTTGAATGAATTATAAAAAATGAGATGAATTTATTATCATTGATATAATTAAGTCATCTTCATTATTCCATCTTTTAATTTATTTTGAACGTATGATTAGACTAGTGGGTTGTCAGTTGGGTTTAATGACTATACACTTCTTCATTTCATTTGATATAGTATGATCCTTGATTATTTGGGATTTCATGATGAACATATTGTTATAAATTATGTTTTTTATTTCATGAAAATGTATGAATTTTTTACCAGGGTGTAGGCTACTGGTGATATACCGTTAAATGCTAACTACTACCCACCAACCTCTAGAATACAGGGAGTTGAAGGTGAAGTCATGTGACACCATGCCCTAAATGACAAAAATTATTCTAGGGATGTAGGGGTGACACATTATATATTTTTCTGGACATAGAAATCAAAAGAATCTCCATATAAGACTTCTATAACATTCATCATAGAGTGATATAAATCACCATCCTCATATCCAAGGATCAAATATACAATAATTTCAAAATATAAATCGCAATCAACATTATAAAAATTTTAAAATCCATATATTAATAAGTAATATTTGTATATAGTAATTTTGGAGAATGATTTCTATAATATGTTATATTTCATAATTAATGAGAGATGTTTTAATGATTCTAAGATATAACTTGTAATTAGATTAAAAAATTATCATGACCAACATCATTCTCTAGAAAACCATAAACCAAATGTTGTTGGAAGAAGAATAAATACAAACTTTTACTAAAAAACAATTCTAGTAGTTTGATAATCCCACTATGAGACTTACATATTCATGAATAGTTATACCATATCACACAATCCTGTTTAAGATATTGTATACATTGAAACAAAAACAATAATGGAAACACATTGTGAAATAAAGAATTAAAATTTTCACATTTCATCATGCCATGTTGATTGCTATAGTTCTATGAAAATAAAACAATTTTATAAAAAATGTTTATGTGAAAATATATTTGAACATACATTTTGGGCTTATAATTTCACTATGAATAATTTTTCATGGTACTATGAATCTTTAATTTAGTAGGCTTATTTTGTATTTCTTCCAACCTAATCAATCTCCACAAATATTTCAACTAAAACTAAAAATCCTTCTCACTCCCTAAAAAATAGATATTGATGAAAATACATTTATTTGACTATTATTGACAAAGAATTAATTCATTCATGTCAAAAATGAAAATAATTCATATTTTCGATGAATTATATATCCACTATTTGAAATGTATAATAAAATCACTAAAATTAAATTTTGAGTATTTTACTTTACTCGACTAGTTGGAGGTCTTTTATTCAATAAATTTACTCAACAGAACTAAAAATACATGTTGTTTATAATTGAAGAAAATAGAAAGATATAGAATTAATTTATTTATAGAAGACTGCACTATATATTCAATTATTTATTTAGAAAATTTCCACTTCTACATTGAGTCCTCTATATATCATCATCACCAATTAAAACATGAAAAACCCCTATAATAATATTTTGTGACTAATAAAAATAAGATGGACCATAGAAATGATCATTCAACAATAATAATTATCTCCCATCATTCCTTTAATCTCACAACCCACATTAAAAATAAATTTATTATATATATGGAGTAGTTTCACATTGAAAATTATTAATCGAAAAATAATATCAAAAAAATACCAATTATATGAATAATTTCAATAAATTTTGATTCCTACCAAATTTACACAAAGGGTAAACAAACTATTTAATGATTAATTAAAGGCTATAAATTTAACTACATGGGAATATAGTAAGTAAAAATTTGTACCTCATCATTTATAATAAAAATAATGAAATAATCTTAGTAATTTTAAAATATCAAATAAAAAAATTACAAGTCTCTACAAAATCCCCGCCAAAAACAATTTCATTATTAAAAAACATAAAATTTTTCATGACAATAAATGATAATGAATAATCATGAATACTATTCAAATTTCATCATTATAAATGAAAATACGAATGTTCTAAATTAACAAAAAAGGATAATTGACTGAAAAAATTAATGGATCCCAACATTGAAAGGTGATTTACATTCCAAGGTATTATTTTTCATGAAGATAACGTCTAAAATGAATCAATATCAAAAGAATAAATTTCATAAACATTTATTTCTAAATATTATCTTTATTTATATTTTAATATTAAATAAATGATGTTCCCTTTATAGTTTGAATATCACTATAATCAATGGAATGAGATGAATGATGAATGTATTTCCAAAATTAAGGCATATGATAAATATAATATATATATTTTTATCATGGGAGGAAGAAGGGAATGAAATTATATTTTATAAATTCAATACAAAACATTAATGTCCTAATGAACCATTATAACTAGTCTTTTTTATTTTAAATTATTTTATGTTCAATACTTAGAGAAAATCATAAAAAATATTATATTTTTATGTTTCAATATTTTGTCTAAAAAATATAGAAAAATAAAATTTACTATTATCATTTAACTATGGATCATATACATACACTACATTTTATTCAGCATCATATTTTGAATAGAAATAGTTTAATATCTAATTAGATTCCAATATAAAGAAAAATGAAAATTTTAACCATATAATATGTATGTTCTATGATTATTCTCACATTTTTTATTCATCTAATGTGTTTTACCTTACAATATAATGCCCTCACCCTGGATACCCAAATTCAGTGCATTATTACATAACATTGACACGATCACAGGGGATCAAATCCCGAAATACCGATCATTTTAGTATCCTTGGATGTACTAGATACATACATATGTTTTACAATAAATCATGAAATAAAAAAAACAACATTTTGTCTCTATTTACCACATTCATATTCCTTATCCTATCCCTGCAGGTCAACCATAAAATAATTTTTCACATCTTGGAAAAAATTAAACATAGAATGGTGTGAGCTGAGATGCTAAGTTAGGATAAAAGTACAACATAAACTTTCAATAATAAACATAAACATTTAAAGCAATGTATACAATTAAAAAAACCCTCTTAAACTTAAACTTCTATATAATATGGAAAATATAAATAAAATAACTCTATTTACTTATTCACATGGATATTCTACTAGTCAAATAATCACATGTAATATGAATAGATTATTTTATAACGATGGAATGTATATTGCCGGACTTCATAACCACATAGTCAAGGCATCATGCCAAGAAAAAAAATAAGTTTTGGTCAAGGCCTTGTTCCAAGGCTCGAGTTTTTCTCCTAAGACCTACCGATGCATTGAGGAGCTATATCGGGCTCCACACATCACTTACTGAGTCCAATTCATTCCTCATAATTTTTTTTAAACATAACATTAAAATTTATATTTATGAAATGTTAATACTTTAACCAAAAGTCATGAATGGAATTAAAATATCACATTCATAGTTAATCATATCATGACTCATTAAATATAATACTGATGATTGTATTTATAATAAATCAACCTCAACCAAGAAGAATATCCCAATGTATGTTGATGTCGTTTCAGGTCTGTCTTTAATTTTCTGGTCGTTTTTGAGAGAAAGGGGATAATCTGGAAATTTTAAAAGTACAATCTGTGTACTTTAAAAGTACACACCGTGTAATTTTATGTAGTGACAGGCCGTGTACTAGTCATTTCCAGGCCACAGAAACAGTTTGTATGGGCGATGTGGAGGCCGCTTAAAGCGGAGTGCCGAAAGACCAAGTACATGTAGTGTACCCCAGAAGTACACGTCGTGTACTTTCTTTTTGCATTAAACGGACTGGGGTCATGCCTAATTGATATAATTGTCTTCTTCTCAATGTTCTTGGATTGGGAGCGTCCGAATGGCCGCGAACACCCTCCAAGCCCCTGAACCTCCGTCTGTTTTCTGAATCAACTGTCCTCCATTGCGTTGGAACCGTAGAAGTGAGCACTTCTTTCTTCTTGAGCCTCATTCCATGATTTTCCCTCTTTCTCATGGTATCGTGGGTTGAACGTTTTGTGCGTTATCATAGATATATACCATTATAAGGAGAATCAAGCCACGAGGTTCAAGTATATTTGTCTCCTAGTATTGCAGTAGGTGCTTTGAGCCTCACCGTTCGAGGTCTTTGAGTTTTATGTGAAAATTCCACCAATACCCGTGAATGGGGTATTGGGTGTTTACCATTTTCCCCTGTTGTTTTCCTGCCACGCTTGTATGCTTTCATAGAGGTAATTTTATCATGTTTGTGGATAATTTCTATGCTTGGATGTTCTTCCCATGCCTTGTTCTTGTTAAAACCTTTGGATCCTGTTAGCCTTAGGCCGTTATACCTGTTTTCCATGCCTTATGACTGTAGGATGGAATGATATTCTTTCCATGCTTGTTTTTTGTAGACTGGTTAGCCAAGTATCTCTGTAGTTGTACCTTGGCCTTATAGCATTATTATGCACTGATTGGCACGAGGTCATGAGAACGTGGTGTTGGAACCACTTTGTGTATAGGATTGTATTTGTTGTCAATAGTTGTCAATGGAATATCAAAATGAAAGAGATTAAGAAGTACTCCAATAAAATGGAGGAATGGAAGCTCACAATGAAGGAGATCATGAAGTACTCCGATGAAATAGAGGAGTAGTGATTCAGATGATTGTTGTGCTGATCATAAGTTCAAAGAACATGTGTCAAAGGTGATACATTGCTTACAACAATGAAGAATGTGAGGAGTAATCCATCCAAGGATGATTAAAGCAGGATGGTGTTTTTGGATGAAGACCATGCACTTCCTCATTATTGCATGAGCACCATGGGCTTTGATTAATACCATGAAATTTCTCATTATTGCATGAGACCCATGGGTTTGATGAAGACCACGTAATTTCTCATGACTGCATGAGAACCATGCAAGAGACTTCTTGATGAATTGAATTGGTTTGCATGAAGTTGATCATGACAATTGATGAAGGAGGCAATGTGCCAATGAGTTGACTTATGAAATGGCCATGCACATCACATTGTCATAGAAGATGATGGTACTAAAGCTGTTCCTTCAAAGAATACATATCACAATATTGGAGTTTGTGATAAAAGCTAAAGAGTTGCTGAAGGATACAGTTCACCAAGAAGAAGTGTTGTTGAGGTGATCGTGCTTGTCGACAAAGAAAATAAACGACATACAAATTTGTTGACAAAGGAGATTCCATGGTGACATGTCGAGTTCAAGAGTTGTGGTCAACGATCTATGTTTGATTGAAGAACATCGACATAGGAATGGTTGATCTGGAGGCGGTACAAAAAGAGAAGATACAAGGTGGCGCTGTTTTCCAGTGTTTGCCAAATTTTAGGGCCTCAAAATCAACAATTGAAGAAGAGTGATTTTGGCCAAGGGACTTGCGCGCCGTGCTCTTGGAGGATAAAAGACTTGCGCGCCATATGTTTTTGAGGATCAGAACATCAAAATTTGGCTAAGGAAAGAAGGTCGCGCAAGTTTTGGTTGGGTCGCGCAAGTGACTTGCGCGACAGAGGTTATTGAAGACAAGACTTGCGCGCCGTCGTGGGACTTGCGCGCCGTCGAGGGACTTGCGCGCCGACGCGCAGGGTGTCCAGTTTGCCTATAAATACTGGACCACCCCTCCTCATTTCACACAGAGCTCAAGACTTTGAGATTGTTCGAGCTCTCGTCGCGCAGGTGGTAGAACCGCGCAAGTGGTAGTTGGGTCGCGCAAGTAGAGGTTGCGCGCCGATTGATGGTTGAGCGCCCCAGGTGATTTGGGCAAGGAAGGAAGTGAGTCGCGCAAGTATTAAGTTCAAGAAGGCAGTGTCGCGCAGGTGATTCAGTGACACTTGCGCACCAGTTTAGACTTGCGCGCCTGAGACTTGCGCGCCGCCGGGAGACTTGCGCGCCGAGCTTGAAAAGGAGACCCAGACACTGTTGAAGCACGCCCACCTTGCTGGAGCTGCACGAAAGCCGAGAAACTACTCGGTTCATTCGAGGAAAAGTGATATTCTTCTTCTGGTGAGAATCGGACTTCAATAGAGCATCTACATTCAACAAAGGATGCACTCTTATGCAAATGAAGAAGAGACCTTCACGTCTATAAACTGAGTGGGACTTCACCAACGGCAGTGAGCCAGGGGGAGTCAACGGGAGTGACCCGAGGGACGCAGTGAGCTATCCCTGAACAATTGTAAAGGCAGTGAGCCTGGGACAAAGTGTCTGTACCCGAACACTTGTAATCCGCAGCTAGTGAAGCATAGTGGATTTAGGTACGACCGACAACCTGTCGGCGTATGCTCCTTGGACGTAGCCCTTAGTGGTGAACCAAGTAAAAATAGCTGTGTCATCTCTCTGCATGTGAATGTTTAATTGCTGTTCATATCCATCATACAGGTTTACGTAGTTCCTACCAACGTGGGAACAAGATCCACAACTTTAAGAAGAAAAAGTTACCACCCTGATTCACCCCTCCCCTCTCAGGGTGTCCCGGGGTCCTACAAGTGGTATCAGAGCGAAAGGTTAACGTATGTTGGATATTCTCCAGTAATTTTAGTGAGAAGAGGACTTGAGTTTCTTTCCTAGAGTCAACAATGAAGAGCAGTCTTGATAATGACGCAGTCACTTCTGAGCAGAAATCTATATCTACCAAGACTTTGACAAATAGGAAAAAGAAAGAGAAGAAGATGATGAAGAAGTCACCCACATCCAAAGAAGATGCAGTGTCTTGTTCTCCATGCCATTCCAATAATGAAGAAACATTATGCATGGAAAGTATCAAGCAGGTGGCTCAGAACTCATCCAGAGG
Source organism: Viscum album (assembly GCA_963277665.1). NCBI lineage: Eukaryota > Viridiplantae > Streptophyta > Magnoliopsida > Santalales > Viscaceae > Viscum > Viscum album. The sequence continues at coordinate 2,041,832,888 of OY728120.1, read as the reverse complement.
AAAGGATGATACCCCTAGTTCAAGCTTTCAGGAAAAACTCAGAACATATCTGCATGATATTCCAGAAGAAAGGGTTGCTATTATTTGTAGCCTATTCCAATCTATGCAGGTTGAGATAAATCGATTAGAAAGGGAAGATGACAATATGGAAGAAGGGTTGGAAAGAAAAGTTATGGAAAACATGAAGCTCACCAAACAAGTGAAAGTCTTTGAAGAAAATGAGGCAGTCAATAAGACTCTAAAAGAAAGGGTCCATGCACTTGAAGTTGAGCTGAAGAAGAGCAATGAAGTCAAGAATTTTTTTTTGGAAGAAACATCCATTAAATTCAGGGAACTTGACTCGTTGTTACAAAACAAAGTTAAGATGCATGAAGATGAGGTTGAAAGGTTGAAGAAGACTTGTGAAGAGAAGATGATAATGATTGAAGATCAGAAGATCATCCTCAATATTGTGGGTCAAAAATTGGAAGATCAGTTGACCAAGATTGAGAACTCACATATTGAGACTTCACAAAAGAATGAAATGAGTGATGCTTGCACTCAATGTTCGTTGGAGGAATCTAAAGCTGAAATACCTCCAACATGTGATAAGAAGATTATGACGACTCTTGATTATCCACATCAAGAATCAGTTGCTGCTGGTACTCAATGCTCACTGGAGGATTCTATTGTCAAAAGATCTCCAACATGTGATAAGAAGATCATGACTTCACTCCTTGATTTATCAAAAGCAATTGAGAAAGTAAAGGTACCATCCAAACCATCTTGTACTCATTTTTCTAAATACACTCCTACAATCAGTGCAGGTGGGAAGAAAAGTTCTAAAAAGGTTTGGATGAGGAAAGGTGAGAAGAAGAAACCTACCACCATGGCTAGGGTGGATGGGAAGAAAAAGAAGGAATATTCTTCCTCAAATAGAGCACAAACGATTAAGAAGATGGCCCAACAACTTAATACTGAAGAAACAAAGAAGAAAAGATTTGTTGGCCAATGTTGGTGCGGCAATAGATTTGGGCATTGTGCACTGGATTGTTTTTATAATCCCTTTCATGGAAAAGCACAGGGAAAGCCTATATCAAAGGGGAGGAAGCCTGAGAAGAAGAAGCAACATCAGCAGATCCAGAAGCATCTGTTCACCGCAAACAGATTTGGAATTCTTGATAACATCTGTGATGTATGCAACGGCAGTGGTCACAAGAATGGTGCATGCCTTGGTCAACAGATATCCAGAGCTGATAAGAACAGAAGACCTCTGATTCCGTCTAAGTATGATGAAAGTACCTTGGGATGTAATAAGAAGAATATGGCGAACACACATTTCCCCAAGAAGATCTCAAGTAGGGAAGCTGAGAAGACCCAGGATTTTAGATCCATGCAATTTAAGGGTCATTCATCCAAACGAAACACTAAGTGGGATGAAACTCAGAAGAACCCATGTGGAAGATCCAAACTAGCTGCAAAAGTTCCCAATGACATGTTGGTCATCTGGCCAGAAGATTTGAATAGAATGAGGAAACTTGAAGCTGAAAAGGCCAAGGCTGGTGACAAAGGAAAAGGGAAACTTTCACATGATGAAGGCACAGTGCAGGAGAGATTGCAAACAAAGAGAAATGCACGTGTCAAAGAAGTTCTGTGTGAGAGATGCAATAAATCTGGTCATATTGCAAAAGGTTGCCTAACCTTAATACTAGAGCAAGAAGCAGTCATTAAGAGGAGTAAGAAGTTATCTTACATGTTAGCTGCTAAGCAGTACAATTCCTCACACAAAGTAGAAGAGAATGTGAAGAGAGCCATGCCACACCAACAGATGTCAGAACATATGTTCAGAGGAGCAGGCATGAAGACTGGAGTGAACAGAGGAACTTGGTTGAGAAAAGATCCTCAACCAAGCAAGTCTTCATGATGAAGCAAGAAAGATCCACCTTATTCCCTTATTCATTTGTGTATTGTATTTGTGCTAATAATGCAGGGAATTGAAGGTGAAGCATGCTCTCAGGGGGAGAACCTGAGAAGTTGTGAATGTTGTCAACCCTTGATAGCACAGCTGAAGAAGTTTCCATCCTTAGTAGATTCTTCAATTGATATTCAAAGATTATGATGATGAAGGATCACTCTTGATGAAGATGATGAGGAGTTTTTCCCTTGAGGGGGAGAAAAATGAAGAAGCGTCCATAATCACTGTTTTAATCAATATCAACTCCAGGTGGACTCAAAAGCAGTTATTCTGTGAATCTCTCGAAGAACACACCAATGGAGAAGGTCTGTCATTTCTCAATCTCTATCCATTGGTTACTCAGATCAAAGATTATTTTGCAAAGGGGGAGTAACTACATTGATCAGTGACATAAAGAGAATGGAAGTGCCCCAAGGTCACTTATCCTGCCGATTGCACTTGAATGTTTTTGATCTATTTGCTGATGTGAGTGCAGGAGTTTCAGGTTGATTATTATCTATCATAGTTGATCTTCTTCTACCTGGAATTAAAGTGGTAAACCCTTGAAGACAAGATACAAGAGTTATCATCTCATGTTGGTATCATGATTTGTGGATTACGGACAGCCTTGTTGACTTAATCAAATCCTCTTGTTTTCTACATTGAGCTTTGCTCAAGTAGACTTAGAGTGAAATGATTAATGAAACATTGCCTATGTGAGGATTGATACCCTCCCTACCATATGCTTTGTATTTCTTGTCAATAAGGGGGAGAGAGAGTGAAATGAAAAGAAACATTGTTCTGTGAAGATTCTCATTTTGACATTGACAAATTCATTTCAAAAGATGTATAAGGTATTGACAACAAAATACAAAGGGGGAGATTTTTGGAACCACTTTGTGTATAGGATTGTATTTGTTGTCAATAGTTGTCAATGGAATATCAAAATGAAAGAGATTAAGAAGTACTCCAATAAAATGGAGGAATGGAAGCTCACAATGAAGGAGATCATGAAGTACTCCGATGAAATAGAGGAGTAGTGATTCAGATGATTGTTGTGCTGATCATAAGTTCAAAGAACATGTGTCAAAGGTGATACATTGCTTACAACAATGAAGAATGTGAGGAGTAATCCATCCAAGGATGATTAAAGCAGGTTGGTGTTTTTGGATGAAGACCATTCACTTCCTCATTATTGCATGAGCACCATGGGCTTTGATGAATACCATGAAATTTATCATTATTGCATGAGACCCATGGGTTTTATGAAGACCATGTAATTTCTCATGACTGCATGAGAACCATGCAAGAGACTTCTTGATGAATTGAATTGGTTTGCATGAAGTTGATCATGACAGTTGATGAAGGAGGCAATGTGCCAATGAGTTGACTTATGAAATGGCCATGCACATCACATTGTCATAGAAGATGATGGTACTAAAGCTGTTCCTTCAAAGAATACATATCACAATATTGGAGTTTGTGATAAAAGCTAAAGAGTTGCTGAAGGATACAGTTCACCAAGAAGAAGTGTTGTTGAGGTGATCGTGCTTGTCGACAAAGCAAATAAACGACATACAAATTTGTTGACAAAGGAGATTCCATGGTGACATGTCGAGTTCAAGAGTTGTGGTCAACGATCTATGTTTGATTGAAGAACATCGACATAGGAATGGTTGATCTGGAGGCGGTACAAAAAGAGAAGATACAAGGTGGCGCTGTTTTCCAGTGTTTGCCAAATTTTAGGGCCTCAAAATCAACAATTGAAGAAGAGTGATTTTGGCCAAGGGACTTGCGCGCCGTGCTCTTGGAGGATAAAAGACTTGCGCGCCATATGTTTTTGAGGATCAGAACATCAAAATTTGGCTAAGGAAAGAAGGTCGCGCAAGTGTTGGTTGGGTCGCGCAAGTGACTTGCGCGACAGAGGTTATTGAAGACAAGACTTGCGCGCCGTCGTGGGACTTGCGCGCCGTCGAGGGACTTGCGCGCCGACGCGCAGGGTGTCCAGTTTGCCTATAAATATTGGACCACCCCTCCTCATTTCACACAGAGCTCAATACTTTGAGATTGTTCGAGCTCTCGTCGCGCAGGTGGTAGAACCGCGCAAGTGGTAGTTGGGTCGCGCAAGTAGAGGTTGCGCGCCGATTGATGGTTGAGCGCCCCAGGTGATTTGGGCAAGGAAGGAAGTGAGTCGCGCAAGTATTAAGTTCAAGAAGGCAGTGTCGCGCAGGTGCTTCAGTGACACTTGCGCGCCAGTTTAGACTTGCGCGCCTGAGACTTGCGCGCCGCCGGGAGACTTGCGCGCCGAGCTTGAAAAGGAGACCCAGACACTGTTGAAGCACGCCCGCCTTGCTGGAGCTGCACGAAAGCCGAGAAACTACTCGGTTCATTCGAGGAAAAGTGATATTCTTCTTCTGGTGAGAATCGGACTTCAATAGAGAATCTACATTCAACAAAGGATGCACTCTTATGCAAATGAAGAAGAGACCTTCACGTCTATAAACTGAGTGGGACTTCACCAACGGCAGTGAGCCAGGGGGAGTCAACGGGAGTGACCCGAGGGACGCAGTGAGCTATCCCTGAACAATTGTAAAGGCAGTGAGCCTGGGACAGAGTGTCTGTACCCGAACACTTGTAATCCGCAGCTAGTGAAGCATAGTGGATTTAGGTATGACCGACAACCTGTCGGCGTATGATCCTTGGACGTAGCCCTTAGTGGTGAACCAAGTAAAAATAGCTGTGTCATCTCTCTGCATGTGAATGTTTAATTGCTGTTCATATCCATCATACAGGTTTACGTAGTTCCTACCAACGTGGGAACAAGATCCACAACTTTAAGAAGAAAAAGTTTCCACCCTGATTCACCCCTCCCCTCTCAGGGTGTCCCGGGGTCCTACAAGTGGTGCTATAGACGATAAGAGATAGACCGAGTGAGCTTCCCAGGGAGTCTTGGATATTATAGACTAAATGAGGGTAGACTGAGTGAGCTTTCTCAGAGAGTCTTGGACATTATAGACTATAAGGGATAGACTGAGTGAGCTTCCCAGAGAGTCTTGGATATTATATAATACCAGAGGGTAGACCGAGTGAGCTTCCTCAAAGAGTCTTTACATTGTTTGAATTTCTTTAAAACCTTTCCAGGATAGAGAAGAAATTGACTGAGTGAGATTCCTTAGAGAGTCTGTGATAGACCTGAGACTATAGGGGGATTGACCGAGGGGGCTCCTCAAAGGGTTTCTATACTTTGGGGCTATAAGAGGGTTAAACCATGTGATCTTCCTCAGAGATTCCCTGACTACCCTAGACAATAAGGGGAATTGACCGAGCAAGCTTCCTTAGAGAGTCTTATAATTTCTTATGACCAAACAAGAGGGGTTAGACTGATTTCACTACCCAGAGGATTGTTGGTACTTTTTTGATAAAACTAGAGGGGTTAGGCTGAGTGCACTGCCCAGAGGGTTGTTGGTAATTCATGGATAGGACTAGAGGGGTTGGCTGTGAGTACTTCTCAGAGGGGTTCTTGTAACACCCGAGACTTTTATGTTATATAAATCATCAAAGGAATATTTTTCTATACAACACTTGCTTGGCTTGCTTTACACGCAATCGCGACCTTCCTCGATAGCTTGCGTCGTACGCAATACCGAGTTTCACTAAACAACATTATGCTATTAAAACTAGCCGTTATGAATAGTAATAACCACTTTTTGGAATTTTATAAATTTTATTTTTCAAAATGGACTTCATTTTTGGACTCAGAATATCGAAATTAGCCTAGGGTGAAATTTTGGTATTTTTCTGAAAACTTTCAATTTTTGATGAATAGTGAAACCACTAAGTGGTAGGTTAAAAACTGAATTTTGCATAAAACTTAATTTTACCGCTTCTGTGATTGGAATTTCGAAAATCCGAGAGACACGGTTAATATCAAGGACTAAAATGTGGTTCAATGAGATGAAAATAATTTTTTGGTGAATAGTAACTTTTTACTTTTTTTGACCGCGGTTAATAGTAAATAGGGTAACTAAGGGTAAATATGATATTAATATTACCCTAACACATGTCCTAATTCTATTGGACAAGTGTAATTCGACCAAAAACAAACTTAGGAATAAAATATGACCATTTAGGCCCACTTGGATTAGATTAGGACATTTATTATTAATTTATTTAAAGAAGGGTTAAAATAAAAGTTTAATAAGTAAATCATTTTTAATATGGGGTTATACATAAGATAAATTCAATTGTAAATATTCATTAGAAATCTAAAAAGATTTCCTACATGATGATATTTTATTTGTAATTTTTAGACATCAAATAATGTAATTTATTTATGACACAAAGATGATGCAGTAATTATCTTATTAATGAAATATTGACATAATTGATGTTATAAACACCACAATAAATGTAATTTAAGACTTTTTATGAATTCAACTAATTTTATAGGTTACTATGATATATGAATGTTGATTTAATCAACTTGGTTCGAACATATAATTCTTTTATGACTTTCACAAAAATCATATATCAAATAGTGTCAAAATTGACACAAAATAGTTTTTAAATCAAATATTATATTATTAATTGTTATTTTATTCCTAAAAATCTAAGGTTCGGCCAAATGACTTAGATAAGGATATATATTTTAATAATAAACAATTTGGGGTTCGTTTGGCATGTTATAGTAAGTGTATTAACCATATAGTGAAAGAAAACAAAAAGACATGGTAAAAGTTAAATTATTTAACTTAGAGTTAAATCTAATTGATAAGGTTAAAATAATACCCTAAACTTGTCTAAATCCTATTGGTTGATAGGATTTCGACCCTTCCCCACTTTATCTTCGAAATAAGACCCTTTGGAACCATTATAAACCGATTTTGACTTTAATATAAAATAATATTTTGAGATATTCCTAAGGTGCCCCTCTCCTCCCTTATAAAAGGGCACCTCCTCCCCCTCCTCCTCACACCAAATTGAGCACTCAAGCTCGGCCAACCCCTGCCATTTTCTCCTCTCCACTTCCCTAGAATAATCCTAGAGGTCCTGGTCTTCTCCAAAGACCAATCTTAGTTCCTTAAGTGGAGGATTCAAAGAGGCGTTCCAAAGAAGAGGTAATATCCATTACCGATCTTTTCAATTTCTTTCTTCTTCAACTTCTTCTTCTTTAGTTGTTTCATGATAAAGTAATAACATCAGTATTACTTACATACTGATATGTTATTATAAATATGAAACAACCCTATTTCACCTTCTATCCATCCTACGGAAAAATGAAATCACCACGCGTGCGTACGTACGGAATACCGTCTCCACGCCGTGGTGTAATCTATTTTCCACCATCACCTTACAAGGATGGTTATAATGGTGTAATGAGTAACTAAATATGATTATTATGAAGTAATATTGATACTGAAATAATATATATATACTCCAATACAATTCCACGATCATAGGAATGATATCATCACTCGTGCGTACGTACGGAATACCGTCTCCACGATGTGATGCGACTCGTTCTACATGATCTTCATTTCATAATGATTATATAAATGAATTGAATGAATGAATATGGTATATAATACACTAATACCATTCTGGAAATTAATTATCTATAACCTAAAGATAAGAATAAAAATTTATTCGACAAAACACGCATAAGAACAAAAAGTTATAAAGACCCGAGTAACAAGTAACAATGAAATATTACTAACAAGAAGCTAATAATATGACCATATATGATATCATATAAATATGTATGATTCTGGAATAAGTCAATAACATTATTTAAACCATTATACAGGAGCTTCGGACACGTACAAAGCTAATCGGACCTAAGGTAAGGGAAATATCACAATCTCATTTTTATCGGAGATTGTTTATTCGTAAGTATTTACTGGGGTGTATTTTATCATCCACATCCATGTTCCCTCAATATGAAATATTGTTTCCATCCACTTGCAATAGTTTAAATCCAATTTTACCCTTAGGTGAGTTTTTAGTAAAGAATATGAAGGGAATCTTTTGTCGTTTTTCCATACGAGGTACTTTTTGACTTTTCCGACAAAAGTAAGAAGAATGTTTTTTTTAACTTATACGGCATGAATGGATTTTTAAAACATTGTTTCCAAGAAGCTTCCTTTACAAGTTTTCAAGTTTATTTTTAATCAACTTCTTTTATTTTAAAGTTGTATGACATGTTATGAAAGGAAAAATGTTTTTGAAGAAGAAAGGATATTTTCCTCAAGAATGGAGTTCAAGTGTTTTATCAAAATTATTTTCCATCTAAGATAATAAAGGGTTCTGTTTTTATCCCTATTATTACATTGATTTGATCATGTTGTGATGGAATTATTTTTATGAATTCCTTTATCTTATATGAATTGATTTATGATGTCATGATGTTTCAAGAATCCCATTTTTGTTTCATGTGTTATGCGATGATGTATGTTTTATGATTATGTGGCACACATAAGAAAGGATTAATTATAAGATGGGTGGGACCTATATCTCCCTCCAATGCATTGGGTAAAGATTTTATATCTCATGAGATAGACATGGCTGGAACGGAAGGTTATTTCGGTTCAGTGATACAGGACTGAAACGAGGAGTGAACTCGGTTCAGAAAGGGACTTTGTCCACTAAGATAGTCTTGGCGATGAGTCATGACTAACAAGAAATGATTTTCCATGATTATGTGTGCATGCCACAAAGTTTCAAGTTTTATGTTATGATTATGGGGATCTCATTTTCACTCCTATGATTTGTTCCATGTTAAGATATTATGATCTCTTTTGCAGGTTATGATTTTCAAAAAGATATGATATGATTTTTATTTCCTTTATTTGCCTTGCTGAGCATTTGAGCTCACCCTTTTATGTTTTCTTTTCCCCAGGTCAGGAAGATGGATATTAAGTAGAATATGCTAAAAGGGACCCTAGATATGATGAAATAAATGGGAGACACTGTAGAAGATTTATGAACCAGTTGTTTATGTTTCCCAGTTTCTAAAGGCACTATACCTATACAGTCTTTTGTAGTTTTATCATATGTTGTAATAAGTGTGCTTCAATTTTTGAAGTATTAAAAATGTATGTAAAGTATGGGTCGTTATAGTTGGTATCAGAGGAAAGGTATAGTCAACCTTTGGAAACTAGGATGTGAAAGCCTTAGTAAGAACCCTAAGGATAAGTCTAAGCATAGTACACAATCTTAGTGTTTTAGAAATGGCCTTGAATAACCTAGGATAAGACCATAATCATGAAAATTTTATTCTTGAATTATGTGGTTTCCTATTATAATTAGTGTTGCTCACACTATTCTTCTTGGTTTTAGTCAATGGCTGGAACCCGAAGGAACCGTGTTAATGCGGAATGCGATGGGCAATGCAATGATTGTCCCCCTGAGCAACCAAACGATATGGGAGCTGGAATGCAAAATCTTGTAGCCATGCTCACACAACTTTCTCAAGCTATGAATCATGCAGGATTTCCAAACGAGCAAAGGAGGGAGCAACATTCTGTTGAATCCTTCATGAGGCAGCGTCCACCTTCTTTCAGCGGGTCTACTGATCCATTAGTTGCTGAACAATGGATTAGTACTACTGAAAAGAGATTTTCAGTTCTTCAATGTTCTGAACACGATAAAGTCATCCTAGCAGTGTATCATTTGGAAGGATATGCTGATCAATGGTGGAATCTTGTTAAGAATACGAGGCAAAGGGATGAAATTGAGTCTATGGAATGGGACGAGTTCAAGAACTTATTTTTCAATAAGTACTTCCCTCGTATTCTCCGAACAAAGATGGAGAAAGAGTTTCTTGAACTGAAGCAAAGGGATGATGAATCTGTTGGTACCTATGAAGCAAATTTTACAATACTGGCAAGGTACGCTTCTGGTATTATTATCCAACCTGAGAGTAAGATCGATCGATTCTTTAGTGGCTTAAAACCAAGTCTTCGAAGGGCGTTAGCCATAAGAGACTTCAATAGCTACGAGGAAATCGTTCGATGTGCTCTCAAAGTCGAGATGGAGATTGGAGTAACCCATCAGTCACATGGGTTTGATAAGAAGAGGAAGATGGAATTAAAAGAAAAATCTAAAGAGCACACAGAAAAGAAGATGAGATTTTCCTTATGCTCAGAGTGTGGAAAGAAACATGGAGGGAGTTGTCTTAAAGGGAAAAGTAAATGTTTTAAATGTGGAAAGGAAGGTCATCGGGCATTTGAATGCCGTGATAATGGGAAGAAGATGTCTAATGACGCAAACAAAGGAAGGGATACACAGAATGAACCTACAACACTTCAATGTTTCAAGTGCAAGGAGATGGGGCATTATGCCAATCAATGCCCAAATCCAAGGGTTGATGATGATGGTCGACGTCAACAAACTCTTAAATCTAAAGACAAAGGAAAGTCACATGCAATTTCTATCAGCGATGTGGAGTACGATAACGATGTGGTGAAAGGTACACTTACCATCCACTCTAAAGTAGCAAATGTTTTATTTGATTCTGGATCCACCCACTCTTTTGTTTCTGAAGACTTTTCTAAGGGTATCACCGTACTACCTCAACAATTAGATGTTGAGTTAGCTGTGACAACACCAAATGGCACATCAATCGCATCAAAAGTTTATAATTCTTCTCCGATCGATGTTTGTGGGAAAGTGCTTCCTGCAAATCTTGTGATCCTTCCTTTAGTGGAATTTGATGTGATTCTTGGCATGGATTGACTTTCTCTACATGGAGCTCATATCAATTTCCAAAGAAGGGAAGTCACATTTCATACTCCAGATCAATCTACGATCGTATACCAATGCAAGGATGAACATAACCTTCCAGTGGAAATTTCTTCCATCATATGGGTATTGATCCCACTAAATGAAGGTTATTTATCTCAAATGGTTGGTGAGAAACTCACGATTAAGAATATTCCCATTGTAAGGGAGTTTGATGATGTCTTTCCGGAGGAATTACCGGGTCTTCCACCAAATCGTGAAGTTGAGTTTTCAATAGAACTCGTACCGGGTGCTTTGCCTATTTCAAAGACACCTTATAGAATGGCCCCAATTGAGTTGCAGGAATTGAAGAAGCAACTCCAAGAGAATCTTGATAAGGGATTCATACGCCCTAGTGCGTCACCTTGGGGAGCACCTGTTCTATTTGTTAAGAAGAAAGATGGATCAATGAGACTCTGCATTGATTATCGAGAACTTAACAAGATCACTATCAAGAACAAATATCCTCTCCCACGCATTGATGACTTATTTGACCAACTACGCGGAGCTCAATACTTTTCCAAGATTGATCTTCGTTCAGGGTATCATCAATTAAGGGTCAAAAGGGAGGATATACCAAAGACGGCTTTCCGTACAAGGTATGGACACTATGAATTTATAGTGATTCCATTTGGTCTTACTAATGCCCCTGCTATCTTCATGGATCTAATGAATAGAGTCTTTAGAGACTATCTTGATCAATTTGTGGTAGTCTTTATAGACGATATTCTTGTCTATTCAAAGAGAAAGGAAGAACATGAAGATCACTTGAGAATTATATTGAAGACCCTGAGAAAGGAGAAGCTTTATGCCAAATTTACCAAGTGTGAATTTTGGCTTCAAAAAGTTGCATTTTTGGGTCACATAATCTCAAAAGAGGGGATATCTGTGGATCCAGCAAAAATAGAGGTTATCGAAAGATGGTCGAGACCAACAACAGTAACTGAGATCCGAAGTTTTCTTGGTTTGGCTGGATATTATCGACGTTTTGTAAAAGATTTTTCACGATTATCTAATCCACTCACCAAGTTGACTCGGAAAGGAGTTAAGTTTGTCTGGACAGAGGAATGTGAAGAGAATTTCAAGGAGTTGAAAAGAAGGTTATCCAGTGCACCTGTGCTCACACTGCCTTGTAGTGGAGAAAGGTTTGTGATCTACAGTGATGCATCCATGAAGGGATTGGGGTGTGTTCTTATGCAAAATGATATGGTGATAGCTTATGCCTCACGACAGTTGAAAATCCATGAACAAAATTACCCAACACATGATTTGGAGTTGGCTGCGGTAATCTTTGCATTAAAGATTTGGAGGCATTACCTTTATGGTGAAAGGTGTGATATTTATACTGATCATAAAAGTTTAAAGTATATTTTCACACAAAAGGAGTTGAATATGCGTCAAAGAAGATGGTTGGAGCTGATTAAGGATTATGACTGCTCAATCCATTACCACCCTGGGAAAGCAAACAAGGTGGCAGATGCATTAAGTCGACAAGACCATGCTAGTTTATCCATGATGAGGATCACAAAAGATCCAATATTTATGGATTTACAAAGGATGGATCTTGGAATTATAATGGAAGGGGAAAAATCTTATCTTTCTCAAATGAATGTTCAACCATCTATACATGTGAAGATTAAAGAGGCACAGAAAGAAGATGCCGAGTTACAAAAGAAGGTGAGAAATGTTCCTGAATTCAACCTTGATTGTGATGGGATAATAAAGTTCAGGAATCAGGTTTGTGTTCCTCCCATCCCCGAATTAAAGAAAGAGCTGCTGGATGAGGCTCATATTTCTTCATTCTCTATTCATCCTGGAAGCACGAAGATGTATAGGGACCTGAAAGAGTACTTCTGGTGGGATGGCATGAAAAGAGATGTTGCTGAATATGTCTCTCGATGCTTGGTTTGTCAACAAGTTAAAGCTGAGAGACAGAAGTCTAAGGGGATGTTACAACCATTACCCATACCCGAATGGAAATGGGAAAACATCACTATGGACTTTGTCACAGGAATTCCTAAAACATCCAAAGGCAATAATGCTATCTGGGTCATAGTTGATCGTCTCACAAAGTCTGCACACTTCATTCCTATTAGAGAGGATTTCTCTCTAGATCAGCTTGCCAGGATATATGTAAAGGAAGTGGTAAGATTGCATGGAGTACCACTTTCTATTATATCTGATCGAGATCCGAGATTTACCTCGAAGTTCTGGCGAAGTCTTCAGCATACTCTGGATACAGAGTTGAGTTTCAGCACTGCTTATCATCCCCAGACAGACGGTCAGTCTGAGAGAACAATTCAAACCCTAGAAGATATGTTGAGAGCTTGCTCTATGGATTTCAAAGGAGGTTGGGATCAACACCTACCTTTGGTGGAATTTTCTTATAATAATAGCTTTCACTCCAGTATTCAAATGGCTCCTTATGAAGCTCTCTATGGAAAGAAATGCAGGACTCCAACTTGCTGGGATGAAGTTGGGGAAAGAAAGCTATTAGGACCTGATCTCGTTGATGAAATGGCAGAAAAGGTCAGATCTATTCAACAACACATAAGAGCAGCTCAGAGTCGACAGAAAAGCTATGCCGACAACCGAAGAAAAGACCTAGAGTTTGAAGTGGGCGATAAAGTGTTCTTACGAATATCTCCCTGGAAGAGGGTTATGAGATTTGGAAAGAAGGGGAAGTTGAGCCCTAGATATATCGGTCCTTTCGAAATATTGGATTGTGTTGGGAAGGTAGCTTACCGATTGGCGCTTCCACCGAATCTCTCTCAAGTTCACGATGTGTTCCATGTATCTCTCCTGAGAAAGTACATACCAGATCCTTCACATGTACTCAGCTCAGAAGTTGTACCGCTGGAGCAAGATCTTTCTTATGAAGAACAACCGATAGAGATTCTGGATCGTAGCGAAAAATTCCTACGAAACAAGACCACTCGCTTGGTGAAAGTTTTATGGAGAAACCACCAACTTGAAGAAGCTACATGGGAGCTTGAGGATATGATGAGGGAGAAATATCCTCATCTGTTTGTTGCAAAGTGACGAATTTCGAGGGCGAAATTCTTTTTAAGGGGGGTAGAATGTAACACCCGAGACTTTTATGTTATATAAATCATCAAAGGAATATTTTTCTATACAACACTTGCTTGGCTTGCTTTACACGCAATCGCGACCTTCCTCGATAGCTTGCGTCGTACGCAATACCGAGTTTCACTAAACAACATTATGCTATTAAAACTAGCCGTTATGAATAGTAATAACCACTTTTTGGAATTTTATAAATTTTATTTTTCAAAATGGACTTCATTTTTGGACTCAGAATATCGAAATTAGCCTAGGGTGAAATTTTGGTATTTTTCTGAAAACTTTCAATTTTTGATGAATAGTGAAACCACTAAGTGGTAGGTTAAAAACTGAATTTTGCATAAAACTTAATTTTACCGCTTCTGTGATTGGAATTTCGAAAATCCGAGAGACACGGTTAATATCAAGGACTAAAATGTGGTTCAATGAGATGAAAATAATTTTTTAGTGAATAGTAACTTTTTACTTTTTTTGACCGCGGTTAATAGTAAATAGGGTAACTAAGGGTAAATATGATATTAATATTACCCTAACACATGTCCTAATTCTATTGGACAAGTGTAATTCGACCAAAAACAAACTTAGGAATAAAATATGACCATTTAGGCCCACTTGGATTAGATTAGGACATTTATTATTAATTTATTTAAAGAAGGGTTAAAATAAAAGTTTAATAAGTAAATTATTTGTAATATGGGGTTATACATAAGATAAATTCAATTGTAAATATTCATTAGAAAGCTAAAAAGATTTCCTACATGATGATATTTTATTTGTAATTTTTAGACATCAAATAATGTAATTTAGTTATGACACAAAGATGATGCAGTAATTATCTTATTAATGAAATATTGACATAATTGATGTTATAAACACCAAAATAAATGTAATTTAAGACTTTTTATGAATTCAACTAATTTTATAGGTTACTATTATATATGAATGTTGATTTAATCAACTTGGTTCGAACATATAATTCTTTTATGACTTTCACAAAAATCATATATCAAATAGTGTCAAAATTGACACAAAATAGTTTTTAAATCAAATATTATATTATTAATTGTTATTTTATTCCTAAAAATCTAAGGTTCGGCCAAATGACTTAGATAAGGATATATATTTTAATAATAAACAATTTGGGGTTCGTTTGGCATGTTATAGTAAGTGTATTAACCATATAGTGAAAGAAAACAAAAAGACATGGTAAAAGTTAAATTATTTAACTTAGAGTAAATCTAATTGATAAGGTTAAAATAATACCCTAAACTTGTCTAAATCCTATTGGTTGATAGGATTTCGACCCTTCCCCACTTTATCTTCGAAATAAGACCCTTTGGAACCATTATAAACCGATTTTGACTTTAATATAAAATAATATTTTGAGATATTCCTAAGGTGCCCCTCTCCTCCCTTATAAAAGGGCACCTCCTCCCCCTCCTCCTCACACCAAATTGAGCACTCAAGCTCGGCCAAACCCTGCCATTTTCTCCTCTCCACTTCCCTAGAATAATCCTAGAGGTCCTGGTCTTCTCCAAAGACCAATCTTAGTTCCTTAAGTGGAGGATTCAAAGAGGCGTTCCAAAGAAGAGGTAATATCCATTACCGATCTTTTCAATTTCTTTCTTCTTCAACTTCTTCTTCTTTAGTTGTTTCATGATAAAGTAATAACATCAGTATTACTTACATACTGATATGTTATTATAAATATTAAACAACCCTATTTCACCTTCTATCCATCCTACGGAAAAATGAAATCACCACGCGTGCGTACGTACGGAATACCGTCTCCACGCCGTGGTGTAATCTATTTTCCACCATCACCTTACAAGGATGGTTATAATGGTGTAATGAGTAACTAAATATGATTATTATGAAGTAATATTGATACTGAAATAATATATATATACTCCAATACAATTCCACGATCATAGGAATGATATCATCACTCGTGCGTACGTACGGAATACCGTCTCCACGATGTGATGCGACTCGTTCTACATGATCTTCATTTCATAATGATTATATAAATGAATTGAATGAATGAATATGGTATATAATACACTAATACCATTCTGGAAATGAATTATCTATAACCTAAAGATAAGAATAAGAATTTATTCGACAAAACACGCATAAGAACAAAAAGTTATAAAGACCCGAGTAACAAGTAACAATGAAATATTACTAACAAGAAGCTAATAATATGACCATATATGATATCATATAAATATGTATGATTCTGGAATAAGTCAATAACATTATTTAAACCATTATACAGGAGCTTCGGACACGTACAAAGCTAATCGGACCTAAGGTAAGGGAAATATCACAATCTCATTTTTATCCGAGATTGTTTATTCGTAAGTATTTACTGGGGTGTATTTTATCATCCACATCCATGTTCCCTCAATATGAAATATTGTTTCCATCCACTTGCAATAGTTTAAATCCAATTTTACCCTTAGGTTAGTTTTTAGTAAAGAATATGAAAGGAATCTTTTGTCGTTTTTCCGTACGAGGTACTTTTTGACTTTTCCGACAAAAGTACGAAGAATGTTTTTTTTAACTTATACGGCATGAATGGATTTTTAAATCATTGTTTCCAAGAAGCTTCCTTTACAAGTTTTCAAGTTTATTTTTAATCAACTTATTTTATTTTAAAGTTGTATGACATGTTATGAAAGGAAAAATGTTTTTGAAGAAGAAAGGATATTTTCCTCAAGAATGGAGTTCAAGTGTTTTATCAAAATTATTTTCCATCTAAGATAATAAAGGGTTCTGTTTTTATCCCTATTATTACATTGATTTGATCATGTTGTGATGGAATTATTTTTATGAATTCCTTTATCTTATATGAATTGATTTATGATGTCATGATGTTTCAAGAATCCCATTTTTGTTTCATGTGTTATGCGATGATGTATGTTTTATGATTATGTGGCACACATAAGAAAGGATTCATTATAAGATGGGTGGGACCTATATCTCCCTCCAATTCATTGGGTAAAGATTTTATATCTCATGAGATAGACATGGCTGGAACGGAAGGTTATTTCGGTTCAGTGATACAGGACTGAAACGAGGAGTGAACTCGGTTCAGAAAGGGACTTTGTCCACTAAGATAGTCTTGGCGATGAGTCATGACTAACATGAAATGATTTTCCATGATTATGTGTGCATGCCACAAAGTTTCAAGTTTTATGTTATGATTATGGGGATCTCATTTTCACTCCTATGATTTGTTCCATGTTAAGATATTATGATCTCTTTTGCAGGTTATGATTTTCAAAAAGATATGATATGATTTTTATTTCCTTTATTTGCCTTGCTGAGCATTTGAGCTCACCCTTTTATGTTTTCTTTTCCCCAGGTCAGGAAGATGGATATTAAGTAGAATATGCTAAAAGGGACCCTAGATATGATGAAATAAATGGGAGACACTGTAGAAGATTTATGAACCAGTTGTTTATGTTTCCCAGTTTCTAAAGGCACTATACCTATACGGTCCTTTGTAGTTTTATCATATGTTGTAATAAGTGTGGTTCAATTTTTGAAGTATTAAAAATGTATGTAAAGTATGGGTCGTTATAGTTCTTGTTGTGGTTAGCTGTTGCTTCTCAGCTGCTTGTTGTTATGTGGATTGATTACTATTGTATATCAACCTGTTACTACTTACTTTTTACTACACGTTGTTTACTGTTACTATTTACTGCTTATTGTACTGTTACCAGTCATATACTTACTGACTATGAGGCACAGATCTTCAAGTGGTTTCCTACTGGGATTCTAGTCTCACACCCTATTTGGGCCATGCTTTGGGGACCAAACAGACTATTTTTTTAGTTATAGACAAGGGAAAGCGCCCATTGACATCTGGTAATTGATTTCTTTGGAGCTGGAGAGCACGAGACCATGCCGAGGCTTGCGATACTGAGGAGTTTCTAATTTGTTTTCTTTTATACTTTGGTTTAGTATTGTATTCAGTATTGTGACTTGTTTGGATGCTTTCCTAGACATATGTATCATGCATCATTTTATATATACATGTGGGCTCCAGTTTATTGTTTTAGTCTTCTACTGTTTATTGTTGTTGGATATTTACTGCTTCCGCTATTATATTCTTTGTTTACATCCGCTGTGTATGTTGCCAATGAGGGAATAGTTTCCCCACTATCATACCCAAGGCCCTTGCTGCTAGTCGGTAGCCTCTGGCATTTGGGGAAATTCTCTTGAGGCCATGTGACTAAATGGGTATTGGGAACCTATGGGTGCCATCCAGAAGCAGGACGTTACAAAGTGGTATCAGAGGATTCTTTTCTATCGATTTACTGTTTGGAGCCTTTAGCCAGGGATATGGCGGATTCGGTACTTGGTAATGAGCTGTTATCGAGAGTTGCTAACCCTTGTATAGATAAATGCTGATCTAGCTCATTTATTGTAGTTTTATGGTTTTGAGATTTTATGGTTGATATAATTTCACCTAGAGTGATTCACATGCCTTGTGTTGTTATTATTGTGCTATTGCGGTTCTGTTTTTGTCGGAACCTGATGAGATGGGTGTATTCCATCTCATGCATCATATAGGCACTTGTTAGAAATCACATGCCATGCATTCTTAACATGCCATATAGGGTGCATTAGCGATTGCATGTTGTTGTGATAGATGTTGTGTAGATTATGCATGCAGTTCTGATAGATTCTATGATAGAATCCCTGCAGTTTGATATAGAAATTGTGGTATTGTACCTTTACTTAAATGAATTAAATTTTTTTAGTCTTGAGGTGTTATGGCCCTCATGAATCGAAAATTGGTGGATCATTGACTTGTTTCCCTTGTATTTGATATGTAGGAGATGTCAAGCTTTTATTCCCGGAGAGTATGGGCCCCCAAGGATCGGAATTTGGCACCTCCATGTTTGTTTTTCAGTGTTTTCTGGGCTTCGGTGTAGTTTCTGAGCTACTACCCTGAAAAACATAGAATATACGGTGTGTATGTGACTACACACCATGTAGTTTTAAACTCTGTCATTGACTGTGTGGGCAGAAGCACGGTGTTGTGAAAAAGTTATCAGGAACACACTGTGTATGGACGTTACACACTGTGTAGTAGTGAGCCGTGTATCTAGCCGTGTCACTAACAATAGGGGTCGGGGAAGCTCGTGTAGTACACGCCGTGTTTTGTATGAGCACACCGTGTAGCCTTGTTCTAGGTACCCGGCCGTGTCACGAACAACATAGGTCGGTGTTATATTCCCCTATACATGCCATGTTTGTTCGGAACATGTCATGTAAGGTTCATCCATGTGAGTTAGCCATGTAAAGAGACTTGGGAAGGGTAATGGAGTTCAGGTGCACGCTGTGTATGGGGAAAACACGCCCTGTAGTTTGGGGTGTTACACTACCAGTGGTGGTAGAAGTACATGCCCATGTGCATGGCTTTAAGGAACACGCCGTGTAGTTTTATACACACAGTGTAGTCATGTTTAGTAAAACATGAATGTTTCTTCACCCTGTTCCCATTTTTTACTCTTATGTTATCTGTCTTTGATAATCCTGATCTAATGTGTGCTTTTGAACTTTCAAAGCTATGCCTCCAGGATGTCATCTGGTCGTACGTCAGCTACCAGACGGTGATCAGACACTGGATATGGCCGATATGGTACCTCCTATATATCCTCCTGCTGTGCCAGCCTTGGAACCAGCAGTTATAACCATTGCAGGCACTGTGGCGCAGTTCAGGGAGGACTTCTTTAGGATGATGATGACCTTTCAGGGAGTTCCACCTCATGACCCATCGATGGCTGAGTTGACGCAGGTTTTCTAGCAGTAGAATCCTCTTAATTTCTTTGGGGATGGAGGACCCCAGGCTGCAGAGTCATGGCTAGAGGACACACTGACGATTTTAGAACATCTGGAGATACCTCCAGAGAAAAGGGTAAATCTTCCTACTTATATGCTTCAAGAAACCACCAAGAGGTGGTGGGAGGTGATCTCACAGTTAGGGCACCAGCAGAGTATGACTTGAGATGAGTTTCAATGCATCTTCTACGATTAATTTTATCTGGAGACCTTGAGGGATGACTGAGCCTGGGAGTTTATGAGTCTCGTGTAAGGTACTATTTCTGTTATGGTGTACTCGTCTCGTTTTACCAAGCTGCAGCACTTCACGACGATTCCAAAAGTTAATGAGTTGTTCCTTGCTAGGATGTTTTGAGGATTGTCTCAGGCAAGAGATCCATTCCTAGATGAATATCTTCAGGTTGACTTTGATATCCTCTATCGTCAACCAGACACTGATCATTGAGCACAATCTGAGAGATTATGGATCAATGATCCAGGGCGGTTCGACTTCCAGATTCTGTGTTCCTCCAGCTGATAGCAGGAAGAACCGCAGACAGTCTTCTCTAGGAGACCATGGTAGGCGGAATGCATCTTCGGTCATCCAGTTAGTATGATACCAATGCAATAGGATTGGGAATACTAGGCCTCAGTTTTAGACAGACCCGATGGAGTTTCTATCTTTCAGCAGGATGGTCCATCATTAGTGTTTTTGTTAGATATTCTCGCCTATAGCTGGTGGTAGGGGTCCTTCTATGACCCCGCTTACAGGATATGTTTTTCCAGTTTCTCACCAGTATGGGAAATGGAGTTCTTCCAGCCATTCGAGCTGAGGTGGAGGTCGCAGTCATGGTGGTCAGTCACCAGGATACCAGTGACAACAGAGTGGATCAGCTCAGAGTGGTCAGCCAGTGGCGCAGGGCCGTGGTACATGCCAGAAATTCGCTGCAGAGATGACCAATCAAGAGCAGGATCCTGGCCCTTTAATATTTTGAGGCAGGATCTTAGTAGCCTCATTTTTTTTCATCCCTTTTCGATACTTGGTCTTCACATAGCTTTATCTCTATTGTTGTTGTGGAGAGCCTTGGGCTGTATATCTTTTCGTCTCCCAACATGTTGACTCTTGATACACCGTTGGGGATGAGGATGTCTAGCATATGTCAGTGCAGAGAGTTCCCTCTTGAGGTGGCAGGGTGTCACTTCTTATGGGACCTCTATGTTCTAGAGATGACAAGATATAATATCATTCCTAGTATGGACTGGTTAGTTCCCATCTAGGAATTCTTCGATTTCTTTCGCCGTAGGGTGAGTTTCCTATCACCAGAGGGAAGATCCTTTATTCATAGAGGCTAGTGGGATGTCCAGGCAGGTAGAGGTGGACCAGAGCATCATGGGCTAGGAGGAGTAACAACCTAGATTTCCAGTCTTTATCTGGATGACCAGGGGACTTCATAGTTAGACATTCCTCCAGTGGTGGATCATTTCATGGATGTCTTTTGAAAGTACTTTTTATGTTTTCCTTTGATGTATGAGGTAGACTTTTCTATTTATGTCATGCTAGTAAAGGAACCGGTGTCAATTCCTCCTTATAGGATGGCTACACCTGAGTTGCAGGAGCTCAAGAAGCAGTTGGAGGAGTTGCAGGCAAAGGGTTTCATCTGACCCAGTATTTCTCTTTGGGGTTCGCCTGTCCTGTTTGTGAAGAAGGTAGATGAAACCCTTAGGCTTTGCATGGATTATCGGATGTTGAACCAGTTGACGGTCAAGAAACGATATCCCTAGGCGAGTATCGATGAACTCTTTGATCAGCTTCGAGGAGCCCTAGTGTTCTCAAATATTGGCTTGAGATTCGTTTATCATCAGTTGCATGTTAGACCATCTGATATACCTCTTAACATTCCAGAGAAGGTAAGTTCTACATGAGTATACAGTCTTGCCATTCGGTCTCACGAATGTGCCATCATTTTTTATGGCACTGATGAACCAAGAGTTCAATCCATACTTGGATTCCTTCTTGGTGGTTTTTGTGGATGACATCTCGGTGTACTCTATCTCTCGACACGACCATGGTACCCATCATGAGATCGTTCTGAGTACACTGAGAGAGAATCATTTATATGATAAGCTCTCGAAATTCCACTTTTGGATGGATTAGATACACTTATTGGGCCATGGTATCTCAGAGACAAGAGTATCAGTAGACCTAGAGAATGTGAGAGCTGTAGTTTCCTGGGAGCAGCCGAGGAATGTCATTGAGGTATGGATTTTTCTAGGGCTGGCTAGATACTATAGGCATTTCATACATGACTTTTCACGCCATGAAACACCACTGACAGGTCTGACCAAGAAATGTGAGAAGTTCTTATGGTCAGATTCCTATGAGTCAGCCTTTCAAGAGCTGAAACGGAGGTTGACGTCAGCACCGATACTTGTCTTGACAGATCTGTTCAAGAGCTATATAGTATACTGTGATGCTTCAAGTGTTTGACTAGGACCTGTGCTTATACAGGGAGATGGAGTCGTTGTGTACGGGTCTTGACAGTTGAGGCCACACGAGAGGAACTACCCGACACACAATCTAGAGTTAGAAGCTATTGTTCATGCCTTACGTTGTTGGAGACATTACATTCTGGGAGAGAAATTTGTGGTTTTCACCAACCAGAAGAGTCTTAAGTACATCTTCACTCAGCGTGATCTGAATCTGAGATAGCCCAGGTGGGTTGAGTATCTTTATTTCATTGACATTGAGCATTCTTACACACCTGGGAAGGGCAACGCAGTGGCTTATGCGTTGTGGAGGAGAACTCAGATTCAGGCTGTTAAGGAGGCCATCATTGATTGGAAGCTTATGGCTCTATTCTCTGAGATTCACTTAGAGGTTCACGATAGACAAGTACAAACTTTTCTATCTTATGTGGCTGTTACTTCTACTCTTCATGACCAGGTACGAATGATGCTGCTATCAGACTCCAAGGGCCTATTCCTGCAAGAGAGTGTGTCAAGAGAGGACCCTCTACCTGGATGGATAGTGGGAGAGGATGAAATCTTGTATTTCCAGGGACGCGTTTGGGTGCAAGTAGACATACACGAGGAACTAATGCGGGATTTCCATTCTTCAGTTTGGGTAGTTCATCCTGGCTTCACCAAGATATATCATGATCTACACTGCCAGTACTGGTGGCTAGGTATGAAGAGATATTTTTCTGGGTTATTCATGAGATGTTCTACCTGTTAACAGGTGAAAGCGAAGCATCAGTGAACAACATGGATTTTACAGCAGTTACCTATTCCGGAGTGGATGTGGAATGATGTCAAGATGTACTTCGTGACTGGGTTATCGAGGTCACCTCGAGGGAGTGATGCTGTTTGGGTTGTCATCGATAGGTTTAAGAGGGTTTCTCACATCTTGCCGATCAAGGAGACCTTCTGTGTTGATGAGCTAGGGAAGTTGTACATCCAAGAGATTGTACGTCTGCATGATGTTCCACACTCCATCATTTCAGACAGGGATGCAAATCTTACTTCTTGGTTATAGTAGGGGATTCTGAAGGCTTTGGTTACACAGGTACTTTTGAGTACATCATACTATCCCCAGATAGATGTCCAGTCTCAGTGTACGATCTAGGTGCTTGAGGATATGCTCCGAGCTTTCATTATAGACTTTGGCAGTTCTTAGGAGTAGAATATTCCTCCTGTGGAGATTTCTTATAAAAACAGTTTTTTGGAGACTATTCAGCTAGCACCATACGAGGTGTTGTATGGTAGGCCATTCCGATCTCCCTTGTGCTGGTTGGAGGCAGGAGATGTAGCTTTTTTGGGACCTCATTTTGTTCAGGGGACCCCAGAGTAGATAGAGTTGATTCAGAAGAGGATGGATACAACACAGTCTCGACAGAAGTCTTATGATGATTAGTAGATAGAACCTTTGGAGTTCGAGGTCGGGGATCAGGTTTTCCTCAGTGTTGCACCGAGGGTGGGACACAAGAGGATTTAGAGACAGGGTAAGCTTTCACCACGGTGTGTCGGGCATTTTGAGGTGTTAGAGAGAGTTGGTCCGGTTTCCTATCAGTTTCAATTACATTAGAGGTATTGGTCTATGCATGACATCTTCCATGTTTCTCAGCTCAGATGTTACTTTTCAGACCCGTCTCATGTTTTTCAACCCGAGGAGGTTGAGCTCGAAGTTGATGCGTCATTTGAGAAGCATCCTATCAGAATTTTCGATCGTAGTACGAAGGTTCTCTGTGGCCAGTCTATTTCTTTGGTATGGGTGCTATGGTATCACATGTGAGTATAGGAGAGACCTGGGAGAGGGAGGCCGATGTATGATCACAGTGGCCAAATATGTTCTGGGTTTCTTCTTCTACGCCTCGCTAGGGAAATTCGGGGACAAATTTCTTTAAGGGAGGAAGTTTTTAAGAACCCGGATCATCGTTTCAGATATGTTTTTCATTTATGTTTGTTTTTGAGAAATAGAGGAAAATATGGAAATTTTCAAAGTACACACCATGTACTTTATAAGTACATGCCGTGTACTTTGATGCAGCGTAAAGCTGTGTGCTGGCCATGTTCAGGCCACACACACAGTGTATATTGGTGATGTGGAGTCTGCTTAAAGTGGAGTACAGAAAGGCCAAATACACGCCATTTACCCCAGAAGTACAAATTGTGTACTTTTTTTTAATTAAACGGAACGGGGTCGCACGTAATCGACAGAATTGTCTTCTTCTCAAGGATCTTCGACTGGGAGAATCTGTACGGCCATGCACACCCTCCGATCCCACGAGCCTCCATTAGTTTTCCGAATTGACCATAGTCAATTGTTTTGGAACAACACCAGTGTGATCTTCTTTATTCTTGAGTCTCATTCCATGATTTTACCTCTTTCTCAAGATATCATGTTTTGAACTTTTTGTGTGTTTTCATAGATATATTCCATTCTAAGGAGAATCAAGCCTTGATGTTAAAGTATATTTATCTCCAAGTATAGGTGGTTTGGGAGTTACAGTTCGAGGTCAATGAATTTTATGTGAAAATTCCACCAATACCCATGAACGAGGTATTGCGTGTTTACCGTTTTCCCCCTGTTGTTTTCCTTCAATGATAGTATGCTTGTGTAGAGGTAATTAGATCCTGTTTGTGGATAATTTATATACTTGGATGTTCTTCCCAGGACTTGTTTTTATTATGATCTTTGGTTCTTGTTAGCCTTTGTCCGTTATACCTGTTTTCCATGCCTTATGACTGTAGGATGGAATGATATTATTGCCATGCTTGTTTTGTTGTAGACTGGTTAGCCAAGTAGCTCCGTAGGTGTACCTTGGCCTTATTATTCATTGATTGGAACGGTACCATCAGAACCTGGAGCTATATAATATAAGGGATAGACCAAGTGAGCTTCAGAGAGAGTCTTGGATATTATAGACTACAGGAGGGTAGAATAAGTGAGATTCCTCAGAGAGTCATGGACATTATAGATTATAGAGGATATACCGAGTGAGCTACCCAGAGAGTCATGGATATTATAGACTACAGGAGGGTAAACCGAGTGAGCTTCCTCAGAGAGTCTTTACTTTGTTTGAATTTCTTTAAAACCTTTCAAGTCTAGAGAAGGAATTAACTGAGTGAGCATCCTTAGAGAATTTGTGATAGACCTGAGACTATATGAGGATTCACCGAGTGATCTCCTTAGAGAGTTTCTAGACCTTGGGGCTATAAGAGGGTTAGACCACGTGATTTTCCTCAGAGAGTACCTGACTATCCTCGACTATAAGGGGAATTGAATGAGAGAGCTTCTCGAGAGAGCCATATAATTTCGTATGACCAAACCAGAGGGGTTATGTTGAGTGCACTACCCAGATGGTTTTTGGTACATCTTTGATAAAACAAGAGGGGTTAGGATGAGTGCACTGCCCAGAGGGTTATTGGTACTTCATGGATAGGACCAGAGCGGTTGGTTGTGAGTACTTTCCAGAGGGGTTCGTGTTGTGATTATTTGTTGCTTCTTTGCTGCTTGTTGTTATGTGGATTGAATAGTATTGTATGTCATCATGTTTCTACTTACTTTTTACTGCCTGTTGTTTTCTATTACTGTTTACTGCTTACTGTACTGCAACCTGCCACATACTCACTGACTGTTAGGCACAGATCTTCCGGTGGTTGCCTACTGGGATTTTAGTCTCACACCCTATTTTGGCCGTGGTTTTGTGACCAAATAGACTATGTTGTTCCAGGTATAGACAATGGAAAGTGCCCTTCGACTTATGGTACTTGATTGAGTTGGAGCAGGAGAGCATGGGACCATGATGAGGCTTGTGATACTGAGGAGTTTCTTATTTGTTTTATTTTTTACTTTGGTTTAGTATTGTATTCAGCATTGTGTCTTGTTTGGCTACTTTCCTAGACATATGTTTCGTGCATCATTTCATATATACATGTGTTCTCCATTGGTTTATTGTTTTA
This sequence comes from Viscum album, assembly GCA_963277665.1. Lineage (NCBI taxonomy): Eukaryota > Viridiplantae > Streptophyta > Magnoliopsida > Santalales > Viscaceae > Viscum > Viscum album. Next base: position 2,041,806,787 of record OY728120.1, on the reverse strand, counting down.
GTCTTCTGCTGTTTATTGTTGTTGGATATTTAATGCTTCTGCTATTGTATTCTTTGTTTACTTCCACTGTGTACGCTGCCAATGAGGGAATATTTTCCCCACAATCACACCGAAGGCCCTTGTTTCTAGTCGGAAGCCTCTGGTGTTTGGGGAAATTCTCTTGAGGCCATGTGACCAACCGGGTACGGCGTGCCTCTAGGTGGCTTCCGGAACCGGGACGTTATAGTTGACATAGTTGAAAATTATTAGTAAAAATCATTGAGAGAAATATGTCTTTTTCAGGAAAACATTTAAAAGTCACATAATTTATAAAGGAAGACATTTAAAAGACATTTTTCAATCAAAGAGTCACATAACACATTGAAACTTTTGAAATAATTAACATTTTAAAACATTCATGTCCATATAAATAAATTCTTTAAATATTATTTTGAAAACATGGAAATTAATTAGAAAGATTTAGAAGAATAAATATTAAACAATTACAATGATATTTTGGTTGAAGAGTCCCTTAAAAATGAATCATCTTGAAAACTCCTTTATCTAACATGGACATGGATAATAAATATGTCCCATTAAATACATACACATAAACAATCTTGAATAATAATGAGATTGAGAAATTAACCCTTAATGTGTACATTCCCTTGGACGAGGGTATGTTAAACTCTTGTAAAATATTTAAATCATTGCTATTATATTAAAAAATAACAACATATAATAATTTGATATTATATATTATCTTCTAAGTTTTCTTTGTTAACAATATTTTAGTAGTATAATGGTTTCGGGTGTTAACTGATTCATTTTCCTTTATATGTTTTGTTACATAAGTAATGTTTGTTATGGATATGAAGTATTTGATTCATATAAAAAATGATATATTGTTCTTAAATATTATTTTTAATAATCAAATTAACATTATTCTTGAATTGTTTCTATGGGGAATGGATCTTGTCGCGTATATAGATACTAGAATCCATATGTATGCAAAAACGCTACTTCCATTTAATTTTTTTATTTTAATAGGAAAGAAAACTGAATGATACATAGATATATTATTATTCCAGTATAATATAATACTTTATATATGTTACATGAGTTTATTAACACCATCCTTTATACGTTCCATGTATGATATGAACGAGTCATATCACTTTGAGTTGGCGGTTCTCCGGACTTCCCCACATTAAATTATCATATATATTCAACATGAAATGAATAAAGGTATTATATAAAAGAGAATTAAAGAATATTATAGATAAAATAAATATCATTAATATCAAATATATTTATAGTTTCATCATAATGGACAACATAAGAGGTGGTAGTATAGGATTGAGTAGTCATCATTTCGTGGGGCAGCAGTTTGACATCCATAAAAACATTATGTTCTATACCCATTAGATAGAGGTGTGTGTATGTGTAGTTAAAATACATTATTTATAGACAACCTAGTATATTTAGGATACTATTTGTGTTATAAAAGAAGGGAATAAAGAGAGTTTAGGGGGTTGGAGATATATAATAAAAGAAAAGAACTTAAGAGGAGATGTTTCCTTTAAATTGGGTAAATCTGTTTGGTTTGAACCAAAAGGCTTTCTTGAAGTACCTTCTACCTAAGGTAAGGCTTATAAGAGTAATAGAGGGATTTAGGGATTATAATTGAGAATAACATGTATTATCCAAGGGGATTGAGAGGTGTGAGAAATGGGTTAGAGGTGGGAGCTTTTAATAGTGGAGGAGGGGCTCTTTAGGAATGTTTGAAAATATTATTTTATTATATAATTATTTTCGGTTTCTAAAGGAAAAAAACTCAATAAATTAAAATATAAGATTACTCATGTTTGAAATAGAATCATCCAATAATAATTGGATAGGTATTGGATATTAGTTCAATATTTATAATCTCATGTATTTAAATCATTCTTTAATGAGGTAAACACTGCATCAATATTGTGTCATAAAAAATTTAATTTATTTGATGTATAAAAATTATAAAACAAATACCATGATGTAGGAAGTATTATTAGCCTTCAATTGAATATTTATAGTCGAAATTATAACTTATATAACACAGGGTAAAAATTATTTTACTAAAAGATATATTTTTATGTCATTTTTTGTCATTAATTTAAATTAATTAATATAAAGGGTCATTATCACTCTCAAGTGGATACATGGAGTCCCAAAATAGACCCAAGGATGACCATGTTTTGAAATGTATCAAAAAATAGGAATAGAACACATTTTAGGGTATTTTAGTATTTTTATAAAAAATTTTGTTTGACCTTATTTAGCATATTTACCCATTAACAATGGTAAATAAAAATTTACTGAAGTAAATATTCAAAATGTCTAAAACTAAAAGTTACATATTTAAACAATTTTGACCTCCTGATTTTAAATATGGAATCCATTTTTCCAAATTAAAAACATAGAATATGTAGAAATTAATTTAAAATTAAAACTAATTGTCAAAACAAAAAGTGTGTTTTTAAGAAATAATAACTGTCAAAAGATTGACACTTATTTATGCCCAGTTTAAATTTGAAATTACATCCAACAACCTTAATTATAATAAATGATAAAAATATAATCTAATTATACTTTAAAATATCTCACATTTATAATTTGACAATATAAATTATTTCAATTAAAAAAGTTGTTTTTAATTAAAATTTAGTATTTTTCACTATTCATCAAAATATGAATGTTATCAAAAAAGTAAGTAAAAGTTTTACAAATTTAAATATTATGTCCCATTTATTAATAATAATTTAATTTCATTAAATTGAATATATAAAAGTGTCAAATAGTGGTTTTAAAAAAGATCTCCATTAAAAGGTGGTAAAATTGCATTTTTTTCAAAAAAACTTTTTTTATATGAGAAAAATGAATTAGTTATTATATTTTATCTAGGAAACACATAATATGGATTCTAAAATTATATTCAATATATAAAATTTAAAATTCAATTAATAATATTCATAACCGCTTTTTGAACGGCTAGTTTGGTAAGTCATTGTGCCCTTGAACTTAGTGTTTTCGGTAACACAAATTGTGGAATTTCTTTATAGAGATAACATAATATGAAATCTAGGGGTGTTACATTCTCCCCTACTTAAATAAATTTCATCCTCATAATATGAAATTTCTCTTTGAAAATAAAAGCTTAAAAATATAAAAATACCTTTGTGGAAAACCCACATCGGAAATTGGGTTAATGAAGCCTAGTCTTAATTAGAGGGAAAGAGAAATGAAAAAGTCATCACAAAATTATGATATCAATTAGGAGAACATTGATGGAAATTATAGACACATAATTGGAGGAAAAATGTAAATTTATATACGGAGTAATTGAGGTCATCAATCACAAACATGTTTAAAATTGAGGGCCTCAATGCCATCAATATATGACGATTTAAAATATCACAGGTTCAAAAAAACATAAGGTATTAGGAGTAAACATTTTTGGATTTTATATCCCTTCCCAAAAGTTTAAGAATTAATTTATTCATACAATAAGAGGAAAAAATATAATAGACAAGTAGAGTTTCATCCTTCACCTAATTCCTACCAAAAACTCATCTTTCCCTCCAAGAGATAATAGAATTCACAAATATTCGATTTATCCTAATTGTATAGGGTTCCAAAAATAATGAATTTATAATTCATTTGTCAGACTATTTAGAAAAACTACATTATACAAACTTTGACATCACGTAAGCCCGTGGTTGGTGATTACCCTTGTCGCCCTTTGGTTGCAGGTTCAAGTCTCGCGGCCTGGTAGGATGCGATGAGTTGTTGCCCAACATCCAAGTTGTCGTTTTTATGACTATCCAAAAATAATCTCATGAAATTATTTAACTATAACAACAGTATTCGATATAAAAATTAATCTATTCCAACCTTTTGACTTATCAACAATACTTCTGTCCGAACTCATAATCCAAAATTTCTAAAGATGGTCACATAATATACATGTGAATAAATTCATCGTGTATTCTCTTAAAATGTGGTAATAATATGAATTTCCAGAAAACCATATTTGAATAGGTATATACTTCCTTATTCCTTCTGTAAATCATAGAATACTGGATATACTCCTAAAATCCAAAATTTTGTAATCACCAACAATTATGGAATAAAAAAACATTAATTATTTGCAATGTAGTCAATAATATCCAATATAATTTATCCAAATCAATCATCTCTTATTCAAAAATCAATACCACAATATCAGGACCATATTATAGCTTATCATTCCTTCAACCATGTATATTTCAAAATGTTTAACTTGTTATTGAGTCACTTTTCATGGTACCACACAATCTCAAATCCTAAGTACAATCCTTATATAGTCCATAAATATTATAACCAGTACATCACTGACACAACACTAAAATGACACAGTTCGTTTATATCAATATAAGAAAACTAGTCATTACTCTCCATTTGTGGTAATATCATGACTTGATTATTATCCGACAACATCATTTTCGATATACTATGATGATGGGGACATTGTTTCATATAGTGTCCCAACTCCTTGAGGATAATGAATTGTACATTTCGAACCATTTTCATACCTTTACAATCAAGTATTTGGTATCCCTTTTCTCCACACTTATAACAAAATCACATTCCCTTCAAGAATTTACCAAGGTGATTCTTTCCACATTTATTACCTATGGGAAAATCATTTGTTCCATTATTCCCTTCATCCATAGTTCTCTCAACCACCCTTTTCTCCTATGGCTTCCTTTCAAAGCCATATGACTAAAATAATTATTTACTTATCTTATTAACTCATGATACTATTTCTCTATATGATGATAATTAATGAGATACTATTTCCTTTCTAAATGTTGTCTTAATACCATGAAAAATATGATCCTTGTTACACTTTGGATCATGCGTATTGATGGAGTTCTCATTCCATATATTGGGTGCCATTTCTATACAATGGAATACACAAGGTTTGTTTTATGTATCATAATACATAATTCCAAACTTGTAAAATGCCTAACGTATATTGAAAAGATTATGCATATAATCTAAAATCATGAAAAAATTCTTTGAGGAATTATTTATTCCTAAATCCTTCATAATGGATTTTAAATAAAATTTGAATTATACTAACCATATCCCATGGGAGTATCATAACCAAGAGTGCAGTAAGGCCCATTGTCGGGTACCAGGATACCATGGGTCAAGACTAAAAATCATTTTCGGAGTTTTCACTCCTGGGTACATCTGTACCAGAGATGCCTCTACATGCTCATATCCAGACAGGGATGTATTTCTTGGAAAACTAAAAAAATATCTACATTACCATAATTCTACAATGTTCTTCTATACTAATCATGAAAGTATATCTTAGGGAAATGTTCTCCAATCATAGTTTACCTAAATCTAGTTTCCAAGGTTTGTACTAAACATTCTTTAATACCATCTATAATTCCCCGACACCAGTTACCCAGAGTCTGTGCATTATTACATAACAGTGGCTTGATCAAAAGGGATCAAATCTTGAAAACCCGATTAGTTTAGTAGCCTTGGAAGTACTAGATACATATATAAGTTTTACATTACACCATGAAATAAAAACAACAACAACATTTTGTCTCTATGTACCACATTCATATCCCTTAGCCTATCTCTGCAGGTCAACCATAAAATACTTCTTCACATCCTGGGAAAAATAAAACATAGATAGCGGTGAGCTCAGATGCTCAGTAAGGACAACAAGAATAGAGGAAACTTTAATAAATAAACATAAACATTTAGGGAAATGTATAAAAATAAAAAAAAATCTTTTTAAACATATTATTTAGAATAATATGGAAAAGATAAATCAAATAATTCCATTTAATTTTTCACATGGATATTCTACTAGTCGAATAATCACATGTAATATGAATAGCTATTTTTATAAGGTTGGAATGCATAATGCCAGACATTATAACCACAATGTCAAGGCCTCATTCCAAGACTAAAAATAAGATTTTGTCAAGGCCTTGTGCCAAGACACTATTTTATCTCTTGAGACCTACCGATGCATCATAGAGCTATAGTGGGATCCACCCATCAATTACTGAGTCCAATACATTCCTCATATGAAAATTGTGAAACATAAAACAAAAATTTGTATTAAAAATAGAATACAAAATGTCAATACTTTAACAATAAATCATGAAAGGCATAAAAATATCACATTCAAAGTCAATCATATTATAACCCTTTCAATATAATATTGATTATTGTATTTATAATAAACCAACCTCAATCAAAAATAATATCCAAAAGGATGTTTTCATTGTTGAAAATGATTAGTAAAACTCTTTGAGAGAAATATCTATTTTTCATGAAAAAATTTAAAAATCACACAATTTATAAAGGAAGACACTTAAAAGACACTTTTGAATCAAAGTGTCCAATACCAATTTGAAACTTTTGAAATAATTAACATTTTAAAGAATTCATGTATATCAAAAAATTCCATTAAAAAACATTTTTGAAACATGGACATTAATTAGAATGATTTTGAAGAATAAATATTTGAACTATTAAAATGATATTTTAGTTGAAGAGTCCATTAAATATAATCCTTTTTAAATCACTTTTATCTAACATGGACAAGGATAATAAATATGTCCCAGTAAATACTTACACATTAACAATCTCGAATCATAATGAGATTGAATAATTAACCCTTACCTTGTGCTTTTCCTTGGTCAAGGGTACGTTAACATCTGGTATAATAAATAAATCATTGTTATTAAATTATACAAGAACTATATACCTAAATAGGATATCATATCTGATCTTCTATTATTTCTTTGTTAATAATAATTTAGTATTATCATTGTTTTGGGTGTAAACTGATTCGTTTTCCTTTATATGTTTTGTTATGTAAGTCATGTTTGTTTTTGATAGGATTTATTTGATTCATATCCAGAATTATATAATTTAATTGAATATTATTTTCAGTAATCATATAAAAATTATTCGTGAATGGTTACAACGGGGGAATTAATCTCCTCGCATTCATGGGGACGGTAAACCGTACGTATGCACGAACACAACTCCCCTTTCATTTTTTATTTTAAAATGAAAGAAAAACAAACGATAAAAAGGTATATTATTATTCCAGTATAATATAATACTTTATTTATCTTACATAATTTCATTATCACCATCCTTTATACATTCCACATATGGTATGAATGTGTCATATCACTTTGAGGGGGCGGTAGTCCGCACTTATCAAATGAAATTATCATATATATACAACATGAAAGAAAAACAGTATGATATAAAAGAGAATTAAAAAAGAATATAGATAAATTAAATATCATAAATATCATATATAGTTATAGTTCCATCAAAATTTGTAACATTAGATGTGGTAGTAGAAGATTGAACAATCATCGTTTCGTGAGGCATTAGTTCGCCGTCCACAGAAACATTATGTTCTATACTTATTAGATTGAGGTGTGTGTATGTTTAGTTCCAATATATCTTATAAAAACAACCTAGTTTATTTAGTATACTTTTTTTTATAAATAAAAGTAATAATGGGAGTTTAGGGGGTTGGAGAAATAAAATAAATGAAAAGAAATTAAGAGGAGATGTTACCTTTAAATCGGGTAATTCTCTCGGGTTTGAACAAAAAGGCTTCCTTGAAGTGCCTTATGCCTAAGGTAAGGATTATAATAGGAATAAAGGTATGTAAGGAGATTAATAGGGAAGAGTTTGGAGGATTTAAGGGGCTTTAGTGTTGTGAGAAATGGGTTAGAGGCGACCGATTTTTATAAGGGGGAGAAGGGGCACTTTAGGAATGTTTGTAAATATTATTTTATTATATAATTATTTTCGGTTTCTAACGGTCCAAAACTCATTAAAGTATAAAATAAGATGAATCATGATCGAAATAAAATCATCAAATAATAATTTTACAGGTTTTGGATATTTGTTTAATTTATATAATCTCATTTATTTAAATCATTCCTTATTGAGGTAAACACAACATCATTATTGTGTCATAAATAATATTATTTATTTACTGTCTAAAAATTATAAATTAAGTAAAAATATGTAGGAAATTTTTAATATTTCAAATTAATATTTATAATTTAATAGATAACTTATATAATCCATTGTAAAAATTAATTTACTAAGAGCTATATGTTTCTGTAATTTTTTGTCTTTACTTTAAATTAATTAATATAAAGTTTCATTATCAATCTCAAGTGGCTCCATGGGATCCCAAAAGAGACCCATGGATCACAATGGTCGGACATTTATCAACCAATAGGAATATGACACATTTTAGGGTAATTTAATATTTTTATAATAATATTTTTTACCCGTATTTACCAGATTTACTTTTTAACCATGGTAAATAAAATATTTACTAAAGTAAATATTCATAATGCATAAAAATAAAAGTTTCATAGTAACAAAATTTAGACATAATTATTCCTATTATGGAATCTATTTTTCAAAATTCAAAACAAAGAAAGGGAAAAATTAATTAAAAATTATTTCCTGTTGTCAAAACAAAAAACGTGTTTTTAAGAAATAATAACTATCAAAATATTGACACTTGTCTATGTCCAGTTTAAATGTGAAATTAATCCAATGAACTAAATTATATTAAATGATAAAAATAAAATATAATGATATATAAAAAACACTCAAATGTATAATTTATCAATATAATTTTTTTCGATTAAAAAAGTTGTTTTTAATTAAAATTTGTTATTTTTCACTATTCATGTAAATTTGATAGGTATCAGAAAAGTAAAAAAAATTTATCCAAACTAAAATATTATGTAACTATTCTAAATAATAATTTAATTGCATTAAATTAAATATATAAAAGTGTCAAATATTTGTTTTAAAAAAGGTTCACTATTTAAAGGTGGAAAAATTGATTTTTTTTTAAAAATACTTCTTTTATGTGAAAAAATGAATAAGTTATTATATTATGCTTTAAAAACACATAATATGAATTATAAAATTATATGTATTAGATAAAATTGATGATTGATTTAATACTATTAATAACCACATTTTGAATAGCTAGTTTGGTAAGTTGTGGTGCACTCGAACTCAGTGATCCGTGTAACGGAAGTTATTGAATTTATTTAAAGAGATAACATACGATGAAATCTTGGTGTGTTACATAAAATATTGTATTTAATACTATAAATTAAGAAAAATGGGTTGAAAGGTAATATTATAAACCTATATAATTATGAAAAGTAACAATACATTATTATTAGATAAAATAATATAAATAATTCTATTTAATATTACAACTATTGTCAAATAATGGAAGCAATTTTTTTAACATTACTAATATAAGAAATGATATAAAATAAATGAGATAATTATATAGATTCAAAGGCCATGAAATAATCTAGTAAAAAAATACCCATTGATACATCCTTTCACAAGTACTATAGAATTGTTAATTTTTATAATAACCTAACTTGAAATCAACTCAAAAATATCATTTTTTAAGAATACAATGAATCTATAGACAATTATATATCATTAATATCATAGTACCTAACTATAAAAAATGATTCCTGATAGAATGAAATATCAATTTTATATATTTCTTACCTTCTAACAGCTTGTATCTAAATATTTTTAACCCATAAAAAACATCTATGTGATTGATAAAATCTATACATTACATATACATAGGGTTTCTGATCTTAGAGTATAAAAATTATTATTCAATATAAGATTCAACAATTATTTTGAATAAATATTCTCCACCATACCCCACTTACATGAAGATATAAAAATGAAAATCCATTCATAGTGAATACTAAAGCCAATATAACATCACTAATACCCATAACATTAAAAATAATTATATCAAATATTATATTACCTCATTATTAAGTAAAAAACCAACTAGAACCATTCAAAAAAAAATCAACTTTATCATACTTATTTTAAAAACAACTAACATAAATATCAATGAAACTTTAATAGGATAATATTAAAAATAATTATTATAAAAAACATGTAACAAATAATATTCCAAATACAATAAGAAAATAATTTTTCAATATAATATATATCATATATTACATTTAATCAAATAACATTACAAGAAAATAAAAAATATATCCTCAATACCAATAATAAAATCCTTCAAAATCATTAAACATCTCATATAATTAATTATATTTTTACTCATCTAAAAAACTGTCACATGTTTTAAATTATTAGGTAGAAATCGAAATCATCTATTTAATATGAATCAATTATATTAAACCATAGTATGACTAATAATTTCCCAATAATGGAGCCTACTAACTACATATAACCACTACCCATAAAAAATCCCCAAAAAATTATAAACTAAAGTCATAATATATACATAAATATCTATACATTACCAATAATTAAATGAAATATATTTATGAAATAAATATATATAAACCATATATAATATACCAAGGTAGATACTAATATATAGATCACCACATATGAGGTAGATGTCATATTCATTCCAACAGATTTATAAAATCAAGGATTTACCTTGAAAATGAACCTATTATTTTCTCTAACTCCATCAATGTTATCTAAAAACCTGTAAAGAATATTTTCTCATTTTTTATTTTTTTAAAAGAACCGATTACTTAAAATATCATGTTAAAAAAATACCAACTATTTAAAATATATACCACTTTATATAATACCTCTTTAATGAAATTCAAATCCTTGGTACACTATTGGTCCTAGAAAACTCTACAACTGTTAGATTCAATGTATTTCTTTCGATGTTGAATCATAAAATTTCATATTTATACATCATTTTCATTGCAAATATATCACCATGATATAGTTTCTTAATCATGATGATTTCATAAAAAATTAATTATTTACAACTATATGAATATAAAAACATCCATCATTACATTCGATTCAAGGAGACCCACAATAATGAAATTTTATTTTAACTATTTTGTGAAGAACAACTAATTTTATGATATAGTTACATTATATTAGAATTGAAATGAATTATCCAAATATAATCGAATAAATGAGAAATAAAAATACAACAACTAAAACATAGAAAATATTAATAAATAATTATTTTTAAGAATAATAAACCTTTGTTATCACATCCAAAATGTTATACCATTCAGTCACCTCATAAATAAAAATTCTTATTGCAAATTGGTTATGTTATTTTTTTCCATTCCTAAAGTATCCATTTCTATGATGAACACATATTTTATTTATTACTTTTTTTAAATGTAAAATACATTGATGGTGTCAAAACACATTGAGAATTAAATATAATTGACCTTAACTATTTCTCAATGATTAACTAGTATAAATTCTTTAATATTTTGATGTAGTATTTTTATATTATGAATATTTCAGTTTATTTGTCTTAGATCCTAATTTTTTACATTTATTTGAACCTTAAATTATTTTAAGACCTAATTAAATGAATAATTAAATTATAATATTGTAAGATACATGTTGATAATTATAAATTTCTCAAACATTTCATTGATATATTCCTTTAAAAGTAATTATGTTGTATTTTAAAAAATCACAATTATAAAAAATCCCAAAAATAATTATAATAAATTCCTGATATTTTATGACATTTTGACATGTAACTTCAAAAAGTAGAAATAAAAATATATTCTTAAATTCAACTTATGGAAATTTTAATAACCTTTACATCATATTAATTTATAGTCCCTAAAGAGATTCCTCATTAATAATACCTTAAATATAAATATCCATTGACCTAATTGATAACATATATCATTAATAAATAGGATGATTTTTTTTAAAGTACTCTGAGAATTGATCCTTCCACTAAATCAACACAGAGAATTGTAAAAATACATTAAATATTAAAAATAATTTATCACATTGGATTACATGGATAAAAAATAAAAAATTATGGTACCAATGAAACGTCAATATAATATGTTAATGAATTCATAAAATCTCATAAATAAATCCATCATTATCTTATTGAACTAATAAATCTATAAAATAATGTGCATGATATTGGTTTTTTCTTCTACATATTAATGATAAATCATATAAAAATATTTTTGTTACATATATATTGATAGATAAAGATCCCTGAGACCATGTATACACATGGGTATTTATTCATTCCCCAAAATTTCACTCCATGAAAATTTCCATCCAGTACAAAATAATATAAATAATCAATGATTATAAATATATAATGAATTTTTAATTATTATTGTGTTTAGATCATGTTAATAAGTCCCTTTTATTATTGGTTAGTATTAATAATAACAATAATAATTATTTTACCCCAGTTAAAGATAAAATTGTATTGCCTAGGGGTTAAAAAATAATATATAGTATAAAATGTTATATAAACCATAATAAATTTCATTAAATGATTATAATAAGAAGTTATCATTATTATATTTTCGTGAATGTGATTTTTGGAACCGTTTTACTAGAGTTATACATATATTATATTATAATGTTTTAGGTATTTCTAAAAATTATCACAATAATATTATGTCATAAAATATATATTATCAAATGACTTTAAATTAATAAAATTTAAAAATTTTCTATGAAAAATTAATATGGTTGAATATATTAATAATATTCCATTTATGGTTTACAGTTCATTTTATTTTAAATTTATTGATCCTTAACTGCAGAAAATATTGATATTGTGGTAATTGTAAAAAGGGCTCTTACGGGGGGGTGCTAAATCTCAAAGATAAGTGTTAAAAAATAAAAACACATATAGAAATTTTAATGTTTGAGATCATTTAGATTAATAATTATCCAATTATTAAATTATATCATTTTTAGGAATTCATCTAGGAAAATTGATTTATAATAATTAAATATTGTATGTAATCCGATGGGTGTCCCTCCGATAAATTATAAAATATATCCAAATATCAATTATTGTACGTATTGTTTGAGTATTTTATCATTGAAAATACATTTCCTTATTACATACTAAATTCATTCACAATTTTCTTTCTTCTTTCCTTTTTAATTGACCATTTATTCAACTCTTGAGGTGTAAGAAAAAATGATTCTCAATGAAGAGCTATAACTCTTAATTGAGTGTTTTCAATTTTATTTCCTATGATACATCATATAAATCCATTTTATCCGTTATTATTTAATTAAAAATAGAAGTAAAATATATTTAATAGTTGTTATAGCGATTGATCAACCATTATCAACCTTCATAAAATTATATAGAAAGTAAAAATATCGCTCGTGTATATGTATAACTGTAATGCCCCGATCCTAATTACCCAGTGTCGGTGCCTTATTTTAATACATTGACATGATTACAAGGAATCAATTCCTGATGGACCGATCAGTTCAGCAGTCTTGGAAAATAGATTACATACATGAATGTTACATTACACTTCATAACATACAAAACAACATAAATAATCCTTCACGAACACCATTATTCCCTTGTCTTAATCCTGCATATCAATCACAATACACTTCTTGGAATCCTGTGAAAAATAAAACATATAAAGGGGTGAGCTCAGATGCTCAGTAAGGATAACAATACAGTGGAAACATTCATAAATAAGCATAAACATTTATGGTAATGTATAACTAAAACAAAATCCTTTTAAACATGAACTTCAACAGAATATGGCAAAAATAAAATGAAGTAATTCCATTTACTTATTCACATGGATATTATACTAGTAGAATAATCACATGAAATATCACTAACCACTTTCATAATGATGGAATGCATAATTTCGAACTTTAATTTCTGTGTCAATGCCTCGTGTGAAGACCTAAGGGATAACTATAACCGAAACCCAACCTGGAGATCCTCTGTAACCGGAATCTAACCCAAAGTACCTCTATTAAGAGGACACAAACCCAGAGTGCCTCTAATAACCGAACACCAACCCAGAGTGCCTCTAATAATCGGACACCAACCCAGAGTGCCTCTAATAACTGGACACCAACCCGGAGGGTCTACTGTAACCGGACCCCGACCCACAACATACTAGTCCAGCACATTAATCTTAAGAAGAGGATGAAATATTACATAAACATTCGTATTAAAAATAGCATACGAAATGTCAATACTTTACCCATAAAACATGAATGGTATAAAAATAACACATCCACAGTCAAACATATCACAAAACCTTCAACAAAATATGGAAGACTTGTATCATGATAAATCAACATCAAAACAAGTTAAAATCCATTAAAGGATTTTGACATTGATGAAAATGATTTGTAAAAAACATTGAGAGAAATAACCCTTTTTCATGAAAACTTTTAAAATATATACAATTTGGAAAAGAAGTAATTTAAAGACATTTTTGAATCAAAGTGTTTCATAGCAGTTTGAAACTTTTGAACGGAATTAACATTTTAAAAACATTCATGTCCATATAAATAAATCCTTAAAACCCATTTTGAAGACATGGAAATTAATGAGAAAGATTTAGAAGAATAAATATTTAAAAAATTTGAAATGATGTTTTAGTAAAAATTCCCTTAAAATAATCCCTTTTCAAATTCTTTCATAAAACATGGACATGGATAATAAATATGTCCTAGTAGATACTTACGTAAAAACAACCTCGGATAATAAAGAGATCATGAAATTAACCCTTACCAATTTGGTAACATACGAAACATACACCCCATGAATGAGAAATCATACAATGAATATGTAAATACAAATAAATTAAATTTTATTATATAAATAATAAAATTATGGGCAGTACATACACCACACAAAAGGTAATAGTGGCAATATGGCATGAATCTCACGGGAATAAGGAGTGAGATGAAAACCCATTACCTTGCAATTTCCTTTAGTCGAGGGTACGTTTATCCTCCTATATGAAGACTATAGTATGTTATTAAATTATACTAGAACCATATTAATATTTATATTGTCATAAATTATTCATTTATGACATTATACTACCCATTTAATAATAATTTCCATGTTATATTAATATTTCGGGTAATAATCGCTTTCTTTATCGTATGTGTTTGAACTTGTTACTCTTGATTGTATCACATAGATCATGATTTAAATACTTCCATAATATAAAACAAGATTTATTTATCATATATATTTAGAATATAGAAATTTATAATAGACTTATATATTAAATGGGAAACACCGTTTATGGAGACGGTAGTCCACACGTACGCATAAACGCTGTTTCCGTTTTTATATAGTATTGAACAGAAGTAAGTGAATAAGATATATGTAAGTACATAAATAATTACATATATATATATATATATATCTCCAATTTAATTATTATTTCATATATTACATACTTATTAGTAATATATATTTTTATAATCATCGATGAATGCTGAACTTGGAAATGAATCTCATCGCGTTGTAGAGACGGTAATCCGTACGTACGCACGAGTGAAAATATCATTCCTTTGAAATTAATATAATATATAATTGGATGGAATATAATATATACAGAATTTTTATCATGTTATATTTATTATTTACATCAAATACACATCATTATTCTACCCATCCAAATAATAATGTATTGAATAACAATTACACCATGACGTGGAGACGGTAAGCTGTACGTACGCACGTATGACGACATGTCATTCAATGGTTGGATAGAATAATGAATTTGGTTGTACCATAATTATAATAACATCACACTATATATAATATCTTGGATATATTATTATATAATGGAAACAACAAAGAAAAAGGAAGTGGAAGAAGAAAGGAACTTGAAAGAGGTTGGTGAAATCCTTTCCCATTCTTCTGGTTTTTCCTTTTGATTTGATCAAAAGGGCTCCTTAGGTTGGCTTTCTGATCAAACTAGTGCCTCTAGGATTATGGGAGGACATTTGAGAGTGTATTTGGGTAGGGTTTGGCCGATCCAAATGGCATAAAAGGTGTTAATTCGAGAGAATGGTGAGTTCCCTTTTATAAGAGGGGTGAGGGGCACCTTATGAAAAACTTAAAATATTATTTTATAATAAATTCATATTCGGGGTCTAATGGCTCCAATGTTTATTATGTAAAGTATAAGGTAGGTATAGGTAGAAAAAAACTCAACCAATATGTTTTAGACAAGTTTAGGTTACATTTTAACCTTATCATTTAGATTTAACTCTAAGAAAAATAATTTAACTTTTACCGTGTATTCTTGTATTCTGACATTATATGGTTAATAAACTAACTATATACTGCCAATAGAACCAAAATTGGTTAATTAATGTCATATATATTATTATATAAGTCTTTTGGGAGAATCTTAGATTTTTAGGACCATTATATTAATTAATAGTATAATATTTGATTTAAAATCTATTTTAAGTCAATTTTGACACTATTTGGTATTTGTTTTTTTGTTAAAATAATAACAACATTATTACTTCAATAATATACTTTGATTCAATACTAACATGTAATATTCACCTATAAAATTCTTGGATGTCATAAAAACATTGAAATTAAATTTATTTTAATATTTATAATACCATTTATTTGATTCTTTCATGAATAAGGTAATTAATGCATCATCATTGTGTCATAAATAAATTTATTTATCTAATTCCTAAAAATTATAAATAAATTACCATGATGTAGGAAATCTTTTTATATTTCTGAAGAATTTTTATAATCGAATATATCTCTCGTAAACTCCCATATTAAAAATGTTTTAGTTGTTAAACATTCATTTTAACTCTTTTAACTCTTCTCTGAATTAAATAATAATAAATGTCCAAATCTAATCCAAGTGGACCAAAATGATAATATTTTATTTCTAAGGTTGTTTTTGGTCGAGTTAAACTTGTACAATAGAATTAGGACATGTGTGAGGGTAATATTAATATCATTTTTACCCTTAATTACCCTATTTACTTTTAACCGTGGTAAATAAAAGTAAAAAGTTACTATCCAACAAAATTTATTTTCATCTCATTGAACCACATTGTACTCCTTGATATTAACCGCGTGTCTCGTATTTTATAAATTAATCTCACAGAAGCGGTAAAATTATGTTTTTTGAGAATTTTCAAATTCTCCTAGGAGGTGGGTAAAAGACGGTGAAAAGTTCAATAAACTTTTTATATATCTAAAATTATTATAAAATGACTCCAATGAATTAAAATGATCTTATATAAGTATTATGTATCTATTTTGACATAAATTAATTTAAATAAAATAAATAATTATTTAAAAAAATCATTTTTAACCAACAACTCAGTGTTTTTCACTATTCATCAAAATTGATGTTTCTCAGAAAAAACCAAAAAATCTGCCTAAGCTATATTTGATATTATAAATTAAAAAATGATGCCTATTTTACCAAATTAAAAACATATAAGTTGCAATAATTAATTTAAATTAATTTATGATGTCAAAATAAATAGCGTGTTTTTAAGAAATAATAACAATCAAAAGATTGACACTTACTTATGTCCATATTAAATGTGAAATTATGTAAAATGACCAAAATTGTGTTAAATGGTAAAAATATATTCTATATATACTTTAAAACCACTCAAATTAATAACTTATCACTATTAATTATTTCGATTAAAAAGCTGTTTTTAATTTAAACTTAGTAATTTTCACTATTCATCAAAATATGAAATTTATCCGAAATGTACCAAAATTTCACCCTAAGCTAATTCCGATATTCCGAATCCAAAAATGCAGTTAATTTTGAAAGATAAAATTTATAAAATTTCAAAAAGTGGGTATTACTATTCTTAACGGCTAGTATGATTGGTTGTGGTGTGTTAGAATTCAAAGTTGCGTATAACACACGCTATTATATTATTCAAAATGAAGCGTACTATGAAAGATTGGGGTGTTACATTCTCCAATCCTTCAATAAATTTCCTCCTCGTAATTTATGCTCGGTATTGGAAACTTTTCGTTGACATTTCCAAATATCATAGTTGAAATCCCACATCGAAAAATGCATTAATGAGGCCTCTATTTAAAATAAATAGGGGTAAGTATAAAGGTTACTGAAAATAACATATACTAAGGTTACATGTAAGAAAATATGGATATGGAAGAGAAATCTGACCATAAATATCTGATGGAGAGTGGTAGATAACATTTCTATAAAAAGGAAAACAATCCCAAAGCCATAAATTTTTGATGATCTAAGGTACCATCTAGGAATACTTTTTTGTTCTAAGTTCCTTTTTTTAAATCTGGAGGAATTTAATTATTAGATTGGCTAAGGTAATAAGGAGATATAATTACTTTATAATTATATTTTTATCCATTAATAAATTTCTACCACAAACTCATCTTTTACCCCAAAACATAATACAACTCAAAAATACTCTATTTATCCAAATCGTACAGGGTCCCAAAAATAATGAATTTATAATTCACATATCATACCCATTAAAAAAGAAACTACATTATACTATCCAGGGACTTCATGTAGTTCAGTGATAGACGATAAATCCCAATCACACTATGTTTGTGGGTTTGATTCCCATAGTTTTGTCCGACGCGATGGGTAGTCACACGGTCTGAGTGTTATCCTTTTCTAAAAATCCAAAAAATAACCTTTCAAACATAATCCATTCCAAACTTTAGACTTATCCAAAATAATTTTGTAATCTCTCAGTCCAAAATTTATTTTAAAGGTAAACATAATGTAGATCATTTTTACCCCGTAATAGCATGTGAATACCTTCATCATGTATTCTTATAAAACACTAAAACATCTGGTATTACCATAAAACCTTATTGATTAAATTCATGCTCCCTTATTACTTATTGAATACTAGATATACTTCATCCATACAAAAATGTTTTAAACTCCAACAATGATGGAATATACAAATCTTTAATCAGTTTTAAGGCAGTCAAGAATATCCAATATAATTTAACGAAATCAACCATATCTTATTCCAAAATCAGTACCTCAATACTAGGACCATATTAAGGATTAACTTTCCTTAAACCATGTAATTTTAAAAATGTTTAACTCACTATAGAGTCACTTTTCTTAGTACCATAAAATCTCAAATCCTCAATGAAATAGTACTGCAGTACAATCCTTAATTATTTCCAGTACATCATTGACACAACACTTCAATGAAATATTTCCAAAATAACAACATAAGAACACTTGTTATTCCTCTTCATCTTTGGTAGTTTCATAACTTGATTATTATCCAATAGCATCATTTGGGGAATACCCTGATGATTTGACCACTAGTTTGCGTAGTGTCCAAAATTCTTACAGATGAAGCATTGTACATTTGAAACCTTTTCCTTACCCTTGAAGTCACGTACATGGTGTCCTTTTTCTCCACACTTATAACAAAATCCAATTATCTTCAGGCAAGTTCCAGGGAGTTTCTTCCCACAGTTATCACATATGGGAAAATTCTTCTTTTCCCTCTTCCCTTTATCCATCTATCTCTCCTCTATCCTTTTCATCTCTTGCTTCCCTTCAATGCTATAGGGCTTAGAGAATTATTTACTTATCTTATTAACACATGATACTATTTCTTCAAATGTTGAGAAAACATGAGAGACTATTTCCCTTATTAATGTTTGCTTAATAAAGAGAAATATATGATCCTTCTTACTCTTTGGATCATATGTATTGATGGAGTTCTCATTCCTTCTAGTGGGCACCATTTTTAAACAATGGCATACACTAGGTCAGTTTATGAATCACAATTCATAATTCCAAATGGGTAAAATACCTAATGTATATTGAACAGTTTATGGATATAATCCATAATCAAAATTGTTTTCTTTGAAGAGATATATACTTGAAAACCATTCATATTTGTTTGTAAAAGAAACAAGAATTATCTTAATCATATCCACTGGGAGTGTTGTAACCAAGAGTGCAGCAAGGCCCGTTTTCGGGCACCACTTCCCATTCGAGTCTCACTCAAAGAGGTGTTTTCGGGTTTTACCCCTTGGTACATCTGTACCAGAGCCGCCTCTACCTGCTTGTATCCAGATAGGGATTTATTTTCTTAGAAACTCACAAAATCTCTACATTACCAAAATTATAGGATGTTCTTCTATAATAAACCTCAAAGTCCATCTTAGGGTAATGTGCTTTAATCAGAGTTTATCTAAATCTATTTTCCAAGGTTATTTCTAAACTTCCTCTGATACCAACTATAACGCCCCGACCCCAGTTGCCCAGAGTGGGTGCATTAATTTAATACATTGGCATGATTACAAGGAATCAAGTCCCGAAGGACCAATCAGTTTATCAGTCTTGTAAAATAGATTACATACATGAATGTTACATTACACTTCATAACATAGAAAACAACATAAATAATCCTTCACGAACACCATTATTCCCTTGGCTTAACCCCACATATCAATCAAAATACACTTCTTGGAATACTTGGAAAAATAAAACATAGAAAGGGGTGAGCTTAGAAGTTCAGAAAGGATAATAGTACAGTGGAAACATTCATAAATAAGAATAAACATTTAAGGCAATGTATAACTAAAACAAAAGCCCTTTAAACTTGAAATTCAGTAAAATATAGAAAAACAAAAATAAAGTAATGCCATTTACTTATTCACATGGATATTCTACTAGTCTAATAATCACATGAAATATCACTATCCACTTTTATAATGATTGAATGCATAATTTCTATCTTTAATTTCTCTTTCATGGCCTCATGGAAAGACCTAAGGGATAACTGTAACCAGAACCCAACCCGGAGAGCCTCTATAACCCGACTCCAACCCGGAGTGCCTCTGATAACTAGACACCAATCCGGAGTGACTCTAATAACCAGAAACCAAACCAGAGTTCCTCTAATAACAGGACACCATCCTGGAGTGCCTCTAATAACTAGAAACCAACCCGGAGGGTCTGTTGTAACCAAACCCCAACCCAGAACATACTAGTCCAACACATTCATCTTAAGAAGAGGATGATATATAACATAAACATTCATATTAAAACTAGCATACGAAATGTCAATACTTTACCCATAAACCATTAATGCTATAAAAATAAAACATCCAAAGTCAAACATATCACAAAACTTTCCACACAATATGGAAGATTTGTATCATGATAAATAAACTTCAAAGCAAGTTAAAATCCATTAAAGTATTTTGATGTTGATGAAAATGAATTGAAAAACTATTTGAGAGAAATACCCTTTTTTCATGAAAACATTTAAAAGTCACACAATTTGGAAAAGAATTCATTTAAAGACATTTTTGAATCAAAGTTCCCCATACCACTTTGAAACTTTTGAAGGGAATAAATATTTTAAAAACATTAATCACCATATAAATAAATCCTTAAAACCTGTTTTGAAGACATGGATATTAATGAGAAAGATTTAGAAGAATAAATATTTAAATCATTTGAAATAATGTTTTAGTAAAAAGTCCCTTAAAATAATCCCTTTCAAAATTCTTTCATAAAACATGGACATGGATAATAAATATGTCCCAGTAAATTCTTACGTAAAAACTACCTCGGATAATAAAGAGATTGTGAAATTAACCCATACAAATTTGGTAACATACGAAACATACACCCCATGAAAGAGATATCATAAAATGAATATGTAAATACACAAAAATTAAAGTGTATTATATAAAGAACTAAATTATGTCTAGTACATAAACCACACAAAAGGTAATAGTGGAAATATGTCATGAATCTCACAGGAATAAGGAGTGAGATGAAAACCCCTTACCTTGCAATTTCCTTTAGTCGAGGGTACGTTTAGCCTCGTGTATGAAGACTATAGTATGTTGTTAAATTATACCCGAACTATATTAATATTTATTATATCATACATTATTCATTTATGACTTTATACTACCCATTTAATTATAATTTCTATGTTATATTAATATTTCGGGTAATAATTGCATTCTTTATCGTATGTGTTTTAACTTGTTACTCTTGATTGTATCCCTTCAATCTTGATTTAAGTAATTCCTGAATATAAAACATGATTTATTTATCATATATATTTAGAATATAAATATTTATAATATATGTAAATATGAAATGGAAAACACCGTTTATGGAGATGGTAGTCCCTACGTACGCATAAACGTTGTTTCCGTTTTTATATAGTATTGAACGGAAGTAAGTGAATAAGATATATGTAAGTACATAAATAATTATATGTATAAATATATATATCTCCAGTAGCATTATTATGTCATATATTACATACTTATTAGTAATATATATTTTTATAATCGTCGATGAATGGTGAAGTTGGAAATGAATCTCATCCCGTCGTAGAGAAGGTAATCCATATGTACACACAAGCGAAAATATCATTTTTTAGATATTAAATTAATATATAATTGGATGGTATATAATATATATAGAATTATTATCATGTTATATTTCTTATTTAAATCAAATACACATCATTATTACACTCATCCAAATAATAATGTATTGAATAAAAATTGCACCACGACGTGGAGATGGTAAGCCGTACGTATGCACGTATGGTGACAAGTGATTCAAAAGGTGGATAGAATAATGAATTTGGTTGTACCATAATTATAATAACATTACAGTATATATAATATACTAGATTTATTATTTTATAAGGGAAACAACAAAGAAAAAGGAAGTGGAAGAAGAAAGGAACTTGAGAGAGGGTGGTGAAATCGTTACCTCTTCTTCGGGTTCTTCTTTTTGATTTGATCAAAAGGGATCTTTAGGTTGTCTTTATGATCAAAATAGGGTCTCTAGGATAAAGGGAGGATATTTGAGAGTGTATTGGGTCATGATTTGGCCAATACAAATGGATTATATGGTGTGAATTAGAGAGAAGGGGGAGTGCCCTTTTATAAGTGGGGTGAGGGGCTCCATAGGAAAAACATAAAATATAATTTTATAATAAATTCATATTCAGTTTCAAATGGATAAAAAGATGATTATTTAAAGTCTAAGGTGTTTATATGTCGAAAAAAACTCAACCAATAGGTTTTAGTCAAGTTTAGGTTATCATTTTAACCTTATCATTTTTATTTAACTCTAAGTTAAATAATTTAACTTTTACCGTATCTTCTTGTATTCTTATATTATATGGTTAATAAACATACTATATACTGCCAATAGAACCCCAATTGGTTCCTTAATGTCATATATATTATTATATATGTCTTTTGACCGAACCTTATATTTTTTGTACCATTATATCAATTAATAATAAAATTTTTGTTTTAAAAACTATTTTATGTCAATTTTGATACTATTTGGTATTTTTTCTTTTTTGTTAAAATAATAACAACATGATTAAATCAAAAAAATATATATTGAATCAATCATAACATGTAATATACACCTATAAAATTCGTGGATGTCATAAAAACATTGAAATTATATTTATTTTACTATTTATAATACCATTTATTAGATTCTTTCATGAATAAGGTAATTACTGCATCATCATTGTATCATAAATAAATTTATTTATTTAATTTCTAAAAATTATAAATAAATTACCATGATGTAGGAAATACTTTTATCTTTCTAATGAATATTTATAATCAAATTTATCTCATGTAAAACCCCATATTGAAATTTTTTTGTTATTAAACATTGATTTTAACTCTTTTAACTCTTCTTTGAATTAAATAATAATAAATGTCCTAATCTAATCCAAGTGGACCTAAATGATAATATTTTAGTACTAAGGATGTTTTTGGTTGAGATAAACTTATACAACAGAATTAGGACATGTGTGAAGGTAATATTAATATCATTTTACCTTTAATTACCCAATTTACTTTTAACCATGGCAAATAAAAGTAAAAGGTTACTATTCACCAAAAATTATTTTCATCTCATTAAACAAAATTTTACTCCTTGATATTAACCATGTATCTAGGATTTTCGAAATTCAACTCACAAAAGTGGTAAAATTAATTTTTATGAGAATTTTCAAATTCTCCTAGGAGGTGGGTAAAAGGCGGTGAAATGTTCAATAAACTTTTTATATATCTAAAATTATTATAAAATAACTCCAATGAATTGAAAAGATCTTATATAAGTATTATGAATCTATTTTGACATAAATTAATTTAAATAAGATAAATAATTATTTAAATAAAAAAACCAGTTTTAACCAACAACTCTGTGTTTTTCACTATTCATCAAAAATTGATGTCTCTCAGAAAAATACCAAAAATTATTCCTAAGCTATATTTTATATTATGAATTCAAAAATGATGCCTATTTTTCAAATTCAAAACATATATGTTGGATTAATTAATTTACATTAATTTCTGTTGTCCAAATAAATAGCACATTTTTAAGAAATAATAAGTATCAAAAGATTGACACTTACTTATGTCCAATTTAAATGTGAAATTATGTCCAATGACCAAAATTGTGTTAAAAGTTAAAAATATATTCTAAATATAATTTAAATCCACTCCAATTAATAATTTATCAATATTAATTATTTTGATTAAAAAAGTTTTTTTAATTAAAATTTTGTAATTTACACTATTCATCAAAATATGAAAGTTATCCGAAAAGTACCAAAATTTCACCCTAAGCTAATTTCTATATTCCTATTCCAAAAATGAAGTTCATTTTAAATGATATAATGTATAAAATTTCAAAAAGTGGGTACTACTATTCTTAACGGCTAGTATGATTGGTTGTGGTGTGTTAGAACTCGAAGTTGCGTATAACACATGCTATTGTATTATTCAAAGAGAAGCGTACCATGAAAGATTGGGGTGACATAATAACATATAGTTTCATCTTATTGGTATAATTTGTTTTTAATAACCACTTTACTTGGATGGTTATAATGACACCATTAGTTAATAATTATTTTGTTAATGATATTGATATTATTTTATAATTTTTAATTATTATTTATCTTTCTTTAATTCTATCAATTGAAAATTTAAACTATATTCATGCATATGTACAACCTATAATCTCAATAATCGGTGTAATCCATATTTATATCAAAAAAATTAATGGGATGCTATAAATTTTTATATTATGAATATATATATAATCTATATAATTTTTAAAATAATTCATATGATGGTTCCGTGATTGATGTACTTGTATATGAACTGTAGAACCCAAACATACATTAGAATTGAAAAATTTAAAAATAAAAACTGAATATTATAGTAAAGAAATAATATCTAGTATTTTTTGAAATACTATAATCAGGTAATATATGATATTATATGAATGTAAATGATTCTAGAAAAAAAATATATTTAATTTAAATTTATTATAAAAGAGGTTATATCACATTCGACGTAAGTGGAACCTGAGGTAGTAATTTTATTTCACAATCTAATTGTCTATGTGGATTGTTTATGATTACCTTTATATCTCTTGAATTTTTTTATCCCTTGTCTATTTCAGTTTATTACATGATTTACATTCACTTTCCACTATTTATGTACCCAATATACTTAAATAATATTTTTAAGGATAACGACCATATTTATCTCTTCAATTGAAAATATTTTTTTTTCAATGACCATGTTTGTCGAAAATTATTTCAAAAATGTTTTTATATTATCCTATATTTCTTTGAAATCATTTTTACCCATGATTAATCTTTTCAATATACCATATATTTAATATTATTTAAATTTTTTGAATGAGGTTCTTTTTACATTAACCAATAATGGTAAAGGAATCCTATTTTAACATACATGAGATGAATTGAATCTCTTTCCGTCGTGGCTGATCAATGTTTCAAAGATTTCATTTCATATTTTGAAAGTTATTTTCAAATAAACTCTATTTTCATAATATTTACTATTTTTTTCGATTTTGTAGAACTGATTTCATAATGAAAAATGTATTGTCTTCAAGAAATATACAAAGTGTTATATTAAATGAATTTTTTCTAAAATTGAATCATGTGATGATATATATGTATTATCAAGGATACAATCCAATGATACCATCCAAATTAATTTTTTTATATGTTTTATTTTCATGATTATGTGACTTTTATAAAACAATTTTACTTTACGTAGGTTATTATATAATGAATTATTGAAATATTTAAAAGTTTTGTTTCCTTTATATAGTTAATGATATACGATTAATGATTTATGATATATTGGAACCAATATAAATAGATTAAAATTATGTAACTTGTGGGACCAAAATTATATATTCCTCAAACACATTGGCTAATTATGTATTTCACCTAATATAATAGAGACTGGAATGTGGAGTGAACTCAATTTTGTTTTAGATTTTCCACTTTGATAGTCATGGAAGTGAATGTTGAATAACGGAATGAGGGAATTGGGAGTTGACACAATCCACTATGATGGTCTTGGAAGTCATCCATGAATAAGGATATCACATTACATTATTATTTCAATATGAAAAACCTATTTCTTACGCCAGTGTTATACAGACATGACTCGTGTTCTTTGATTTTGTTATCATTCATCTCTTATGAACAACCTAACTTTATTCCATGATTTAAGGGTATAGTATCTGATATACCATGTATAGTTTAAAAATGATATGTTCATATTTTATTATCATTAAAATGATGAAAATATTTAGTGATCATTGATATATCCCACACTTACACTTAATTAACTTCTGATATTTCACTTTATTATATGTCATTTCACCAGGTTTTGTAGAATGTATTTATGTAGATTCTTCCAAGAAGGGCACAATGTGAGAATAAATTTAGGAGTGATGTTAAAATATATAGATAATTAATATATATATATATATATCATACAATGACAATCAACGATTAAGATCATTTGATTAATGGTAATTTTATGAATTTAATATTCATAAAAAAGGATGTGATATTTGTGTATGAAAATATTGGTATCTATAATTGGTTTTAGAGGATGTCTGAATAAATATTTATAGATTTGGAATAGTTTGATTTAGTGAAAACCCAATGTATAATTCCATGTTGAACATAAATCCCTTAAGTTATATTAAGGATTGTATTGTGTGGTTTTATTAAAAATAAAATTCTATTATGATAGTAAAAGTTGATTTTGTTTTTCCACAGATGCATCTTGGTGTAATGACATAGAAAAGTAATAGTCGGTTTTATCTTAACAACTATTCTAGCGCATGGTGAGTGGGCCCAACTATGCACCCGGTTTGACACTCTCACGGTATATGATCACATTAACCCTTATTTTTTTATAGAAATTTTCCTTATGAGAAATCAAATGATACATGATCTTGAAGGTAAAATATTTTGATTATACATAATTTTCTATCTCATTATTGGATTATAATGTCAACTTGGGTGATTTTTCTAAAAAACTAATCATATAATAATGGTGTTTCTTAAGGACCAGGTAGTAAATATGATTAACCTTTTTACATGTCTAGTAATATGGACGATTTACTATGGGATATGTTTTAATATAATGAAATAAAGTTTTTTAAGAAATAGTGGGTATAATAGATGATGATTTACATGAAAAATGAAGAGTTCAATTTAGGTATATAAAGACCATAATAAGGTATAATTTATTGTCCAATTACTTATATAGAGAGAATTGGGGAATTATCTGAGAAAGTACCAAAATCAAGGGTTAACTCACAGATCAAGGACATATCTATGCTATGATAATTGTTAAAATCAAAGCACAAAAGTTTTTAAGTATCAATATTCCTGAATTTTGTTATAGAAGTATTATATAAATGATATTTTTTATAAAAATCAGAAAACCTTGAATTATTCCACCACATTTTTTTCTATTAAAGATATGAAAAAATTTTAATGATTTGGGATTTTTAGGACACACATAATTGATAGAAATATAACATTAAATACGTTCCAGATGGTGAGATAATAATATTTAGTTTGGTGGAAGAGATGATTTTGTAAATTGGATATTATTTATGACCCTATAATTGATTGGTGATTTGATGAAAATTAAATAGGGATATGTTTAATGGATTTTTTATTTATGGAGTATATTGTAATGTTTTTATGAATTTTTGATTTCATTGTGGTTTTAGGTGATTGGATATTTAGGTATTACGAAATATTTACAAGGTCTTGGTAATAACACTCGATTAGATTTTAAATTAACCTTTGGGTTAATATATGAATGTATGTTAAGATAATAAAGGTCTATTGGATATTAAGAAATAGATAATATTGATGTTCCAAAAGTGATTCATTATGAAGGTGATATTATTGTAGATATTTTTTTCATGATAATTATTACCATTTAGTTGAGCATCAAAATTTGATTCATTATAATTTCATGATTTTCACAATATTTTAAGAGTATATATTGATATATTAGGGTGATTAAAGAAATTTTGGTAAATTCTTCACTTGGTTGAGAAATATGTAAACTAAAGGTTTAAAATGTGATTTATCCTGAAAGATGTTTAATAAAGGATACAATTAAAATTTTGAGGATACATATTGAAAGGTACAAAATTACCTTTGAGGAATAAATAATTTTTAATGTTGAGGTTATTAATGAAATTTAGGATTTAGGGTTATTTATTTATAGAATGATCTATGTTGAACCATTAGTGTTATTATAGAAATTTTGGAGTAATATATATTCATTCTAAACATGAGGTTTATAATTTTGGGATATTATGCTTACATACGGTAACCAATTTTATTTTTATTATTACCAAATGATAGGATGAATTCATTTTTATGCCTTTTTAGACCATGCGATCTATTAAATGATGATTAAAATGATTTTAGAATAAAAAACAATTCATCAAGAATATTCCTAATTTGGAGAGACATATGGTATTGTGTTGTAAATTAAATAATGTATTAAATTATAATTGTTGAGTATGTAAATATAATTGTGTTCTTAGTATATCTGGTAAAGGAATTCATCTACTCTAGGAAGAGGATTTTCAAATAAATGTTTTATCTTATTACAATAATTGTTTGTGAATCACTTTTTTGGTTCATACCATAATAATTTATTGTTTTTTGGTTACAAACATTATCATGATCATTAACATTATTATGATCAATGTTATATCTCACCATCAATAATTTTTTGTAAATTACTTTTTCCACCACTTGAAAATTTCCATATCCCAAAAATTGACTCATATTTTGAAACCTAGTAATGTTTTATTAAATATTACCTTTGTATTTACCATTACCTCTATTTTAGAGAATATTTTATTAACCAATTTTTCGATGTGGGTTTTCAAAAAAAAAACTTTATAATAATATAAAAATTGATTATCGAGAAAAAGTTGAAATATATATGATTTAGTTTATTTAGTTGGGGGAGGGATTATAACACACTTGTATGTTAATGGAACACTGTGTTAGATAATGTATGAAACATTCAACCCCGAGTTTAAATAATATAACAGATATTATTATTTTATGATCATCATAACATAACAATTAAATTGAAGAGTTTCTATTGATGTAATGAAATTATGGAATATATATATGAAATAATAAGTACACATTTATTTATAAAATTTTACGATATAGTCTGCCATTTTTTATTAGTCATTGAATTCTTCAGAATTGGTTTTCATCATAATTGGTTTTTACTGATTTTATTGATTGAATATTTTAATTAATTTCAAGAAAATTTTAATATTTAATTTTGATTAATAGAAATTAAATTTTTAAATAAAAATATCAAAAATAACATAGGAGAAATTTTTACATTTTCCTAAAAGAGTGAATTTTTAATGAATAATGAAAAACACATATTTTTGTGGGAAATTATATTTTTTATTCATGGATTAAAAAATTAACAACTTGATTCAAAATTGAATCATAGGAAAATTAGTTATATTATATTTTAAATAATCTAATTAATTTCTTCGAAATAATTTTTTTTATATAATTTGTTATAGAAATATTGTTATGCATCAAAAATATGTTTTAAATGCTTTTTTGCAGTGTGTGTTTTTATATTTAATCCTAAATTAATTTCCTACTCTTATATAAATGTAATAATTAAAAAATAATTCCATATTTTGAATAAGGATGATAAAAATATAAAAATAGGACCATTTTATTTTTGGTCATTATGAGTTGTGACCAAATTAAATTTTATTATCATGATTAATGATAAAATTGGTTAACTAAGGGATTGAACTAGAAGATATGGTTTAAAATGATTTATAATCCTAAAAAATTAATTTGATGATTATATAAGATAAAATTTTACTAATCTTCAATTCCACATCATTTTATGACTATTTTACATATGTTGGACACATATTATATTATAATATTTCAGGTAGTTCCTAAAATTATAAGAATTTTATTTTATTATAAAAATATTTTATTAAATTATTTAAAATTGATAAAAATACTTTCATTTTCCAAGATAATGGTATATATTTTTGAAATATTAAACAATTTCAATTTATGGCCCACTTATCCTTTTATATTAACTTTCTTAAATGTTAATAGTACAAAACATTAATATTTTGGCAATTGGGGATAGTGTTAGGATATATTAAAAATAAGAGAAAATGATATAAAAATAACAAAAAATTTCTTAATTATTATTTTATATAATTTATTCAACACATAGTCATATTTTCTTCCAACTATATCATATTTTATTCTTCTTTATATAAAAAATTGTTTATATTGAATTAATACTTTATGTAATTTTAAGAGGGTCCCACTCATAACATATAAAAGGGACCATACTCTTCTTATTTGTTAAAAATATTTTACCCTTATATCATCGTAAATTACCAACCTAATATAATAATATATTATTTCACCACAAAATAGAGCTTATGTTCTCTCAAAAAGACCAATATTTCAAGAATTAAGGTGTAATCCGAAAGAGGTTTTATAACAGATAGGTATAAATCTTAATCATCAATTATCAATTTTTATTCTTATTATTCATCCAATTAATCCATTATATATTATATAAAATAATAAACTAAATATATTAAATATAAATAATTTTTATTATGATAATTAAACAATAATTATCCACCATATTTCCATCCAACATAAAGAGAAAACATTACTCACCCATATGCACAAAAAACAGTCTCCTCATAGTGGCGTAATTCATTTATAATCACCACTTTACATAGAAGGTTATAATTTTTCTATTTAATATATATATATGTAAATATTATTTATGATATTAATATGATTCTATGAAGGATAATTATTTTTTATAATTATTTCTCCCTCCTTTGAAAATTGGAAACAATATTCATGTGTACATAAGTCTTAATGTCTACATGACTAGTGTAATTAATTTTTATACATCTTACTTTTACTGATGAATATTTGTATATATAGGATTAATATATATGATATTATTATCAAAAATTAAATTATTTTTATGATGTAACAATTATTACTATATATTCCCCCAAATATCATAACTATAACATTCCTAAAAAAATAGTCAACACCTTAAAATTATAATTTTTATAAATATTTTTTAGTAATTAAATTTTTAAATATAATAAATGGATCATATATGAAATTTTAAATATTTACATGACTAATTTATAAAATTATAATAGATGTAAATGTTTTATATAGAAGGGTAGAGTGATTTTAAAGTAGTTAAAACATGAGTTATGAGTTTTAGTTTAAAATATCACTATTTTCTACTATTTCTTATGATTATATATCTCATGATTAAATTTCTTGATATACCTCTCAATAATCAAAATAAATTTATTCTATTTTATTTATATTTATATATTTCATGGTATCCTTTTGTTTTCCTCACTTTATGTACTCAATCGATTGAAATAATAATTTTAAGTAAAATTAATTTTTTTATATCATGAGTCAAAAATAATTTTTCTTGCATGACCATGTTTTATACAATTATTTTCAAGAATGTTTTAATATTATACTATAATTATTTAAATAAATGTTTACCAATGATTGAATATTTAAAAAATTGTTTAAACAGGGTATTCTTATTATTTTCCAAATTGGGTAAGAAAATATATTAAGAATCACTATTTTATCTTAAACAACATAAATAGACTTTCCTAATATAATTTATACATATTGTTTTGAAGAATCTAATACATGATTCAATTATTCTTTTAAAAGGAATTTTTTTCAATAATATTCTTGAATTTTTTATATTTTAAATATGTTGTTTTGAAATGAATATTTTATTTTTCTCAATAAATATCCCAAATGATCTTTTAATTGGTTTTCATCTACCATGACATCATTTGATGTTATATAAGATTTATTAGGGATATGATCTAATGATAACATACATTTTATTTCTATGGTTTGTTTATTATTGTGAGGATGAGAACTTTATAAAATCCATTTATTTTACATGCATCATGGGAATAAGACCTCCCTCCTGATTATACTGATGTTATAATATCTAGTAATCACCCCTTATGGAAAAACATACCCAATGATAATCTATACTAATTTAATTGATTTGATTTATAGTTATAAAACCCATAAGATATATTCTTATTAGTAATCTAGGCCCCTGACCAAGTGTTCATGGGCTTAAATATATAAGGCTTCCCGAATAGATACTAGCACTATTTAAGTAGTTTATTTGAAATTTGATATCACTTGATTCCATTGAATGGTTGGTATTTCCTAAGCACAATTTCTCCCCAATGATCAAGAACCATGTTACCAAGGAATTACTCAAATGGTGCTTCTATGTAGTTTTGTCGCCTCATTAATTGATTAATCCATTATCGACCCTCCCTAGGTGGTGTAAAGCCCATAAATTAATATTAATTAATAAAATTATTATTTATCCAAATTGTTTTTATTTGACCTATTTTTTAAATATAATTGGGGTATTATGTTTTTCTGGGATGCTTTATTAAAAAAAAGTTCAATACCGTGCCACTAGATAGGAGGCTACACTATAGTGTGGAAGTTCACAACAAATAAGATCATATAGTGGTGCAAGGGTGTTGTGTGTGGGAGTATTTTCCTAGACTTCCCTATGGAATTATATTTATAGTGGATTTTACAATGTTAATAAAATAACTATGAATATTTCTCCCCCTAAATTAGTTATTGATAGTGATTCTTTATTTTGCATTTGATCATTATTAGATCCAAATCAGTGAAGGAGGCATTTACTTGGACTTTGAATTCAAGAAACTACTTTATAATTAAAGAATATATTTATTTGTGGATGTCATTTCAGTTTCTGAGAGGCTGTAATGAGGTCTCTCATCTGGAATAAACCAATGGAGGATTTGAATAGTTTATTCCTCCTTAATATATAGAAGTATAGGAGAGCGTAAGGGCTACCTAAGAAATTCCATTATGTATATGACATATTAACACAAAATAATACAATTATATGCTTGATTTTACAACACTGGACCTCCTATCGACACTATAGGGGTTCACTACCCAAATAACCATCCAGAAACCAACACCTTGGTGATACATTATATATTGATTCCTATTCTTTAGCAGTGTCTCCTACATCATGGTGAGCACCCTTTCACCATGTTGGATGCATTGCTTCACCATGGTGATCTTCTTATAACACTTCCCTATTCCATCATGATACTACGTTGTACCGTATTAGACTATATCATATGTACCCTATTTCATTGTGTACCTTTAACATGTCATAATGTCTATTCAAGATAAGTTTCCATACTATGGCCTCTACCTTGCATCAAGCAGACCCCAAAATTTCCTATAGTTATTTTTTATCTCTTCTTACTATAAATTTTTGGACATATATTTATGCTGGTCGAATCAGGGTATATTTAGGGGGAACTCTTTGTTAGGTTTTCTTCCATTACTTACTCTATAACCCATTCCATGTTTCTTTGGGTTGGTTTTTAAGAGTCTTTGTAATGTGATATTTTTTCTTTTGGTGAAAATATAGTTCTAGTGATGACACCATAAGAAAGAATTGACATTTACATTGAAAATGGATAAGTAAGAAGATCCTCATGTATTAGGATATTGTTTACACATTTCTCAATTAAATAGTTTTTTTGTGTTGTCCTAACTGATGACCATACTTTATTGTGTTCTCCAGTGGTTGTGTGTATTTACCAGATACCCTTATGAGATTAATTTAATGAGATTGGTAAGAAAATTTGAATTCCATATTTGATATTTGAATGACATAATGAAATAGTGACATTATTTATATATGGATGAAAAATTTGATATCATTCCATACCCTATGATGTGTGTTACCATTTTCTTGAGTTTGGGTTTTGTAACTGAGAAAGGTAGATCATCATGAAATATACATACCTTGTTGTGGAAGAGTTCTTGACATTAAATTATGGTTATGGGGCCCCTGTGAATAGGGTAGATCTAGGCGGAACCATGGCACCTATGATATGGATTCACTATGTGTGGCCTAACCAACATTGTGTTCCATAAACTCAAGGAAGCCTATAGGATAACAAGAAGATGTTAGGTAGAATTATACACTAGATAATGTGAGGATTTCTAGTTTTATGTACACATGACACCAAGAGGTATCCAAACTCTTGAGTTACGTTCCTGTGACTAGATGGTTTATTTCAAAACCTATCATTATCCTTATTGTATGGAGCCAATGTTGGTGAAGACATGGGTTTTAGGAAGCATTGTTAGAAAAAAAACCACACATTTTTGTTTTTTTATTCTAGTGATGGATCTATAATTATTATTGAACAAACTTTTTATATGATATAAATTAGGACGATTAAGTTTCAGTGGTGTCATAGTAAGACTTGTAGTCACACCATACTTGGGAATTTTGATGCCCTTGTAGATTTCATGGTTGGATATCCAATAATGGGAATGGGATTCATGGTGGATTGTTGATTAGTTGAGAACAAAGTTTGATCGTAATGAGATAAAATATAGAATACCGATGATTTTTTATTTATTTTATTAGAAATTATCTTCTTCAAATACTCCAGTCATGTTTATCGCTTTGAGAGTGAATTTTATTTATAACACGTATATTATAAATTTAGT
This sequence comes from Viscum album, assembly GCA_963277665.1. NCBI lineage: Eukaryota > Viridiplantae > Streptophyta > Magnoliopsida > Santalales > Viscaceae > Viscum > Viscum album. Next base: position 2,041,771,768 of record OY728120.1, on the reverse strand, counting down.
TTTTTTTCAGGACGACTCGAATATTTATTTATTAATTTTCACTATCATTTATTTATAATTATATAATATATTACATAATATTTTCAGTATAGTCTCCAACTAATGGACTTATAACCTCAATACCAGTTAAAATCCTACTTCATATGGGGAGGATAAAATTTGGTTATTTGACACACTATCTGGGACCCTGTGGTTCGGGTAAATTTGTTAAAAAATTGAATATGATCAATAATATTCAGTAAATTTTCTTTTTCCATTTTCCATGATGGAATATGGTTGACACGATTTAGGATAGTTGGGACTCAGTTAGGGGAACAATGATTATGGTGGGCCATCACTGCCTAGTGGACATCCCAGTGTCTATAAAATGGAATATTATTTTTTTCATATTATAGTGGACTAAAATAATATCAAATTATTCACATTATTTTAATATTTGATTTATTATATTTTAGGTGTCTTCATGCCTCATGACTAGGAATGTACATTCACACGACACATAAAAAATTGTCGTTGTGCTTCATAATAGTTCCTTAATTAAATTCCTCGATTGGTGCTATATGATCATGATAGTTTCTACTTATGTGATATGTCTATATTTTCTCTACCATTATGATATACATTTACTATAAATAATTAATAGAAATAAGAATATAGGTATGCTAGTATAGACACGATGACTGTGAGTAATGTGAAAGGACGGTGACCAGGGTTAGCGCAAGGAGGGTTATACGTTGGGTGAGGGTAGGTTCCTAGGAAATGAATGTGTTATCCATATTTGTGGTATTGATCTGTTTATTCTAATAATATTTTACATATTGTATAATATTATGCATCACTGATGTTTATGGGACCAATGAATGAGTAGGGTTCCTCAAATCCCTTCCCCATACTAGCTCCAACAGTGCAGACTATTGTCCCATTTGTATCACCTCTAAGATCAATATTTGACTATGATAGGGTTTTCCATCTCCAGTACCATACACTCTTTTAGGGTATGGTTTGTCCATAGGATATTGTGGAATATATGTAAATCATTTAAGGATGCTTTGACCTCATCGACATATGAATGGGTATAATGGAAAAGATGGTAGTATTCATTCTATTGGGTCCTACCAGATGTTTGTAGGGAATCGAGGTTTAGGATTAATGATTTGAGGGAATTCCATTGGAGGCCTTGTGTCACGACCCGTCCTCAGGGCCCGTGTCGTGACTACCCCAAGCCTGCCTTCCATAGGCCAGGGGCTGGCGACTAGCACCAAAGGCGTAAATCCTGATAACTAGGAAGGCATTGCCTTTATAAAAGTAAACAAAACACCACAGAGTACAAGCGGAAGTAAAACAGTAAGTACAAAGTGAAGTGCTGAAAGGTAAATGGGCCAGAATACAAACCCAAATGAAAGTACAACTACAACTGAACAAAGTACAAAAGAAAAAGACAACAGCTGGAAGAACAAAAGCGGCTCTGGGGTCGTCCTCCTCGGATCCTACCTGAAGGGTAGGTACAGATGGCCTCCACAACGCTCTCGCCCGCCAACCTCCTCCGAGTGTCATCTCGCCATGAAGTCCACCTTCAGATACTGACTTGTCGTGTAGTCCACCTCCGGGTACTGACTCGTCATCGAACACTTGGCCTCCGTCAGCACTGCCCGTCGTCTACAACCAACACAACGAGGTGCGGGCATAGCCCGTGCAAGGGTGAGTATAACGATACTCAGTAGGGACCCCATGACCCTCAAGGTCTCACTAAAACCAACAAGGATAACCACAAAGAAGATCTCAACAGATAAACTCTACTTAGTTATATGCCCATACATATACCTAACTTATCAAGTAACTCATATCAATAATGCGGAAACACAAAGATTATGAAATCAACGGATAACCACTACCCAGGTATATTCCCATACATATACCTAAATTATCAAGTGACCCATCTCAATCAAGAGGTAAACATAAAGGTCATAGACTCAGCTCAAACCAGTATTTTCATTATCGAAACCGTAACTGCTGAAGAGCTCCGTCTCTGGAGTGTACAATGGTTCTGTCACGACTTCGAGGTACTGCTCACTAACCTAAGACTTCTTAGGTACTCCTCCTGTCGAGTACCACGGGCCAGCCACCCAAACACAGTAGTGCTTCCCATCGGGGTATTCCAACCAAACACAGTAGTGCACACCCCATAGTATCTTGCAGAAGTACTCTCCGGACGAGTACCGCAGGTCTGAACTGTCACACAGGTAGTGCTCCATCCTCCATGGGTCTTCACCTCACAAAGTAGTGCTCCGTACACTGGGCTAGTGGACTAACTCCAAGTCGAGTTGGTCAAGCAGTCGCCAGGTCTCAGCCGGCTACACGGTCTCCGCACTTCGTACACTCGTCTCCGGGAGGGTCTACTCCACGAGCTACAGGTCTATACTCCTAGTATCACAAGCCCCATGAAGAAGTATCTCAAAGGACCGTCTTGTCATAGCGGTCTCAACGCAACAGACGGCGCGTCAATCGGATGCCCGGTCTGTGAGTTACTAGCCTTTTCATCCCCAGGTCCTGGTTAGTTTCGTGTGCGAACCAACCTAGCCGTATCTCAACTTTACCCCGAACTCTCATGGGGTAAACTCATAGGGACCTTTTTCTCCACGTGATCACCAACGCCGCTGACGGTTCGTCAAACGGACGTCCAGTCTGAAAGATATCAGCTTTTCAGTTCCAGGGGCCCGAATGGATTTTGGGTGCAATCCAACCCAGCCACTATCTAGCTGCATCCAAAACTCAAGAGAATTATGCCAAAAAGTTCTGTCTCATCAAGAGGAATTAAATGAGACAGACGACGCTTCAATCAGACGCCCGGTCTGTGAGTTATTGGCTTTTTCGTTCCAGGGGCCCGGTTGGTTTCGTGAGCGAACCAACACGACCACACTTCAACGAAATCCAAACCTCGAGCGGAGTAAGAAAAAAGATCCGTCTCACTTAGAGGAATCCATCAAAGTCGACGACACGTCAATCGGACGTCTGGAGCTCAAGATATAAGCGTTTCTGCTCTGAGGGCCCGGTTGGTTTCGTATCCGAACCAACCCGGCCGAACCCAAAGTTCTCTGAAACCACGAGTGTCATATACCGAAACGACCGTCTTGAACCAAGGATTGCTACACAACTGACGGTGCGTCAATCGGAGCTCTGTAGCCCATGATATGGGAAAAAGACCGAAAGTGATCCGAAAATGGGGGGTCTGGGCCCGGACCGACCTGGCCCAACCCCCCCTGGGTCGGTCCAAACCGGGTCGACTCAACTCGGGTCCGACATGACCTGGGTCCGACCCGGATGGGCGGAACCTGGCCCGGCTGGCGCGACTCAGCCCGGTCAGGGCGCGACCCGGCCCGGTCCGCCCAAGCCGGCCCGACTCGGCTGGGTGGCTCGCTGGCTCGGCCAGCGAGCTGTTGCTCCGCGGACGCGGCGCGCGCCGCGTCCCCCTGGATCCTGCGCGGCCACGAGATCCACACGCTCGCCGCCGCGGCAGTTTCTCCAGGCTGCGCGCCGGAGCGCCGCGGCCTCCGGGTGGCCGGCCGGTGCCGGCCGGCTACCCGCGCCGCCGGTGCTGTCTGCCGGCCACCGGAGTTGCTCCGATGGTCCGTTTTCAAATCCGCCTACGCCGATGCTCATCTCGGGTACCGTTATTCACTACAGAAACATCAAATTGTCTCTGCGGCCCGTTCTGTCAGAGCCTGTCGATCCGCACGTCAAAAGAAACAACTGCGGAGTCTTCCGTTCGCATTCGCAGCCCCGACTACGACCACACATTTGTTCGGCCTTGACGACGTGGCACGACGGCGCCACACATCCTTGCCGCATCACTCCAGGTTCCCGCGCAGTGCCGACGCACCGTGCCACCATCTTCCAAATCGCAACAATACCACAACAAAGGGGGGGGGGTCGACCATGTTCGTGCGGTCCGACCTCCTCCCGTTAATTTGATAACAAGCGGCCCAAAAAAATATAAGACGAGGAACGACAAAGGATGTTTCACGAACAAGAAGTAATAAACCTCTACAATTTTCCCACAGACAAGAATTCCCAACCCGCAACATATTCTTCGCGGATCAACTTGATGTTAGTTGATCCGTGTTCTTTTATTTAGAAGGAAGTAACATGGGGTTCATTAACATTCATAAACAATTCCCTACCTCAAGCATTGTCGTCGAACGAGATTTTTGTCGTGAAAAGGGCCGTCGCGGAAGAAGCATCATTGATATCGCGGTACACGGCGTCACATCATCGATCTCCGAGGGTTTGGTGTTCTTCGTCCAAGGTCGGAGCGTTCTTCACATTCTTCGCGTTCTTCGTCGAAGAAGAACGCTTTCCTCCAAATCCTCTCCACGCCACAAGTTACAACATAAATAAAATAAGAGTTATCTTATTTTATTAACGCACATGACACATTTGAATTTCAAGAGAAAAGAAACGAACAATTAATTCTATGAATTAATTGTAATGATTTAACCACCCAATTTAATTAGGGGTTTCTTAACTAGAGAAACATAAGGTTTGACTTCATTAAAAAGGGGGGGTGCGGTTGCATTACTTAGAAGGAAAGAAATAGTGGGGCTCCTCTGGGTCCCATCTCACAAAATATCCTACCAAGTGGGTAGGATGTTTTGGGTTCCACCCTATCCGCTTAACTTAGATTAAGTGGCTTTAAGTGGCTTTAAGTGAAATAAAATAAAGTCGTCACACCACTTTATTTTATTTCTCAACTTAACCCCAAAAAAATTAAAAACCACACCCGAGCAAACACAACTCTGGAAAAGGCGTTCCTAAGAAAATATCGGCGCTGCGATTCCATCGGTGCCCTCAGAATTTGATTCCGAGCACCAGTTCAAAAGTTAGAAAAATTCCGCTCGTTCGTTCACTAAACGTACCCAAGCTAAACTTCGAAAATTAATTTCGGGCACACCGGGCCTCAGAATCAGGCGCCATCAGAAACTGCGTTCTTGTAAAAAAAATCCCAAAGAAAATTAGAAAAAAATTTCCCATGAATTTTACGGGTCTTTACATTACTCCCACCTCAGGGCTTTACGTCCTCGTAAATATTTAACACAAACTAGGGATACAAAAGAAGTACTGAGCATGCATCTGGGCCTTCCGCTCCCATGTGCTCACCTGGAGGTTCCCATACTACTAGTGAAAGCGCACCCGAGGAATCGACCATCCTCATAGGATCCGCTCCTGTCGATCCTCGATTCCCACTAGAACCTCCATGAAAGTCACCCCATCGCCAAAGTCCATCTCCTCATGGTCGATGATATGTGAAGGATCACACACGTATCTCCTCAGTTGAGATATGTGGATGTCGTCGTGCACCTGGTGCAACTGAGGTGGATGGGTCAAGTGGTAAACCACCCGGCCTACCCAGCTGAGGACCTAAGAAGGTCCGTTGAACCTCGGAGATAACTTGCCGCCTTGGCCACATCTCCGTAAACCTCGTCGAGGTGAGACCCGTATAAGGACGTGATCATCATCCTCAAACTCCAGAGGTCTCCAATTCCTGTTAGAACTGGAACTCAAAATGACTGCTGCCATGAGGGTAAGGTTGACTGACTCAAGAGTGATCGGTCACACCCTCCTGTGCATGAGTTACCCCATGCTGCCTGGGGTTTCCATTTTCACCGACCAAGGAAAACCCATTCCGACGTCTTAGTTAAACCACAACCTTTTTGCCTAATACCATCAATTTTTGTATGAACTGTGATTGCCCAGTCCATACTCAAACCAATGTCGTAAGAGCTCGATGCTACAACCAAGAGATTCAAACCAAAAATCTTGCCTCGAGGATCTGACCACACCATTGGCGTAAGTGTGATTATCGAGTCTTCTCCCAAGGTATCTCCAGACGTTAGGATCAAGTCTATGGCTTACCAGAAACTCTAGGTCTGGGACAAGATTTGTGGAAGGAATGAATGAATCGTATCAACGCATGTTACTACGGTAGCTAGTAGTGGACATAGATGGTCCCTTGAATCATTCTTAGAGCCATTGGGTCACTCTCCCTGACCGCATGCAGCTACTCTCTTCCTCCGCCCCCCAGCTCCCTGAGCCTGGCGTGGGTAACTAAGGCGGGTGGTTGTAGCATGTTAAAAAGTAAACCACCACATGCTATTCTCCTAGCTCTGCCTCCACGTCTGCTGCTTTGCAGACTCATCTCTCATTAAAGCTTCCACTTCTTGAAACATTTAACATGCCCGAGTCTCTAAGACTGGTGCCAGTTTCCTTTTTCTTACTGCACCGTGCAGTCTTTATCTGCTCCTGGATGACCTGCACCTTCTTTGCCTATGATCCGAAAGAGCTGCTAAAATTTCTCCTTTGCCGAAAAGAGAAACTCGGTCTCATCCCTTGATGAACCACACCCATTGCCTAATACAGTCAATCCCGACATGAATGATGCATTCATGACATGTATGACATCTTAAGGCCTCGACGTAACTACCAAGATATCCAACTGTCACTCTCGCCTCCAAGGGTCGAGTCACACTATGGGAATCAATGCGAGGTCACTAGGTATCCTCCAGTAGAAATCTTGAAAGTGAGGGTCAAGTCAATAGTCTGAACTGGGACCACTCAGTATCAACCAAACAAAAGGACTTGAAAACAAACAAAGATTAGTGTCTTTTTATTATTTCAGCTCATAGTACAAAGACACAAATACAATAGCAACATGGAACTAGAAGTACAAGGGACGTACCCACTAGTTCCGCTCATGTCCACCTGCTCCCGGAGCTCTACTACCTTGTCCAATGCTCAGCTGTTGCTCAAGCACTCGCCGCTACTTCTGCCTTGGTGGCTCCTCCAATGCCTAAGGATTAACTGTATGAGGATTCGGATAGTCACGTGCTAGGTGACCCTTACCGCCGCATTCATAACACTTCCTTCTCCTTGTACGGCTGGCTCTGGTCCACTTGGACCTCTGCATCATCTGTCTACTGCCCACAGATGACTCAGCTACTGATCGAAAATATTGCAGCAAAGGCAGCATCTTCTGAACACGCTCGGGGTGCAGAGCTACTGGTACAAACTCCACCCTGAAGAAGGTCTCGATGTCTTCCCATGTGAAGGTCATCCTGTCGCAAAACTGGAACAAGTGGCTCCACCACCTGCCTGTTGCTGCCCGAAGAAGGCTGGTAGCAAAGATCACCATGATGTCTGTAGGCGTCCCCACTAGCCTGAAGACTCTCACTAATGCCTCCTGCCAAACCTCAGCCGCCTGCGGGTCCGTCTCTCCCCGGAACCTGGGTGGCCTCTGGCGCTGGAACTCGTGCTGTGCGCTCAAGTGGCGTGCATCGCCTACTGTTGGGGCTAGTGGCATCGGTGGCCCAACATATGGTAGTACCGATGGTGCCTCGACCACAAGAGGGCCCTGTACCGAAGCCTCATTGCCTGACAGGCTGTCAGTACGAACATCCCTCTGGGCTCTAGCTGGTCGTCCGTGAAAAGGCATCCTGAAAGAAACAACGTGACACAGTCAAACGATTATACCTGGTGAGCTGACCTGGTTTGAGCTGTTTTAAGGGAAAACCTTTGAAAACACACACACAATCATTGTTTTCGTGCACAAAGTCAGAAATCGGTTTTCAGGGTCCTGGTGTGTAGATACGTTGGCCGCCTACACCAACACTAGACTCCCTGAACTGAAGACCACACTCAGTACCATTAACAATGTTGCTTCATAGAAAGAAAATATCAGATTTATATGTTCTGCGGTAGAACCGACTCCTTTGATACCAATTTGTCATGACCCGTCTCGGGTCCCGTGCCGTTACTACCCCAAGCCCGTCTTCCATAGGCCAGGGGCTGGTGACTAGCACCAAAGGCGAAAATCCTGATAACTGGGAAGGCATTGCCTTTATAAAAGTAAACAAAACACAACAGAGTACAAGCGGAAGTATAACACTAAGTACAAAGAGAAGTGCTGAAAGGTAAATGGGCCAGAATACAAACCCAAATAAAAGTACAACTACAACTGAACAAAGTACAACAGAAAAAGACAACAGCTGGAAGAACGGAAGCAGCTCCTGGGACGTCCTCCTCGGATCCTACCTGAAGGGTATGTACAGATGGCCTCCACAATGCTCTAGCCCGTCAACCTCCTCCGAGTTTCGTCTCGCCGTGAAGTCCACCTCCGGATAATGACTCGCCGTGTAGTCCACCTCTGGTTACTAACTTGTCGTCGAACACTTGGCCTCCGTCTACACTGCCCGTCGTCTGCAACCAACACAACGAAGTGCGGTCATTGCCCGTGCAAGGGTGAGTATAACGATACTCATTAGGGACCCCGAGAACCTCGAGGTATCATTAAAACAAACAAGGATGACCAAAAAGAATATCTCAACAGATAACCTCTACTTAGGTATATGCCCATACATATACCTAAGATATCAAATAACTCATCTCAATCATGCTGAAAGACAAAGATTATGAAATCAACGGATAACCACTACCCAGGTATATTCCCATACATATACCTATGTTATCAAGTGACCCGTCTCAATCAAGAGGTAATCACAAAGGTCATAGACTCAGCTCAAACCATGATTTTCATTATCGAAACCGTAACTGCTGAAGAGCTCCGTCTCTGGAATGTATAGTGGTCCTGTCACGACTCCGAGGTACTGCTCACTAACCTAAGACTGTTGAGGTACTCCTCCTATCGAGTACCGCGGGTCAGCCACCCAATCACAGTAGTGCTTCCCGTCGGGGTATGCCACCCAAACACAGTAGTGCACACCCCCTAGTAGCCTGAAGAGGTACTCTCTGGACGAGTACCGCGGGTCTGCACGGTCACACAGGTAGTGCTCTGTCCTCCATGGGTCTGCACCTCACAACATAGTGCTCCATCCACTGGGCTAGTCGACTCACTCCAAGTCGAGTCGGTCAAGCAGTCGTCAGGTCTCAGTCGGCTACACGGTCTCTGCACTCCGTACGCTCATCTCCGAGAGGGTCTGCTCCACGAGCTACAGGTCGATACTCCAATTATCACAAGCCCCATGAATAAGTATCTCAAAGGACCGCCTCATCATAGGGGTCTCAACGCAACAGACAGCGCATCAATCGGACGCCCGGTCTGTGAGTTACTAGCCTTTTCATCCACAGGACCCGGTTGGTTTCGTGTGTGAACCAACCCGGTCGTATCTCAACTTTAACCCGAACTATCATGGGGTAAAATCATAGGGACCATTTCTCCACGTGATCACCAACTCCACTGACTGTTCGTCAAACGAACATCCAGTCTAAAAGATATCAGCTTTTCCGTTCCAGGGGCCCGGTTGGATTTCAGGTGCAATCCAACCCGGCCACTATCCAACTGAATCCCAAACTAATGAGAAGTATGCCAAAAGTTCCATCTCATCAAGTGGAATTCAACGAGACAGACGGCGCGTCAATCAGACGCCCGGTCTGTGAGTTATTGGCTTTTTCGTTCCAGGGGCCCGGTTGGGTTTGTGAGCAAACCAACCAGACCGCACACCGACGGCATCCAAACCTCGAGTTGAGTAAGCCAAAAGATCTGTCTCACTTAGAGGAATCTATCAAAGTCGACGGCACGTTAATCGGATGTCCAGAGCTGAAGATATAAGCATTTCCGCTCTGAGGGCCCGGTAGGTTTCGTATCCGAACCAACCCGGCCGAACCCAAAGTTCCTCAAAACCTTGAGTGTAATATACCAAAACGACCGACTCGAACCAAGGATCGCTACGCAACTGACGGTGCGTCGATCGGAGGTCCATACCCCAAGATATGGTCAAAATATGGAAAGTGATTCAAAAACGGGGGGTCTGGGCCCGGACCGACCCGGATGGGCGCGACCCGGCCCGGTCCGCCCAAGCCGGCCCGGCTCGGCCGAGCGGCTTGCTGGCTCGGCCAGCGAGCAGTTGCTCCACGGACGCGGCGCGTGCCGCGTCCCCCTAGATCCCGCACGGCCGCGGGATCCACACGCTCGCCGCCACGACGGTTTCTCCAGGCGGTGCGCCGGGGCGCCGGCGACCCGCGCCGCCGGTGGTGTCTACGGGCCATCAGAGTTGCTCCGGTGGTCCGTTTTCAAATACACCTATGCCGATGCTCATCTCGGGTCCTGTTCTTCACTGCAGAAACATCAAATCATCTCTGCGGCCCGTTCTGTCAAAGCCCGTCGATCCGCAGGTCAAAAGAAACAACTGCAGAGTCTTCCGTTCGCCTTCGCGGCCCCGACTACGACCAGACTTTTGTTCGGCCTTGACGGCGTGGCGCGACGGTGCCGTGCATCCTTGCCGCATCTCTCCAAGTTCCCGCATGGTGCCGACGCACTCTCCCTCCATCTTCCAAACCGAAACAACACAACAACAAAGGGGGGAGGAGGGTCGACCGTGTTCGTGCGGTCCAACCTCCTCCCGTTAAGTTGATAACAAAAGGCCCAAAAAAATATATGACGAGGAACGACAAAGGATGTTTCATGAACAAGAAGCAATAAACGCCTAATATTTTCCCGCAAACAAGAATTCCCAACCCACAACATATTCTTTGCAGATCAACTTGATATTAGTTGTTCCACGTTCTTTGATTTAGAAGGAAGTAACACGGGGTTCATTAACATTCATAAACAATTCCCTACCTCAAGCGTTGTCATCGAACGAGATTTTTTTCACGGAAAGGGACGTCACGGAAGAAGCATCGTTGACGTCGCAGTACATGGCGTCACGCCATCTATCTCTGAGGGTTTGGCGTTCTTCGTCCGAGGTCAGAGCGTTTTTCGTGTTCTTCGTGTTCTTCGCATTCTTGGTCGAAGAAGAACGCTTTCCTCCAAATCCTCTCCACGCCACAAGTTCCAACAGAAATAAAATAAGAGTTATCTAATTTTATTAACGCACATGACACGTTTGAATTTCAAAATAAAAGAAACGAACAATTAATTCAATGAATTAATTGTAACGATTTAACCGCCCAATTTAATGAGGCGTTTCTTAACCAGAAAATCGTAAGGTTTGAGTTCATTAAAAAAGGGGGGTGCGGGTGCGGTACTTAGAAGGAAATAAATGGTGGGGCTCATGTGGGTCCCACCGCACAAAATATACTACCATGTGGGTAGGATATTTTTGGTTCCACCCTATCCGCTTAACTTAGCTTAAGTGGCTTTAAGTGGCTTTAAGTGAAATAAAATAAAGTTGTCACACCACTTTATTTTATTTCTTAACTTAACCACAAAAAAATTAAAATCCACACCCGAGCAAACACAACTCTGGAAAAGGCATTCCTAAGCAAATACAGGCTCTACGATTCCATTGGTGCCCTCAGAATTCGATTCCGAGCACCGGTTCAAAAGTTAGAAAAACTCGCTCGTTCGTTCACTAAACGTACCTGAGCTAAACTTCGGAAATTAATTCCGGGCACACCGGGCCTCAGAATCAGGTGCCGTCTGAAACTGCGTTCTTGTAAAAAACAAATCCCAAAGAAAATTAGAAAAAAAGTCCCCTTGAATTTTACAGGTCTTTACACCATGAATGAATTATTTTCCCAGGGGTTATTCCCTAAAAGATTTTTTGACTACTTATAAATATTCATCCAACAGAAGAAACATTTCATGATATTATATACCTAATCCACATACTTTACCAACCTTATTAACAATGAATTGTTATTTTCTGATAATGAAGCATATAAATCCTTGAATTTCATGATCATACTTCTCTATCACAATAGGTAGAAGGTCTGGTGTTTCCATATAGATTATTACCTAGAGGTGATGCAAGAGATTGTAAATATCATGAAAATTAATGAGTAGGTTTTAGAAGTTACTCTTAACCTATAATTTTAGTGATCAACTGATCATACATACACCTACTGCAATGAGTACCTCTTAGAGTGATAAGAAGAGGAAGAACATGTATATGCGATAGAGTAGTAGAATTTATGTGAACCATATTCAGGATTCTTAATCCCTTCTTAGAAATGACCCTCAGAGATTTAACTATGTATTGAATAGACACTACTATAGGATATACTTAGTAAAAAAATATATTATTGGTAGTTATTTATGAAAATATATATTTAACAATTTTTTTCATGAGAATTGAGTAGGAGGATTAGGCACACATGACCAAGGATCTATATATTAGGTTGGGTTTCTCAACAGTGGTCATAGAATGACCAAGAACATTAGGGATATAGAATTATAGCTAATAAAGTCTACATATAAGATATGGATCAGATTCAAATAGATGATGGAGGGGGCCCTCCAACCATTTTGATAATTTACACTTTTTGTGCCACTTTTTTCAAAACCGGTGCTTCCCATTATTTCATTTATATACATCTATTTTCTGGAATTGACCAACCGGTTAAGTTATCTTATGAAATAGTCTCTCTTGATACAACATTGGGAAAAATTGTGGATCATGTCCAATAAAGCTTTTATTTCCATATAACTATCATTTTCCAAGTTCAATGGTGGGATTTCAATGTTTTTGAGATTACTACCACTGATGTTATTCATAGTAAGGTATAGATTTAAAAAAATCACATTGATTTCTATCACATAAGAGTGTCTATTACATCACTAATGGGAGAAATATACATGGTGAACAGAGTGTGTGAACTAAAAACTGGTAGTGTTGGATGTAATATGAGATATATCGGGATGATAAAATCATAGATAGTAGGCTTGGATATCTGAGGAGGATAAAAAATATATCAATTATAATTTCCTTCTATCATTTAGCTATATTGATATGTTTTTCTAGACAAAACCATATGGCTTCCCCTTGAATGATGATTTGAATTTGAAATTTTTCTAGTAGTGGTAGTAGAACCCACTTTAATACCACCACATCATTCGACAAAAAACCCAGCTGAATGAACTAAATGTACATCTTGGGGTATTGGTGTGCATGGGATTTGTTATACCATGTACATAACAATGGGTACAAATGTTTAGTTCAAAAACAAGGAGAATTTTATTCTTTGACTCATCATTGATTTCCAAAAAAACCAAACAATGTGATTGTGAAGAAAAAAACCACTTTCCTATGATTGATGATATTTTTGGTTATTAAAGGGGACCAGATGGTTCCTTATGATAAATCATCAATTACTATATCAGTAGTTTTGAGTTATGGAGAATGAAATTATAATATTGGTGTTTTAGAGAAGTTATAGGCTGTTTGAGTACATGGTGATGAATTTTAGGATGTAAGAAAAGAAAAAAGTGGTCATTAAACTCATTGAAAATATTATTCACCCATATCTGGACTCTTTGATCATTGTATTCATAAATTAAATCTTCCACAACTCATAATAATTGGAAAAATAAGTTGGACTCCTTGAGATAGTGTATTGTATTCTTTGAGTACCTATTATTTATGATATATTTTCATTTCACAAATTATTTATTCTATATTTTATGTTCTCAAGACATGTGATGTCCAAGGAAGTATTTTTTTATAACATGATAACGAAGAGGTATTGATGTCCGAAAAACAACCCTAGAATGTGTTTCCGATCAATAGATTTCATGGCTTAGTAGGATACTTCGACTGTTTATTCATGAAATTACCTAAATATTAGCACCCATGAAAGTACAGATGAAGAAATGAGTGATGTAAGTATTTTAAAACCTATGTAAAAAATATTTCATTAATCTAGATATAAGGTTAAAGATAGATCCAGCTAGGATACTCCCTAAGCTATGTATTATTTATAATGTGTAAAATAATGTATCACACACTACTCTATGAGTGGTACAGATATAGTGAGTGGAGGAAGTGAGCTATGGGAATTTTCATCTTTGAACATGAAAGATGAATAGCTGTACATATGAAATGGATCAGGAAGATATGGTTTCCAATTTTGAAAGATGGGGACATTATCTATTTAGAGAGATGTTTTGTTTTCGTACACAGAGAAAAAGAAACTTTAATAAATCTTCAAAGAGAGGTCACTATGAAATATCTCTAGGTACTTGGTAGAGTATCTACTAATTATAGTATTTGAGATTATGTTTGTATCTAATAAATTAAATGCCTCTATTAATATTCTTAGCTATATGAAACTGAATGAGAAGGCTATTTTTGAGAATTCATTATAAGAGAACAAATGTTTGATGAACTGGTCAGCATATTAAAAGATGGATGACATTGAGGACTTTGGATATATTAATTATTCATCATTGGAAGTAAAATTTTCTATTGTGGACCAGGTAAAGGTTTGATACATATTATACGTAGAGTGTATTGTGATGAGGGAACATCTAGCTAGAGTTGATATGATACCCAGGTTGTATTTCAATGGGGATGATGTGATAATGTTACGTAGGAGAGAAGTATTTAATTCTTCCATCATAGAGGACCTGATGAGGTATTACCATACCTATGATTGTTTATTATATCATATGGAATTTAATTTTTACCACAACATCGAGTTATTTTTTTTGAGGTTAGGGAAGAATATTTACAATGAATGGTTCATTTCTTTATGCTTTACTTGTTTGAGGATAAAGGATGACCACCAAGATCCTGGTGAGTTTATCATTACCCTTTCAGTGAAAATGACGATGCAATGGGACATCAGGATGTATTTTTTTATGGTGATACTTGTGATCCTAAGGATTTGTGACACTATATTGCTGATTTTCAATCAATTTATGAATGTTAAATAGTTTTTACCGATCAAAGAGATTAAATTAGTGGAAGATCATGGATATAATATTTCAATGAGTTCATAAAATTTCATGGATAAAATTTGAAATATTTTTAGAAACATCATCATTTTTACATTGTAGTTTTGGTAAGTGCTGTAGAAATAAATTTAGATAATAATAATATTTATCATGGGGTACTATCCTCAGATATATTGATAGCCTGTGTAGAATATATCCATTTTTGAGGATATTCATTATTCATTCAATCAAGAACATGTTGGATATGGGAATAATCACCATGAATTTATGGAGTATTCCTACAAAATATTTACAAGAATTCAGTTGAAATGGCACCTTATTATGTTCATTAGGGGAGAACATCAAAATCGTTGATTTGGTTGTATGAGGAAGGTGAGTTAGTATTTTTATTACCCATCATGTTTAAGGAGACCTGTGAGTGATTACAACTGATCAAGTAGTTGTATATCACCTCCCAAGGTAGAAATATATCTTATTATATCTAGAGGAGAATAAAATTTTAGTTTTCTATGGGTGATAAATTTTCCGTAATATTGACAACACATTTATGGAACAATATTATGATTATGGAGGGTAATATATCACCACATTTTGGGGGACCCTTTGGTATCACCAAGAAAATTGAAATAGTGGGGTACCGTCTGGATATTCCTTATTATATCTATAGTGTGAATGAATTATTTCATGTGTGACAAATTTAGAGGTACATACCCAACCCAATTGATGTTATTGAATTTGTGGAAATTAATATTGTGACTGATGCAACTTATAAGGATAATTGGTGAATATTATACAATAGAGTTTGAATTTTTTTGAGGTATGCTAGTACCACTTGTTTGAATTTTGTTTTAAGCATGCAAAAATCAAGGGAGATGCTTGGGATCAAGATATTTAAATTCCTGATCAATGTAATTAATTGGATGATAATGACACAAAGAGATACTTCTCTATGATGATATGTATTTATAGTGGTAGAACTTGAAATTCCTATAATTCTGGTTAATTATTAAAATATTTTTTTCTTTCTTTTTGAGTCTATACACATTCTTAATAGACACAGGGGATTAAGTGTGGTTTTGAAAAAATTATTTAATAATATGGAAATATCATTCCATATCATTGGTGGATACACAATATTGGGGAAACCAACACAACAATGTTGCTCGCAACATCACAGTGGTGTTGTGTGAGGGAGGTTTCAACGTATTCTTCCCCATAAAAGGCTATTTATTGATGATTCAATGTGGTTACTTGAACGACATGGTATATGCCTCCCTCTATATCATCTAATGATTTTTTTATAGTCTACAATCATTGATTTTTAATAAATTAAATTTATTAAACTAGGAATTGCATAAAAAATTGAATTTGGGAAACCATTTTAGAATTTAAGAGGTGATTTAACTGAGGATTTCTTTTTAGTTTTTAGGAACTCTTAACAATGTCTCACATAAAGAGTGAACCCTAGAAGGCTTTAAATACCTTATAAATTATCCTCATTCAATAGAATTTAAAGATCACCAAAGGGATGAAAAAGATACTCTATGCTACAAATGACTATTTACACACCCCAATAGCATGACACATCCTACTTTATGCCCCATGAAAAACTCTGGGGGCCATAAGTGTTTGTTGAAAAAATACCATTGCAAAAAAAACACCATGGTGATATTATTCATGGTGGTTTACATGTTTTAACAATGTGACATAAAAAGTGGTAGTTAATCCTTTCACTATAGTTTCTATAACCCTACACTATGGTACTATGCATATCATTCTAACCTCCACCATGGTGATACTTCCATGTATAGTAGTGACATTATCCAAGTGAACCCTACAGCATGGTAAATCCATCACATGTTATAGATTCAATTTCTGTGAACCAAAAATGCAACATCATCTTCCTTGCACTGTAGAGACCCTAAAATGTCATGTATATATTCTTCTACCATATTCATCTAACCTTGTGGATCCCTTTTAATGATTACCAGCCTGAGGTTAATTTTTTTGACCCATTTGGTATTATTTATTACATTTATTACTTTAGAGACTATGAAATGTTGGTTTTAGATCTGTTATTCGATTCATTGCTGGGTGATCATGTTTTTTAGGTGAAAACATGGTTAAGGTGAAAACAACATCAATGAACCATAACATTGATGTTTTCAACTGTGAGGTAGGATGTTCTTCACTTCAGTTGATCCTATCTAAACTTTTTTACATGATAATATTGTTTTGGTTGGCATAAGTAATGATCATTATATCCTATGATCACATGTTGATGTGTGCATATTCATGAGACCCATATAATAATGTTTCCATGAGGTTTTCTAAAATATATTGATTCCTTGTAGGATGTTATATTCACATGCTGAATTAGTTATTTTGTTTATCCCATGATGACATATTTTTTATCAAGTATTTTCCTATGATATGTGAAAAAATTTTCTTTATTGGTTTTTTTATAAAAATGATATATATATAATATCAATTCGTATACATACCTTGGTGGGGGAGTGTTCGTGACTTGAAGCACTATAAATGAGTTCCATGAGAATACAATATACCTATGTGGATTCTATGGTGACGATGATATGGATGAGATCTTGGAACCCTATATTACATTATGTTCCATGAACTATAATTATCCTAGGGTATAACATGATAATACTAGGTAGCATGATACCCATGATGGCTCAAAGATGATGGGATGCATGTACAGATGACACCATTGTGTGGTTTAGTGCTTGATTCACTATCTATTTGGGATAGTTTTGAAATATATCAACATCCTAATGAATAGAAATCAAATAATTTGTAGTCGTGTGTGTGGGGTGGCTAGGATAGGGTATGAAATATTGGTTTGGGTTTGGGATTTTATATTTTTAATGAATTTATAATTATAATGGTATACAATTTTTATACTTGAGAACACTAGTTTTGAGGACACATGGGTGGTTTACTACTAAGACACACACTCAATACATATATAAGATTTTGGATTCAGTTTTAGATTTTGTGGATCACTATCTATATATAGGAAATAACATGATTTTCAACTATTGAGTTGTGGAGCACAGAGATGTAGCAGATTGTAAAAGCTCCAAAAGACCCATCATTTTTTATTTTTTTATATACAGGTTCTACACTAGATTGGATTTATAGTTTGGGAGGAGCATTTATTTATAACATTTATTTTATAATTCCTATAAAATCATGATCACTCTTATATTTATTTATAACTATTTTAGTTTTTTATTTACAATTATCTCATCAATTACATGATACCCATGGTATAATATCCCCAACTATGGATTTTGAACTTCATTTTTAGTCAGTATCCACCTTCATACTAGGTGGCGAGAAAGAGGATACATAACATTCCATCTCAGATTCTATGGTTCAGTTAGAGGCATACACTGTTATTCACTAAGGAACTTTTGAAATATTTTTGAAACATGCATCCTTTCCATTGTTCATGATATATGACGAATGATTTATTATATTCTATAATAATTATGATGGGATTATTGTTTTATGATGGATGATACTATATTTATATAGCTCTCAAATTAATTAGGTATACATGGATATCACATGATATATTAAGGACTGGAATGAGGAGTTAACCCAGTTTATTATGGGACTCTATAAACTATGATTACCATGGTTGTGAACCTTAATTAAGGTTATAATAGAATGAGGGAATGAACCTAATCCACTATTATGGTCTTAGAATTGTTCCATGAATAGGGAAATTATTTTCTAGAATCATGTGTCTTCAAGAAACATTTTCCTTATTCCATTTTTTCTCCCTCACACCTCATCTTATTTTATTACATTGTGATTCATGTCTTCTGAACATCTACACATTATTCCATGATTCAATATTATGATCAATGTAATGATGAGTTTGGTTTTAAAATGTTATGTTCATGTTTTCTTATCCTTATGATCATTTTAATCATATGTAATCATTGATATTTCCATTGATTATCGTTAGTAATTAGTTGATCTCACCCTTTCTTATAATTCCTTTACGCATTTTGTAAAGAAAGGCTTTATCTTGGGTATGACAAAGAGGTTATATTGGGAGGTGAAAATTATAATACATTTTTAATTATAAACCTTAATATGATATTTATGCATCTAGTATCTGGGGAAACTAAACCATTACAGTTTGGATTTGATTGTAATGTCATGCATTGGATATTCATTTTAAAAGATGTATTATTTAGGAGTTAAAATAATGTGTTTCCATGTGTTAGGTATGATTTAGGGTAACCAAATTTTAAAATATATATATAATTTTTTTAATCAATATTTATGGATTAATTCTTATTAAGTACAAAATAAATTTTAAAAATAATAATATATTACTAAAGGATACATTTCCTAGAAAATTTATTTATGTTCATAATTTACAATCATGATAGTAAATTATGTTAATCCAAATATATAAATGATTTTAATGGAAATTTTGTATAATATTTTTATTAATATGAATAAAAATTAATCTATTGGTGGTCACTCTATTGTTATAATTTTAAATTAATATTATTCTTCAAAAAGACTAATTCAATTTTTTTATTACATTCAATGCATATGAATTATAATCAATTTCATGCACATTAATAAACTTTATTTTAAAAAATGGAAATAATTTTTTTATATCAATTTCATAATAATATTAATATAATTTTTTTGAATGTTCTAAAAAGATCAGTTTTTAGGTGAATAGTCTGATATTTATAAAAAATTTTCATTATATTTCAATCATTATAAATGTATCGTCATATTTTGGATTAGTTTTATAGATACTTTAGTTTCCATTTACTAAAAACAATCCAACTGAATCTATATTAATTTTTATTTAATTTTTTTTGGGTATAAATTCATTTTATGATATAAAATGAATTTTTCATAAAAAAACACTGTTTTTGATTCATTTTAAGATATCTAATAAATATTATATTGATTAAATTATAAAAATTGAATAAAAAAAGATTGGTTTCATATTTTCAAATTAAAAATTACAATTTAGTAATGGTGTCAATTTATTTTCTAGTGATAAGTAATATTTAATGTGGTAAAAATTTGTTACAATAGTAATGGGTAAAATAGTTTAATGAATGTAAAAATAGATTGATAAGGAAAAAATATCTTATACTAATTCTAATTGTAAGAGTGATTTTTTACCCATATCAACTTTTGTGTGTAATGGTATGATTTAGTTCCACGTGAATATGAGTAAGAATGTACTAATAATTTACTAAAAACATAATTACACGAGTCCCACTCCCCTCTCATATAATTGGGACCCTCCTATCATTATTTATTTAGAATAATTGGGAACTATACCTCTGCTACGATCATCCCAAATCTCATATTATAATCGTTTCCCACATCCTAGAATTCCTAGAATATCCAAAATACTAACATTGTTGTTGTAATCTTCGAGACAAAGGTTTTTTCCCTATGAAGAGGTATAACCCATAACCAAGTCATTTCATATTTATTTCTTATTCTATCACATTAAATGAAATTATAAAAATAGTAATATAATACAATTAGTATGTCTAATATACTATTTGACACTCTTTTTTCAGAATGGTTGAGAACACATAATTGAAAATGTTTGTAGTATTAGATAGGTGAAGAGTCCAAAAAATAATCAAGCGGAATCTATTGATCTGGTATACACACAAGGATATGATTCCCTAAACGGCTCTCACATCCACCATGTGTGTGGATCAATGGATTAGAGACCCCTATGAGAGGTACCAATTTAAGGTACTTTCACCAGGTTCTTATTCGATATACCTCTTTTGACTGGGTTCCCATATTAACCTATAAATGTGACCCTAGGGATCCTCATTTGATGGGAATGAAAAATGGAAGAGGCCTCTACGCTTTGGTCTCACATCCCCATTGTCAAGGCACTAAAAACTACTATACGTATCTCTCCAAGAGCTGATTAAATTTGAAATTAATGGGGATAGTGTGATTTTTTCCCTCAATCATATGAAACAAAAGACAACTACGCATGAAACCCTTTCTCCATATTTGAAATGAGTAGAATGGTCGTTTCATTCCAAATTCAAGACATACGTGATACCCTTCCTGAGAAACCAATTGAGACCCCTAGTGCCAATAATAAGGTCTCACATAAGTTCTATTTTTTAGGTTTTCCATCACATAAGGAACCACCATCTCATTCATGCCTACCCCGATGTGAATCACTTCCAACTTCACCTAGTTCACGGTACATGAATAAGATTCTACTCACCAACCCTTATCCTACAAGGTTCACCTTCCATGGCCTATTTTAACCATCTAACGGTATGGATAACCTTCCATTGGATCCCTCATATGAGATGAAAAAATTTAATCCTCCACTAAATCCTGTATTTTAAATAAAAATGGAAAGAGACACACTAGCATTTCACCCATTCGGTTCATCATTCCATCATTAAAAGGTGTACCAAACTCATCCTAAGTTAAATGTAGGGTTCTTAGGGGGAAGATAATATAAATCCCATCAGTCATGAGTACCCCATCCATGGGGATTATGTCAATGTTATCCTAATATAAGTTACAAGGGATATGAAACTTTCATTCCCGAGTCTTCTATAAGATAAGGGTCTTACTGTTATAGTCATTGAGAGATATGATAATTCTTGATTTTCCCTTTAACAGTTAATTGTCTATCATCCACTCTAAACTAGAACAAGGTGGTGGGAATAAACCCTGGAGTAATATTATATAATTTTATTATGGAATGTATTCAAATGGGATGTATGATGTTACTAACATTAATATGAAATGGGTTAGGGAATTGGAATTTTAAATCCCTTTATTCTTCTTCTGTACTCAAAGCCTCTTCCAATAGCTGATGAAGGATCATGTAGTTTAGGGGATCTTCTATTTCATATTTTTTCACATATTTGTTCATGAATCACATATGATTAATGTTTATTTATGATCATGATAGACATATGATCCGATGATTATCTCAGTAAAGAATCTTCTTCCATAACTCCTTATTAACATCCTTAAAATGTCCTTTATAGGTATGGGTCCACAAATCCATTCATTACACCACCAGTAAATCCATATATTTGTAAGACTTAACCAATCCTCCAAATAACAATGAGTTGAGAAATTTCTCATGGCCCAACTATCGAGGGTATCCTCTTAAATGATTTAAGCCCTAAAATCATTTGTTAATCATCTGAAAGGGCCACATTCCCAGTGAAACAAACCTTTAGATGGCATCAATAGGCTTGATAAGTCACAACCAAAGTATACTTTATTTGATTCCCATTGAAATGGGATATTTAGGAAGGCTACATGATTTCCAAAACCAACACCCCAAATAATCTATAATTCTTTTTAGGAAATATTCCTTTTCGGGTCATGTCTACTATGAATGCTCACATTCCTTCCATTTTCCATGGGATGCTTTGGAATAAATCTGACACCACTATTTTACTAGTAACCGTTTTCCAAGACATCCATACCGAATGAAATTAAACCACATGGTTTCATCATCATAAAATGAAAAAAAGGGGTATGACGTGTCACATTAGGTGACACAAAACTATGTGGGTTCAGATTCCTTTCATGAGGATATGTAGAAAGACAATGTAAGGGTTTCAATCCCTATACAAAAAACTCCCTTCTCTATGGATGATAAAAATTCAGACCCTTCCACTACATGGCTTAAAACCTCCATCGTAATAATAAATAACCAATTAGTTTTTAATGTTAATATAAAAGAGTATTATTTATGGATAATCTCAAATATATATATATATATATATATCTACATTAATATTGAACCTCATATATATATAAGAGATTCTTTGTTCAATGCATTCAAATAATATTTTTTAGCAAAAGGGAAACTAACTTCAGAAAAGGGAGCTTAAAAAAGTATTCTTCAACACATATAAACTCTTTAAGAGAGTCCCAATGTTAGAAAAACATTTCCCCAAAATAGTTCAATTAGCCTACATCCCATCCAATCGACCTATGTAATATCTTAATTATAGTTTGAAAAATTCCCAAAAAAGTACAATAATTTGTAGTGGAGGTCCCTGTGGAATCATAGATATGAGAGATATTGGGTGTTTCCAGTTCCATGAACAAAATCAATTAGAATTTACTAGGAAAAGATGTGGGTGGTTGTGTACAAGGTAATTATTTTTCGTCAAACACCATAAAATTCCATTCCAACTCAAAAAGAAATTCATAAATGAAAAAATAAGTGAACTCAAAAGGAATCCTTAACCAAGGTGATTGTATCACTAACCTATTAGGTCCCTTTCACTCAACAGATGAATAAGGAATAGGAAAGACAATCAATGATGAATGTTTTCTTTTATCGAGATTCTTCCTTGATGGGGTTTTCATGTTTTTTACACATATAATTTCGAAACCCAAGGCAATAACTCCCATATTTCCAAATGAATTCACACCCATTATCACAGACTTATCCCTCATCTACCATTCCTCCTAGGTCCACATCTAAGAAGAGTACACAGTAAAAAACTGAGAATCTTCAATGCAGAGTCTCAAATGAATTGGTCTAAGAGTAATAACAAAATGGTACCCTCATAACAATTGAGAATTCTCAACTGGAACTCGAAATCATTATTCCCCACCAGTCACCCACTCTGTAATGTCTAGTAGTTTAGAAGTAGGCAACACCAATCACCATCTCCAACTATTTTGGAAGATTATCCTCAGGACATTGTAATTAGCTCCAACCTTATCTTATGTAGGATGATCATGTGGCTAAAAATATACTCACCCAAGAGAAACAACGTTCTATTCAATAAAACCATGTTATTATTGACTACCGACAACATAAATATTCTATGAAATCTCATCATGAGGGGGTTTCTATCCTCAGAATTCCAAAACATGTCATAAAAAATTAGGTATGTAGATGGCCTGCTGACGGAATTAAATGGACAATAAGAGACAAGGATACAGTGTTATCCCCTATAGAGGGTCCCACCAATAAAATTTTGTGACAAAGTGAAAGAAGGAACAAAAACCTTTCTGGAATAATCATGCATGAATGTTTAATTTTCTAACAGTAAACATGTAATCCCAGCAATAAAATATGGTAGAATATCATAGATAGAAACACATACATGCCTACACCCAGAAATCAATACAACAAAAATATGATGCAATCTTTCATAAAGAACATACACCTTCCCACATTAACCGATTAGTCTATAATCCTTGAGATGAATTATCCAAAAAACTCACTAAAATAATTAAAGGAAAATCATGAGTAGGAACAAATTATTTATCACATTTATCATGCCTTCCGAAAACCTCATCCAACAATATATGAAGAAATATGAAGGGATCTCTTGATAATGAACTGGGGGTAGCTCGAAATAGTAACCCCACATCAATGTTCTATTAGAATACACTTGATGGAAATAGATTACTGGAGCAGACACACACCCCTTATCCAGCCATGAAATGTGTGTACAACCCCGTTCTAATTGTTGATATTATAAAGAAAATCCTCACAATGGTGAATGTGAAGATGAAAATTCCAGCCCACATTCTAAAAACATTCTAGTATATCCTAAAATAAACAATAGTTATATGGGGATTGATACAAAACTCCATCCCCACAAATAGGGGTTCCATCAACAAGTCATTCTAGAGAATAAAAACACCTCCTTATATTTTGAGGGAGTCATGTACCAAATTTTCCCATGATTAATGGAAAATAAGATTATACACATACCCTTGTTTCAAATAGATGTAATTGTAAAATTATAATGGAAACTCTTAGGTTGACATAAACCCTTTCCCAAAATCTGGAAACCTATCAGAAAAGTCTAGATAAAACATGATATCTAACCAAACAAGATTATTTATATGAAAACTATATTCCCCCAAAAAATAGCCTTAAACTATTCCAAGAATAACCCTAGAGATAATCCTCACCATATAAAAATGGAGAATGAATATCAAATCTATGATACCACTATACATAATTCTGGAGATGTTGATACCCTCAAAAACTTATCATTTGTATCTAATTATCATACTACCCCATTACTAAATTATTGGAATAGTAACGACCATTATGAAGGTCCTTCTTGGACACCTCATTGTGATGTATTGTCTAATGTAAAGAATTATATCGATCACAAAATACCATATCTTGATAAGATCTATGGATTTCCTCATCATGACTAGAATATAAAATTGTAATAAGGCCATCCCCATGCTATCTTCCACCCTGAAGGACTTCTCTATGGTATACACTGTATGAACTATCCTCATATTTAGATTTCAATCTGTGATAGTAGTCCCCCTAATTGTGGAGCTTCACTTTATCAAGGAGGTCCCCCCACTATGAATTAATGTTTATAAAGCCATCTTAAATTGCGGAAATTGGGAAAATGATTCATATCATGTATGTTTCCTTTTCACTAAGAAGATAAATCCTTTCTAATTGAGATTAATACTTAAGGATACATTCATTCTTTGAGAAACCCCTAGATTTATTACCTTCCAATATGACCGAGGAAGTCCCTACATATATTTTTTTTATAATAATGTAGTAGGGATGTATACACTTTGGTCAGACCAAGTTTAGGAAAAATTAGTAAACAACGATGAATACCAATTGAACATGAGGAAACAAATAAAGAAAGATAACATACCGGTCCTGTTTTGACCATTATCCTTTAACACCCTGTGATTTTATTAGATAGTTTCCTTTTAATTTCATTGATGTCTTGTTTTATATGATACACTAGGATTAGCTTGCACTATTCACAAAATTGTATTATCTTGCATGATATGCAATACCATACTTGGATTATCTTACACACAATTTAATGTTTTTTTGATAGAATTAAATTCATGAAACACTAGGTATATATTTTTTTCAATTTAAAAAATAACTTTTTTTTGGATACACAAAACCAAAAGAAACGTTCACTAGACACAAAACTAAATTTTCTTGCATTACACGCATGATCTACTTTTCTCGATAGCTTGTATTGTATGCAATACCGAGTTTCACTAAACAACGATATATTATTAAAATATTATCATTTAATGGGATATAAACAAGCCATTACGAATATTGTTAACAAAATTTTGAATTTTATATGACATTTAAATTAATCTTATGTATTTTCTAGGCATGATAAAAGATAAAATTTAGGTTCTTTGATAAAGAGGTATTTTTCAAAAAATTCAGTTTTACGGCCTTTTGATAGAGTACCCATTTTAAATATAGTTTTAACAAGTTTATATATTATATTTTACAAAATAAACTTATTATTTAGAATCAGGACATCAAAACTTATATTGGTTTATGTTTTTGTGATTTTTCTGATAAAATTCATATTTTAATGAATAGTGAAAAATACTGCATTTTAATTCAAAATAGACTTTTTGACTAATTTATTTATATAGTTAGAATATATTTTTAATTAGTTTTAATTTTTAATTGGACTATATGTTTATAATTTAATCCAATGTTGGTTATTTTATGTAATTTCACATTTAAATTGGACATAAACACATGAAAATCTCTTGATAAGTTTTAAATTCTTAAGAATCCGCTTTTTGGTTTTAACAACGGGAATAAATTTAAAATTAATTTCTTCCAATGATGCATTTTTAAATATGAAAAATGGAATCCATATTTTTAATCAATGGGTAACTATTATGTAAATAGGTTACTTTTAAATTTTTGGATATTATGAATTCAAAAAACAGTTATTTTTATTTACCATAGTTAAAGGTAAATCTGGTAAATTGGTGTAACTACCAATTTGATAATGATAATAAAACTACCCTAACACCTTCAAATATAATATAGGATAAATTAATGTTGAAAAATATCACCTATGGGTCATAATTGAATCATTTAATTGAATTTTTTCCCTGAAACTGATGTAATTATAATTAAATCAAAAGAAGGTGACGCCATGTAACTATCATATATCATATATGTATAATAATATTAATACAATGATAAGGATGGTAAAACATTAAAAATAATTAGTCTCCAAAAATAAAATGAAATTATCTACATCATGTGAATTTATTTATAATTTTTATAGATTAAATAATTACCATTAATAATGATGCAATAGGATTGTAGAAATTCTTTTATTAATTGATATATAAAAAATGGTTTTAATATTATTAAAATAAATATAATATAAACTAATTAGTGTTATCCAAGAATTTATTGGTGACTATGACATGTTAATAGTGTGTTAAATATTTATTTCAGATTTATCTTCTATGTTTATTTTATTTCAAGTCAAATAAATGAATAGTTTCAAAATTTACACTATTGATATTTTATACAAAAATGTTATTAAATTACAATAAAATCACAAAAAATTTTAAAATATTACAAAGTGGAAATTATAGGGACTACAATTTTATAAATTGTCATATTATAGTCAATTTTCAACACATGAGTAGAAATTAATAACCGTTTAATATTTATAATACTACTAACACAAATAAAATTAAATTGATTAAATAAGGATAAATCAAAATGATATGGATTAAAATAAAATAAAAACATGTGTAAAATTTATTGTTTGAGAGTATTTAGACCCATATTCATATTATATTCGAAATAAAAGTGTTTGTGAGAAATATAAACAGAAAATGAATTTATAATAAAGAAATATATCCCGACATTCCAGAGGATCCCATCCCCACTTTTATAAAAGGGATATTATACTTCTATTTTAATAACACATCCAAATCCATTTGGCTCAAACATACCCAAAAAAAAATCCTCATAAATTTTATAAATTCATCCTAGCGGCCACCCTTTATGTAGAAAGCCATATTAAGGATTCCTTTTGTGCACACCAAAACGAGATACCCGAAAAGAGGTATTTATTTATCACCTCTTCAAAATTCTTATCTTCTTGTACTTCCCATTATTATATTGCTTTTATAATAAAGTAATAAATTAATTATATTCTACATGATTAGATGTCATTATAATTATGGTATAACCTTATATATCCTTTTATAAATCCTATTAATAACAATATCTCCATTCGTGCATACGTACGACTTACCATCTCCACATCGTGGTGTAATTGTTATTCTACAATAAATAATTTGGATGGATATATTAATTAGTTTAATAGATGTAAATAATAAATATAACACAATAATTAGTCATTAGAATTCATATACCATCCAATTACATACTATTTAACCATCATGTGAATTGTATCATCGATTGTATGTACTTACGGCCTACCGTCTCCACGATGTGATGAGATTCATTTTCCACATTAGCCATTCATGAATGATTAAATAGTATATATAATAAATAATAATGAAATATTTGAAATAATTTTTATATGGTTTTTATGTATATATAGGTTATTTACATTCTTCCATTCAATTCATGCTTTCATTCAATTCAATAAGGAAAAGGAAACAACGTTCCTGCGTATGCCCGACCTACCGTCTCTAGGAACGGTGTATTTAATTTCATTTATCTATCTAATATATATAAATATATACTGAATATGTATGATATATAAATCATTTTTTACATTATTTATGTAAGTAAATCATGATCCATTTAATAAGATCATGGATAACAAGTCAAAACATGTACGACAAATGATGCGATTATTACCCAAAATGTTGCTTTAACAGGGGATTAATAAATAATCAGGTAATATAAAGTAATAAGTGAATCATATGTGATATTATATATATTATTATAGTTATTTTAAAGGTTAATTTTTTTTAAACCCAGTATAGAGGATTTTTGGACACTTACGGAAGAATCAAACCTGTGGTGAGGGATAATATTACAATCTCATTTTTATCTGAGATTATCTATATATAAGTATCTATTAGTTTATATCAATCATTGAAATCCATGTTTCCAAAATATATACTATTTTTTATGTTCTTATATTTTTTTTAAATTGAATTCTACCCATTGGTGAATTATTATTAATTGGTTTGGAAGGAATCTTTAATCTTTTTCCATAAAATGTTCTTTTTGATTTTTCCAGCAAGAGTACGAAGAGAATAATTTTTTATCTTATATGGTGTGAATAGATTTCTATGTCTTCTTAACAATTAATTTCAATGAACCTTTATCAAAAATATTTCAAGATTATTTTCTTCTAAATTATTTTATTTTAAAACAGCATGAATTGTCCAGAAATTAAATCATTGTTTTAAGAAGAATGGATATTTTCGCAAAGAATTAAGTTCAAGTGTTTTATCAAAGTTATTTCCCAGTTAACATGATGCTCTTATATTCGGTTATGTTTTATCCCTAATATTAATATGATTTTATTATGTTAATAATGGATTGATATTTTATATGGATTATTTTATGATGGAATTATGTTTAAGAAACCTATTTTTTTCTTTGGTTATGAAATGGTGAATGTTTTTATGTTTTTGTGGAATACATAAGAATGGTTTTATTATTATATGTGTGGGACCTATATCTCCATCAACTAAATTTATTAATGAATTATATAAAATTATATGGACATGAATGGAACAAAATGTACATCCAGTTTAGTAATACATGGTAGAAATGACAAGTAAATCTGATTCTGTACTACATGGCTGGAATGACAAGTAAACCTAGTTCAGAAATGGAATATTTCCACCACGATGGTCTTGTAGCGATACCCTGGCCACTATAGAAATAATATTATTTGATTTTTTATTCTATAAAATTCCATTTTATAGGAAAATGTTATTTTTTCATGGTTAATGTTTCTTTTTTAGCTCTGCCTTATATACTGCTATGATTTATTTCATGACTCAATATTTTTATTCATATACATTATGTTCAAATTTTTTTATTCTTATGTTTATGGTTTGATTTATGTGCTCAATGTTTACACTTACTGAGTATTTGAGATCACCATTTTTTATGGTTTCTTTTCAATAGGATATAAAGAAAGGTTTATGTTGGAAAAAAGTTGATGATCTTTATGTGAGATGTTGAAGATCATTCACCAATATCGAAGATTATGATCCATGTTTCCAAAGAAACTAAAATAATTAAGTTTTTGAGAATATATTTGTATAATGTACTAATTATTTTTCCAAATAAATGTAATTTCCATATACATTATGCATGGTTCGTTATAGTTGGTATCATAGAGAATGTTTAGTTAACCTTTGAATCTTGGTTGTGAAAACTTTAGTGTGTTCCCTATATATATTTACAATGTATTTCTAGGTATATCCCTATGGTTAAGTCTAACTTTAAGTTACAGTTCTAGAGTTATTTTAATTATAATGAATATCCTATGATTAATCCTAAGATGTTATAGATTGATTCTTTTCCCATTGGATTATGTTGTTTTGCTAGTATGATTTTCTACTTACACACTATTATTTTTGCGTTTTAGAAAATGGATAACAACCAAAGACACCATATTAATTCTTTATGTGGTGGTAAATGCAATTATTATCCTTAGAAAAAATAAAATGTTATGGGATCATGAATAATGAATCTTGTTTCTATGACTACATACCCTATTAGGCTTATAAATGACCAAAGGTGGGAACAACGTTCCCTTGAGTATTTCTTAATGAAACGCTGCCTAATTTCAGTGGAAGAACCAATCCAATAGTCAATGAGAAATGGATTCGTACCATTGAAAATATATTTTTCATTCTCTATTGTTCAGAATGCAAAAAGTTTTTGTTGTGAACTTATTTAATGGAAGGTAAAGTGAATTGGAGGTAGAAATTTATCAAGAATATGAGGAAACAAGAAACAATTGACTCCCCGGATTGGGATGTATTCAAGAACACATTTTTCAGTATGCACCTTTCTCATATTAGTTTTTTAAAAATAGAGACAATAGTTTGTCATTTATATCATGGTTATGATAAGAAAATAATGGTAGAAGTAAAAAAATACTATATAAATTATGGATAAAATAATATTATACTTTCTTCATGCTCAATGTGTGGATGTACACATGGAAAGAATTGTCCTAAGGGGACTAATAAATTTTTTAAGTGTGGGAAAGAAGATCATCAATAATTTTACTACCGATGTAATGGGAATAAATTAAAAGCTCAAAACAGTTCCCCTCCCAAAAATTAGGGTTAAAGGTGTAAGGAAATGGGTAATTATTATAACGAATTCCCAAATCCAAGGGTAAATGATGATGATCGATTCAAAAAACCTGAATGCCAATGAGAATTTAAAATCACATGTGATCACTGTTGGTGATGTTGAGTATGACAACTAAGTGGTGGAATGATTAACTGTTTATGTAATGGGATTCCAAAATAATGTTGTAGAATCACTTTTATAATATTATAAAATACTGGAATATAAATTTATTTGTCCATTGTGGTATTCTATAAATATATGGCACCGGTAACCATGAAAAGTGATTGAAATATTTTTGGAAAACACATGATATGCACATAATGAACGAATAAAGAGATAATGAGATGTTTGAATGTATTAATGACGTCATGAACTAAATATGGAGAAAGTGATATGATGGTTTGAGTACATAGGATTTTGAGTATTTTTGGTGATTGTAAAGCGTTATTTTTAACAGAATGCATGTTTTCACTATGGTATAATGGTAATTAATGTTATTATCATGTTTGTAGAGAATATATGATTAAGGTATTTACATGTTTGCAATGTGAAAACCAAGAAAAACCTTATTATTTGTGGGAGAAAATTTTTAATTTGATATTTTTTACCTTTTCCAAATGTTTTCTATTTTTTTTTAAAGATTTTAATGTCATCCATTTATCGGTTGTATAATTTATATTTAGTTTGAAGTTTGTTAGATTTATGTATTATCTCACTATAGGGGGACTTATGCATATTTGATTACCTGTGCTTACCATTTTTTTTGAGACAAAGAGAATGACCAATCATTCAATCACATGATTTTTTAACACTATAAGAATGAAAAGGTCAACTTCATATCTTTAAATAAGAGATTAAGTAGAAGGTTTTTATGGCATGAAAAATGGTAAAATTTTATTGAAATAATGTATTTATTCTCATGAAAAATTCATGGACATTAGGAAAAGATCTTGAAACCAATAATATTATCCCAGTATCTGCTTATCCGAAAATTAATACAGTCCCTTATATCAACATAGAATTATGTCAGTCTGGTCATTAGCTTTCTCCAACCTTGTTCTCTATCTCTATCCATCAGAACTTGATGGTCATATTTCTCTTCCATATCCATGTTTTCACATCTCACCTATGTTATCCTATGTGGATACCCAATGACTAGTCACTTTGGGTAACCATTATGTTTCAAACATTCCTTTTTTAAAATGACATTATAGTATTCCTTTTTACAAAGTGATTTTCTATGAAAAATAATTCATGTAGTAAATGTTTTTATAACCCCAATGAATTTCGAGGGTGAAATTTATTTTAAGGGGGTATAATGTAACATCCTAAAATTTTATGAGATAATTTAATTTTAATTTCTTTTATGTTGTTTATTTTATAATAAACCAATACTATATTGCATTATAAACAACATCATATCATCTTGCAGTATACACAATAATATACATGGCTCATGTTGCACAATATTTTAATATTCTTTTTGTAGAATTCATTTCTGGAAACACTATGTATATATTTTATTAAATGTATAAATGAACTATATTTGGATATGAAAAACCAAAAAAATATTTCAATACACACAACGCTAACTTTTCTTGTGTTACACACAAGATTGACCTTCCTCGAAAAATTACGTTGTTCACAATACAACGTTTCACTAAAAAACGACATACTATAAACATAATATTATTTAATGGGATATCAATTAGACTTTATGAATAGTATTAAAATAATTTTGAATTTTATGTAACATTAAAATTCATATTATTTATTTTCTAGACCAGATATAAGAAGAAATTTTAATTTTTTGGATAGAAGAAATATTTTTTAAACAATGCAGTTTTTCCACCTTTTAATTGGGAAACCATTTTAAATATAGTATTTAACACTTTTATTTTTTCTATTTGAAAGAATAAAATTATTATTTTGAATATGGACATAAGAATTTACTTAGGATAATTTTTTTATATTTTTCTAATAAAATTCATATTTTAATGAATAGTGAAAAATACTGCATTATAATTCAAAATAGTTTTTTTGTATAATTTATTTTTATAGATATATTATTTTTTTAATTGGTTTTATTAAGTAATTGGATTATGTTTTTTTAATTTAATCCAATTTTTTTCATTTTAAGTAATTTCACATTTAAATTGGATATAAACTCATGACAATCTTTTGAAAAGTTTTTACTTCTTAAAAACGCACTTTTTGTTTTGACTATGGGAATTAATTTTAAATTTTATTATGCCAAATATGTGCTTTTAATTATAAAAAATGGATTCCATATTTGTAATACATGGGTTCAAATTATGTTAGTAGGTTCCATTTATTTTTTGGGAAATTATGAATAGTAACTGCAATTATTTTTATATACCATAGTCAAAGGTAAATCAAGTAAATTAGGGTAATTAAAAATATGATAAAGATAATAAAATTCCCTTAACACCTGAGAAAATCCTATTGAATGAATTAAAGTCTACAAATATAAAATATGGGTTGAAATTGATTCATTTAATGTACTTTTTCCCGGAAAGTGGTGTAATTATGATTAAAATAAAAATGGTAACAATATGTCACTCTCATATACCTTATAAGAATAATAATTTTAATATTGTGATAAAAAAGATAAAACATAAAAAATAAATAATATCTATAAATATAATGAAATTATATAGTTCATGTTAATTTATTTTAAAATTTTAGAGATTAAATAATGACCATTAATAAATACCCAATTGTGATGTAGAAATTATTTTATTAATAAAATTGTCAAAAAAATGGTTTTGAAATTATTAAAATAAATAACATATGAAATAATTAATGTTCTCAAAAAAAATTTAGGTGAATATGAAATTTTAGGCATGTAATAAATATTTTGGTTAAAATCTATCTTATATGTGGATTTTATTTAATGTCTCATAAATGTATAGTGTCAAAATTGACCCTATTCTTTAAAAAAAATATATTATTAAATAATTTGAAAATCAAAAAAATATAGACAAAGTAGAAACGTGAAAATTATAAGGGCTCAAATGTAATTATTTATCCATTTATAGATAATAGGAAAAAATAGTTAAATATTTATGACCATTTAATATTTATTATATTATTACAACAAATAAAATTAAATAGATTAAATAAGGATAAATCAAAATCATATGGTTTAAAATAAAATAAAAACATGTATAATTTTTTTGGTTGAGAGGATTTCAACCCATACACATTTTAGATTCTAAATAAATTTGTTTTTTAAAATTATAAACCTAAAATTTATTTATAATAAATTAATATTTCAAGACATTCAAATGTTTCCCATCCCCTCTACTATAAAAGGACACCTCTACTTCCCTTTTAATGACACCTCGAAAGCACTTTGGCATGGCAAAAACATGCCCAAATATCCTCCAAAAAGCACTCAATTCATCTTATAAGCCATCCCATGGGAAGAAATACTTCTTGAAGAGTCATTTTATGCATACCCAAAAGAGATACCCAAATAGGAGGTAATTGTTTTATAACCTCTTTCAAAATACTTTTATTCTTATACGTACTCTTCTTATGTTTTTTATATAATAAAGTAATAAATATATTATATTATGCATAATGAGATGTTATCATAAATATGGGTCAACCTTATATATCCTCTTATCCATCCTAAAAATAGTAATATCACCATGCTTGGGTACATATGTCTCACCATCTCCACGTCGTGGTGTAATTATTATTCCACAATACATAATTTGGACGGGTGTATTGATAATTATAACAGATGTAAAAAATAAAAAGAAATAATAATTATTCATTACAATTCATTTACCATCCAATTATATACTATTTAACCATCAAGGTAATGATATGGTCGCCCGTGCGTACTTACGACCTACCGTCTCAACGATATGATGAGATTCATTCTCCATGTTAACCATTCAAAATGATTATAAAGTATATATAATAAATAAGCATGAAATGTATGACATAAAAATGGTACTGGATATATATATATATATATATATATATATATTTAATTTACAGTTTTTCATTCATTTCTTGCTTCCATTCAATTCAAAAAGGAAACTGAAACAACGTTCATGCATACATACGACATACCATCTCCCTCATTGGTGTTTTCCATTTCATTTATCGATATATTATATATATTTTTATACATAATTTATATAATATATAAGTCATTTTTTACTTTCTTGAAGTAATTAAATCATCTCCTATGTAATAAGATCAGGAATAACATTC
The DNA here is from genome assembly GCA_963277665.1 of Viscum album. Taxonomy (NCBI): domain Eukaryota; kingdom Viridiplantae; phylum Streptophyta; class Magnoliopsida; order Santalales; family Viscaceae; genus Viscum; species Viscum album. Next base: position 2,041,736,654 of record OY728120.1, on the reverse strand, counting down.
CAAAACACATACGATAAATAAAACAACTATTACCCAAAATGTTGCTTTAACCTGGAATTGATAAATAAAAGGGTACTATAAGGTCATATGTGAATCATATATGATTTCATAGATATATTTATGGTTATGTTACAAGTTAATAATATGTTTAAACCCCCTATTTTGGAGTTTTGGATACATATAGAGGAAATCATTCCTACGGTAAGGGATAATTTTTCAATCTCATTTTTATCTGAGATTATTGATATGTATGTATTTACTTGGGTATATTTATCATCCACATACATGTTTCCTTAATATACAGTATTAAATACTTTTTTATAATTTTTGAAATTCAATTTAACCCATTGGTTAATTTTTATTAAATGGTATGGAAGGTATATTTGATCCGTTTTCCATAGGAGGTACTTGTGGACTTCTCTAGTAAGAGTACGAGAAGATTGTTTTTTTAACTTATACTGCTTGAATTGATTTTAATTTATTATTAATTCCTTATTTAAATGAATATTCCTCTACACTCTTTCAGGTTTATTTTCAAATAATTTTTTTTCTTTTAAAATTTCATGTCATTTTGAGAAAAGAAAACATTTTTGAAGAAGAAAATATATTTTCCTTCTGAATTTAGTTCAAATGTTTTGACAAAATTATTTTCCATCTACAATGATGATATTTAAATAAGGTTATGTTTTTATCCTGATTATTAATCTTTTTTTATTGTGTTAATTATGGAATGATATGTTATATGGATTATGTTGTGATAGAATAATGTTTAAGAAAGCCATTTTATATCATGGGTTATGCAATAGTGAATGTTTTTATGTTTTTGTGGAACATGTATGAATTGTTTCATTATGATATGGTTGGGACCTATATCTCTCTTTATTTAATTGTGTAATTATTTATATCTCATTCGATATAAATGACTATAACAACAAGTATATCCAGTTCAGTAATACAAGGATGGAACGATGGTTCAATAATACATGACTGGAATGACATGTAAGCCCAATTCAGTAATGGTAATTGTCTACTATGATAGTCTTGGAAACAATGCCTTGGATAACATATAAATCATATCTTCTGCTTATTTGTTTTCCATAATTCGTTTTTTTATTCAAATGATATTTTATCAAGGTTAATGTTCCTTTATTGTCTATACCTTACGTACTTATATGATTTATTTCATGACTCAATATATTTATATTTTAATATTATGTTCATATTTTTACATTCTTATGTTTATGGTTTGTTTTATGTTCTAATGTTTACCCTTAATGGAAATTCTGATCTCACTATTTTTATATATTATTTTCCCTAGTATATAAAGGGAGGTTTAGGTAGGAATTTTTTTAGATATTTATGTGAGATATTGAAGATACTTCACCAAGTTAGAATATTGGGTTCCGTTTTTCCAATGACACTAAACTAATATGGTTTTTCGAAATATATTTGTGTAATGTATTAATTATTCCCCAAAAGAAATTTGATGTCCACGTATGTCAATCTTGGGTCGTTTCATATCCACTCCACAATATTGAAATTAAATTCATCATAGGAAGATTGTGTACACAAAATCCACCTCAATATATGGAAGACTCTTCATCACATAAGAAGAAATGTATTACCATATGAAAAATATATTTCCCACATCAATGTAATAGAAGGGATACACAACCAAATTGACTTAGAAGCTCTACAAGTTATACATCATCCAAAATTGGGGGAAAATAAAGGATTCCTTTTACATGCATGTCTCGACCCATTAATGGAGTTGCATCATCTGGTCACATATGCCTCATCCATTATTCGGATCAGAGGATGTGGTGATCATGGAAAATTTCATTACCCCACACTCCCCAAGCATCCATTTACCCCAAATATGTCATCATGAAATTTCATAGATTCAGTTTGACTTTTAAAAACAAACTCTATCAGCAGTATAAGGAACATTTAAAAATTCATTTCATGACTGAATCCAACCATTTTGTTTTTAGAGGATAGAAATACATCAAAATACTGTTGTATCATCCATATGAAAATATTGATCATTCATCCTATTAAGGCTAAATTAACTTCCAAATAGAATAAATGTCTTAGATTGTGCAAATTTATTCAAAATTATGTGGTTCAAGTGGAAACCATATTGTACACACATTCCACATTAAAAAATGACTTCATAGAATCAAGAATGAATACACGAAATTAATATCCATAAAAATATAGGAGAAACACCATATCACACTCCTTAGATATTTTTTCAATCAACCGTTGATGTTTGAAAAACAAGCCAAACACATTTTAGAAATAGAGTGGGAGAAATAGAAACCCACAAGTTTGGGGAATTTCTGAGATCAATAAACTCATCTTCAATGGATGTTAGACTTCTCATGAATAGGGGAAAAACTATAGAACAAATCCTCTTAATTCATACCATCATGTGATTCAGTAACCTAATAGTAACATATAAAACCAAATTGAAATATAATTACAATTTTATTAATATCCTTCAAATATTCTAAAAAGAACTATTGAAGGAGACGACAAGGCCTTATGGAGGTCACAAACACAGTCAGTCTCACAATGATATAAATTAAAAATGTATAATTAACTACACATAATTGAATTTCTTCAAAACCACCCCCAAAGACCCTACAAAACATGAGGCCAGTATATAGGATCAGAATAAAGAATTTTTATTTAATAATTATTTCTACATCGAAATGATTGAAGGAGGTAGGCATACTAAGAACTTGTGTATTACTCTTAATTTGTGAATTCGCTAATCCACTCCAATACTACCACCTCAGATAATGTCTACCAATGAAAGGGTAAAAAGTAAGGTTATAACTCACCCAACACCTTAAAAATGTGAACACTATTAGACAATGGATATATTATCTCAATAAGAGGAGGAAATGAAAATTTTATAGAGACTCAAAACTGAATAACACTGAAAAATAGTCCTACTTGATACATTCTAAAAATAGATCCTCAACTCGCACTCCCAACCACTGTGACACAAAAAAGGGATCAAGAATGAAACTAACATGGAACCATGGAATCCTCTGAACACGCGGGACCAGTGACTAGTATATTTTGTCCCTGTAGCAATAATATATCTGGGGGTAACTCGCTTGGAACCACATTCAAGGATATCTCAGTCACATACTCTTGGACCAATCCTTCCTTGTTACCCATGAAGGGTTTATTTAGATCCACCTCAGATGGATATACATTTTTCTAATCATTATTATTATCTTATTATTTTATGTATCCCTTATGTTATCCTAATAACTACTGAGTTTTTATTGATATATTAGTAGACATGTATGAACAAAGTGAACTAGTGCATCCAAAAAATTTACTATACACATAATGGGTGAATCTGATCCCACCACTGCCAAATTTTGTTCACTCTATATTTTCAATTTTCAATGTTTCATGGGACACATAAAATCCTTTTAAAGATAGTGTGTCACATTGTATTCCCATAATTGGGGCTCATTCATAGTAAGAATTAATTAAAACCAAATTCTTCGTATAAACCATATAAGGCCTACTATTCAGATGGTACACTATCATTCCATATTGACCATTCGTCGGTGGAAAGATCTCTATTACTAATTTATAATTTACTTATGTTCAATCATGAAGAATAAAATAATCATCCTCCTATAAAACATCATAAATGAGTGAATTAGATGGTATAAAACATCATTTCCTAATGGATTGGGCTGACCTACTCTCAGAACATAATTATTCACCAAGAATAGTTTTTTTTTCAATTTTTATAGATATCCTCCATGATGAGATTCATACAATATGCATTACTATATTATATAGAGGTGGATTTTGAGATCTTTACACTATCTCTAAAATATTGATGAGTCCATTTTTCACACCAAGGACAAGTCTAGAGTAATTAAAGTAGGTCAAGGGAAGAGAACATGGAAAATAGAGGCCGCTTGTGTAACATAGAATCCATCTATTACCCCTAATCCATATTGGAAACACATGCCATGTCATATAACACCTCCTCCAGGGTCTCAGCAATAACATGTTCCTCATCAGGATTAGAAATTGGATCCGAGGAGAAACCATTTCATGTAAATAAAAAAATTAGATATATTCATTCCAAGATTAAAATGTCCTTTAATACATAATAAAAACATTAGAAAACAATTGATCATGTTTCCAAAGTCCAAGAGGCCTGATCATGTTGCTCCCAAAGGTCTCTGAAACTATATATCCACATCCACTAAATATTTGAGGACATTATTATATAATTATTTCTTCTGGATGACATTAAAAAATGGATGAATCTGGAAAAGTAATTGTGGGAATGCTTCCAGCATAGGTAGCATATGTTCTGCTACCAATCTAGATGGTGGTGGTTAATGGAAGGAATTTACTAAAAAAAGGTACATAGAGTTATAGTGATTGGATGGTTAAAAATTTGATCATCCAAATTCATGCTATCCTCAATGAATTGTTTAAATAGAAAAAAAATGATGTTTACTACATCCACTAAGAGACTACCAAGTCAATCAACACTGCAGTCCTTGAAAATACAGTAATCCAATAAATGACATGGATTGAAAATCCTGAAGAAAGTAGTGGAATGTGATCATGCACCAAAGATTAATTTGCCTTTTACTCTATCAAAATTAATGATTATATTCCCAAAAGTATAGGCACCATCCCTCCTAATGATGCAACAAGTTTGGATCCCCTAGGAAGAGTGTTCATCTGATGAAGAGTCGATATTTAACTCCACTATTGCTGTTAATTTAAGTGATACCATATCATTTGATTAGTTTGACAATGATCATGAGTCCTCCATATCAATTTAGGTAATTTTTTTGAAGAAGTGATAGGAGTCAAGGATACAGGGGAAGATGTGTTTGTGGAAGGAATGAATAATCTGACCATATCCCGTCTCCGAACATCAACACCAATGAATCTCATGGGAGATCCCCCTAGTGATTCCATGAAGAGAAAAAAGCTCCCCCACACAGGCCATGGGTCACTGTGACCAAGTTATACTTGAATATCTACTAGATGGGACACCATCTCCATAACATCCTAGATGCACAACCATAGGAAGATGATAGAACAAATCATGGAATGAATCCCTTCCAACTACTCTTCTTGGGGATTATATGTCTACGTAAGGTATATCCAATCATAAAATGCCTATGAAAGATCAGCCATATAATGGAAAACACGTAATGTTAGACTAGATGTATGAAATCCTAAAGAAATTTAACTTAGTGATGATTATTGTTTCTATCTTGGAAGCCCACATTTTATCAAGATACCTCAGGAAATCACATTTAGAGGCTTTTATAATCCACTAATAGTTTTAAATGAGGGTTTAGACTACTGAGGTTTATCATCTAGAGGTCATACATGTAGAATATCACACAACTAAATCCATTAACGATCTTGTTAAATATGCCTTTATACAAGGGAACATTAGATAATTGTATGTGTCAGGAAAGATAAATGGTATCGATGACTGATGATTTCTCATTGATAAAGAACTAGGAAGTAATAACATCCCAAAATGGATACTTCACATATTGTGGAAAAATAGATGCTATCCTATGTTCTTGTGATCTGATGCTATAGGGCTATGGAAAATGTGAGTAAAATCCAATAGGATAAATAATGATCAGGGAATAGTTTGGGGACCTCATGCGTGACATATAATTTCCTATTGTTCAATAGAATACAACCTTCAATGTTTTGTTTTGAAGACCATTATTTCACCAACATACAAAAATCCCCTCATAATATCACTTATTCCTTAAATAAGGCATTAAAATGAAAATTAGTACATTGGACAGTGATAAAACGACGTTAAAATCCTACAAAACTCAGAAAATTGATGAAGGGGTCTATGAAAAAGAAGGTAAAACACACCTTGACCAATGGTGTTTCTCTATTCAGGACCCCAAATGGTCAAGAAATGACCATGAATATTCCCATCAAGTATCTCAATGTATAATATGTGTTTCCAATCAATTTTATCGAAGAGGTAGTCCCAAATTTAGGCACATATTTAGAAAAAACCATGATATCAAAAGTGAAAACTAAACCCGATAATGCTGGGGAAGTCGTTGAGTCTCTAGATATTAATGGAAGCCTAGGTAAGAGTGAACTAAGTTATTCTGATATGCCAAAAAAATCACCGCCCCATCATATGAATTAGAAAAAGTTGTCACATTACAATGAGAAGATGAAGATTCATATCCTTTATCACTCACCTCCCATTCAAATCTTAAAAAATCCTCGACATCATTAGTCTGGTCTGTTGTAGATGCTTCACCATTTGAAGGTCAAAAATATTGACTCCTGAATCAACGGAAGGTATATTGATTCCACACATACCTCCCCTAAGAACAAGGAAGAGGTGAAGGTGGAGGAGCATATGGAAGAGGAATAGTTGGAATACCTCAGGAATTCCCTCCATCAATTGAGAAATATGTATATTCTAATAGTTAAGGAAATCATATAAATAAATATGGGTATAAGGGAATTTACATTAAGATCTTTGACTAGTTTTTCCATGATTTTTAAAGAGAAAAATGTATAAACCACTATTATAAGGTAACATCTAAATGTTCTCACCATGAATAAAACACAAATTCTAGGCCTTGATCCCTAGGTGTCCACTCACCACATGGGATTTACAGATAAGCATTGGGGATATAAAAAAGCATCCATAATGAAAAATATGACTAATTAGAGAAAATAGATGCTAAATATGATAATATTATCAAGTCCACTTTCATTATGGAAGTCCAGTACATGAAATTTCCATAAAATATCATCCTGATATAGAAGAAGAACGAAAAAATCTAGTCATGAATAGACATTAGATATTTCAACCAAAACTATCTGAAATATGACTTATCTATTTCAATTATAGTGCTACTAATTGATGGAATGACTTGTTATTAATCTTTATCATGAATTGATTCATATTCAAGGTACAAATAATGTTTGATGACCATAGGTGATAAATAATCCACAGCCTGTAGGGCCCCCCAAAGAGTGTTCTGCTATTGGGTAACTCCCTTTGGCTTGATGATTACAGAAAACACATACCAACATTCCATTCATTGCATCACCAAACCCTTACTAGGGAAGATTATTGAATGTTATATTGATTAAATAGTGGTCATGTACAAACAATGTTTTAACATCCTACGAGATACTAATAGTGTATTCAATAGAATACAACAACAGAACTCGAATATGAACCCCATGAAATTTTCTTTCAATGTAACCTTGGGAAATCATCTCAAGTTCAAAAATTTCCATCATTAAATCAATTTAGACCATGATAAGAAAAAGGAGATCCTCAATATGTCACAACCTCTGATCCTTAATGACATGGGGAGTTTATAATACACCATTTATAAATTTGTGTATTATATCAAAGCTTACAAGAAAGTATTTTCCCTTTACAAGGTTGATGAATAAGGGGTCACTTAACAGTGGAGCGATGATAATTAGGAAGGATACAAAATTTTCAAGAAATATCTTTTTAATCCACTAGTGCTAAGGAAACCTGTTTGAAAGCGCTAAAGAGATAAATGGATGATTTACACACACCAAATAACAATTTTGGAAATGAAAATGCCTTTATTTTATCTTTTGAACTCTGATCCAAAATTTTATTTATTCTTCAGATATCGATAAGTCCATTCAATTATTAGTCTTCATAGTACAAGAACTGAAAAAAATACTACACTATAAGTTCCATTTTTTCTCTAGTAATAACCTACTAATTTATATCCATAGTTATACAATCTTGAAATTATGTTTAGAATGATGGGAAGTTATTTTGTAGTAGATTGACATAAAATTCATCCCCTATAAAGTGATGAATCGATTGTCCTTGGAGGATTTTCTTGTAGAAAACCCATATACAGAAACAAGAGTTTTAGATATTGAATTTCCAAATAAAGAGAAATTCTCTATCTAAGGCGACCCCCATATATGGGTAAATTATTTTATTTGTGCATCCAAAAGTCCAACATGGAAGTGAATGGTTAACCACAACCCCATAAAATATTTCCTATAAGTTATGTTTTTCTGTATAAAAAATGGTATTCTTTCCATCCTCATTCATATTCTCATAAAGATGTAAAAACAATGTGATATAATATCAATCCATCAATACAGGAAAACAATTGGCAATTAAAATTCCATTATTTCACCTAGGGGTGAAAGGTCATTCATAATCGGTAATAAAATAAATCAATGTGGATTATGCCATAAAAAGTGAGCTAATCTCCCCTATTTACTATTTACTAGGTTCAATTGAAAAATTTACCAAATAACCAACATTGAATCACATTACATGATCTGAAAATTCACAATAAGTGGAATTCAAAAATAAAGCTATGACTTTGGAAGATCCAAACCCAGATAAAATAATCATCAACATAATAAACCACTAAATGGTGTCACCATTTTATCACGTCACACGGAACAGATCAATGAGGTGATTTCCAATCCCGAACCAAATGGTACCACGACTCTTTGGCTGATACCCATTTTGGAATACCATTAAAATGTGATGATCTCATCAGAAACACGTAAAAAAGTGTATACATGATGATGACAATCCCACAATACTCATTACAATGACCCAAATCATGAAAAATTCCTTCATAATTAATGATTTGATGAAGTCCTCCTCAAATGAATTTTAGTGGAAGATACCACTGCTATCATGAATTAAGTACAAACAATATGATGTGCTTACCAGCAGTCTATGTCTCATATCTATAATAAAGTTTAATTTATTGGATATTTAAAGACATTAATTATTCAATATTTCCTATAATTCACCTGAAAATAGCATTCAATCCAAGTGAATTATATCGTCACCCACCAAACTATTGAGCTTCTGCATACATAAAAATACCCCTAGCCATTTTCATATATGGATTGGATGTTGCAAGGTCTAATACTCTAGAAATATCTAATAAATTCAAATACATCGTATCATATTCTTAATTGTTCTCTTAATGGAATGAGTTAATACTAGTCAAATAAATCAGGGCCAAAATCATCATCAGCTTCATTAAATCAATAATTATTACTTGATTTGGTGTTAATTAGACAATAATGAAATACAAGGACACCAATTTCTATTCTAATATGTTGTAGATGTTATATCATGAGTATAAATTCAACCCAACCACTCGTTCTACTATCACGTAGTGGCTAATTAAAAGATATATTGTTTGAACATGACCCTAACAAACATAATCCAAAATATGGTGGATAAAGATAAAATATCTTTTATTGAAAATCTCTTTCATTCCTTTTGATCCTAACACACTAAAACTGGTATCGCCAAATGTCAGACCCCATATTCACTTGTATATGGATCATATGAAATGTTACCATTTGATGTCCTATTACTATAAATATGAATTTCTATATGTGATAAGATATCCATAAATGATAAATCCTTAAAAAAACTAGATGAAATGGAGAGACTCTATGACTAAATATTGCATACATTACATTACATGGAGGTCTATCAAATTCAGAGAGCACATGATTATAAAAAGAATTAATTACTCTATTTATTCCTTCAATAATAACCAGTACTATTTTATATTACTCCAATGATATCAAAGATGAATACTCCAAAATCATTATCCAAGATGGGGGGGGGATTATTACACACACATGGTGCACTATAATAGAAATAATTACTTGATCTAAATGGATGGGGAGTTAATTAAAATCGCTACCAAAGATAGGTTTCTCCAAAAGTAATTCATGCCATAAAAGAGTGATAATTTTCAACAACACAATGATAAATGGTGTAGTCTATCATTGTTTCGTTTCCTAAAAACACATTCATTTTTTCTTACATTTGAAGATGATAAACTACATGACAGTAGCATCCTTTATATATGAAATTAAAATATATATTACCATTTTCCTATATGGTTGACATTAAAAGGATTTCTATATGGTCCATCTCATACAACCTAAAACAAAAATACCATATATTCTGAGAAACAAGACTTTAAACTACATAACCTAATGTTCTAGTCATGAGTTGTTAAACAATATAACAACTTCAGTGAGTCATGATGACAAACATAACTCTTTATGTCGTTGTTTCATGACGTAAAACATTATAACATTTCAATCTTTTCATAAGTGAATCATGATATTCGATGCGACAATCTCAAAAAACCCTTTCATGGACTATGTGTGGATTGATTCCTTCCACCACATAAAAAAATGCGACAATTAGATATCCAATCCTAGGTCTATCCAAAAAATAAAAAAATCCCCCCTCCCTATGTACAGGCCATACTAAAACAAGGATGCCCTTTATGAACTACATATAGTATGATCTACAGTCTAATGAGATATACATTGACGCCTATATTTTACAGCATAGTCCGTCAACTAATAAGTCAAAATTCCCTTATCCTTCATTTTTATCAACTTTGAGTAGTGTATGAAACCTTTTCCACTTATTGTTTATCACACTGAGGATAGAACATGTGGGATTTTATGTTTTATTAAAATATTTTCCACATGATAAAGGCATATCATTTCACATCGGCATACTATTTTCATAGTTTCAAGGTCTAAAGAGATATAACATATATATTTTCTGCATAACATTAAATTGCTTGGTTCCTTAAGAACACCACATGTTTGGATTCTCATTCCCATGATTTACATTATGATAAACTGATCATAAATCATAGTCCATCCGAAATATATGAAATTACCAATCTCTACTATATATGATTTAGATTAAAAAAAGGGTCAAATATGGGGTTTAACACTATTTATGATCTCATATTAAGAAAATAGACTTATCCACAGTAATTCAATTAATATAGTGAATATTTCCTATAACTATGTATGGATTGATTCATTCTCCAATGAAATATGTTTTGAAACATTGGTCTAACAACCTGGTCTAGAAACAATACTACTATTTCATGTCGAGTCGTCTTCATACTAACCACAAAACCTTAAACTACATGACAGATGTCCTTAATGCATACCATTAAATTTCCCTATTCCTCAAGAAAAATTTGTTTCTTGATTCTAATTCAAATGAGATTTGTAGTGACTTCTAGACCTCATGTTCTAGTCTTAACCATGGGTTAACAAAAAATTCCCCCTCTCCTGCATACTAAAAAACTCAATGTATGAGATCTTAATTGGGTTTCCCTCATTTGGGGGCCATTAAGGAAATAAGAATGTCCCCTTTGACATGTGAGTATGATCAATATTAGGGAATATACATTTAATGTATAATTTTGGCCCAATGATTTTGTTATTTATTGATAATATTCCTTCCACACAACTTAATTATAACATTGGACAATTCTATATCTTCATAATATTTATCCCACAATTGAAAATAAAACTCATGATACCTAAGAACACCTTTGTATAACCAGGAAATAACATTCCCTAGTATGATTCTCCAAAGTTGTCCATAGAATGGTACTATCAGGAATATTCTTATGTTGTTTGACTATGTAGTAATACACCTTAGTTTTATTTTCATAAATTCACACACAAAAGTTATTTTTCAACCAGCGACACACTCATCCTCATGAGATGCCTCTTCTATCTATGTAAACCATGGCCACATCATGATGAAACTCTATATTATACCCTATTATATGTTTATCCCTTTTATTATTTCCCCATGTCACTTCTATTGATCGAAGAACCCCAGGATATTAGTTTACAATCCCCCCATGTCTAATGTATGATTAAACATCGTTGGTACAATAGGCCTCATATTACCCATTGTTTCCATAAAACTGTGGTCCTAGTCATATGTCTTAATATGTTAGGCACAATATCATCCTCATTGAATAATGTTAAAATGAACGATATTTTCAGAAAGAAATACTTTAAACTAAATGTCTTTTTAAAATTATGTATATCTTGATTCTCATTCAAATGAGATACATAGTGATGCCCTAACCACATCATTTATCCTCACATCAATAAAAAACATTTTTTCCTATATTTTTGTCAGAAAATCATATGAATACATTTAACCAATTCAAGGGAAATTTTTACATGAAATTACCTTTCCATGTTAGGGATTTTTCGTTCTACAAACAAAACTCTGTGTCTTAGGAAATATAAATCTCCATAAACATCCTCCATCCATTTAGAATAGAATTTCAGTCTCATGAGGAATCCTTTGTCTGACTATGATGTAATTTACCACTATTATATTTTCATAAGTCATCCCGAATATAAAGGAGAATTTCATCTAGATAATTCCACTATTTAAACATCTATTAAAATTTCATAGTAGGATTTGGATAGGTAAGCCACCAAAAAGTGGTTTTTAACCCAAGGTACATTCATTATTTGAAGATATCTATTATATCCATGTAATTACCAAATACATTTTTTCCCAAATAACACTTCATATTCGAATGTACTAGGAATATAATTTACTACCCTTTAACATCATACCTTAAAATGATGACACATTTTTAGAGAGATTACCATGAAATAGAGAATCACTTATATTTAAGTCATAGATAATGGAACATAAATCGTATCCATCAATGTCCTTGAAACAGGAAATTAATCTACATAGCATAAATTCATTAATAAAAAATAAATTAAACTATAAAAGAGTGTCCTCTCTATGAGAGATTAAAATTAACAGTCCATGTCCTGGGAAAATATCATTAAATAATAATATGTTTCAACCCTTTTTTGAGAGGGGCCTTATCCTTGACATAGATCATTTAATAGAATGTTCCCTCCAAAAAAATATCCAAATTTTTATATCATTAGTATCTTTTTATTATAAAATTCCCATATATATTCTCTATTAATCATAAAAAAATGTCCCATGGAAAACCATTCTATACTGTCATGAGATATTCGGATCCTCTCAATCATCCCAAACATTTCAATTAGATTTTGAGAAATCCTATGGAAACCCATTGTATAATTCTATAGTAAAAATACCTTGTTGGATTTGAATAATTCACCAACCAGATATGAATGTTATATAGAATATTACATTTTCTAGATACGTAATAATATTCCCCAGTTGGATTTTCATTTGGTCACCCATAAAAAGGGACTATTATCCAACAATACATTCATTCCTAAGAGATACCTCCTCTACTCTCACGAGTTTTGACAAAATTTTGAGGGAAAATAAGTTTTGAACCTTGTCCATTTCCATTACTCACATACTATTCTCATATCATGTTTTATATATAGGAATCAAAAAATAATGAATAAAAATTCCTTTATGGTATTAGAGTAATGTCATAAAATTCTTGGCTAAAAATATATGTATTGGTCAATCATTCTAAAATATCATGTTTTAATATATTCAACCTAAAACTCTTTCTGCTTTAGTCCAGTTTTCAGAACCTTAAAATTCCCACAAAACGAGACACTATACTTTCTATATTGAATGTGAAAAAAGTGAATACTAATTTAATGATGGGTCTCAGCTCCATAAATTTATGTACATCATTATTTAGAAATGAATCGATTAATTAAAAGACAAGAGGCGCAATACATATTATGATGGAACCCCAGAAAGGGTGACTGAGGAAAAATACAAGTTTCTTCCATTAATTATTCAAAATACATGACTTGGTAAAATATTTGGGTGATGATAGAAGTCCAAAAATGTTCATAGTTTTGACCATAAGATCCAATCTATAGTCAAACTAATCTATCTATGGAAAATGACCTGGGTAAAAATTAGGGTCCTCCATAACCCCTATCATTGTGATAATAATGATTATGGTGAAGATAGAAATTCATGAATACAAGATTGGAAAAATATCCCTTACATTATTGTTCTAAAATATTGATAAACTTCCTCATGATAGAGTCCCTCTAGAAAATTTAATTTTTTTTGTTGATATATGATATTTGATGGTGAAATGTGGATTGATCATTTTACACTGCTTTTCATAAGCCAACTAGATTATTTCAAATGGCCTCTTCAACATGATGAATCTTCTCTTTATCCACAACCACAGAATACTCACCTTGTTCCAAGATCCACTTGATAGTATGGTAGATTTATACCATCTATTTCTATATTGAATTTTGTTGATATTTATGGTGTATCACATGTATAGATTCTTCTTCTAAATGGTGTTGATGATCCTCCACCTCTTTAGCATGATTCCTCTCTTCTTGACACACAATAACCCTGAGATCTTCAATCTAGCTAGGTAAATATGCATCATCCAACTATGACATTCAATCCTCATCATTTTTCCAAATGATTTACATTACCTCGTGATGGATCATTCAATAACCAACCCCTACATTCCCTAGAATGAAAAAATAGTAGGAAGTTGTATAGGTCGTGATGGTAGTTCATCATGAGGAGTCCCTAATACTATCTTATAGATGTATCTACAATTGATATGGTAGGTAGTGTGATGAGTATCATGTATCTACAAGCCTGAATCATAGCCTCTTTTAGAGATAGGGATGTAATCTAGGATTAGTGAACTCTACAAGTCATCTTGTTCTTCTCCCATCATAGAATAATCATTTTTGCCTACCAATATTGAATGAGATGGAATAGAATAAATGTCCCCATGAGAATGGTCAAAAAGAAGGATCAAGGTCTCTCGGGTATATCACACTTTGGGGTTCTCATTTCTCAATCCATCTACAACTGGAGTTGTACAGAATTTGTTTCGTTTTCAATGAATTTACATAGTAACATTTTCTACAAACAATGATATACAGGTTGAGCACTAAGGTAACTCATCAAACAAAAAGAGACAAACTATATCTGAATAAATTTAGAATGGGAAAATTCATGTTAATCCAACCACCAAATAAAGTCCCCAAACTCCTAAAAGTATTTGGGAATATTTTTTATCCAATCATCACGTTCTTTTACTTTAATAAAAATTTCTGCTAGTCTGAAAACATCATCATTTCTAGGGGTATCCAAGATGCATTTCTCAGAAACTGAAATGGGGCTATAATTGATTTTCTCAAAAGATATCTTTGTAGGAATAATATCTTCGAACCACACAAGGACAATATATTATCTAAAATATCACCAAGACATCTGGGATCCATGGTAACCAAATATGGATTGGATATAAGGATGGGGCTTATTTTTTAGGTTCCTCCACGGAATGTGGAAGATATGAGATATCATAAAGAATAATGTCAGTAACCAACACATGAGAACTTATCCTACCTAGATAATATTACCATGAAACTCTCCCATTATGAAAATAATAGTGTAATAAAAGAATTAATCATTTGTCACTTCATCCATAAATGGTAATAACACTTCAAAATGGTTCTCCTCCATCTCAAGGATATCCCACTCAATAATCGAAGGGTCAGTTCCATACCACATAAGCAATGAATGTAATGAAGATCATGTATAATGTCTTAATGAAAACAAAATTATTCCATGTTATTTTGAATATTAATATGATTTTGGAAATAATTAATGTGCATATTCACTATGACAAAATCTCTGCCCTCTTTTGTTTTTTCTCTTGAATAAGCGAGGGTCAATTGTTGGTCCCCTCAATAATAGGCGAATCAGGGGGCGATCAAGAAGACCATCCCAACATTTCCTCCACCACCATCCTCCTACAGAAGGATAATTTTGTGAATTTATGGGACCTATCCACTACTCTAATGGGGTTTCCCATTGGTTCATATTATGGTGAATCGAGCTCTTTTTTCCCTGATTATTCAATCATCCTCCAAAATATGAGATAGATCAAATAAAATTTTATAATATTGGATAAAGGAGAAAAAAATAGATCCTTAAAGAGAGATACCCCACTAGGTGCATCATAGTCTTACCATTCCTCTTCGGAGTGACTAGCTACCCATTCAATAGTTTCTATTAAAAACAAGTAATAAACTAAAGTGTTAATAAGATCTAATAATCAACTACATATATCAAAATTTCCACATCCTGAAAATATTTCCCCGCCCCAAGAAAATTACTATTGGTGTTTAAATATGAAGCCATTTTAGTCCTCACATGTCATATAGATGACAGAGTGATCAAAACATGAGTCTCATCCCAGGGATGATGAATAGACCTCCTTAGACCGTAAGATTTGGTTTTCCCAATTATTTCCTTCTCTATAGCATATTCTTGAGACGACATTACGGGTTTTGAAGCTTCATCATCATCACCTTCATATTGGACCTTCATTAGAAAAATTTCATGGCCATATTTTTTTGTTATACATGACTCTAGGAATTCATTTCGGTTATGCCTCTTGGGGGTATGAAGAAATATAAGAACATTCACACCTATATTACTACTAGATCAATGCACCGGACAAAGACAAATTGACTGAAATTTGGGAAACCACCCTCACCATTAGGATCTAGAATTTTTGGGCAACCATATGGCGTTTCACAAACCAAAAAGATATAGGGGAAAGATACATGACTGTTTTAAGCACTAGAATTTGATGGTAAATTGATATAGAGAATATTCCTTATAAATGATCTTATATAAAATACAGGACACCAATACACTATCTCAAAATGAAATTATGTATAACCTAAATCATAGTTTTATTTTTTATTGTGACTAAACATCCCAGTAGGTGGATCATAGTATAGAAATAATTTGAGCTTATTTGATACCTTATGAATCCCTAGGACAATATCATGATTAATGGATAAATTATTGATATAGGAAACAACATGAACGAAAAGAAAAATCAGTCACTCATGGACCTAAAATACACTTATCATAGGTTAATAACTGATGTGTGATGAAATCCTACCCCAAAAAGAATTTAAATGGGAGGAAATTTATTAATGGGCCCTTCCCGGTGTATATATGTTGCAGACACCAGTAGTTCTTCTCTTGGATGGGGGCATCAAACACTTTTTGGCTCCCTTATATAGATTTACTATCATAATAAATGACCATAGTATCATTCCACTATTGGATTCATAGATCTATAGTAGGTATATACAAAGAAACATTGTGAGGAATCCATCCAAATGGGTCCTCAATGAATCCTTTGGACATACCCTATAACCTAAAAAGGTATAGTGAACATGATCTAGTGTAGAATGGATCATTCCAAGAGTGATCTAATTTTTTAAGGTGGTGAATATTCTAGGGTGGTATGATTTGGTACCTTCTCTTTCTCAATTGAGGAATACATTTATTCATGCTTCAAGATGAATTTCACATATTTGATGAGGTTCTTTCTTCAACACCTTCTTATCAAAATTAAAAATATCATCAGCCAAACCAGATGTACTTTCAGCATCATCCTAAATCTCCTTTTGAGGGATGCAATTTTAATACATATCCCTTATAAAAGATTCTATTGATATTTTGTAGAAATTTTATGTTCTATTTCTAACATCCCCATGCATTAGATGAATGGAATCTGCATAAAACATTATAATCTCAATAAATTTCAAATGACGACTGAGTTCTTATAAACATTATTTTCCCTAAGCTAATAGCCTCATAATTACTGAAACCTTATAGAAGAGTGTTGAATTATAAAAAATTTTGTGACACCCTATATGATCACATCCATTCATGTCTAACACCCCATATATAAGGGAAATAAAAATCCCCCTTCATGATTTTTTATTGGCCTTTCTGATAAGTGTGGAAGGTTGAATGATAGTAATAAGGATTTTGTTCCCTAGGGTGTGATGCTATAGATCTAGGGTACAATAGATGTCGTTTATTAAACAGGTAGTAAGAATTTTTCCACCATTGATATATACAACCTTAGTGTAGTTGTATCTGCTGTTCTCATTTGAATATTCAATGAACTATGAATTCAGAATGGAAATAATAGCCTTTAAGATGATGGCATATTTTAGAAGCCTCAGACCATACAGAGGAAAATATTCACTTCATGGATACTCACAATGATACAGTGTCAAGTGATTTTCCATGTATATGATAGCGGAATCACTGATGTTATAATAATATTAAAAAGTTAGTTGAGCTTCTTTGAGTAACATGAATCATCTTATTCATGAAAATACATTGGGGAAGGCCATAAAAAACATTCCAGAATACATTGATATTTTTCATTAGATTAAAAATATAGATTTTGTAATGATCCTACATTTTGGAAAAGGATGGTGCCTTAAGAATGACCATTGACCAGGTGCCTCTTGTACCATCCTAAAAAAAGTGCATCATGCAAGACCATAAACTATGACCCTCACATTGTCATCTTGATCAGGTTCCCCACACATGACCCTCAAAAAAGTGACCACGTGTATATAGGTTTCCCACGGGGATTTATAATGTTCTTTCATGACGAATTTATTTGGATGTTATCATATATTGCTTTTGTGATGTATGAAAAATTATGTTATGATGGAAGGGAAGAAATGACAAAAAAACTATATTTATAGATGTTGTTGGTCTATTCACCCCACATAATCACCAAACATATGCCAATGACTTGCATGCGTAATCTGCATGGGTGACTCTTTCAACATTCAAAATCTTTCCATTCTTATACCTCAAGATAAGAACCGCTTATTAAGAATTGATCCAATCCTGGGGGGGGGGGTTACTTGAGACTCCATCTTGTCAAAATGGTTTTATGTATTTAAATAAAAATTATATAAATATTACAGTGGTAAATATTCCTCATTATTTTCAGAGGAACACACCTGATCTGACCTATGCACAACCCTCATTATCTCTAGAATGCATGTGAAGGACCCCACCTACCCATCCCCCACAGTGATCAATGGATTATCCCCCACTTCATGAGGTACCAATATTGGGTACATACACTGGGTACCATTGTGAGAATCCTCCTTTGACTAGGTCCCATATTATCATATTAATAGAATGTTAAGGATCCTCATTTTATGGAATGGAAAAATAGAAGATGCCCCCATGATCTGGAAACACATACCCTTCATTGAGGTACTCGATAATACTTTAGATAGAACTCCAAAACCGGAGAGAATAGATAATTCATGGGGATAGTGAGATCAACGTTCCAACAATGTCTAAAACATAAGACACCTACATGAGCACCCCAATTCCCATAGATCAAAGAACAAGGGAAAATGTCCCTTTTCAAATCTGAGACTTGTGCAAAACAATATTTGGGAAACCTGAGGAGATACTTGGTGCCTATAGTGAGGCCTCACACATGTTTTTCCATAGGTGGACCATCTCCCATGGATCCTACAACTCGCATAGGTTTTTCTCTATGTGACGAACTTCAATCTCATCCCATGTAAACAATCATGAAGAACCATCATCTCACCATGCCATGAATGATGAGATTCACCTTAGATGCCCTATTTTAATCTAACAATGGATGAAATCATCTCCCTTTGTATCCCTTGTGTGCAGGGAAGAAAATTAAAGCATCCACCCAATCTTATGGACATTTATAACCATGTAAGGATATCGTATTCAGGTATGCATTCCATCGGTCATAGGTGTCCCAGAATTTCCTTACCAGATGGGTAGTGTCCTTGGGGTACGTGCAGTCATCCATACCATTGATCATGAGGTACCTAACCCTAGTAATTGTGTTATGGATCTCATGATCTCAGATTCTAGGGCTTGGACCATGTCGTTTCCGATTCATCTATAAGACCAGGGATCTCTAGTTCAATGTGGGGAGGTTGAGGAACATGCTTGTATTCCCCATATAGAATTATTTCAGTATCCCCCACTATTATCAATAACTAGGAGATGCAGTCACTCCTAGAGTAATACCCTATCCTTTTCTTATGGGCCATATCAAGATGGGTAGTCTAATGTGACTATACTAGATAAAAACCTAGAGAGGGAACCCGATCTAGAGATCCCTTTCTTCTTCTTCTTTATCCCTAACCTCTTCCACCAATAGAAGATAGATCATGTGGTTTTCTGGATGTTCTGGTTTCACTTTTTTCTTTCATGTGAGAATGAAACTTGTGGTATTTTGGGTTTGTGATAATCATGTCAACTTCTTGATCATATCCAATTAATGGTAGATAATATTTTTAAGAATATTCTTATCACCTTCCTTTAGGGTGAATCTGATGGTGTCGAACCTAAATTCCTTTTATCAATGGCTACTAAATCCTCATAGCTTTATGCCCCAGTATAGCCTCGAAATCACCAATATTCACAACATTACAGATACCCTCACTCGTAGTGAAATCCTATTAAATTTCCTTAACCTCAAAATGATTCTTTAATCCTCTAAAATGGAAATATTCCCTATGATATAAAATATTAAAGGAACTCCTTAGGAATGGGTCCCCATTAAAGAAATATATGGGATTTTATTCCCATACAAATGGGATTCGTTGGAAGCCTCAGTTAGGTTTAAACACAATACCCCAAATCATCCTGAATTCTATCTGGGACATTTCCCAATATGGACACATCTAATATGGGATAGTACATTCCATCCAGGTTCCTTGAATTGATTCAGTACAAGTCCAACAACACTAATAGAATATAGAAATTTTTCATATATTTCTTTAATGCATGATGTTAAACAACATTTTTTGGATCTCTTTACATTAACTTACATGGTATGATCTGTCCTATTATGTGGCACCAACCTACAAGGTTATAATTTAATTTACAAGGGTTTGTAGGAAAACATTCTAATAGGCCTAATACAAAAATAAAAACAACTCCCATATCCTTAGATGATGAGTAACCACATAGTTCCCCACTAGGGGAAAAAATGTAATAATAAATTACCAATGAATCTCTAATCCTATCATAAAAGGGTATCATCGATAGAGAATCTTGAATGCCTATATATATATAAATCAATGAATAACCCAAGAAACATACATATGATTCTATGTTACATTTATTATAATATTTTATTGTTAACTCAAGGGTGACCGATATCATAAAATAGATCTTAATGAAGGATTCCTGAATATATCATCAACATTTAAGAGAGTCCCGAAGTAGTCAAAGATTCAACCCCAAAGAGTGTTATGAGAATGAAATCCCACCCTAATAACTAATTTTTATTCCTAAGTATCATTTTAAAAACTCCACAATGACCACCTACCTTTGGGAAACATGTCCCTAATTCATCATGGTTATTAGAACTAGTGGGTGTTTCCAGTTACTTGAAAAACACCATTTAAAACTACCCAGAAAGAACATGGGTCCATGTATCTCATAGGAAGGATGTCCCCCCAACACTGAAAAATGATATTTCAACCCAATGAGGTTTTAGATAATGAAAAAATACTAAAATATTATTATTTTTATGATACAACACTTTTTAATTAATTTTTCCATAAAATGAGAAATGAAATAATCACTCATTAGTAAGTTCGAACAACCATATCTACTAAATGATGCATTTGGACTTCCATAAAATACTCACATGACTGGTTAAAAATATATAATTGATGAATATATTTTATGATTTTTAAATAATTATTATTCATGAAATATAAGATAATACTCACTTTCTTACAATCCTATTTGTTGGAAAAAATTATTACATTTGTTTTAAATATGTGATAACTACTACTTTAATGAAGAGATGTCATTAATTATTTATTACCACATTACATGGATGGAAATGAGGATGAAATTAATGAATAAATATAACTTGAATAATATAATTATTAATTTTTAGAAGATAAATATTATCTTTGTTTCTTTTCCTCCCCATAGAAAAATGAAAATTTGATTAATGCATATATATAGAATAGCGGCTCTATGAAATGATTTTCTTCATTGTTCATGACCACTTTACAATGATTTATTTAAATTTATGTGAAATTTATATAAATAATAATTATTTAGTTATTAATATTGTGGAGATGATTTAACAATGCACCCTTTGATTATGATTGACCCACCGATGTTTTTTTGGGATTTTGTACCGAATATCCTAAAAATTACCAACATGAACTTAACCAAATAAGTAACAATATAAAAAATGTTAATAAATGAAATAAAATAAATAATAAAAATGTAATATATTTTAAAAATATTCATTAGGATTTATTAAATTAATTTTGTTTTAATATTACAAAAATTAAGATATGTATTCTCTGAGGAAGGAGATGAAGAAAGAGATTTCTCAACTCAATTTTTTTTCTTCATTATTTATTCCATTTTCAGCACATGATTTATTTGTTGTGTTTTATTGAAAGCCAAATATATATTTTATATAATTCAATTAATAATATTAATTTTGGGTTTAATTTTTTTTATTTTATATTCTCAAAATTATAGTGGATTCAATTCATAATAAATTTGTAATATAATGTTCATGAAATCATATATTTAATTATTTTCAACTCTGTTTTATCCATGTAAATTTTATTCAAGTTGTTCTATGAAATTTATTTCGATATTTAATATTTTCATAGAGTTAATTTATAAAAAATATTAATTTTTTTTGAATTATTAAATAATATTTTTTTAAAAGTTATACCTATGTTAACATTTTACACTTTATTCCAAAGTGAAAAATAATAATTTTATTAACATTTACAATATGAACTCATTTTCACATTCCCATTTCCATTATTCTATTAGAATATTATTCTAATATATATATATATTGTTTTGAAATAATATAAAATTATATTTATTCTATTATGTTTAATTTTCTTAGCATTTAAAAAAGGATATATCTCATCATTTTTTTGAGAAAATATAATATTCTATTATTTATGGTAATTAATGCTTTATTTTATATCATTTTTAATGGAAATAATAGATTTTAATGTTTTTTTAAAATGATATTATTTTTATAAATTTTATAAGATAATATTTTACCTTAAAAAACTCTAATAATGGTTGAGTCTAATATGGCACTCTAATGAATTCTTAAAGGATGAAGTGGTTATCATGAAATAAGATTATCCTAAGTGATATGATGCAATTTTTCATAATGATTTTATATTTTTAAGGGATATTATTTGGGATATTGTAATTATAATTTCCCAAGATACAAACATGGGTTATCAATTATTTATATGGTATTTAGAGTGATAATTTTTTTCCTATAATACCAATGTTTACTCTCAACGTAGAGAAATAACTAAGTTCTTCAAAATAAAAAATTATTGTTTTCATGTGTTATTATTATTTCCTAAATAATTATCATGATTATAATTTTTATATTTTTTTATTTGTTAATAATTTATTTATAAAATCATTGGGATTTTATGATTATTCCATGATTAATCAATGATTATTTTAATATCAAAATTTTACGTAAAAATAAAAATTTTGTTATCAATTATCATGAATACTTCAAAGGATGAACATGTTTCATTAATTTTCTATATCCCTTACATAGATATTTTTACTCGTATAACATTTTGAATTATCTTTAGTTATTAATAATGTTATTTCAAGATTATATAATTATTATTGGTGGAATTTCATGGATGAAGATAATGGTGACACGAATGAAACAAGAGTGTAAATAGTAGAGCATATTTATATGAAAAAAAGTATACTACGGGTAAATGAAAAAATTTATATAAAATGGTTTTAATAGGTCAAATAAATATTAAACCTAAATGATCTAGGAAATATAATATGTACTTCCATTTTAATAAATAATTTAATTTTGGGTTTCATAATTGACATAATTCTTTTGTTGGTATTAGGGAATGTGTTTAGATAAGATTAAGATAATAATATGTTATTAGATAATAAGTTATAAGTCATATTTAAACATATAATTATATATGTATATGATAATTATATTAGTTTTAAACTCAATTTAAATATTTTAATATAATAATATATGGTTAATGATATCTTAGTATTTATATTCCCTATAATATGGTTTATAGTGATTTTATTTTATATACCCACACAATCATTTTTTATTTTTGGTAAATGAATAGAACCAATATAAACCAAGTTAGAAGTAGATATGAATAAAATATTTTATTGTATTCTAGTTATAAATATAAATGTAATGGGAGATGTAGTGTATATTTTTTTTAGATCAACAATCTATCATGATTTATGATTAACAACTTCATCTTTGGTGAGTTTCCTAACTCACTAAATACGAGAGAATAGAGGTTAATGGAATTTGAGGTGAGAATTATCATTAATGTCAAATTATTCAAAATATTATGTGTAATTAATATAGGAATAAAAACCTATTAATTTACTTAAAAGGAATGATAAGATGTTTTGTTTATGGTAATGGAGGTAATAGAGATATAACCTACCAATGAAGAAGGAAGATTTCAGTTAACACCATGCAGGGGAATGAAGTTCATCATAAGGTATGAATTGAATGATTTTAAAATTAATGAGTATAGTAATTATAAAAATTTATTTACATGGATAAAATCTATAAAACGGGTCCATAAGGATCTTCAAAATAATGGTTCATCATGATCGAATCGTAAATATGAATAAAAATATGAATAATATAAATAATTTACAAATTATTTTAATAGTTTTTCTTATATTTGATGAATGAAACATGATAATATTGATGTTGATAATCCATATAAATTATTTATAATTTTGATCTTACTAAGGATTTATTAAGGAATAATACCATGAGAATGGTAACATGTGTTTAATGGAAGTGGTATGATTGAAGTATCTATATACATTGTTTTAAGAGTTCTGATGTAATTTTATCTTATCTAATTATTGAATAATTTAAGGATGATAAAATTTTTAAAGGGATTAATATCTTATTTAAGTTTTATGTGATTTATTTTAAGGGGATTAAGGATACTTAGGGAGGGATATATTTGGTTTTAATACATGTTTGTGGTATATATAAAGCTTAGGTTTATCATGTAAAATAATATAAAGATTATTGCGGAATAATGTTATTATTTTTGTGATATAAATATAACTCTTTAGGTTATTGTTATATTTTATGTTGAGATATTTTTGATTTATTTGGGTAAAGGGTTATTACATTTGGGAGAAAATTATTCATTGTATAGATAAACATGGCCTTAAAAAGTGATTATTGACAATGTGATCAATGTTATTTTCAATAGTTTAATATTTTGGGAACTTTATTTGATTAATATAAATAAAATTAATATAGTAAAGTATTAGTTAATTTATTTATGTATGAATTATTTTATTTTATATTTATGGTGATTTGGGTAACTTATATAAATGATTAGCATATCATGGATATTTTAGGAATATGACATATATACGTTTGTTATGTGACTTTCATGGTGATTATTGATTCTTGAAGAACTGTTAGGTTCATGTTAAATAAAGTGCCATGTAATATATCTGAACATTTAGTTTAAATTTTGTTCTAGAATATTTTTATGTTTTATAATAATTATGTAGATCTATTGCTATATTTATTTGGGTTTTGTAGATTAATTTATGAATTATTATTCTAATTATATATTTATTTATCTTTTTCTAACCAATTTGATTATTTTAAATGTTTAAATATAGGAAGAATAAAATTTTATCCTTTTTTTAATATTATTTTCTATAAAAAGTGTCCTTTATGGATTTAGGAATGAACCATTCAAGAAGGTTATACATATATTAGAATATAGGATAAACCATTGGTGGAATCTTTTGAAACATGAAACAATATGATGAAATTTCATTTCTAGATTTGTTAAATAAATTAATAATTTTTCTTATGTTCTATATATATTAAATAAAAGAATACACCAACTCTAAAAAATGATATACAAATGCACATATCTGTATTTTATATTCATTTCTGATGAATAGGTTCTCTCTTATTTCTTTGGGGAATGTGACATAAATTTAAATATTTTTATTTTATGAACCTATATTCATTTCAAGTATGACATTTTTGATATAAATCACCATATTATTTCGTGATAAATATACTTAAATATCCACATTTCAACATTCAATTAATATTAACCAAATTTTGAAGCTCCATTATGCGTTATTTCATTTGAAATTTGTATTTACATTTTCCTATTTTCAATGAGATGTTTTATTATTTATTTTTATGATATATTTTTTCAATATAAGTATATATAATTATTTATATGGTTTTTTACTTTCATCATAATATGTTTTTTCTTTCACGTAACAATTCACAAAAAAATATATGTTTTTTCGATGTTCCATTATTTAATTTTAATTTGAAAATTATGATATTACATGACATGTCTGAAAGAATAAAATGGGTTTATAAAATTTTTTAGAATATTTTTTCATTACATGAACCATTTAATAATAAAATGGAGACATAATTTTATTGATAAAATTTAGGTAAGGGTGGTTAATTAAAACACAATTATAATTTAGAATTGATTTTAAATAATTATATGTTAGATAAAATGTACCACATGCAATAGAGACCTTAAGCTCCCATGATATAGAATAGAAATATTATTACATGACTATTATAACATAGAAGTATGTTTCTACGGTATGAAATGGGGAAAAACCATTATGAATTTTATATGTTATTTTTTTAGAAAAAATTATTGATTATTTCATAGTAAATAAAAACTCAATTTTAGATGTAATCATTTTACAGTAAAGGTTTTATTTTTTCATAAATATAATTAATGTGTGCTATTATTTTTCATTAAATTAAATTATTATAATCACTATAAGTGAATTATTTTAATTAAAATATTGGATAATTTATTTAGCAAAATAAATAATCATTCATCTAATTTGGGTTACTATATAAGGGATGGATATAAATTCATTTTATAATTCAAAAAAATTTTTTGTAAAAAAGATTCTTTTTAAATTTTTTGAAATAATTTTCTAACACATTTATACAACTCTTAAAAATATCCTTTCGAAAATTTTAAATTATTTTCGAAAGAATTATCTAAAAAAATATTATGATATTGTTTATGTTTTTTTATAAAAATATTTTTTTTTGGAGATTAGTGAAAATATAGATTTTTATAGAAACATATCATTCATTTTAATGTATCAAATATATAGGATTAAATTATTGATTCATTTTAAGGTAAATTTATTATTTCTAAATTTAAAATAATTGAATTATTTCCATAAAAATCCATAATATATTGAATTTCAAAATATTTATTTTTACGCTCACAAACACATTTCGGAAAAAAAATATGTTTTTCTTTTGATTTTGGTTTTTTCATTCAAATTAATTTGATTAAATTCCTAAAATAAATATTTAATAATTTGTTTCATATTGACGATTACGTTTTTAAAATTTAGTAAGGATATAAATTTTATTTTTGGTCAAACAGAACAGTAACAATGGTAAAAATTTGATACTATTTAAAAGTGTAAGAAATTTTAATTATATTAAAATTTAATTGATAAGTTCAATAAATCTATCATTAATTATTTTTAGTTGATGTGATTTATAACATCATCATTTTATACTCTAAATTGGAATGATTTAGTTCCAATTTACAATTAGTAAAATATTTATAATTTTTAAATAATTTCAATATTTCCACTCACCTCACATATAAAACGGATCATCAAATGATTATTTATTAACAAAATATAAGTACTATAGCTCATGGAATCCTTGTAAAAATACATCATATTATCCTTCCTCATTCTTTATAGGTTCTTATATCTGTATAAGTCCAATAATTGTTACAAAATCTTAAAGGATCTCTTTAATATTTATTTCTTATTCTACCTCATTCAAACATAACATAAACATGATGATATTATAAATTATTTATCCAAAATATAAAAAAATTATTATCTAAAAATTATAACCCTTATTAGTACCATATTCTTCCAAAATAGAAATTAAAGAATCACTTATGCTGACATACACACTACTGTCTCCATGAGGAGATGGATTTTACTTCCCGCCACTGCCTTACATAACAATTCATAATGATTTAAGGAATGAATATATACCATTTTTATGAAATTATTATAATTTTATAATTTTAATGTATTACTTACCTACTAACCCTCTCATCTAATTAAAAATGAAAATATCAATCATTTTTATGTGTAGACTATGAGATCGTGGAAGTGTTGTGATACATTTTTTGTAACTGAAACACATGATCATTCATGAGGATGGATCTAATGAATAAATATGATTTTTTATATTTTTTTGAATATAATAAATTAATATATTATGTGATTTAAATTTTTATTCACCCATAACAAAAAGGGAAATATAATTATTTCAAACATATGAACTACCATATCCATAAATAGATGTGTATAAATTATCATAATGTCTATAAATGGATAGATATAAAAAATTATGAAATATTTTAACAAATAAAAATTTCATTAAAAATTATTTGTAGATGATATAGTAAAAACCCCTTTGACCATGGTAAAATTACTGATGTTACTTTGGAATTATAAACTAAACATCCTCAAAGTGTCCAAACTGAACTGAATCATTTTTGGAAGTAAATAAAACTAGGTAATAAATCATATAAAATGAATAATATTAAATAAGTTATAATTATTATATAAAAAACTAAAAAATTAATAAAAATTATTATTTGGTAGATGAAAAACATATGTAGCATGTCAGGAGACCAAGTAAGGTATTTTTATTCTGAATTTCATTTTTGGTGACTTATTATAATCAAATCACTAGGTTGTTTTCGAATATATAACTCAATATTGATGTATTTTATCAATAATATTTTGAAATAAAATTTTCCAAATATTTATTTTCTTGTTATATCCTTAATTATTCTTTTTATTCAAAATTTACTAAAGAAATATATTATTTTTCATGAAAATTTAGTTTAAAATGACTTAAACTTTTATCCCTCTTTTGCAAAGTTATTAATTTTTTTATATAACTTTTATCAATAAATAACTTTTAAATTAATTTATTTTCAAATACCATTAAATATCATTCAAATGTATTGAAATGAATCCTTTCAAACATGTTTCATATGGGTCACTTTTCACTCTTTTTACAAAAGTGAAGAAGAATTTTTTAATTGTTTACAGCATAACAACCTTTTAATACATAATATCTACTATTACTTATCAATATTCCATTACTAGTATCTTTTGGGGTTGAAAGAATATTTTTTTTTCATGTTTTTATAATAATTTATAATAATTAAATGATTTAAATGGAAAAGGATATTTATTAAATTTTTAATGACATAAAAGAATGTTGTTTTGATTATCAGCTATAATTGCACAATTTATGTGTTAAATTATTAGAATGAAATGTTTTCTATGTTTTTGGACGATATGGTTTTTTTTTACAAAAAAATTTGAACCTAAAATAGCCCTTATTTCATGTGAAGTAAAAATTGATTAATAACTTAATTTATAATGATGATAGAGTTTGTATGGAATATTTTTTTCCTAAGAGATATATTGGAAATGACTGTTAGGGTTATTATTTTATCGGTTTTTTAAGGTTTATTGTAATGTTAATGATAAATTTTTTTACAAGGTTTCTCGACACCTTTTATGGTTTTAAAAGAATACATTTTATTTTATAAGGTAATAAAATGAAGTCATGATTTCAAGGGATTATTATAATTTTTTAAATTTGAATACTTTATTTTCATGAATTCATGTGTTTTCATAGTTAAACTTCATGGATATGATTATTTATAGTATTCTTGAAAAAAAATTATTTACGAAGTCATTTTAATTTTATGTTGATTTTTGGGGTATTTGATGTTTATATTAAGATGAATTTTTTGTATGTAAACATGAAAATTTATATATGAGTTTGGATGAATGAAAAAATGTACTAATGAGTTTTCATTATATTTATATCCCTTACCAAATGTTTTTCATCCTAAAATTTAAATTTTTTAGATTTTGATTAATGATTTTTAAATATTATTGCATGTCCAATTGTTACATGTCTTTAATGATGAAATTTTTTAATTAATGATGCTTTATAGAAATCAATGGAACATCTTTTTGCGGAAAATATACACTATGGGGAAATGTATATATTATTTTTGAAATAGTTTTCCTATTTGTCCAAAATTATAAATCATAACAACCCTTTAAAAGATATAAACTGATTCTATCATTATAAACCATGTAATTATGGGCATATTATGAAACATGGCATTAAAAATCACAATACTTATATATTTCTCAAACATATTATATATGAAATAATGTCTGTTGTTATCTTGGTGGGACTATGTAGGGTGTAATTATAATCTCATAAGGGAACTAATAATAGTGTCCCTATATTATTTACATATGTATATTAGTGTAGAAAAAACATAATAAATAATAACTAGAACAAATTACTCATTCTACTCCACCCATGCTCAACTAGAAACAAGGGATCCATACACCTCTTTGAACAACTTCAGGGAGGACTATTGCATCCACAACCTTTTATACTAGATGTGACTTCATCTATCTAATAAACTGCATATCTCTTTTGTTTTCTGAAACCCATAAGAATAATTACCATCAAGTTTCCACCATTTCACCCCAATTTCATTTCAACAAATCTTCCTAAATTGAGTCCAATCACATTTTTCAATAATATGAGTATGAATATCTAGTATATCTTTCCCTATAACAACTAATAATCACCTCTAATTTGTGTATCTAACCATATAGATGTGCAACACCATCCCATTATTCCAGTCATTTTATAGAGGCTACCACAGACATTGTCTATGAAAAATATAACTTATAGTCTTTTCTACATTAAATATTGAATATAATTTCACATTATCCCCCATTGTGGGACTTAATCGTCAATATTTCATGTGACACCATCATATAACCTTCACCAACAACTTGGTACTAGTAAACACCATCTGTATCACACAAAACATCACTAAAAATAAAAAATCTAATGATTTCCCAACCCCAAAACAAATAATCATTCCTATAAAACTATATACATAAAATCAGAGACAAACTAGTACATGGTTAACATTTTACACATGATACCACCCCTTGGTATCTCCTTGGAAAAATTAAAACCACAAGAGGGTCCCTTATTATATATTAGAAGGCCCCACATGTTCCTATTTATTACACATCGCGTGATACATTTATAACATAGGAGAAATATAAAAACTATATATATATATATATATATAATATTTTACTCCACACATGGGAAACTTAATAGGGTTTATCTCCATTTGATAGATTAACAGGAATCTAGAATAACAGTACAATTATTTTTTATCAATGAAGGATACTGGAACAAAACGAAATTTGGATAATAGATAGACATGTACCATTTAACATACATATATTTAATCCTTAATTAAAAAAACTTGAGATTCCATTTTGAATTTTTTTGGATAATTCGTAGAGAAAAATAGAATAATTGGAGGTCTATATTAAATTTATTTGATGATATATAGTTTGAAATTTTCCATAATTTCCATAATTTTTTATTTTCCCGACATAAATAATAAGTTTTTTTTTGTTTTGGAAGAATCATGAAAACCTCATAATTTTGAAAATTTGAACTACAATTCCCCCCTTACACATAAAAATCTTATATTTTCTATTAAAATATACTCATATTTATTTTCTTGTATAAATAATTATTCTTATTTTTTTTGAATTTATACTCTAGGTAAACAAATTTAATTTTACCCATACATGGTACTCCTATAAAATGCTAATATTTCAACCTATCTATAGAGGGATATTACAAAGAAAATAACATAAACTAGAAAAATGCACTATTACAATATTTTCTCTCTTACTCATTTACATTCTTAATTTTTACCCCTTACTAATATATGGTGAAGAAAAAAATATCCAAACATGTTCCTTGCCCAAAAAATCACTTTTACTATTTGGAAAAGATACTATTATTTTTCTTAAAAAAGGTACACATTCTCTTTTCTTTTTCAATATATGGACACATACTTACACATTTTAATCTTTCAATTTAATAATTTTCCATTATTTTAGTGACTAAAAAATTAGTCCAAGTCACAAAAAATATATCACATTTTCTATCAATTTCAATATATGTGAAATATGATTCCACTCAAAAATATCCCCAGAAAAATCAATTCATTAAATACTACCCACATCCTTAAATTAAATAATATTAATGGATGAAATAATTTATTGTACATTTTATAAAAAAGTTATCTTTTGTGTTTCACCAAAACCCTAAGGCTTGTTACTCATCAGATATCGTAACCATCGACACCACTACTAGGTCCATAATCACTTGGTTGATCCATTAAGTGACTCATATAACTATTAAAAAACCATAGGACCTTAAAACCACCCCCACTATACCATAAAAAATTTCCTATATATCCCAACCACTTTAAAAAAAACTCTTTTGAAGGTAAAAGAATCTCACAAACCATATTCCAAAATAACGAGACATTGTGAAACATATATATCTCTTTACAAAATACCTATAGTATTCTAATTAAATTAAATTTACTCAAAATTACACAAAGTATTATAATAATTCTCACATTAAAACTCTAATTTATCTGACATCCACTTTTATCCTATAACACCTATGATTGAAACATGATATCAAATTTAAATTCATCCCCCAAATATCATATATGTTCATATTTCACCCATAAACTATCGGGAAAAGTATACCTTTTCTAAATGTATATATTTAACATTATATGACTATCTAAATGACTCAAAATATGTCTTCTCAATTTCAACAAGCTAGATCAATGCCAAACGACATGATTTCTATCCTCCGTATGAAGTGGTACTCATTGTCCACCACATTACACACTACATGGAATCACATCAACTTCCACAACACCTATTTTATTGATGAATTTTTGATACTAGCTCTTTTTTCACATTACTAGTGCAGCAATTGTTCCCCAATTTTAACTCTATCCATGGTTACCAACTATCTTGGAATCCACCTAATATGAAATCCCCTAAATCCCTCTCTAGATATATGACAAGAAGTCATTTTTGGGGTGGATTTTTCCTGAATTAAACATTTCATCTCTTGAAAATATGGAATCATATCACCCATATCAAGCCATAGGGTTGAATCATCCAACCTATGATATGATTTTATGATTAGGTATCTTAAAGTCATGCTTTTAGATTCCTAGAGATCCATTAATTATCTCACTCGACAACACTATCCATCATTTTTCTCTCTACTCCATCGGTTTTATGTTATTTATTATATCACAATGGTTTTAAAAATATGATCTAATATTATTCCAATGATAGTGAAAACCATTTAAAATTCATCAATATCATATCATAATAAATAATTAAGCCCTCTCTCTTTTGGATGTTCGTGGATCCACATGTCATTTATGTCATATTTTTCACTTCTCTTTTTCCACCGATACCCATGTCTTAGATAAATCATACAATGTTCACACTAACGTTATCATAAAACATTATCAAAACACTATATGACTATTTATAAGACCTTCATTCCTTGGAACCACTGAACTAAACAAATGAATAATACATATATAACAATGAAGATGTCTCAAATTGGAAAAATTGTAGTTTTCCATCCAAGATTATAGTCCTCAAACTTCCCTATCCAACCCAATAACATTCCATCTTTCCTCAAAATCCCACCAACACATGTTTTGGTCTCCAACTACCCCATCATATCAAGTTAAATTATGTATATTTATTCACACTAAGTGAATGATATCAGTTATAAATGAGTATTTTTATTCAATTATTTTAAGAAAATACAATACTGGTTACTGCAAAAAATTTAAATAATCAAAAAACTATTTACATAAAAACCCACTCCCTTCGCTAGTTAGATTAATAGAATTTTACTAAGAGACTATGCTAGAAAATATTGTTTTTCTTATTGTTAATGGATTCATGAACTAAACACTTACTTTTCATTTTGGGTTCTAACATCAATCAAAATCAATACACATAAGTCATGCGAGACCTATATATCTATTGTGATTCATTATTAAACCTTGTGTATCAGTTTTGAGAGACTCATACCAAAATCAATACTATCACTTACCAATTCAATATAAATTATATAATCCAACTGTAACAAAAAACAAAATAACAATTTGATTTCAACATGATGCATGTAATACATCATTACAAGTAATAGCCATAAATAACACATGACATCCATACATATTTCCATTTTGATGTATCATATCATTATTTCTTAATCTCCATCTACTAAAAACAAAATAAAACAAAGATATAATTTTCACTTTTTCTCAACATATTTTAAATATAACTCAATGAGACCACATAAATGGCCCCAACTCTTATACAACTTCAATACTCCCTTTCCTAATTTACTCTATTTTTATTATACCTATGAACCATTGAACCATAAGAATGGCTCCCCGTACACCAACAGTGAAAAAAAAGAAAAGGTATATGAGTGAAATTTGAGATACAATAACCATTTAAGAAAAATAATAATAACAATACCATTGGAATAAACTGATAAAATAGAAATATTAACACATAAATAATAATACGATATCAGAGAAAAATACATAACATTTTATCTTATATATAAATAAGTTAAAAATATCTCAAATTGTTACATATTTTCATATATAAAATACTCAAAATTTAGTATCATACAGACATCATGGAACCAACCAACCTATATAAAAAAAATAAGCTAGGATATTTTCTATATATACTTTAGTTTCCACTATGGTCTAGAAAATGATCTTTTCACCATACATGTGACATAAAACATAATATCTACATATGTCCTTGATGGCTCATGCATGTTGTGAGTATAAACTCAGAAGGTCACAAAAAATGGTGAATGAGGAATAAGTCTATATATATATTTTTGTATACAATGAATAATAAATTGTAATAAAATTATATTACACAACATAATCCACTTGACCAAAACTGTATTGAAGGATACTATACTTACTATGAGAAACACAAGAGTCAAATTATGTCTTAATAGTCTAACGTACAAAATGAATCCTCGATCTCAAAATATAACCCATGTCACTCAATATATACGTCACCCATAACAAACTTGACCATCATAGGTCCACCATGACACCTCCACATACATTTTCACAATTCATTCAAAAAAATAATCCCAATATATCTCTCAATATGGTGAGAAACATGTTTATATCTAGTAGTTAGTTTCACAAAAAAAATTTAACTCCATGGTGCAGACCATATGGCATACTGATGGTGAAATCCATCCACCTTTACATCTATGTTTATTGCATTTACCACCCCAAACTAGTGAAGTAAACCAACTCATGGAGACTTTTTTATGGGGACAGAACACTATATCCCCATGACCCGTACATTGAGTCATATTCACTAATATCCAAGGTCATATAATCTATGAACCACTATTAACATTCAATTTTTCAATCCACATATATCACCCCAAAAAAACATAATAACATTAAAATTTTTGATTAAAAAATCCTTAATATGTGTTATATTTCCCTTCATACACTCAAACCTCACAATCAATCCATACAAGGACAAACTCACTATTTTATACTTGAAACTACCCCATTATTGATCTTATGAATAATAGAAATTCAATTTAGTTATGTTCTTGGCCTCAACTAAGCATATATACTAAGGAATAATTACTATAAATCAAATAAAACATGTATAAAATTTAAAAAGATAGGAACCAGCGACATTGAGTATGAAACAATCTATTAAATAAATTTCGTTGACTTGTATCACTCCCATCAAAAGACTCACAAATATATAAGAAGATCCTTGGAATTACAGGTCTTCAGAAAATGATGAATGAACAATGATAAAATCATGCAAAAATATGCACATAGGCTTTTAACCTTATCATTGTATTATTCCTCTATAGATGACATGAGATTCTCAAAAAAAATATCTATAATATTACTGAATTATGAAGAGAATAATAAGTGGGTCTTTTGACCGCATTTCCCAAAATTTCCTTGATAAGAATACCAAATTTACCATTAATGTTAATTTGTACAAAAAAATATTATTTTTATGCATGTTTGGAATAAATTTGAATAATATCATTATAGTTAAAAATATATAAGAAATATAATCCATTCAAAGAGAAAAGTTACCCTTATACAAAATAGTTAATCAATTTATTTCCATTTCAAAAAATATAAACATAATTTTGGAAATTTTACTCTTACAAGAAAATGTTACTATTACTCATATATTTTTTACTATAAATAACCAACATGTTTACCCATCATTGGATTTATATTACTGAAAACATGTTATACTATTATTATTTTTTACTTCACAATATTGTATATCTTACTGATTTTTTTTAAAAAAAAAATTCCATTAAATAGACAATTTCAATCCATAGTTACCCTTAAAATTTCTACCCAAAATGATACAATTAATTTTTTGATAATTTAACCACAGTGTTTTAAAATGATACACTTATTCATTTCTCTTCCAAAAATTCACCCTTTGTCCTAAATGACCAAATATACATTTCCTGACATGGCTATTTGACATTAAAATAATGAAAATGAAATGCATCTAATATAAATGAATTTGAATTTTTTTTCCTATTATATATATGAATAAAATTTATATAACTCTAAACACCTTAAGAATCCAAAAAATATTTCATCACTTCTAAAAAAGTACAAATAAATAAATAATAGCAGATTCATGTGAGAAATATATATAGATCAATTTTTTTAAGAATTACAACATAGAGTTTTTGCTAATCCTTGATCCTAATTACCAATCCCATTCAAACCCCCAACACCACTACATAGTCAAAATTCAAATATTCAATCCCTAAATAAAATGGAATAAATATTACAAATACCTAGGATTATACCTCACATGAAACTAAGTTAATTATGAAAATCCTTACCCTGCTAGGTACTCATATTAGTTTATTGAATTAAAATTTATGATGTATAAGATACACAATTTAGTCATTCCCAATGTATTATTAAATTTATAAAATATCTAATTATTTCATCTACAAGCTATCCATTCAGTAAATAATTCTATATGGGATTTCACATTGTAGTCCATGAATTCAAAAAAATGTGGAATAACCTATAGATATTTTATAAAAGGTAAAAAAATCATATAATGATTAAATAATTTTAGAGAACCACATTGGTGGTAAACAACTTGAAAATAAAACTAATTATTTACTCCCCTTTTTGAAATAATGATGATTTATATTTATTTCAATATCTACAAATAATTTCATATAGTCAATTTCTTATCATTTATAATGATGTTGATTACAACTTATTAAATTAATTGAATGTTTTCCGACTTCATTCTTATGTTTTGTTAAACCATTTATTTAATAATGTGTTATTCAATGATATAACATGAATTATACATGTGTTGTAATTTATAATGAATAATAAAATAATTGGGATAATTTGGAATTATAAATAATAAAATTTATAAGGGTTAAGTGAATAATACCACACCATGAATTTTTTATTATTTTTAATGATTTTTTACCTCTTTGATTTATTATTATGTTTCTCATGTTTTTAACTATTTTACAAATGGGATCTCTAAAAATACAAATTTTTTGATATAATTTATATGGAATTATATTCTTGTATTAATGGATAATTATATTGGGATGATGATATTATTTATTATTTCTCCCATTTTCATTTAAAAATAAGGGATTCATGGTCCTTCTTGATAGGTGATTTTTTAATGTATAAAGATAGTAATTTCACAATAGACTATGATTTGTTATATTTTTTATGATATTATTTTCTACCTTCTCAACAAATAATTTATGTTGTTCAAGGATATGTGGTATATAAGTGATATATTCATGATGTATCTATGTTATTTTATTATGTAATGAGGTGATGTGACTAGGAAATAATTAATCTTGGTTATAAAGTGGTGTAATGGAATTAGTGTTCACTAGTTTAATGATCATGTGTGATGGGTTTGATAATTTAAAAGTTCCAATGTATTGTATGATAATTATTTTGGTTCATCCAATATTATTACCGGAGGTTTACTATTGTAGTGATATTTTCTTGTTATTTATGATATATATATTATTCATGATGTTTGTATCGATACATTATCCATTCATCTAGAAGGAAAAAACTGTATATGATTAGATATATTGGTCTGTGTATTAGATGTATGATATGCATGATAGAAGTTGATCTAATAAATTAGTCCATGTAAAGGATTTTTATATGAATTTTGGGGCGTATGGGCATTAATAATGAACTATCTATAAATTGTTGAACAAGTAATTGAGGTATATGATGTATTCTATTAGTATATTATACTACTATTTTCATACATGTGATCATTAGGTTAGAACTATTGAATGATGTTCAATAATACCTATTTGAAATTTCAAAATCATAATTAATCTTAAATTTCAAAAAAAGATATGGAATTAGATTGAGAAGTTTTTTTTGCTGTGGTTTACTGAAAGAATATTCACATGACATGGAATAATAGTAAATCCATCAAGAACTGATAAAATTGATATTATTCATTGTTCTATTGTATTTTTTTTGATAAATCTA
Organism: Viscum album; assembly: GCA_963277665.1. Classification (NCBI taxonomy): domain Eukaryota; kingdom Viridiplantae; phylum Streptophyta; class Magnoliopsida; order Santalales; family Viscaceae; genus Viscum; species Viscum album. The sequence goes on along the minus strand of OY728120.1, from coordinate 2,041,698,170 downwards.
GAGTGTATTGGGATTATTAATATAATATGTATTAGGATGAATATACATGGATATATTTGGATATTAAAATAGGAGTATAGGTAATTTTTATAAAAAATAGATAATATTGGTTCTCACACCATGTATGTTCACTAAGTTATACAAGATGTTATTGTTGTTATTTTAGAGATATCAAAAATTAATCATAATTTAGTGTGGTAGTGGTAAAGATGGTTTGGAAGACAAGATTATTATTTTTTTGATAAGACATTTCATATGATATTTGGAGGATCTCAAATGATTTATTTCCTTTCCACAAGTAACCAATAACCATTTGAGGGGTGGATTAGTTTGATAATCATTTCATACTAAAGTGTTATTTTATTAATGTCAAAATTTAATACAAAAAAACAAAGTATAAAAACAAAAAAATAATAATTATGGACTGTAGATTATATTTGGTCCCCCAAAACATAAAATATACATGGAATATATAATACTTATGTACAAATATTGCAAAATATTATAATACATTGTTATGTGAATGTAATTATTGGATCAGTTAATGGAGAAGTCTAATGATAAAAATAGATATTATCTATATACTCACGTTTTAATGAAAAATACATTAATTTATTTTTATATAGGTTCTTACTATGGAATTATTAATGAATATTAATACACCAAACAAATATTGGTGTTTCTATAATTTTTTATATCCCGATGTGAGATATTATTTTTAGTCAATCATTAATTTTTTTATATTTATCAGAATAAACTCCCACATTTATATATTTTCAATTATTCCCATTATATATTATTAATTATTATGTCTCCATTTATATTCCTTTCTCCAATATAACTTCATAAAATATTTCTCTATTATATTTACTATTTCTCTGAAAATTTGGTCATAAAAAACATTTATATATGTTATTACATGTATGTAATGGAATATATGTGTGATTCTATTATTAAAAAGATATTCAAATATACAAATAATTATGATATCCTAAAAATATTGATATATGAGACATAATTTACCACCCCAAACCTAGAATCCCAGAGTCGGTGCATTATTACATATCATTGGCATGATCTCAAAAGAGAATGTATCAAAAGACCGATTCGTTTAGTAGCTTTGGAAGTACTAGATACATTCATATGGTTTACATTAAATCATAAAATAGAAAACTACAACAATTTTTTTTTCATGGACAACACTGAGATCCCATAGAGTATCCCTACCGATCAGTCATAATATACTTCTTCGCATCCTGGAAAAAATAAATCATAGAAGGTGGTGAGCTCAAATGCCTAGTAAATATAACAATATAGAAAAAACTTTCATAATTTAGCATAACCATTTAAGGCAATGTATAAAAATAAAACAAAAGTATTTTCAACATAAAATTCATGATAATATTGAAAACATAAATAAAAATAATTCTATATACTTACTCACATGGATATTCTAATTTTATAATAATCACATGCAATATCAATAGCTAATTTCATAATGATAGAATGCATAATGCCAGACTTTCATAACCACATAGTCAAGGCCTTGTGCCAAGACTAAAAATACGATTTTGTCAAGGCCTTGTGCCAAGACACTATTTTGTTTCATGATACCTACCGATGCATTTAGGAGTTATAGTACTCTCCAACCGTCACTTTATAATTCCAATGCATTCCTCATATGAAAAGGTTTAAAAATAACATAAAACTTTGTATTAAAACTGGTATACGAATTGTCAATACTTTATCCATAAACCATGAATAGTATGAAATAAAACATCTACATTAAAACATATCACAAAACCTTCAATACAATGTGGATGTTTTGTATCATAATAAATCAACTTCAAACAAACTTAAAATCCATCAAAAGATGTCGACATAGATGAAATAAAAACCTTTTTAGAGAAATATCTTTTTATATTTTTGAAATCATTTAAAATTCACATAATTATACAATAAAACATTTATATTTGAAAATATTCTTATAAGATTGTATGGGATTCTTCGATGATATTATAATGGTGGAAAAAACCTGCACCTGCTGTATAAGTTAAAATATATACTTACCTTAATTTTGTTGGAAAGGTCTAAAGTACCTTGCTTGAAAAATGACGGAAATATTACATTATAAACATCATATAAAATTCAAAAAGGGAATACATTACATTAACCCATAGTCTATAAAATATTAATAATGTTTTGAAATAAATTTTTAAGAAACATGGTTGTGGATGATAAAGAGGTCACAGAAGATAATTACATATAAACAACCTCGGATAATGAAGAGATTGTGAAATTAACCCTTACCTTGTACTTTTCCTTGATCAATGGAAGGTTAAACTCCAGTATAATGGTGGAATAGTTTTTATTAAATTATACAAGAATCATATAAATTAATATGATATCATATATGATCTTTTAACATTGCTTTGTTAATAATATCTTAGTATTATCGTCGTTTCAGGTGTTAACTGATTCGTTTTCCTTTATATGATTTGTTATGTAAGTAATGTTTTTTATGGTGTGGATGTATCTTATTCATATTCATAATTATATTAAGTCATTAAACATTATTTTTAATCATCTAATGAAAACTGGTCTTGAATGGATACGATGGGGAATGAATCTCATCACGTTCGTGGAGACGGTAATCCGTACGTACACACGAGAAACAATATCATTCTTTTGATATTAAAATAATATATAATTGAATGGTATTTCATATATAAAGAATCATTATCATGTTATATTTATTATTTACATCAATTAAACACCATTATTATACCCATCCATATAATAATGTATTGAATAACAGTTACACCACGACGTGGAGAGGGTAAGCTGTACGTACGCACGTATGGTGACATGTCATTTAAAGGATGGATAGAATAATGAATATGGTTGTAACATATTTATAATAACATCAGGTTATATATATAAGATACTGGATTTATTATTTTAGAATGTAAAAAACATAGAAATAGGAAGTGGAAGAAGAAATGAACTTGAAAGAAGTGATGAAATATTTACCTCTTCTTCGGGTTCTTCCTTTTGATTTGACTAAAAGGGCTTGTTAAGTTGGCTTTATGACTAAAGCAAGGCCTCAATGATGAAGTGAGGACTGTTGAAAGGGTATTTGGGCAGTGGTTGGCCAAGACAAATGGCTATGAAGGTGTGAATTTGAGGGAAGTGGGAGTGCCCTTTTATAAGAGGGGTGAGGGGAACCTTAGGAAAAGCTAGAAATATTATTTTATAATAAACAATTTTCTGTTTTAATGTCTATAAAAAAATTATTTAAAGTCTATGGTGGGTATGGGTCGAAAAACACTCAACCAATAGGTTTCAGACTGGTTGGTTCACTATATTAACTTTATCTTTTAAATTTAACTCTTAGTTAAATAGTTTGACATTTGTCATGTCTCTTTTTATTTTTATATTATATGGTTAATAAACATATTATAAACTTCTAAGAGAACCCCAAGTGGTTCATTATTGATAAACCTATCATTATATAAGTCATTTGGCTGAAACTTGTATTTTTTGAAATATTATCTCTATGAATAGTATAATATTTGTTTTAAAAACTCCTTTATGTCAATTTTGACACTATTTAATAATTGATTTTTTTTAAAGTACTAAAAAAATTATTAATTCAAAATAAATTAATTTAATAAATCCCAAAATGTCATATTAACCCATAAAATTATTTAATGGCATCAAAACATTAAAATTAAATTTATTTTAACATTTATAATACCATTATTTGATTCATTCATTAATATGGAAAATACTGCATCATCATTGTGTCATAAATAAATTAAATTATTCCATGTCTAAAAATTATAAATAAAATTCAATTATTTAAGAATTTTTTTTATTTATGATGAATATTTTTAGTCGAATAGATATCATGTATTACCCTATGTGAAAATTGTTTTACTAAAAGATATATGCTTATGAAATTTTTGGTATTTAGATTAAAGTAATTAATATAAAGTGTCATTATCACATACAAGTGGATCCATGGGGTCCCAAATAAACCTAAATATTAACATGGTCGGACATGTATCATCCAATAGAGGTTAGAACATGTTTTAGGGTAATTTAATATTATTATAATATTATTTTTACCCTTATTTACCGGATTTACCCTTTAACCAGGGTAAATAAAATATTTACTGAAATAATTATTCAAAATGTCTAAAAATAAAAACAATAAATTTACACAATTTGGAACTCTTGATTCTAAATATGGAATCCAATTCTCTAAATTCAAGACATAGAAGCATCATAAATTAATTAAAAATTAATTCCCGTTGTCAGAACAAAAAGTGAGTTTTTAAGAAATAATAACTATCAAAAGAATGACACTTGCTTATGTCCAGTTTAAATGTGAAATTTTGTTCAATGAACAACATTAGATTAAATGGAAAAAATATAATCTAATTATAATTTAATAATACTAAATAGTATAATTTACTACTATAAATTATTTTTATTAAAAAAGTTGTTTTTAATTAAAATTTACCATTTTTCACTATTCATAAAAAATTGAATGTTTCCAGAAAAATTCCAAAAATTAACACTAAGATAATTCTGATACTTCGAATCCAAAAATGAAGTCCATTTTGAATGATAAAATTCATAGAATTTGAAAAAGTGGGTATTTCTATTCATAACGGTTAGTTTTATTGGTTTTGGTGTGTTAGAACTCGAAGTTGCGTACAACACACACTACTGTATTATTATAAGAGAAGCGTACCTTGGAAGATTGTGGTGTTACATTCTTCCCTACGTCAAATAATTTCATCATCAAAATTTCTAGAATATTACTTCATAAAAAGACTCAGGTTGTTATTCATAATAAGTTTCTCAGGTTCCCTCATTGCCTCTTCCATCTTATGTTTTCTCCATAGAACTTTAACCAGGCAAGTCATACGGTTTCTTAGGACTTGTTCTCTTGTATCAAAAATCATGAAAGCCTCTTCGTAATAAGACATAATGGGTTCCAGTTCTAATTCCACATAGGTGAGTACATGCATTGGTCCATGCTTTTATTTTCTCAACATCGATATATGGAATAAATCGTGAACTTTGGAGTGACTTGGCAGAATTGCCAAATGGTGAGCTATAACCCCAATTCTTTGTATAATTTCGAAAGGTCCGACGTACCTAGGACTCAATATACCCTTCTTACCATAACTTATAACACCCTTCCATGGAGATACCTTCAAGAAAACATAATCTCTTACATGAAATTCCAAATCTTTCCTTAGGTTATCGGCATTGCTTTTCTACCTACAATGAGCTTCTTTGAGGTGGGTTTGGATTAACTTCACCTTTTCTATCGTTTCCTCCACAAGTTTTGGGCCTACATGTTTTCTTTCACCAACATCATCCCAACAGGTTGGTGTGCGACATCTCTTTTCGTATATCGCTTCATATGGTTCCATCTGAATACTTGAATGGAAGATATTATTATATGAAAATTCTTCAGAGGTAAATATTGATCCCACATACCTTGAAGGTCAAGTGAGAATGACATCAACATGTCTTATATGGTTTGAATAGTCAGTTCTGATTGTCTATCAGTTTGGGGGTGGTAGGCAGTGCTCAAACGAAGTTCAGTATCCAGGGCTTTCTAAAGACCTTTCCAGAATCTTGATGTAAAACGGAGATCAAGATGAGAAACAATTGATAGTGGTAATCAATGAAGTATTACAGCTTCATTAATATATAGTCTTTCTTGACGTTCAAGTGGTAAATCTTATCTTATATAAAGAAAATGTGTTGACTTGTAAATACGATAAACAATGACCCATATTGCATCATTCCTTCTAGGAGCCTTTGGTAGTAGCATGAAAAAGTCCATCATGATATTATCCCATTTCCACTCAGGTATGGGAAGATGTTGCAAAACTCCTCCAGGATATTTCCCTCCAGCTTTCACTTGTTGAAAAACAATACATCTTAACACAAAATCAGAAATATCCCACTTTATGTTGTCCAACCAAAAATATTCCTTCAATTCTCAATACATTTTAGTGCTATTAGGATGTATAGAGAAATTGGAGCTATGATCATCATCTAACAATTCCCTTTTCAGATCAGTTATATTAGGAACACAATGTCTCTTCGCAAATTTCAAAATCCCATCTTCATATACAAAGTCGATCAATCTCCCGTCGTTCACAAATTTAACATTCTTTTGAAATTCCTCATCATCAGCCTGAGAACTTTTTATCCTTTCTAGTAAATATGGTTTGGAAACCATTTGCAAAATAATTAATGTTTCACCTTCTATGGTTATTCCCTCATCCATCTTTTCTAGATCCATTAAAATAGGATCCCTTTCAACTATCATCTGGTTCAAAACTCCATGATCTTTTCTGCTCAAATCATCTGCCACATTATTTTCCTTCCCCGAGTGGTAGTGTATCATGCAATAATAATCATTGAGTAGTTCAAGCCATCTCTTTTTCCTCATGTTGCTTTCTTTCTATGAGAAAATATAATTCAAACTCTTTTGATCAGTATAAATCTCACATTTTTTACTATAGAGTTAATTTCACTATGCCTTCAAAGTAGTGATAACATCTGGTAACTCAATATCATGAGTAGGATATTTTTGCTCAATAATTTTCCGTTGTCGTGATGCATTGTCATTAACTCTATCATTCTGCATAAGGACACAATCAAGTCCTTTCTATAGTGCATCACTATAAATAACAAACCCAAAATTCCCTAATGGTAGAGTCAATATATGAGAATTGACTAATCTTATCTTCAGTTCATCAAAACATTCATCACACTCTTTTGTCCAAACAAATTTAACCCCTTTTCATGTGACCTTTGTTAATGGGTTAGCCAATCGGGTAAAAATTTGGATAAAACGTTGATTATAACCAATAAAATGGCATACCTTAGTTATACTCATCGGTGTTGGCCATTATTGGATTTCCTTGGTCTTAGAAGGATCAACAAAGATTCCATCCTTGGAGATAATATGGCCAAGAAAAGAAATCTCCTGAATCTAGATTCCACACTTGCTAAATGTCCCATATAATTCGTGTCTTCTATGAGTCTTCATGATAATGAAGAAGTGATTTTCATGATCTTCATAGCATTTAGAGTATACATAGATATCATCAATAAGTAAAACTAAAAAGTAACCACGATATTTTTTGAAAACACTATTCATTAGATCCATGAAGACAGAGGGTGGATTAGTCAATCCAAAAGGAATTACTGTAAGCTTGTAATTCCCGTACGTAGTTCAAAATGCTATTTTCAGAATGTCTTCCTTCTTCACACACAACTGATGATATCCAGATTGGAGGTCAATATTTTAAAAGTACAGAGCTCTATGAATTTGGTCGAATAAATCATCAATGAGAGGTAGGGGATACTTGTTTTATATTATTATAACATTGATCTACCTAAAGTCAATGAACAACCGCATAGATACATCTTTCTTCTTAACAAAAAGAACATGGGCTCCCCATGGATAAACACTAGGACGAATTAATCAATTATTAATCAATTCCTCAAGTTGTTTCTCTAGTTCCACAAATTCCAAAGTGGCCATTCTACAAGGGGTCTTCGATATGGGCCTTGATCCAGGAATAAAATCAATGGAAAACTAAATTTATCAATCTGGAGCTTGTCCATGTTAATCTTCTGGAAACACATCAATATATTATTTCAAAATAGGTACATCCTCTATTTGAACATTCGTTTCCTCATCCATAGTTATTTAATTCTCTTCCTCCCCAATAATTGAATTTAGTTGAGCTACTGGGGGTGGGTCTAGATAAGAATTAGGTGGTGACAATTCTGCTCTACAGATAAGGAGTTCTTTATCATCGTCATAAAAAATAGTAACCTCCTTCTTCTGACAATAAATTTCTGTATCATGGTCTGAAATCCAATCCATACCCAGGATTATTTCAAATTGAATCATGGGTATGACGATGAGATCAACAGATAGAGAATATTTATATGCTCTAATGGGGACTAATTCAAAAAACGTCATTGTAATGATTCTTACCTTATGAGTTTTGACTGAAAACTCCCTTGTTAAATCAAATTGGAAATATCTAATTTTCATATCAAACTGGGAAGATATGAAACAATGCGATGATCCAGAATCAAATAAATCCTTGGCTAAACTTAAGGAAACTATTAAATTACATGCCACTATGTCTTTCGGAGCTTCAACCATAGTAGTAGTGATAACATAAGCTTAGCCTTGATCCCTTTCCATTTTTTGAGGTAAAATCCCCTAACTATTAGGACACGAATTCACATAATGCCACCTTCTCCTTACAATTGTAGCATTCAACATTGACAGCCTCTTTCTTCCTGTTGAAATCAAGAGCTTGGTGTCCTTTTTCACCACACTTGTAACAGAATCCCATTCCTTTCAGGCGAGTACCAGGGTGTTTCTTCCGATATTTTCTGTAGGGTTGATATTCAACTTTTCTCTTCTTACCCTTATTTTCATTTCTATATTGTTCAGTAGATATCTTCTTCCATTGCTTTGCTTTAAAGTAGTAATACTTAGAATATTCTTTTTCTGTCTTGATAGGAAATGAGACAATATCTTCGTACGACGATAAGTATTGTGAGACTAATGCTCGACAGAGAAGCGGTTTTAACCCATCAATGAAACGATCAATATTACTTATTGGGTTTTGTATATAATCTGAAGAATGCCTCTCTATCCTTGTAATGTTAGCTTCATAATTTGTGACATTATCATCCTCCTTTTGCCTCAGACTCAGAAATTGTCATTCCATATCCTTTCGATGGTCACGAGGAAAGTATTTTTCTAATAAAATTTCTTTAAACTTCATCCATTTCATATTTGATACTTCATCATCTTCCTTTGTGTTTTGAATAAATGAAAACCATTGATCAGAATCTCCAGTGAGGCGGTAAACTGCCATGACAACTTTTTCCCTTGCACTACTCCCCAAGGCGTGGAATATTTTCTCTAAGTAATTTTTCAATTTCTCAGCTAGTAGTGGATTTGCACGCCCATTAAATGTTGGTTGTTGTTTCCTCATGACGCAATATGACATTGATAATACACACTACGGATCAGGGTGCTCCATACGGGTAAGGTTATTATCCATAACCTGAGTGAGTTGTCCCAATATAGTGATAAGCTGACCAACACCAGTTGTATCACCAGCTCCACTATAATTATATTGAACAAAAGGGAAATCCCTACATGGAGGGTGTGCATTGATGCAGTTTCCATTCATTTTACTAGGTTCCATTGCTAAATAATGGCGTAAAGCAGATTATTATACGAATCTTAATACAAAAATCAAAACTTTTAAAACACTTAACATAAATTGAACTGTTTAGGGATATAATCCATAATCATAAAAAATCTTTTCTTTAAGGAAGTATATACTCATAAACCCTTTATAATGGTTTTTAGAGAAAATGAGAATTACCCTAACCATATCCCCCAGGAGTGTTGTAACAGTAACACCCCAAGCTTTCACGATACGCTTCTCTTTGTATAATAAAATAGTGTGTGTTATACACAACTTCGAGTTCTAACACACCACAACCAATCATACTAGCCGTTAAGAATAGTAATACCCTCTTTTTGAAATTTAATACATTTTATCTTTAAAGAGTTACATTGTTTTTGGATTCGGAATATCGAAATTAGCTTAGGGTGAAATTTTGGTACTTTTCGGATTGCTTTCATATTTGGATTAATAGTGAACATTTCTAAATATTAATTAAAAACAACTTTTTTAATCAAAATAATTAATATTGATAAATTATGAATTTGAGTGGTTTTAAAGTATGTTTAGAATATGTTTTTACCATTTAACACAAATGTTGGTCATTGAAAAAAATTTCACATTTAAACTGGACATAAGTATGTGTCAATCTTTTGATAGTTATTATTTCTAAAAAACAAACTATTTATTTTGACAAAGGAAATTAATTTAAATTAATTAATGCAACTTATATGTTTTGAATTTGGTAAAATAGACAATTATTTTTGAATTCATAATATCAAATACAACTTAGGCCAAATTTTTGGTATTTTTCTGAGAAACATCAATTTTTGATGAATAGTGAAAAACACTTAGTTATTGGTTAAAACTGATTTTTCTATTTAAATAATTATTTATTTTATTTAAATAAATTTCATTCAAAATATATACATAAATCTTGTATAAGATCATTGTAATTCATTGTAGTCAGTTTATAATAATTTTAGATTTATAAAAATTATGTTGAACATTTCACCGTCTTTTACCCACCTCCTAAAAGAAATTGAAAATTCTCATTAAACAAAATTTTGCGGCTTCTGTGAGTTGAATTTTGAAAATCCGAGAGACAAGGTTAATATCAAGGAGTAAAATGTGGTTCAATGAGATAAAAATAATTTTTAGTGAATAGTAACTTTTTACTTTTATTTACGACAGTTAAAAGTAAATATGGTAATTAAGGGTAAAAATGATATTAATATTACCCTCACACATGTCCTAATTCTATTGTAAATGTTTATCTCGAAGAAAAAAATCATTAGGAATTAAATATTATCATTTTGGTCCACTTGGATTATATTAGGACATTTATTATTATTTAATTCAAAGAAGAGTTAAAAGAGTTAAAATCAATGTTTAATAACTAAAACATTTTTAATATAGGGTTTTACATGAGATAAATTCGATTATAAATATTCATTAGAAATATAAAAACATTTCCTACATCATGGTAATTTATTTATAATTTTTAGACATTAAATAAATAAATTTGTTTATGACACAATGATGATGCAATAATTACCTTATTTATGAAAGAATCAAATAAATGGTATTATAAATATTAAAATAAATATAATTTAAAAATTTTAATGACATCCACGAATTTTCTAGGTTCTTATGACATGTTAAGACTGATTCAATGTATTTTTTTTGAAGTAATAATGTTGTTATTATCTTAACAAAAAAACAAATACCAAATAGTGTCAAAATTGACATAAAATAGTTTTTAAAACAAATATTAAATTATTAATTGATATAATGGTCCTAAAAATCTTGGGATCGGCAAAAAGACTTATATAATAATATATATGACCTTAATGAACCAATTTGGGATCGAATGGTAGTATATAGTATGTTTATTAACGATATAATGTAAGAATACAAGAAGACAGCGTAAAAGTTAAATTATTTAACTTAGAGTTAAATATAAATGATAAGGTTAAAATAGTAACCTAAACTTGTCTAAAACCTATTTCTTGAGTTGTTTTGGACCTATCCCCACCTTATACTTTAAATAATAAACATTGGATCCATTATAAACCGAATATGAATTTATTATAAAACAATATTTCATGTTTTTCCCAAGTTTCCCCTCACCCCGCTTATAAAAGGGAACTCCCCCTTCTCTCTAATTCACAACATCTATGCCATTTTGATAGGCCAAAACCTACCCCAATACACTCTAAAATATCCTACCTTCATTCTAGAGGCCATAGTTTGATCAGAAAGCCAACTGAAGGAGCCCTTTTGATCAAATCAAAAGGAAGAACCCGAAGAAGAGGTAATGATTTCACCACCCTCTTTCAAGTTCCTTTCTTCTTCCACTTCCTTTTTCTTTGTTGTTTCCATTATAAAATAATAAATCCTGTATATTATATATAATTTTATGTTATTATAATTATGGTACTACCCAATTCATTATTCTATCCACCCTTTGAATGAAAAGTCACCATACGTGCGTACATACGGCTTACCGTCTCCACGTTGTGGTGTAAGTGTTATTCAATACTTTATTATTTGGATGGGTAAAATAATGATGTGTATTTGATTTAAATAATAAATATAACATGATAAAAATTCTGTATATATTATATACCATCCAATTATATATTATATTAATATCAAAAGAATGATATTTTCGCTCGTGTGTACGTACAGATTACCGTCGCTACGACGCGATGAGATTCATTTCCAAGTTCACCATTAATCTACAATTATTAAAATATATATTACAAATAAGTATGTAATATATGACATCATATTTCTACTGGAGATATTTATATTTATATATATAAGTATTTATGTACTTACATATATCTTATTCACTTACTTCCGTTGAATATTATATAAAAACGGAAACAATGTTTATACGTACGTACGGACTACCGTCTCCATTAACGGTGTTTTCCATTTCATATATACTTCTATTATAAATTTTTATATTCTAAATATATATGATAAATAAATCATGTTTTATATTCGGGAAGTATTTAAATCATGATCTATGTGATACAATCAAGAGTAACAAGTTAAAACACGTACGATAAAGAAAGAGATTATTAACCGAAATATTAATATAAATGGAAATTATTATTAAATAGATAGTATAAAGTCTAAAATGAATAATTTATGATATCATAAATATTAATATGCTTATCGTATAATTTAATAACATACTATAGTCTTCATACTGGAGGCTAAACGTACCCTCAACTAAAGGATAGTGCAAGGTAAGGGGTTTTCATCTCACTCCTTATTCCCGTGAGATTCATGCCATATTGCCACTATTACCTTTTGTGTGGTTTATGTACTGCCCATAATTGTATTCATTATGTAATAAAATTTAATTTATGTGTATTTAAATATTAATTGTATGATATCCCTTTCATGGGGTGTATCATGGGGTGTATGTTTGATAAGTTACCAAATTGGTAAGGGTTAATTTCACAATCTATTTATTATCCGAGGTTGTTTTTATGTAAATATCTACTGGGACATATTTATTTTACATGTCCATGTTTTATGAAAGAATTTTCAAATGAATTATTTGAAGGTAATTTTTACTAAAACATCATTTCAAATGTTTTAAATATTTATTCTCCTAAATATTTCTCATTAATGTCCATGTCTTCAAAATTGGTTTTAAGGATTTATTTATATAGACATGAATGTTTTTAAAATGTTAATTCCTTTCAAAAGATTCAAAGTTGTATGGGAAAATTTGATTAAAAAATGTCTTTAAATGACTTCTTTTCCAAATTGTGTGACTTTTAAATGTTTTCATGAAAAATGGGTATTTCTCTCAAAGAGTTTTACATATCATTTTCATCAACGTCAAAATACTTTAATGGGTTTTAACTTGTTTTGAATTTGATTTATCATGATACAAATCTTCCATATTGTGATGAAGGTTTTGTGATATGTTTGACTGTGTATGCATTATTTTTATACCATTCATGGTTTTGGGTAAAGTATTGAAATTTCGTATGCTAGTTTTAATACGAATGTTTATGTTATATTTCATCCTCTTCTTAATGTGAATGTGTTGAACTAGTATGTTCCGGGTTGGGGTCCGGTTATAGCAGACCCTCCGGGTTGGTGTCTGGTTATTAGTGGCACTCTGGGTGGGTGTCCGGTTATTAGAGGAACTCCGGGTTCTTGCCTGGTTATTAGAGGCACTCCGGGTTGGTTTCTGGTTATTAGAGGCACTCCAGGTTGGAGTTCGGTTACAGAGGCACTCTGGGTTGGGTTCTAGTTACAATTATACCTTAGGTCTTGGAACAAGGCCTTGACACAGAAATTAAAGTTCGGAATTATGCATTCCATCATTATGAAAGTGGTTAGTGATACTGAATGTGATTATTATACTACTAGAATGTCCATGTGAATAAGTAAATGGAATTAATTCATTTTATTTTTGCCATATTATGATGAATATCATGTTTAAAGGGATTTTGTTTTAGTTATACATTGCCTTAAATGTTTGTGCTTATTTATGAAAGTTTCCGAAATATTGTTATCCTTACTGAGCATATGAGCCCACCCCTTTCTATGTTTTATTTTTCCCAGGATTCCAAGAAGTGTATTGTGATTGATATGCAGGGTTAAGCCAAAGGAATAATGGCATTCATGGAGGATTATTTATGTTGTTTTTAATGTTATGGAGTGTAATGTAACATTCATGTATGTAATCTATTTTCCAAGACTGCTAAACCGATTGGTCCTTTGGGACTTGATTCCATGTAATCATGCCAATGTATTAAAATAATGCACAGACTCTGGGTAACTCGAGTCGAGGCATTATAGTTAGTATCAGAGGAAGTTTAGCAATAACCTTGGAAACTATGTTTAGATAAAATCTGATTAAAGCACATTACCCTAAGATAGACTTTGAAGATTATTATAGAGGAACATCCAAGAATTTTGGTAATGTTGGGATTTTGTGAGTTTCAAAGAAAATACATCCTTGTTTGGATATGAGCAGGTAGAGGTGGCTCTGGCACAGATGTACCTAGGGGTAAAACCCGAAAACACCACTTTGAGCTAAACTCTAATGGGAATTGGTTCACGACAATGGGCCATGTTGTACTCTTGGTTATGACACTCTTGGGGGATATGCTTAGGATAATTCTCATTTTCATTACAAACCAATATGATGGATTTATGAGTATATATCTCTTCAAAGAAAACAATTTTGATTATGGATTATATCCACAAACTGTTCAATTTACGTTAGGTATTTTACACGTTTGGAATTATGAATTGTGATTCATAAACTGACCTAGTGTATGGCATTGTTTAAAAATGGAGCCCAATAGAAGTAATGAGACCTCCATCAATACGTATGATCCAAAGAGTAAGAATGATCATATCTTTCACTGTATTAAGAAAACATTAAGAATGGAAATAGTCTCTCATGTTTTCTCAAAATATGAAGAAATAGTATCATGTGTTAATAAGATAAGTAAAGAATTTTCTGAGTCCTATGGATTTGATGGGAAGCAAGAGAAGAAAAGGATGGAAGAGAGAAAGATGGATAAAGGGAAGAGTGAAAAGAAGAATTTTCCTAAATGTTATAACTGTGGGAAAACACCCTGGAACTTGACTGAAGGGAATGTGAGTTTGTTATAATTGTAGAGAAAAAGGACACCATGTACGTGACTTGAAGCATAAGGAAAAGGTTTCAAATGTACAATACTTCATCTGTAAGAAGTTGGGACACTATGCAAACCAGTGTTCAAATCATCAGGGTATTCCCCAAATGATACTGTTGGTTAATAATCAAGTAATGATACTACCATAGATGAAGAGGAATAACTAGTGTTCTTATGTTGTTATTTTGGAAATACATCATTGAAGTGTTGTGTCAATGATGTACTGGAAATAAATAAGGATTGTACTGCAGTAATATTTCATTGGGGATTTGATATTTTATGGTAATAAGAAAATTTACTCTACAGCGAGTTAACCTTTTTGGAAATTACATGGTTGAAGGAATGATAAACCTTAATATGGTCCTAATATTGGGGTTCTGATTTTGGAATATGATATGGTTGATTTGGGTAAATTATATTGGATATTCTTGAATTACATGAAACTGATTAAAGATTTGTATATTCCATCATTGTTGGAGTTTACAACAATTTTGGATGGATGAAGTATATCAAGTATTCTATAAGGAATAATGGAGCATGATTGTAATCAATAAGGTTTTATGGTAATTCAAGATGATTCAGTGTTTTAAAAGAATACATGATGAATGTATTCACATGCTATTATGGGGTAAAAAGGATAAACATTATATTTACCTTTCATATAAATTTTATACTGAGAGTTTACAGAATTATTTTGGATAATTCTAAAGGTTTTAATGGATTAATTTTGAAAGGTTATTTTAGGATTTTTATAAAAGGACAACACACGGACTGTTTGACGACCCATCGCGTCAGACAAAGCTACGGGAATCGAACCCACAACCATAGTGCGATTGGGATATATCACCTACCACTGGACTACATGAAGTCCCTAGATTGTATAATGTAGTTTCTTTTTTAAAGGGTCTGATATGTGAATTATAAATTCATTATATTTGGGAACCTATACGATTAGGATAAATAGAGTATTTTTGAGTTGTATTATGTTTTGGGGTGAAAGATGAGTTTGTGGTAGAAATTTATTAATGGATAAAACTCTTATTATAAAGTAATTATATCTCCTTATGATCTTATCCAATCTCATAAATAAATTCCTCAACATTAAAAAAACGAACTTAGAACAAAAAATTTGTCCTAGATGGTACCTTAGATCATCATAAATTTATGGCTTTGGAATTGTTGGCCTTTTCATAGCCATGTTATCTACCACTCTATATCAGATATTGATGGTATATTTCTCTTCCAAATCCATATTTTTCTACATGGAACCCTAGAATGTGTTATTTTCGGTAACCTTTAAACTTACCCCTCTTTATTTTAAATAGCGGCCTCATTAATCCATTTTTCGATGTGGGATATCAACTATGATTTTTTCAAATGTCAACACCATGTTTACAATACCTATCATAAATTATTAGGAAGCAATATATTGAAAGAGGGGAGAATGTAACACCCCATGATTTCACGGTATGCTTCTCTTTGAATAATACAATAGCATGTGTTATACGCAACTTCGAGTTCTAACACACCACAACTAATCATACTAGCCGTTAAGAATAGTAATACCCATTTTTTTGATATTTTATACATTTTATATTTCAAAATGAACTTCATTTTTGGATTCGGAATATCGAAATTATCCTAGGGTGAAATTTTGGTACTTTTCGGAAAACTTTCATATTTTGATGTATAGTTAAAATTACTAAATTTTAATTAAAAACAACTTTTTTAATCAAAATAATTAATAGTAATAAATTATGAATTTTAGTGGTTTTAAAGTATATTTAGAATAAATTTTTACCATTTTACAAAATGTTGGTCATTGGAAATAATTTCACATTAAAACTGGAAATAAGTAAGTGTCAATATTTTGATAATTATTATTTCTTAAAAAACACGCTATTTATTATGACAACGGAAAATAATTTTAATAAATAATTGCATCTCATATGTTTTGAATTTTGTAAAATAGACATAATTTTTGAATTCATAATATCAAATATTTCTTAGGCTGAATTTTTTTTATTTTTCTAAGAAACGTCAATTTTTTATGAATAGTAAAAAACACTGAGTTATTGGTTAAAACCAAATTTTCTTATTTAAATAATTATTTATTTTATTTAAATTAATTTATATAAAAATAGATACATAATAATTATATAAGATCATTGTAATTAATTGGAGTCGGTTTATAATAATTTTAGATATATAAAACTTTTATTGAACTTTTCACCGTCTTTTACCAAACTCCTAAGAAAATTTAAAAATTGTCATAAAACATAATTTTTCTGCTTCTGTGAGTTAAATTTCGAAAATACGAGAGACACAGTTAAAAGTAAATAGGGTAATTAATGGTAAAAATGATATTAATATTACCCTCTCACCTGTCCTAATTCTATTGGACAAGTTTAGCTCGACCAAAAACAACCTTAGAAATAAAATACTATCATTTAGGTCCACATGGATTAGATTTGGACATTTATTATTATTTAATTCAAAGAAGAGTTAAAAGAGTTAAAATCAATGTTTAATAACTAAAACATTTTTAATATAGGGTTTTACATGAGATAAATTCAAATATAAATATTCATAACAAAGATAAAAAGATTTTCTACATCATGCTAATTTATTTATAATTTTTAGACCTTAAATAAATAAATTTATTTATGACACAATGATGATGCAAAAATTACCTTATTCATGAAAGAATCAAATAAATGGTTTCATAAATATTAAAATAAATTTAATTTCAAATTTTTTATGACATACATGATTTTTCTATCATAATATGACATGTTAGTATTGATTCAGTGTATTTTTTTTGAAGTAATCATGTTGTTATTATTTTAACAAAAAAAACAAATTCCAAATAGTGTTAAAACTGACATAAAATAGTTTTTAAGACAAATATTATATTATTAATTGATATAACGGTCCTAAAAATCTAAGGATCGGACAAATGTCTTATATAATAATATATATGAGATTAATGAACCAATTGGGGTTTTATTGGCAGTATATTGTAAGTTTATTAACCATATAATATAAGAATACAAGAAGACACAGTAATAGTTAAATTATTTAACTTAGAGTTAAATCTAAATGATAAGGTTAAAATGGTAACCTAAACTTGTATAAAACCTATTGGTTGAGTGTTTTTCGACCTATCCCCACCATAGACTTTAAATAATCAACATTCGAGCCATTAGAAACCGAATATGAATTTATTATAAAATAATATTTATAAGTTTTTCCTAAGGTTCCCCTCACCCCTCTTATAAAAGGGCACTCCCCCTTCTCTCTAATTCACACCTTCTAAGCCATTTGTATCGGCCAACCCCTGCCCCAATACACTCTAAAATATCCTCCCATCATCCTAGAGGCCCTAGTTTGATCAGAAAGCCAACCTAAGAGCCCTTTTGATCAATTCAAAAGGAAGAACCCGAAGAAGAGGTAATGATTTCACCCCCCTCTTTCAAGTTCCTTTATTCTTTCACTTCATTTTTTTGTTGTTTCCATTATAAAATAATAAATCTATTATATTCTATATAATTTCATTTTATTATAATTATGGTACAACTAAATTCATTATTCTATCCACCCTTTGAATGACATGTCACCATACGTGCGAATGTACGGCTTACCATCTCCACGTCGTGGTGTAATTGTTTTTTAATACATTATTATTTGGATAGGTATAATAATGATGTTTATTTGATGTAAATAATAAATATAACATGATAATAATTCTTTATATATTATATAAAATAAAATTATATATTATATTAATATAAATACAATGATATTTTTGCTCGTGTGTATGTACGGATTACTGTCTCTACGATGCGATGAGATTCATTTCCATGTTCACCATTCATCGACGATTATAAAAATAGATATTACTAATAAGTATGTAATATATGACATGATAATGCTACTGGAGATATATATATTTATATATATAAGTATTTATGTACTTACATATATCTTATTCACTTACTTCCATTCAATACTATATAAAAACAGAAACAACATTTATGCGTACGTACAGAGTACCGTCTCCATAAATGGTGTTTTCCATTTCATATATACGTGTACTATAAATTTTTATATTCTAAATATATATGATAAATAAATCATGTTTTATATTATGGAATTATTTGAATCATGATCTAAGTGATACAGTCAAGAGTAACATGTTAAAACACGTACGATAAAGAAAGCGATTTTTACCCGAAATATTAATATAACATAGAAATTATTATTAAATGAGTAGTATAAAGTCATAAATGAATAATTTATGATAACATAAATATTAATATGGTTCTGTTATAATTTAATAACATACTATAGTCTTCATATAGGAGGCTAAACTTACCCTCGACTAAAGGAAAGTGTAAGGTAATGAGTTTTCATCTCACTCCTTATTCTAGTGAGATTCATGCCATATTACCACTATTACCTTATATGTGGTGTATGTACTGCCCATAATTGTATTCTATATGTAATAAACTTTAATTTATGTGTATTTACATATTCATTGTATGATATCTCTTTCATGGGGTGTATGTTTCATAAGTTACCAAATTGTTAAGGGTTAATTTCACAATCCCTTTATTATACGAGTTTTTTTACGTAAGTATCTGTTGGGACATATTTATTATCCATATCCATGTTTTATGAAATAATGTTAAAAGGGATTCTTTTAAGGGACTTTTTACTAAAACATCATTTAAATATTTGAAATATTTATTATTCTAAATCATTCTCATTAATGTCCATGTCTTCAAAATGGGATTTAAGGATTTATTTATATGGACATGAATGTTTTTAAAATATTAATTACTTTCAAACGCTTCAAAGGGTTATGGGACAATTTTATTAAAAATTGTCTTTAAATGACTTCTTTTCCAAATTGTGTGAATTTTAAATGTTTTCAGGAAAAATGGGTATTTCTCTCAAAGAGTTTTACAAATCATTTTCATGAACCTCAAAATCCTTTAATGGATTTTAACTTGTATTGAAGTTGATTTATCATGATACAAATATTCCATATTGTGTTGATGGTTTTGTGATATGTTTGAATGTGGATGTGTTATTTTTATACCATTCATGGTTTATGGGAAAATTATTAGCCTTTCTTATGATAGTTTTAATACGAATGTTTGTGTTATATTTCATCCTCTTCTTAAGATAAATGTGTTGGACTAGTATGTTCTGGGATGGAGTTCGGTTACAGAGGCTCTCCGGGTTAGGTTCCGGTTATAGTTATCCCTCAGGTCTTGGCACAAGACCTTGGCACAGAAATTTAAGTTCAGAATTATGAATTCCGTCATTATGAAAGTGGTTAGTGATATTGCATGTGATTTTTTGACTAGTATAATATCCATGTGAATAAGTAAATGGCATTACTTCATTTTATTTTTCAATATTATGTTGAAGTTCAAGTTTAAAAGGTTTTGTTTTAGTTATACATTACCTTAAATGTTTATGCTTATTTATGAAAGTTTCCACTATATTTTTATCCTTACTGAGCATCTGGGCTCACCCATTTCTATGTTTTATTTTTCCTAGGATTCCAAGAAGTGTATTGTGATTGATATGCATGGTTAAGCTAAGGGAATAATGGTGTTCATGAAAGATTATTTATGTTGTTTTGTATGTTATGAAGTGTAATGTAACATTAAAGTATGTAATCTATTTTCCAAGACTGCTAAATTGATCGGTCCTTCGGGACTTGATTAATTGTAATCATTCCAATGTATTAAAATAATGCACCGCCTCTAGGTAACTGGGGTTGGGGAGTTACAGTATCCAAGAGTGCAACAAGGCCTGTTGTCGTGCACCAATTATCATTTGAGTCTAGCTAAAAGTGGTGTTTTACGGTTATACCCATAGGTACATCTGTTTCAGAGCCACCTCTACCTACTGATATCCAGACAGGGATATATTCCTTAGAAAACTCACAAGATCTCTACAATACCAAAATTTTTGGAAGTTATTCTATACTAATCCTCAAAGTCTATCTGAGGGTAATGTTCTCTAATCAGAGTTTTTCTAAATATAGATTCCAAGTATTGTACTAAACTTCTTATAATACCAACTGTAATGCCCTGATCCCAGGTGCCCAGAGTCGGTGCATTATTACGTATCATTGGCATGATCACAAAAGATCATGTCTCGAAAGACTGATTAGTTTCGTAGCCTTGGATGTACTAGACACATTCATAAGGATTACATTACAACAAAAAATGGAAAACTACAACAACATTGTTTCCATGGACAACACTAAGACCCCATATACTATTTGTGCAGGTTAGTGACAATATACTTCTTCACATCCTGGAAAAAATAAAACATAGAAAGGGTTGAGCTCAAATTCTCAGTAAGGATAATAATATAGCGAGAAATTTCATAAATTAGCTTAAAAATATAAGGCAATGTATAAAAATAAAACAAAATACTTTTCAACATAAACTTCATCATAATATGAAAAATATAAATCTAAATAATTCCATTTAATTACTCACATGGATATTATACTAGTCTAATAATCACATGAAATATCAATAGCCACTTTCATAATGATGGAATGCATAATGCCAGACTATCATAACAACTTAGTCAAGGACTTGTACCAAGACTACAAATAATATTTTGCCAAGGATTTATGGTAAGACACTAGTTTGTCTCATGAGACCTACCGATGCATCGCGGAGCTATAACAGGCTCCACCTGTAACTTACTAAGTCCAATACATTCCACACATGAAAAGTTTAAACATAACATAAACATTCTTATTAAAACTGGCATATGAAATGTCAATAATTTATCCATAAACCATGAATGGTATGAAATAACACATCCACTTTCAAAGATATCAAAAAACCACCAATACAATATATAAGTTTTGTATCATAATAAATAAACTTCAAACAAACTTAAAATCCATTAAAGGATGTTGAGATAAATGAAATCAAAAACATTTTAGATAAATATCTCTTTCTATTTTAAAATAATTTAAAAGTCACGTAATTCTAGAAGAAAACATTTATATTTGAAAATATTCTTATAATATTTTACCTGAATCTTCAATGATGTTATAATTCCGGAAAATAGTCTTACTCACCGTATAAGTTAAAAAACATACTTGCCTAAATATTGTCTAAAAGGTCATAAAGTAACTTGTTTTGAAAACGACGGAATGATTCCTTTATAAACATCTTATAAATGTAAAACAAGGGAATAAATGACTTTAAACCATAGTACATAAAATAGTAAGAATGTTTTGAAATACATTATAAAGACACATGGATGTGGATGATAAATAGGTCCTAGTAAATAATTACATATAAACAACCTTAGATAATGAAGTGATTGTGAAATTAATCCTTACCTTGTACTTTTACTTGGTCAAGTGTAGGTTAACCACTAGTATAATGGTGAAATAATTCTTATTAAATTATTAAATAATAATATACATTAATATGATATCATATATGATCTTTTAATATTTCTTGGTTAATAATATCTTTGTAATATCGTCGTTTTGGGTGTTAACTGATTCGTTTTTCTTTAAATTGTTAATTATGGGAGTCATGTTTGTTATGGATGGGATGTATCTTATTCATATTCAGAATGATATTAAGTCTTTAAAAATTATTTTTAATCATCAAATGAAAATTATTCATGAATGGTTACGATTGGGAATGAATCTCATCACGTTCGGGGAGTTGATAATCCGTATTTACGCACAAGGGACAATATCATTCATTAGATATTAAAATAATATATAATTGGATGGTATATCATATATTTAGAATATGTATCATGTTATATTTTTTATTTACATCAATTACACATCATTATTATATCCATCCATATAATAATGTATTGAATAACAATTACACCACGATGTGGAGATGGTAAGTCGTACGTACGCAAGTATGGTGACATGTCATTCAAAGGATGGATAGAATAATGAATATGGTTGCACCATATTTATAATTACATCACAGTATATAGAAGTTACTAGAGTTGTTATTTTAGAATGGAAACAACACAGAAAGAGGAAGTGGAAGAAGATAGGAATTTGAAAGATTTGATGAAATATATACCTCTTCTTCGGGTTCTTCTTTCGATTTGATCAAAAGGGATCATTAGGATGGATTTCTGACTTAATGAAGGTCCCTATGATGAAGATAGAATAATTTCTAGGGTATTTTGGCAGGGTTTGGCTGATACAAATAGTTTTTAAGGTGTGAATTATATAGAAGGGGAGTGCTATTTTATAAGAGGGGTGAGGGGCACCTTATGAAAAGCTAGAAATATTATTTTATAATAAAATAATTTTCAGTGTCTAACGGCTCCAAAATAAATTATGTAAATTATATGGTGTATATGTGTAGAAAACCACTCAAAAAATAGGTTTTATACAGGGTTGGGTCACTATATTAACTTTATATTTTAGATTTAACTCTTAGTTAAATAGTTTGACATTTACGATGTCTCTTTGTATTTTTATATTATATGGTTAATAAACTTACTATAAACTTCAAATAGATCCCCAAGTGGTTAATTAATGATAAAAATATCATTATATAAGTCATTTTTCCAAAACATAGATTTTTAGGAATATTATGTCAATTAATAATTCAATATTTTTTTAAAAAATCCTTTTTGTCAATTTTGACACTATTTAATAATTGATTTTTTAAAGTCTTAAAAACTTTATTAATATCAGAATAAATTCATTTAATCAATCCTATTATTTCATATTAACCTATAAATTTTTTTATGGAACCAAAACATTCATATTATATTAATTTTAATGCTTATAATTACATTTATTTGATTCTTTCATTAATAAGGAAAATACTGCATCATAATTGTGTCATTAATTAATTTAATTATTCAATGCCTAAAAATTATAAATAAAATACCATTATGTAGAAAATCGTTTTATCTTTCTGATGAATATTTATAGTCAAAGAGATAACATATATAACCCTATGTAAAAATTATTTTACTAAAATATATATGCTTATGTCATTTTTGTATTTACTTTAACTTAATTAATATAAAGTGTCATTATCACTTACAAGTGGCTCCATGGGTCCCAAAATCGACCCAATGATGCAAATGGTCGGACATGTATCATCCAATAGGGTTAGGAATGTGTTAGGGTAATTTAATATTATTATAATCTTATTTTTTCCCTTATTTATCGGATTTACCTTTTAACCATGATAAATAAAATATTTACTGAAGTAATTATTCAAAATGTCTAAAAATAAAAGTTACCTATTTACAAAATTTTTACCTCCTGATTCATAATATGGAATCATTTTTTCTAAATTCCAAACACGTATCTAGCATAAATTAATTTAAAATTAATTCCCGTTGTCAAAACAAAAAGAAAGTTTTTATGAAATAATAAATATCAAAAGATTGAAACTTCATTATGTCCAGTTTAAATGTGAAATTATGTCAAATGACCAACCTTGGATCAAATGGTAAAAATATAATCTAATTATACTACAAAACCACTCAATATTTCAATTTATCACTATTAATTATTTTGATTAAAAATGTTGTATTTATTAAAATTTAGTATTTTTCACTATTCATAAAAACTGAATGTTTTCAGAAAAATACCAAAAATTAACCCTAATCTCATTTCAATACTCAAAATCCAAAAATGATGTCAATTTTTAAAGATAAAATTTATTAAATTTCAAAAAGTGGGTATTACTATTCATAAGGGCTAGTATGATTGGTTGTGGTGTGTTAGAACTCGAAGTTGCGTACAACACATGCTATGGTATTATTTAAAGAGAAGTGTACCGTGGAAGATTGGGGTGTTACAAATAATCATTAATATTGTGCTATTAATTTACCCATTTTTAACTAGGTTGAGGGGTAGAATTCCACAGCCCGAAATCCAAGAAGAACATATGCCTTGCATTTGAACTTGATGGCCAACATACATGTAGACATGACCCCGCCCTAGCAGATGTAAATGATACTTAAAAAAATACGACCTCTATAGTTGTTAAACCATAAATTACATATATAGAATTAAATGGTTCCTATTATCAATGGATGCAAATAATTTTTTTTCATTTTCAAATAGCCGGTTTTTTGGGTTTCTGGTACCCATATACAGACAGTGAACCATCAGAAATCTAGAAAACGCATCCAAAATCCAAATTCAAAATTCAAAAACAAAAAACATCATACCAAATCTCAATAATAAATGATGTATGCCACGCTCCTCATGACGCACCGCCTCTTCGAGCCTTGCATCCATAAGTCTAGCATCCCACCAGAACAGAGAGCCTGTGAACCCAACCACCGGGTAGTCATCTCCATCCCATGCCAAAAATCACTAGAAGCGGAAGATCCAAATGTAAAAACATAAAACAAGCCATGAAAACCACATATTCAACAACACCATTCAACAACACATCCAAGAACATAATACTCAAACATTGAGGAAAATACTGAACAGAAGTTCACAAATTCACAAAAACAAAAAAATCAAAGAAAAAATAATAGATTAACCAATGCCAAAAAACCCAAGATAGAACCCCAACCTGCATCTTCGGATCGAAGTCTTCCATCAGAAAATCCCTGCGATTCTCAAACCCACATAAGGACATGAACTAAAGAAGAAAGGAAAAATCTCACAGTGCACCGTAATGAAGATAAGAAGGTCTCGTCGCCACCTAACAGAATGACCACATCAGACATGGAGAAACCCCAATGTGCTCACCAGAGAAAAGGCGGACCCATAGATTATAGGTGTATTAATGCATCCACAAAGGGTCCCCGTGCCGCTGAGTGAAACCCTATCTGAAGGGGAAGGAAACAAGTGAATCAGGAAAGCCACAACACCAAAGGAGCCAAGAAACCACCACCGCTTTAGAGAACCACCACCAAAACCATCGAGCATAAGGAGGAATGTCACGCCACTCGCAGCAAAGAAGTCAGCGATGATGAGTGGAGAGGAAACCCTAGTTTGGGAGACCTGAACGGGCATATCCTTTTCATCCTTATTATTAACGGAGAAGTTAATAAATTCTCAATTTTCTATTAAAAATATTGAAAGGATGAGATATAAAACTCTCAACCCTATCAAGGTTGCAATACTAGTTTTTATACTGTTGTATACAACACTATTGAACCCCACCACTATTGCTTTATATCACCACTGTCACAGTCCGACACCATCGTCATATTTTTACATAATATGAGATAGTCTTCCTACCTTAAACAACCTAACTTTTATCTATTGACCTCATGCACCACCATTAATCCACAATGTGCTAAGGCTCGTCACCGCTTTTGACAGTGCTACAATTCCATGTTACCGAATCATTATAAAATGAATTGTTTTTTATTACTCTATTAGAGATTTATATGTAACAAAACACATTAAATGGTATCTTAACATTGATATATTTTTCAATGAATATTCTTTTAGCATCATTTAAAAATTGAATTTGGAACTCAAAATGAATTTCTTTAAAACCCCATTTAAATTAACGATTTTGTTAAAAGTAAAACTTAATATATATATTTATAACCAAAATAATGATTCCCCTTTATCCTTTGATGTAAATTGAATTTTTCGAACCATATTATTTAAAATTATATGAACCGTGATTGTATTTTTAAAATATTTACATTACATAATAAACTATTGAATTTTTTTATCTCATTGTGGTGACTTGGGACTACCACTCTCTTTCATTAACACATAATTAAGACCACCCCTTCAATAAGACATATAATCCAAGTTTATTTTTTTAAATAAAAAAATCCATTAAACAGAAAAAAAACCAGTATAAATGTTTTGAACCATCATCATTGAAAATTTTCATTTATTCAGGTTAATTTTCATAAATCACAAAAAGAGCCAAGATAATCTAAAATTATATACTTTTAAATTTATATGTGTTAATATGTACATATTTTTTCTATTTATTCATTTAAATTTTATAATATAATGTGTAATAACAATATATAAGACATATATATTTTTTCTTTGTATTATATTACTATTAATCTATTTGTTAAAGGTAAAGGATGGTGTTGAAAGTGAGTGTCCATATGAGAACAATTATTTTTATTTGTTATAAATAGGTTTTTATTATTTTTGTTCAATGTCATGAAATAATTGGTTTTATTCTAGTATCCCATGTTTAAGGCCATTAGGGTATCAAGAGGCATGCTTCTACACCCTTTTTAAATACGGTTCTCACGATGTGGATTGTTGATAAGTTTCATTATATATTTAAATTAAATAATGTTTCATGATATGGATGAATGTATAAAGCTTCTTATAGGATGAATTTTTTAATTGATATTTAATATATAAATATAATTGTTATTTTTTTTATAAAACTCATGTTAGTAGAGAACTCAAGAATTTTTATCCTAGAAAATATTTCTCCATCCAATTTGTATTTTGGATTTTATTAAACTCTGTAATTTAAAATAGATAGAGTTGAAGGATCTAATAAAACTTGATGGTCACACAAACAGTGAATTCATATTTTTATAACAAATAATTGAATAATTTTGGGTGGTTTATTTATAATCAACCAAAAATGGTAAATGGTCCATTTTTATTAAATTCCAAAAAATATTTTTTTCTTGACTAATAATTAATAAAATCATGAATATATTGAACATGGTATATTTTATTTAGATAAGTATTTGGTTTCATTAATAATTATTTTCTTTTATTATTTTTTATTTGTTGGGGGTTTATAACCATGTTGATGATTCAGATTGTATTGGTATGATATAAAATAAAAAATGATTTTTTATATGGGTACTTATTAAAGTTTTATTTGTTTTTAATGGTTTATTCATAAAAAATGACATGATTGTTTTTATATTGAAAAGGGGGATTTTGAAATGTGGGTTTTCCTGAATTTCATTTTTAATAGATTTTATGATAATTTTTTTCAGTTAATGAAATTTTTGAAATGAAATGGTTTGTTATAGATGGTAGTATTAGTTTTGACTAAATAAAAAATTAGGTTTTAATGTGATTTTTATATTTAAAATCATATTGTTTGATGTATAGTTCTAACAATATTTTTGGTATGTTTATATAATTATTTGGAATTCCATTTTTTTAGGACAACATTTGATACATAAGGATTACCTATTGATGATTGATTCTATTATTACATTCTGAATTACTTTTGAATTTTCCATATTTAAAGTACAATGGTAGTTGTGATTATATAATGTTCATTAATTTCTATTGAATAAAATATTTTGTTCATAATTATAGGAGCGTCAGTTAATCAATATCATGATAAATTCTTTATTAGGTACAAAAAATGTAGATAAATACTACCTTGTAGAATAATTTTTTTTAAAGAAATAATAATTAATGTTTTAGTTAGTCATAAATTCTAAGAATATGTATATAACTTTGTGGGTGGTCTTAATGTTATATTAGTGATTACTCGAGTTTATTATATTGTAAATTTCCAAATGAATAGTTTTATTTTATATTGTGAATGAGTATATATTCAGTAATTTCACTGATAATTAATGTGTTTATGAGACATTATATTGATCAATAGGATAATCCCCTTGGTAAGGATCGATGTGTAGGATTTTCTATCACTAATGGTCAGCACGTTAATTTCATAACTGTATAGATATTTGTCCTGGGTGATTTTAAAGGATATTTTATTTTGATGTTATATATTTTTGAACTGGTGACCCAGAATATGAATATATATTGTTTTAAATATTCTAATTAAATGATAATTATGTTTTCATCATTCTATAAATATGAATAATTTCATCACAAATTTTTTCTTAAGAAGATCGAAAAAATTTCTTGATGGATTTTCCATATTTGTTCAATGTTAATTAATTTGATGAAAAATTGAAAAGATAAATTGAAATACATTGTATTGGGAAATGAAATTTCTTCCATGTGACCATACGTGGAATTGATGTAATTTTTTTTAATAATCATAATTATTTTACCTTAAATAAATTCAAGAGCACTGAGAGAGAGGGAACCGGTATGAATTGGGGTCCAATGATTTGTAGAATTTGTGTATAAACATTGGGGAATGTTATTTGATAAAATATTTTAAAAAGGAATCATATTTTATTATGTATTTAAATAATTTATGGATATGGAGAATATTATTCGAATGATGAATGAAAATGGCTTGTTAGAAATCCATGATATGATATAGGATAGAGATTGTTATTGAAATTGTAACTCCCCGACCCTAGTTACTGAGATTCAGTGCATTATTACATAACATTGGCATGATAACAAAAGATCATGTCTTGAAAGATCAATTAGTTTAGTAGCCATGGATGTACTAGATACATTCATAAGGTTTAAATTACATCATAAAATGGAAAACTAAAACAACATTGTTTCCACAGACAACCCTGATATCCCATAGACTATCCCTACAGGTCAGGCATAATATAATTTTTTGCATCATAGTAAAACTAAAACATAGAATGGGGTGATCACAAATGCTCGGTAAGGATAACAATATTTTGGAAACTTTCATAAATTAGCATAAACATTTAAGTAAATTTAAAAAATTAAAACAAAAGAATTTTCAACTTAAAATTTATCATAATATGCAAAATATAAATCTAAATAATTCCATTTACATACTCACATGGATATTCT